>JAJHZJ010000383.1:3427107-4647931 GCA_023548195.1 Bettongia penicillata ogilbyi | reverse complement strand
TGTGAGTGTTTGAAGAGAATCATTCATGCCCTTCATGGTTATGTATAAAACATTAAGTCAGCCTGGGAGCTTCAATATTCTAAGAGCAAGTCAGTCAATTTGGTTGAATCCAGTGGTAAAGAACTTTTGAGAGAAAGGCCTTTGAAGAGAGCTGGGAAAGAAGAAGACGATATTCTTTCTCTTTCTCTACCCTTCACTTCTATTTAACCAGATGATGACCTTGTGAACTTGGAAAGGTTGGATAATCTGGAGTTTCCATTGGTATTGGTACCTATCAGGGTTAGTAGCTGGGTACCTAGAGTAGAATTGGCTGACAGCACCATCTACATTAGGAGCTGAGAGACAACCCAGTGACAACTAAAGACGCTGAAGAAAAGCTGCTTCAAGATGCTTCTACAAGGACATCCACCCTTGGAGCCTAGAGCTTTACTTAAGGAGAACTTCACAAGGACTCCATTGAAGGAGAAAAGGGCTTTCAGTAGCATGAATTCACCTTTTGGGCACACATGCTCTCTACATTTCAGCCCATTATCCTAAAAGATCTTGTGTGTGCAAGAGGAAAATGTGATCCAGTTTGAGGAGAGGAAGATATTTCTATAATAACTTTTTTATACTTGCTTTTAAAAAAATATACCTGTCTTTGTTATATCAGCTTAGTAAATACCTTGTCTAAAACACATTAAGTCTGGATGAAAATGGTGAACATACCTATGGAGATTTATGACCAACACCAACAGAAATAGTCTAGCCCCTAGAGCAGAGGTTCCCAAACTTATTTGGCCTACTGTCCCCATTTTTTAAAAAAAAATTACTCATCAGACCCTAACCCTGGAAGTTTACTTTCTTTAAATCTAAAACAGTTTTTAAAAATTTGCATCATTTCAAAAAATATAAAATGTTTAAAAATGACAAAGGTATAGGTGTGAGTTGGAATGATATCTACAAAGTAAAATTAAAAGGGGAGAGAAAAATGTACTAAGAGAAAGGGAGAGGTAGAATGGGGTAAATTATCTCACATAAAAGAGACAAGAAAAAGCTTTTACAGTAAAGAGGAAAAAGGGGAAGGTGTGAGGGAATGAGTGAACCTTATTCTCACCAGAATTGGCTCAAAGAGGGAATAACATGCACACTCAATTGGGTATGGAGCTCTATCTTGCCCTACAGGAAAGTAGTGGGGAAGGGGATAAAAGAATGGGAGATGTTAGAGGGGAGTGCAGATTGGGGGAGGGGGTTGTCAGAGTCAAAGCACTTTTGAGTATGGACAAGGTAAAAGGAGAGAGAAAAAACCCAGAATAAACCAGGGTAGGGTGGGGAATAGGATAGAGGGAAATATAGTTAGTCTTTCACAACATGACTATTATGGAAGTGTTTTGCATGACTATACATGTATAGCCTATATCAAATTGCTTGTCTTCTCAATGAGGGGATGTAGGGAGGGAGGATGGGAGAGAATTTGGAACTCAAAGTTTTTAAAATAAATGTTAAAATAGTTTTTACATGTAATTGGGGGAAATAAACTACTAAATAAAAAAATTTAAAAATAACATCTTAAATTTAATAATTTATTCTATATTTGTGGGTTTTTTCTTGTATTGGAATTTTAACCACAAAATATTGCCTCATATAACTGTTTAGTATCATACTGTAAACAAGTCATTACACACATATATTCCTGCTGCTGCATGCTGGACTTCCCAACAACACAGAACATGCTTGCCTGCCAACACTTGCTTGTTAAGACTTGTCAACAGACTTGACCACTGAAGGGCCATAACTTGCATTTTGTTTGTTTTTTTGGACAATAATGTAATCACTACAGCTTTAACTCTGTTGTACAACTGTACCAATGGTTTTTCAAAATTTTCTTCTCTCCTTTCCTTATTCTTCCATTGCCCCCTTGTTTTTATTCAATGCTGTAAGGACAAGAAAAGTAGGATCTTTTGCTGTTTTCGTTTTAGTATAACACACCTCTGATTGAATAATGTGATGAGAGAAGATCTTCCCCACCCATAAATGGGCCTGGGAAGATTTGTAAGAAGGCCCACACCTTTTATTAATTTTCTAATAGGGCACTGGTTCTCAAGAGTTGTGTTGCCCTCTGTCTCTAAAAAACTGTATAAAAACTCTGAGATGAAGTTTTACTTTGGGGTTTAGTTTTTGGAAGAAGGTTTGTGTGCTCGGTGAGACTCTGGAAAGTCACTAAGCAGCCCCCTGGCTTTGAAAATCCAGATGTTGGTGCATCCCTCTCTGGTAACTATGTGTGTAATGGTCAGACAATTGGAAACCTGTCTGTTGGTCTTTATTTCTCTTCTTGTATTTTTCTCTGTTGATGAAAGATATATGTGCTTGATTAAAGGAGATTGTTAACCCCTTTTAGAAAGTCAGATCAATGAACCTGTAATAGCAGGCCCCCCTGTGTATGTTGGGGTGCTCACTGTTACAAACGCCCCCCCTGGACCAAGTTGCATCTGAGGCTACCACCACTGCCTTCGAGTCTTCTAAAGCCCCCCAGGGGGTGGTATTGCCCACTTTGGGAACCCATGGGTTACCTCTAGAGCCTTAAGGAGAGTAATAAATAATCAGCCTTCCTCTGGGAGTCAGCAAATGTAAGTGAGAGTTATGGAAGAAACTTCAGAGAAGGAGCTACACATATAAGGTCAGCTTTTGATTTTAGGAAGATACTTTTAGTTGTATTTCAAAAAGATCGTTCTGAGCCTATCCTCTGTAGGATTTTTTTTTAAAGAATGAATAAGTGTTGTACTTTGTTAAAGGATCTTTCCCTTTCCCCATTGTCTTTTAAGCACTTTCCTTAGTGTGGCTAGATGTAGGCTACCATTTGTGTGCCTTTTAGGGTGATTAGGACTCTGAAGGTATATGTGGTTAGTGAACTGGCACAAAGGCCAAAGGACTAACCTTCTGGGGAATGCAACCAGTTCCACCAAAGGCATTACATCCTCACGTAGATATTTTCATTTCTCTCTGCACAACCTCATTTTCTGAGTAAGCCAAAATTTAAATTGTTTCTTCCTCTAGCTTCCCACATCACCTTGAAATGGTTCATTTTTCCAGTCATGCCTACATCATGTTTTCCTTTTAGTAACATTTTCCATTTTTCCACAACCCTTTAAAGTCTATGTATATTGCTCAAAGATTCCAGGCAGCTCTACCATCTTGGATTTCTACATTTTTTTTTTTTTTTGCAATTGCTGCAATAATGTGATACATTCTTAATTTCACCTAGTGGTCTTATCATCTAATCAGTGACATTATCCCATTTCTATCTACATTTGTAAGAACCATATCAATATTCAAACCATGTATTCAGTTTATTGAAATGCCTTGTGTATAGAAAGCATCAGCTTTCTATGAACTGCATTTATTTAGAGAAACTGCTATGAACTTTGAAGTCATTAAATATCCCCTTTTTATGCCTATGATGGAGAAGAATTGCAGCCAGCAGTATCTTTATTGAAAATTCTCCATTAGATTGCCATTAGTTGCTAATAATACATCATAATTATTCTTATAGGGTTAAGCTTTCCCTCTTCTCTTCCACCTGCCTTGCCGAGATAACCTCTAAGAATGCCCTGAAGGGTAGCTAGGCTAGAATTCAAAAGACTCTCCTGCTAGCTGAATTCTCCAAGCAATTCATTACATTCAAAAGATGGAGAGAAATATAAAGATAATGGTTGACTGTCTGTACAATTTTCAGTCCTCTGTCACCACAGTCAGCTCCTAAAGCCAGACCAAAGAAATATTTAATTTCCCTTCCCCCTCCTCCTTTTCTATTACATATGAAGAAAGGGGTTACCCTCCACCTATTTATCTTCTGAACACACCTCTTTTATGGTTAGTGGATGCCAACACTTGACTATAGTTAAGAAATTTGTCAATCATGCTGAGGCGGACAGGAGCTCAGTTAAGTACCGGTTTTTGTTAGTTCTGGTGACAGGACCAAGCCTTAGAAATGAATGCTTGGAAATTGTAATTTGGACAAGAAGCATCTGCTTTCAAGAATCACAGTGCTTGGCATTATCATCATACCATGAGAACGTCTGCCTGGAGATAGCAGTGGGAGGATGGTAAACTCATGCTACCTACCCCCCAACCCCACCCCATCCCCAATTCATTTCCTGCCATTGTTGAGCTTTTGATAGCTAATAATAATACTAGTAACATATTCCTATAGCACTTTGCAGTTCAGAGTATCTTTTTTTTGAGGGGGGTGGAGTTATCCATACCTGTGAGCATCACATTCAGAACTCCCAGTGTGGAAATTCCCTCAACTGATACAGATAACCAATTCTTATAGTCATAGAGTGAGGGCTCATTGGGGGTGGGGAGTGTAGTGAGAGGTTAAATGACTTGCCCAATAGCTAGTATTTCTCAGGGGCAAGTCTTGAATTCAAATTTTCTTGACTCCAAGGTTAATGCTATAGTCACTATACTCACTTCCCCTTCATAGCATTATGTAATTATAGCTTTAGAGTTAGGAGGGTCCTCAACTCATCTAATTCAATGCACTTATTTTACAGATGAGGAAACTGACTCCAAAAGAAGTGCCTAAGGTGACACCAAGCTATTCAGTAGCAAAGCTGAGATTTCAACCTAGTTTACAAAGCACTCTCATGTCACTTTTCTCATTTGATTCTCCTAGCTACATAATGAAATACATAAGGAAGGCATTATTACTCCTGTCTTACAAACAAGGACACTGAGACTCAGGAATATTGAGTATACAATGTAAAGCCAAAAGGGACCTTGTAGATCCACTAGTCCCACTTCTCTTATTTTTATAGATGAGGGAACAAAGTTCAGTGAGGTTATAACTTGCCAATGACCATACAGCTGGCAAGTTGCAGTCTGGACTTGAATCAGGTCTTCTGATAGGTGCCCCTGACCCAGTCAGTGATGTTTCCACTATACCACAACACAGCTTGCCCTTAGTAACCCAAATGGAGAGCCATGGAGGAAAGGAAGGAAGTCATTGAAGGGAATAGTTTGAGTAAAGATACTGAAGTGAGGGCACAAATGTAGCATTCTTTTATCACTCCATTTAGCTGGAGCAGAAAATATTCAAGGAGGAATACTAGATGATGAGGTTGGAGAAGTAGCCTGAGGCCAGGCTATAGAGACCTCAAATGTTGGGCTAAGGAGTTTAGATTTTTTCTTTTGTTTTCTTTTTTCTCTTCTTTTCTTTCTCTCTCTTTCTTCACCCAAAGTAGATGGGTTATGCTTAACTGGGGAGAAATGCTTTCTGTATCTTGGTGGTTTGGGATTGGAGAGAGGTGGAGCATTAGGTTTTATTCTGCTGAATTAGCACTTGGACTAAAAGTATAACCCGGTACTTCAGAGCTGTGAAGAGTGGAAGGAGCCCTGTCCTGAAAGCTGGAAAATCTGTGCTGGTCCTGGCTCTGATTCTAGCTTTTGGGATACCTCGCAGTGAGACGTTTCCTCTCTGAGGGAGTACAGTAAGCCATCTCTAGGGTCCCTTCTAGCTACAACTGTTAGGGCTTTCTGTTTCTGAGGGTCAGAAGCAGCTCTCGGTATGATGTGCTTTGTTATTGTTATTTCTCTCGGCGTTTTTAAGAGTCACCTAGAGTGAAGTCGTTATAGGTAAAATCTCTTTTTAGCAAACCCCACGGGCATTCAGGGGGTTTGATGGTGATGGAATTGTATAAATATGAGCACAGTTAGAAGTCCTATTTCCAGTCTGCAGGAGCTGGAGACGAACACAGATGATTTCTAGACCAGAGACTGAATTACTAAGTGAGAAAAGGATTACTTTAACCACTAGAGGAGGAGAAGGGAGAAAGGAAAGGAGGAAACAAGCGTTTATTAAGCTCCTACCATATGTCAGACACTGTACTAAACTCTTCATCAATCTCATTTTATCCTCACGACAATCCTGTGAGGTAAGGGCTATTATTATCCCATTTTTACACTTGAGGAAACTGAGGCAGACACAGGATAAGTGACTTGCCCAGGGTCTAGTAAGAGTCTGAAACTGTATTTGAACTCAACTCGTCCTGACTGGAGGCCCAGATAGAAACCCTAGCTTCCTCAACAACTCAAACACACTACCTCTATTAGCCTTTTCTCCTTATATATTCTATTGGATGAGAATCTGAGGGGTAGAATCACTGATAATAGGACTGTCACCTTAGAGTTGGAAGGCTTCTTAGAAGTCACCTAGTCCAGACCCTACATTTTTGCAGATGAAGTGACTTCTTTAAGGTCACGCAGATAGGAAGTGGTAGAGCAGTTAATTGAACTCAGGTCCCAGGATTCCAAAACTAAATTTTTCAAAGGATAATTACTACTTAATGGTGGGGCAGAAGAATTTCAGGGAGCTTATCCACAGCTCAGCTCTCTTTCCCATAGCCAGTGGGATAAAATCAAGTCCTAGAAAGTCCTATCATCTATAGGCAGCCTCTCTCAATCCTGGGAGATCATCTCCAGTTTAGCCTATTTGTCCATGACTGCTTGCTCCTCTCTATCCTCCATCCCCTTGTGGGCAGCTAGGTGGTACAGTGGATACAGCACCAGTGCAGGAGTCAGGAGGAGCTGAGTTCATATCTCACCTCAGACCTTGACACTCACTAGCTGTGTGACCTGGGGCAAGTCACTTAACCCCAAATGCCTCATCCTGGGCCATCTCCAGTCATCCTGATGAATATCTGGTCACTGGATTCAGATGGCTCTGGAGGAGAAGCAAAGCTGGTGACCTGCACAGTCCTCCCTCACTCAAAACAAAGTCAAGTGCAAGTCATGTCATTATTTCTCTGATGGCATGGTCTTCTTTGGTAACGAAGGATGAACACGCACATCCTCCAACCCCACTTAGATTTGGAGCTCCTAGATGACGACAGGGACTGTTTTTTCCTTTCTTTTATCCTCAGCACTTTACACAGTGCTAGACACATAGTAAGCACTTAATAAGTACTTGTTGACTTGGTCTGACTTAACCTAGAATGTGTGTGTTTGTCCTTCATTGCCGAAGAAACTGCGTTCAAATCCAACCTCAGAAACTTGACAAGTGTGTCACCTTGGGCAAGTTACTTAACCCCAATTGCCTCACCTCCTCCTCCAAAAACAAATGACACCAACCTTAGGGTTGTTGTGAGGTTCAAATGAGATAAAAATTATAAAGTGCTTAGCACAGTGCCTATATAGTACATAGTAGTCACTACATAAAATAACCTAGAATGGCTGGTATAGGAAATAGAGGAAATCTTTATACGTAAGTACTTATTGTCCACTGCTCTTGAGTCCTTGGCCCCTTTATCATATTGCTGTTTGTGCCGTGCCAAGGCATAGGTTGGCTCACTCCCACCATCCCCTGTCTTCATACCTATTAAATGAAGGTGGAAAAGCACACGTTCATTCTGATTGGGTCCACTACAGTTTTATATTATACAACCTCATCTGGGCCCTCACTGCTGCCTGGTAATCCTTCAACACCTCCCTTATCTGACTCTCCACTATCTGACTTTTCCAAGCCTTTTTAACCCTCCTCAAACCTCTCATGGCTCTCTCCCTTTCCACACTCACTGAGCTGAGAGCCTTACTTTATGCCTGGCACCTAGGAGGTGCTTAATAAATGTTTAGTAATTAATATTTTACAGAAAAAATGAGGTTATTCACCACAAATTCCTTCTCTTCTCTTCCTCATCTCATCATTTAGATGCCTTCTGTCCCCGTCTTCTCCAATCACCCCTGTCTCCCATGTAGAGGCAGCACTGCTCCTTCCTAAGTCAAATCCCTATATCTCCATCCCATCTCCTCCAACAGAATGCTCTTTCTTCTATTGCCAGTCTCTCACTTACCTTCAGTCTCTCCCTGTCTACTGGCTCCTACAAACATTACCAGGTCTTCTCCATCCTCAGAAAACCTTCACTTGATCCCTCAGCCCCGCATCATTTCTATAATCTTTTCTTTTGCCCTTTTTAGTTAAACTTAGCTTCAGAAATTTTCTCTGGCTTCCCCCTGCCCCCAGCCTAGAATGTTCTCCTGCCTCATCTCTGCCTCCAGTCTTCAGGAAACCTTTCCCCATCTCTCTGAATTTTAGTTCCTTCCCCCTATTATTCACTTTCTATTCATCCTATATTTAGCTTAATTTGTACACATTCACCTGCTTCATTAGCTTCTGAGCTCCTTGATGGCAGGGACTGTCTTTTGCCTTTCTTCATGTCACCAGAACTTAGCACATTACTTGGCACATAGTAGGCCCTTAACAAATGTCCACTGATGGGCTGACTAATGAAATCAACAGTTTTATTTCTGTGCAATGCTGGACTTGAAGCCTGAAGGCTTCAGGTTCAGTTTTTGCTCTGTTTGTGAATGATGTGTCCTTGGGCAAGTTAGTTTACCTCTATAAGACTTTGTTTTTCCATTGGTAAAATGGGTATAATACTCACAATTCCTATTGTGCAAGGTTGTTAGATCAAATAAAATTATTTCTATTAAAGAGTCTTTTAATGATATGTTAATGTTGCTATGATTCTAAGACAACAAGGGGAATGATGGGTAGAGATCCAATCTCAGAAGCAGAAAGACGTAGATTCAAATCCTACTTCTAACACTACTGGCTGTGTGACCCTGACAAGAATGGTATACTGGTAAATGTTTAACAACTGACTTTATGAGAAAAAACAAGCTGTACGCAGGTCATATTTTTAACTAGGTAGGTGGCACAGTCGATGGAGTGTTGGCCTGGAGTCAGGAAGATTCATCTATATGAGTTCAAATCTGACCTCAGATACTTACCAGGTATGAGACCCTGGGCAAGTCACTTGCCTCTGTTCTCCTCAGTTTCCTCATCTGTAAAATGAGCTGGAGAAGGAAATGGGAAAACACTACAATATCTTTGCCAAGAAAACTTCAAATGGGGTCACAAAGAGTTAGACGTGACTGAACAGCAACATATTTTAAAGTTTAATCTGCATTTTTAGCATTTCTCCTTCCCTTTTGCAAGTTTAGACCAGATGGGTCAAATATAAATCCCCCAGGCCACTCCCAAGTGTGACCTAAAACTAGATTAAAATGTAGTTGCTATCTGATTTTAATTTATTGATGTATTACCAAAAAATATATATAAATATGCAGTTTTTTAAGTCATTAAAAAAATTCAGCCTATGGGGAGTCTTCTGTAGAGTTTAGTGGTTCCCATTTCCATTGGAGTCTAGTACCGTTGGTCTAGAGACAACCAATCAAACAGTAAATCAAGCTTTGATTTTCAGAGTTTGCCATTTTCTGAAGTGTAAAAGCTCACACTGAAAATTCTGCCTTCCAGCTGGCTCCAGCAATCCCTACTTGCAAGTTAATTAATCTCTATTTGTGCCTCAGTTTCTTCATGTATAGGCACTTTAACTTGGTGACTTCTAAGTTTCCTTTCACCTCTAAACTTAAACTCATAGGATGCTTAAACTCCCCTGAGGTGTGGCTCTTCATTGGAGCTCCTTGTGAGGATGAAATCACAGATCTGAGAGAGGAAAGGATTATGATGATTGTCCTATGAGACATGAAGAGCGCTTAGTTCTCCAGGACACTCTCGGCATTCTCGAGAGCAGGGTTTCCTACTTGGATGATAACCTGAATGTGAGAGTAAGGACATCTGATTCATTTGTGGTTGAAAGGGGAAAAAAAAAAATCTCCCAGCTGTGAGACAGTCCCCCAGACATGTTGCCTTCAGAGCTGTCTTCAGGACAGAAGGCCTCATGGTTGTGATCGTCTCTCTTGTCATTATTGCCTGGAAAACAATGGAAGCTGTCGTCAGCAACCACGAGGAAGCCCCCAGAGAGGGACGTTAAGTCAAGCTTTGAAGACGGATGATGTGGCACCTTCAAAAACATTAAATCTGGAATTGACACGCCTGTTCCTGCCCCGGGGGCCATTTTTCATTCCTGTTTCAAGTGTGCCTCTCCCTTTTCTCACACTGTTGCTCAAATTCTATTTCCCTCAACTGATCCCATTCCATGTGTCACATTGCCCGTCCCTGTTGGGCTCCCAAGATGAAGGTCAGAGAGGGAATGGCTGCCATAGGAGGAGAACACTTGGAGTAGGTAAGAACTGTCTTTTTAGCTAAGAAGGGAAAATCCCAAATTTTTCTCTGAAAGGTCTCAGCTGCTGAGATTCCTCATCAAATCTGCCGCCAGAAATATCTTTATTGAAATGCCCCATTCCATTTCCCCTGGTTGTCATTGAAGTCTCCCGCTGTCTGCTGCTCAGCCTGGGAAAGCAACTGGGCCTGAAGTGGAGCATGTGAGAGAAGGAAAGAACCTCAGAGACTCCCTAGCTCGACTCCCTTGGTTTATAGGTGCCTTGTTCATCTGTGCCCAAGCACTTAATAAATGTTTGTTGAACTGAATCTGATTAAATCAGAGAGAAGGGAACAGAAGCCTAAAGGCAGGCATTGATTTGTCCACAGTCACACAAAAACCCCCACTGAATTTGGAGTCAAAAACCTGGAACTTGAATCTTGGCTGTCAGTTATTCAGTCTCCATTTCTTTATCTATAAAATGGGTGTAATAATATTTATTCCATCCACCTCAAGAGATTGTGGAGAAGATCAACAAGATTATATTTAGTCATTGCTATTAATATCTTCTAGGACTATTGACCAATCTTAAAAGTATCCACAGTCAGACCTCATCAGACTAATGAAAACTAAATGGGTAAATGACTAGTCTGACAGTGAAAGGAAACACTAAAAAAATTTCAGGTACCAACAGTAACTCACATTAGCAGAGCATCTCCAAGTAGAGGTCCTTTGGGGACATCTTTAATGAATGGAGATTTGCTTGTAATTAGCAGTATCCATTTGCATGTAAACAATTAATGTGGTGAAGTGCTTAAAACAGTTTATTTTCCTAAGTAGGTTAATGATCTCCTTCCCTGCCACCTCCCTGTACCCCACTCCCATCCTTACCCCCACCCCTAGTCTTCTTATTTACTTCATTAATTATGTCTTAGCATCACAGAATCACAGAACTGGGAAAGACTTGGGAAGGGATCTAGGATTATAGGATTTAGAATTGGAAGAGGCTTTAGAGATCATTTAAATACCCTCCCATGTGCTCATATGAACACTCACTTCCACACACATACCCCACCCCAGAACCATTCACAATTTATGCCCCCAGTTTATCCAAAACATGAATTCTACTTACTACATTCTCAGCAATTGATTATCCAGTCTCTGCTGAATACTTCTATTGAAGAGGAGCTCATTACTTCTCATTCCACTGTTGAACAATCCTAATTGTTAGAAAAGGTTTTTTGTTTGTTTCAGTGAAATGGAGTTGAAATTGACTTCTTAGCTTCCACCTGATGGTTTCTAGTTCTGTCCTCCGGAGCCAAGCACAGCAAGTACTAGGGCTGCTGTTATTTGTCCTGGGCTCTGGAAGAGGACCATGAAATCAGCGAGGTGGTGCTGTGACATGCGAATGAATTGGATTTAAGTGAGGCAGTGCTGAGAGTTTTCACATGACCACACTTTACATATTTGACAGCTGTTGTGTTAGAAGCAGCGAGGTGGCGCAGTGCTGGGTGCTGGGCTGTGAGTCGCGAAAATCTGAGTTCGAATCTAGCCTCACACTTACTAGTGATCCTCTGCTTCAGTTTTCTTAACTGTAAAATGGGGATAATAATAGCACCTACTTCCCAAGACTGTTGTGAGGATCAAATGAGACATTTGTGAAGTCCTTAGCAAACTGTCTGGCACATAGTGTAAGCACTTCATCAGCTCTTGTTCCCTTTCTTTCCCCCCTCATTCCCTAAAGCTACTTTTTCTAGGCCAAATATCTCAAGTTTCTCCAATAAAGTCATCTAATATGCTTGGGACGCCTCAACATCCTGTTCACTTTCTAGATATTCAGCCTCTCTGCCAAAGTATGATTCAAACTGAATTCAATGTTTCAGCCATTATCTGACCCTGGGAGAGTACAATAAGACTCTTGGACTCTGGATCCTATGTTTCTCTTATGACTTGGACTAAATTTTTTTTTGAGGTGGGGTTAGACTGCTGTATTCCTTTCTTGATTCAAATGGAGCTTGGGGTTCACTGAGACCTCCAGATAGAAAGGTCAGTGTCAAGTTTTATAGCCTGATTTGAAATAGCCTCACATTCTGGGTTGGGTACCCTGGGAATCAGTGAGATTTGCTGTAATTTCCCTTCCCTTTTCCTTCTTCCTGTTCCCTTTTCTTTGACATTTTCCCCACAGATATCACAAAGTGATGGTATCATAAATTTAGAGCTGGAAGAATCCTCAGAAGAGGTCATCTAGTCCAATCCCATCACTGTACCTGCTAATTTGAACAAAACAAAGAAATCTATTTGCCTCTCTACAATGCTCTGTAAAAAACATAGGGTGGGATTTTCATTTGACTATTCAGAAAGAGGACTAAGGAGGTGTCTTATACGAGTAGTAAATGGCAAAACTTAGATTCAGACCCAGGCCTTGTGGCTCCAAATAGACCCTTCTTTCCCCTGAATTTTGCCTCCTTGGTGTGGTGGAAACAACGCTGAATTACAGAATTTCAGAGATCTTCAGTTCGAGCCCAGCCTCTGTTCCTAATTTTCTGTGTGATCTTTGACAAGTCACTGAAACTTCCTGCTTCACTTTCTTTATCTATATGACAGGGATTAACCCTTCAGTTCTCAGTGCCAAAAGAGGTTATATCTTATCCAAGACCATAAAGAAGGTGACTTGAATTATCATCAAAAAATACTGTGCAGGTCTGAGGAATGATTTCCCTACAAACAAGTAGGGGAGAAATCACTATAATCCTTAGCAAGAAGTTAGATAACAAGGTTATGGAGCTGGCAATATTTACTCATCGGATGAAATGGATCCAAAGAGGCCCCAGGAGAAGTCTTTGCATCAAATTGCCGGAAAAAGAATGAGGAGGAAAAATTGTGTTCCTAGAGTCTCTGCTTTGGGTTCGAAGATCATTGAAGTGAACCTTGATACCAAGGAAATACTGAAACTTAGTGCCCGGCACACAGTAGGTGCTTAATCAGTGTTTATAGACTAACTTTTGCAGTTTGTCTGAAGTGCAAGCTACTCAGCCCACAGCTGGAGATTGCTGTTCAGCAATATGTGTTGTTCTTTTTCCAATGAAGTTGAGAACTCTCCCTCCCTCTCTTTATTGCTGTTCAGTCGTTTTAGTCATGTCCAACTTTTTGTGACCTTGTTTGGAGTGTTCTTGGCAAGGATAAAAGAGTAGATTGTCATTTCCTTCTTCAGCTCATTTTACAGATGAGGAAACTGAGGCAAACAAGGTCAAGTGACTTGGCACACAGCTAGTAAAATCCTTTTCCTCTATAAATAATCAAATGGGCTATTCAAACATAAAGCATTGTTATTGTTACTAGCATGAGACCCACCTTCTTCAAACTAGGTATTTTTGGTGGTAGAAACAGTCCGGCACTTCCTGAGTGCCCAGACTCACTAGCCCGGATGCATGACTAACCATGCAGACTTTGAGTATTCTCTTGACTTCCTCGGATGAGGGGAGTACAAAGAGAGCCATCCATTACCATTCTGTGTTCTTTGGTCAGCTAAAACTCCAAGCCTTCCTCACATGCAAAAGATATATCTATTTCCTCCCTCCTCTAACCTCCCAGCAGCTCACCCAAGACTCCATCACAGAACTTAGGCTTGGGCTAAATGCTCTGGGTAGTTCCCTGTTGTCAAAAGGGATCTCAGTGATTTAAATTCTTTTTTGAATTGGACTTGCCAGGTCCTGCTGGAGGCTGTAATTTATGAGGATGTGAGAATACTGCCCAGGCCTTTGCCTCCCTCCCGGCTCATCTTTGTCTGTGATTGCATTTGGATTCTCTTAGGTCATCCATCTTGAGTAACTGATGAGGCCGATTCCACCAGCTTTCTTGGTCAGTTCATTTATTCATTCTGGAAGCATGGTGGGATCTGCTTCCTTAAACATAGCTTTTGAATACTCAATTAGAGGACAAATGGGCTTGTCTACTCAGCAAGTATCTAAGAGAAGGGCTTTGCCTGGGGGAATGGGGGAACAGGGCCTTAGCCAGAGAAGACAGAGCTGGGAAAATTACTAAAAATACTAAGATGCCAGAACTGTTGCCCAGTCATTTGTCTTATTTTTATCTGCAGGCATTCAGAGTTGTAGCCTCAGACTTCTAAGTTTGAGAGAATGAAGGAGAATTTTCATGTTTCATTGACAAGTTTGGAGACGACCTCTTGTGTTCTGATTAGTGAGTGTAGTAAGTAGGGCCATAACGAAGGAGGGGTGAATGAGGCTTTGTCCCTTTGTCAATCCCTCCTTAGCTGAACTTCCAACTGAAGAAGAAGTTTTGAGGGCCATTAGGATCCTTTCACGTGGCAAAGCATCTCATGCTGATTCTATTACAGCTGAGATTTACAAGGTAGGGGGACCATTGCTCATACAAAAGCTGACTGAAATTTTCGAGGTTATATGGCAAGAGGAGGTTATCCCCTAGGAGTTCAAGGATGCCTCCATTGTTCATCTCTAAAAGAGCAAAGGGAATAGATTGTCCTGCAATAATCTCAGGGGGATCTTTCTCTTGGTGATTGCTGGCAAAGAGTCCTCCTTAATAGACTGATCCTTCACCTGGAAGATGGGCATATACTTGAGAGCTAGTGTGGCTTCAGAAAGGGCTGAGGAACAGTCGATATGTTATTTGCTTCCCGACAACTCCGGGAGAAATGCCAGGAGCAGAACAGATATGACCAAGGCCTTTGACACTGTTAGTCATGGGGCTTATGGAAAACTATGTCAAAATTTGGTTGCCCAGAGAAGTTCATCAATATTGTATATCAATTTCATGATGGCGTGTTTGCCTGGGTTCTAGATAATAGATAAAGCTCTTATGCCTTCCCAGTCACCAGTGGAGTAAAAAAGGGCTGTGTGCTTGCTCCCATGCTTTTTAGTATGATGTTTTCAGCCATTTTGACAAATGCTTTCAATGAGGATGAGCATGGCCTCAAGGTCAACTGCCGTACTGAGGTAAGTTCTTCAATTTGAAAAGGCTGCAAGTCAAGACCAAAGTAGAGGGAGTGTTGGTGCATGATCTTCTATTTGCAGATGATTGTGCACTCAGTGCAACCTCTGAAGCTGAGATGCAACAAAGTATGGATCAATTCTCTGCTGCCTGTGCTAGTTTTGGACTAATAATTAACACCAATAAAACACAGATGCTCCATCAGCCACCACCATGCCATCCATATCTGGAACCGTTGGTTACAACAAATGGAGAAGTTTTGAAAACTATGAATAAGTTCACTTACCTTGGTAGTGTTCTTTCCAGGGATGTGCACAATGACAATGAGGTTGATGCAGGTGTTGCCAGAGCTAGCTCAGTGTTTGGGAGACTCTGAAGAAAAGTTAGGGGGAGAAGAGGCTTTAGACTGACTACCAAACTGAAGGTCTGTAGAGCCATGGTGCTGACCTCATTGCTGTATGCCTGTGAAACATGGACAGTCTACCAGCGCCATGCCAAGAAACTGAATCGCTTCCATTTGGACTGTCTTAGGAAGGTTCTGAGGATCACCTGGCAGGATAAGGTACCAGAAACCGAAGTCCTTGCTTGAGCTGAACTGCCAAGTATTCAGACTATGCTTCAGAGAGTGCAACTCTCATGGGCTGGCCATGTTGTTCAAATGTAAAATGTATGCTTGCCAAAAAGACTATTTTATGGAGAACTCACATGGGGCAGGCAATCACATGGTGGCCAGAAGAAAAGATACAAAGACACTCTCAAATTCTCTCTTAAGAACTTTGGATTTGATTGTGAAACATGGGAGACACTAGTACAGGACCACTCAGCATGGAGTGCCTACATCAGAAAGGGTGCTATGCTCTTTGAGCAAAGCAGAATTGAGATAGCACAAAGTAAACATAGGATGCGCAAATTTGGGCTATCCACCCCAAATATTCACATGCACCATCTGTGCCCAACCTGTGGTAGAGCATTCCAGGCTTGTATTGGTCTGATCAGTCACAGTCAGACACACTGAAATTTCACTTTTTCATGGTGAAGTCATTTTGGTTCTCTTTGAAGATGAAGGATAATAACCAGCGGGTGGTTTCTTTCCCTGGGAGACCCTCCAACTAGCTATACTTTTGCTTGGTGTCCTATATCCTGAATAACTACCCCTAATGGGCACCCTTTTCCAGGCCTTGTCCCACCAGCATATCTCCCACCTGCCCTTCAGATTCCTTGGAGTGATGGTGATGGATATGGAAGGATATAGGTTATTAGTCATGGTGCAGGACTAAACCAAATTCTCTGAAAGTAGGACTGACCTTTCCCTTTGGATTATTTATAGGTCTGAGAGTCAGCCATGGAAGCCTTTTTAGTCTTTTAGAAAGATTTTACTGTTCTCTGAGACTCATTAAAGGGAATTAGCTGACTTGGGAGGTGATGGGTTCTTCCTGGGAAGGCTTTAATTATAGACTGTATTTGTTGGGTATGTTATAGTGGGAATTCCTTTCATGTAAGAATTGGACTAGATATCTCCTAAGGTCCTTAAAACTCTCAAATTTCATGATTTTATAAATATAGTTTTTTTTAAAAATGGAAATAGTGGCAGAACTGGTCACCATGAGGATCAATACATTTGGGCTACATTGAAATTTGAGAGTTAGTTGAGCCAAGTAGAATTATTCTACATTTTTTGGGCATAGTGACCAGTCAATATGTCTCTAGAGTAATTGGTTCAATGACATCATATACTAATAATCATATAATGTAATATTATATACTTGCCCATAACTTTTACATGACTTAATGATGAAATTATATGGAGTATATCGATACTCTATATAATTGTTGATACAAATACATGTTGATATATATTTTCAGGAAGACCTTTGAGTATCCCTAAAAGGATCATAAAATTCTAAAATAAATTTTATTGGTATCTTTTGTTTTGAATATTACTCATCCTTATGAATGTTTTTTTTTCCTGCTGTCTCCCAGACAGTCATCCTTTATAAAAATTTTTTAAATGAAAAAAGTCCCAGTTCATATAAATCAGCTTATAGATCAACTGAATCTTGCCATGTAAACAGTGTTCCACACTCATAGTTCTCAGCAAAGAAGGGAGGGAGGGACTTTCTCCTGTCTCTTCTTTGGGGCCATACTTGGTCTCTTAATTTTACAGCATTGTTTTGACTTTTTGTGTTCTTTGTATTTACATTGCTGTCCTCACTACGTACAATGTTTTCCTGGCTCTGCTTTCTCCACTTTGCATCGGTTCATATGAGTTCTCTGTATTCATCATGTTTTTTATAGCATAATAATATTAATGTGTGACTACTTGTTTAGGCATTTTTCAGTTGATGGACATCTACTTTGTTCCTAGGTCTTTGCTACTACAAAATAGTGTTGCAAAAGGTATTTTGGTATATATAGTATAGGACCTTTTTATTATTGACCTCCTTGGAGTCTATGCTTAACAGTGGGATCTCTGGAAATAAAGAGTACATCTAACTTGCTTTCTTAGCACAATTCCAAATTGTACCTCCTAATTGTTGGACTAATTCTCAGCTCCACAGAGAACTGTCCACCTATCTTTCCATAACAGCTCCGACACTGACCATCCACATCGTTTGCCATCTTTGCTAATTTGCTTCTTGTGAGGTTATACTACAGAGTTGTTCTAATCTGCATTTCTCTTCTCAGTGATTTGGAACATTCTTTCTTGAGGTTGATAATGGTGTGCAGTTCTTTTGAGAGTTGTCTAAATCCTTTGACCACTTATTTATTGGGGTGAATCATAATAATTTAAGGCTAAAATGGGCCTTAGACATAACCTAGTCTAACCCCTTCATTAGAGAAGAAAACCAAGGCTAACAGAAGGGAAATGACTTATTCAAAGTTACACAATGAATTGGTGGCCAAGTGAGGAGTCAAATCCAGTTCTCTTGATTCCCAGTATAGGGCTCTCTTCAGTACATCATTTTGTCTCAACAAATAACGACTTAGGACTTGGAATCAGGACTTGGAAAACCTTCTTCTTTGGGAAGACCCAAAGTTCAAATACTGCTTCAGACATATCTTAGCTGTATGACTCTGAGGAAGTTATTTAACGTCTTTAGGTTTCAGTTTCCTCATGTGTAAAATGGGGATAAGTATAACATCTATCTCACAGGATTGTTGTGAGGCTCAAGTGAGAGATAATAAAGTAAAGCTCTTTGTAAACCTTAAAATTGGATGTAAAATGTTAGTTATTATCAGATGCTTAATAAATAATTTATTGAATAAAAAAACACCACAAAATAACCCATCATCATCCCCTCATTCATTTATTTATCCATTAACTTAATAAGCATTTAATCCCATGTCTAAGCCTGACCCTTGACTATTTTGGTTGGGCTACATAGACAATCTATGTTTCATATGTATCCACATACCCCAGAGTGAACTTATATGAGCGAATGTTTAAGAATCCAGTATAGGAAGATGAGACCTGGGTATTTCATTGTGCATTTCCTTCACATCCAGACTGAACAAATAGTGTTTTAATTTTTCCAGCTTCTGTAGCCCTGTGCAAATACCTATCTATAGCACTTGCCAACATTAGGACCAGCTCCTCCAAACTGAAACAAGGTAGACAATAACAAATGTCCTGAGTCATTTATAGGTTATAGGTGGGCCAGCACCTTTCTCGCAGCTGGTCCAAGACCTTAATGACAATGCAATACATTCTACAGAAAGGAGTGGGATAGGGAGAGCATGGAGAAGGCCTGTAATACAATGGGAAGAGCATGGGACTTGGAATCTGAAGATCTGGGTTGGAATCTCAGTCCTATCCTTTACTATCTAGTGGTTGTAGCTTAGCATGGTAGGGAGAGTGATGAGCATGTAATTAAGAAGATCTGGGTTTACATCCTGATGCTAACATGAGTTGGGTGACTGAGGGGAGTCACTTGATCTCTGAGCCTCAGTTGTTCAGTTGTGCCCAACTCTATGTGACTCCATTTGGGATTCTCTTGGCAAAGATACTGGAGCAGTTTGTCCTTTCCTTTCTCAGCTCATTTTACAGATGGGGAAACTGAGGCAAACAAGATTAAGTGACTTGCCCAGAGTCACATAGCTAGTCAGTGTGTGATGCCAGATTTAAATTCAGATCTTCCTGACTGAAGGCCCAGAGCTCTGTTCACTGAACCATCTGAGCTGCTCTCTGAATCTCAGTTACCTCATCTTTTAAATAAGAATAAAAATAGCTGTGGCACCCACTTTGCAGAGTTGTTGCAAGGCTCAAATGAGATGATGTATAAAGAAGCGTATTGCAGGCACTGAAGGATATTATAAATATCAACTATTTTTACTAGATGTGTGGCCTCAGTAAGATGCTTCATCTGACTGGAATAGCAGAGCTTTTGACTTCTTTCTTTCTTTCTTTTTTTGTAAAATGAGGGGAATGAAGAACAATTCCTGTGATAACCTACCTCAAAGGGCTGTGGAGGAAGCACTTTGTAAACTATTCAGTCAGTCAACAAGCAACATTCCAAGCAATGGGGATACTGTACAGGGAAATATAAAAACAGTCCTTGTTCCTAAGAAGCTCATGTACTGGAGGAGACAACGTGCAAATAACTCTCTTCCAACAAGCTACACTGAGGCTAAATTGGAGATAATCAGCAGAGGAAAGGCATTAGTGTGAAGGGGGACTGGGAAAAGCTTCCTGTAGAAGGTGAAATTGTAGCAACGATTTGAAAGAAGTTGGGGAGAGGGAGGTAAAGATGAGAAGAGAGTTTCAGACACTGGACACAGCCATTGAATGGCTGTTGCCGTCTTCCTCCTCCTCTTCTTTTTCTCTTTTTCCTTCTCCCGCTTCTCCTACTTCTCCGCCTCCACATAGGATCATGGAATGTTAGAGTTAGAGAGGACCTCTCCAATCATCCCATTCACCCATCTCTTAATCCCCTCATTTTACAGATAAAAAAAATAGGGCTCAGAAAAGGGAAATCCCTTGACTAAACAAGGCTGCACAGCTAGCTGGTGGAGAAACTGGGACCAGAATCCAGGTCTTATGATTTTTTCTCTTTTTTAAAATAAATATTTGCTTTTTAAATTTTTGTTACATTTGAGTTCCAAGTCATTTCCCTCCCTCCTAACCCCACACTACAGAAAATCAACATTTGACACAGATATATATGTGAAATTATATAATACATAGGTCATATATATATATGTGTGTGTGTGTATATATATATATATATGACCATATATCAGTTCTTTTTCTGAAGGAGGATAGCGTCTTCATGGCTCCCTTGTAGTAGAACTGAATATTCACATAACTCAGATCTTTTGATATTTTTTCAACTACAATATGAAATATCATCCCATTTATGTTGAAATGTAAGGATATCCATGGAAATACTTAGGGGTATAATGAAGCCAAGAGCTCATTTTCAAAAGAAACAACTTTGGTAGCTATCCAGATCCCAACTAAGCCCATATAAATTACATTACATCATTGATAGTATTAGAATAAAAAGTACTCCTTTATTATTGCTGCTGTCATTGGTTTAATTTTATAGGTAAAATGTCCCGAGAAGCAAAATGACTTATCCAAGGTCATACAGATTGTCTTTAATGATCTGTCTCTACCTTCACAGCTCACCTTTAGCAGAAATTAAGAACTAGACTCATTTAAATAAGTGTTTAAAGCACCTAAGACAGCATCATGACCAGAGATCTAATGAATAGATAATTTTCAAGGAAAGCAAGACCCAGTGTCAGTATATCTTACTGGCAGAAACCAGAAACTTAAGTGACTGTTGGGGGTGATGAATGGGGGAAAAGTGAAAGAGGAGAGTAAAAGAATACTATACATATATACATCCAGAAGGCAGAGCATACTAAGCAAGAGGACTGGAAGTCTAGTCCTATCCTGTCACTAATGTTGCTCCTCTGGCTTTCTCTTTCCTTTTCTGTCAAAAAAAAAAAAAAAAAGGAAAGGAAATTGAATGAGTTGATTTTTAGGCTCTCAGCTCTAACATCAGTATTGAGCAGCATGCTAATTTCTCTGGCTGAGAATTCTTCCTGGGACATACATGGCTTTGCCTCCAGGAGAGACCTAGTAAATATTTTCTGACAGGCTGACTGACTAGGTTATTGTGGAAAAACTTTTACCACTGGTACTTAGTAATTGGGGGGAAACTTTATTAGCTTACAGAGGAAACTTGACTCCCAGGCATGTAAACACCAGAGGCCTAACACTGTGAATCACAGCCTGGGAAGTGACAAGTAGAGACAGGTTCATATATTTGGGAAATCCCATTTGTATCTGAATGTCATTTGCTTAGGAGTGTGAGAGAGGTAAATCATTGCTTGGACTACAAAATGTTCTGTATAAAGAACCTCTGACCTTTCTAAGAGATGGTTTTTATTGGTACTCCCAGAGGTGGTTAGAAAATGTCTCAGAATTAAACCCCCAAACCACCCAGGTACAAGTCTGACACATCTCTGTGCTTAAAAAAATTATGATCTGGGATTCATCTTTGCAGGTGGGGCTGCCAAAGAAAGTGACTTTCTTGGAGATTCTGCCGTCCAGAATTTGGCTCAATTACAAAATGAATTACCAATTTCCTTCCTGGTCAGACCACACTTGAGTTTTGTGTTTCGTTCTACTGACCTCATTTTCAGAGGGGGTTTGAGGTATAATTGCACCTAGAAGAGTATGGCAAGGCTGGTGAGAGTCAGAGCTGAAACTGTCCGTTTTGGTACAAAATGTCACAAAATGCACTCAGCCAGAACAAGGAGCAGGGATGGTACCTTCAAATTAACTTTTAAAAATACATTTTTATTAGTTTCTCTTGTTTTTATATTGCCTACATTTTGCATGTATTCTCCCCTGTTCATCTCAGAGGGATGTTGCTTATGACAAAGAATTAAAAAAAAATCAATCAGAAAGCATCTGTCAAGGGCTTTCTATGTACCAGACACTATATCAAGCTCTGACGGTAGAGAGAAATGTAAAAACATCAAGGAACTCATGTTCTAATGGGGGAGACAACATGTGTATAAATAGGTATATGGAAGATCTATACAAAGTAGATGGAAGGTAACCTGAGAGAGGAAGGATCTAGCAGCTGGGGTTGTGTGTATGTGTATGTGTATGGGGTAGGGGTAGGGGAGTGGGAACCAGGAACGTTCTCTTGAGGAAGGTGAATTTCCACCTGAGTCTTGAAGGAAGCTAGGGATTCTAAGAGGCAGGAGTGAGAAGAGAAGAGCAGGACTGGAGAATAGCCAGTACAAAGACCTAGAAATGGGAGATGCACGTAATTTATAAGAAACCAGAAAGCTGGCCAGTATTCTTGGATCATCTAGTATCTAAAGGGTGATAATATGTTAAAAAAAACAAAACTAAAAACTAAAAAAGGTAGGTAGGGGTCAAATTATTAAAGAAGAAAAACTTTTAATACAAAAAACCAGACTTTATATTTGATGCTCAGGTAATAGGGAGCCACCGGAGTTTATTAAATAGGGGATAACATGGTCAGACCTACACTTTAGAGAAATCATTTTGGAAGTTGATTGGAGAATGATTTAGAATGGAAAGAGACTAGAAGAAGAGAGGCCAAATAGAAATCTATCACCATAGACTTGGTGAAAAGGGATAATGACCTGAACTATGGTGATGGCTATGTGAAAGCACAGAAGGTTAACAATAAAGTTTCTGAGGAAAAATACCATTTTTTTCCCTAGAAGTTTAGGACAAAGGGGAAGGAGAGACATAAAGTGAGCACTGGATCAAGGAGAAGGTGGTTTTCAAACATTTATTATTTATTTTAGTATAGGGGAGACCCGAACACTTTTGTAGACAGAGGGGATGGAAATAGTAGAAAGAGATAAATTGAGGGTGAGTGAGAAAAAAGCATGATGGTTCTGGAATTGTTTTGAGGCTTGGTCTTGCCAAGGAGAAATGCGTCTTCTTTTTCAGATATTGGATCGAAGTAGAAGGAACAGGATAAAAACATGGAGATTTTGAGATGTAGAGGATGATAAAATAAGAGACCTCAGGCTGATTACCTCAGCCTGTTTAGTCAAATAGGAAGTGAGATCACATGCTGAGACAGAGGAGGGTGGCTGGAGGTATCGTAAGGGTCTTGAGGTGACAGAAGTTTTGGAATAGCTGCTACAGAGAGTGAAAGAGAAACTCAAGCAGAGATGATCCCTGGGTACCTTTCCAGAAACAAGCATCTTATGATTCTGTATTAGAATCATTTAACACAATAAACTCTTATAGTCTCGAGGACCATTGACAATATTTGTTCTATCAAGTCAAATGGCAAATGTGTTGGCCACCCTAATTACACGCATACAGTTTGCACCAAATGTCATGCCTGTTTACTATCCAATTAGACGACAGCAGCCTTAATTTGAGATCTTCCAATTCAAGTGGTGCAATGAAGTTTAAATGTTAGGCATAATTAAAGATGCAGATGTAGTGATATTGAATTATAAACCTCATTAAGTGCAATGTCCTAGACAGACTCCTGAGATAAGCTTCAAAGGACTTGTGTCATCAGTGCCATGGTTATGAAAATATTAGAAAATAAATTTAATAATTAAATAGGGTGAAGTAGATACTTTAAAAATATGATTGGTATCTCTTTCATGTATGATGTTTTTTCCATTTGCAGATGGATGGACCATTTAGATTGTACTCTTTTGAATATATACAAGTGCCTCCCTTGGACTCAACACATACCCTCTGATCATCATCATCATCATCATCATAATACCATAATACTTCTGAATGATAATATTTTTAGTAGCAGCTAATGAATGAAAACTTAGCCCCAAAGTCAGGAAGACTTGACCTCAAGTGAAACATAATGACTTTGGACCCAGGGCAAGTAACTCAATTTTTAAGTCCTTGAGGCAGCTCTCTAAAAATATAAGTTTGAGCAGTTAAGTGACACAATGGATGTGGAGTGGAATCTGGGATACTTGAATTAATCATTCTGCCTCAGAACCTAACTTAGTTGTGTAACCCTATTTGGGCAAGTTCCCTTAGCCTTTCCCAGTTACAGTTTTCTTATTAATAAAATGAAGATAAAAATAGCACCTATATTGCAGGACTGTAATGAGGAATGAATGAGATTTTATGTAAAGAATTTGTAAACTTTAAAGAGCTATATACATGTTGGTCCTAAAATTATCAGGGCTGAACTACATTTATGGAGTGAGTTTCCTCATGGAGAGTTACCTACTCCTGTCCAAAAATATTGTTCTAAACAAGATGTATTACAGTAACTTGTTCATATAGTTCTTTATGGTTTACTATGTTCTTTGCTCATAGAAACCTCATGAGATAGGTAGTGATAGCATTCTTATTCCCATTTTGTAAAATGAGAATCTAAGGTTCAAGAAATTAAGGGCATTGCCCAAAGTCCCATAGTCATTAAATAGTGGTACTGTAAATTAATCTTAGATTTTCTGACTCCAAATCTGGTATTTTTTTCTATTGCATCACCCTGCCTTTCATTATAGGTATTCTTGGTCCATGTAAGAGACTCCTTAAAGACTTGGAGAGACAATCAACATTCATGGATGGGCCACAGATTTACTACAGTAGTAGGGGGAAATTTAACAGTTACCCAAAATAGTAACAAAATTCATTTGGAAGAATGAAAAGTAAAAAATGTCAAAGAATGTAATGAGAAAAAGTAGTTCTAAGCAGGGCTTGGCTGTGCCACATCTCAAGCTACACACAAAGCAGTTGGATAAAAAAAATAGAAAGGTAAACCAGTGGGACAGACTAGAAAATCAAGACCTTGAAAGGAATGCACGTAGAAATCTAATATCCAGTAAATCCCAGAACACAAACTAGTAGGGAAGGGGCTCTTTGTTTGTCTTCTAAGAAAACTGGAAAGCAATTTAGCCAAAAGGGAAGTGGTGCTTAGATCAGTATTTTATAGCTTATGGTGTAATAAATTCCAAATGGATAAATTATCTAAATATATAGTCACAAAATGAAAAGAGTATACAGCAGAATGAAAGGTTTTAATTTTCATAATTATTAATAGGGGAAAAATTTGTAGTCATGCAAGCTATGGATAATTATAAAAGACAAAACAGACAATTTCATATAAAATCAGTAAGCTTGTACAAAAATAAAATCAGCGTAAGTAGAATCAGGAAAGGGGTACAATCTGGGGAAAATCTTTACAGTAATTACTCTGGTCTAAGTCTGATGTACAAAATCTATGGGGAACTGACACAAATATATGACTGAATCATTTGACATTATGCATTAGGGAATGCTTTGAACAAATAGTTCTCCAAAGAAGAAATATAAATTACCAACAACCACCTGAAGTGTTCCAAATGACTAACAATTAGAGAAATGCAAATTAAAAACACATGGATGCATAGTCATGCACTTATCAAAATAGCAGACACTGAAACAAACAAACACAAACCAGGAAAACTCATTCTTGAAGGAACTGTGGGAAAGTAGCCATGATAATCCACTGTTGGCCGAGTTGTTCAACCATTGTGGAAAACAATTTGGGATTAGGCAAGAAAAGTTGCTTAATCGTTCATACTCTTTGACCCAGAGATCCCACTACTGGGTTACATCCTAGGAAAGTTATTGATAAAGAAAAAAATACATTTACAGAAATGTTCTTAACAGTATTATTTGTGATAATAAAAATCTAGAGAACAAAAAAATGTGCTCAACCATTGAGGAATGATTGAATAATTTATAGGTTATTAATTTAATAGTATATTACTGCACTGCAAGTAAGAAATGGAAAGGTTTTGAAAAATGAATTATAAATATAAAGGCTTCCTTGGAGTCAGGAAAATCTGGTTTCGAGTCCTCGCTTTGACCAATACTTGGCGTGTCACCCATGGCAAGTCCTTCAGACTCCCACTGCCCCAGGCAACTGTCCAAGACAAAAAGGTACAGAACACTTGCCACCTGCATTTGTAGAGGTAGTTTCAGCACTGGGAGTTTTCTACACTCATGAAATCACATAACCAAAATGAAGAAAAGAGGAAGGAATGAAGAGTATGAAGAATTCAGAGAAACATGGAGATAAAATGATGCAAAGCAAAGCAAGTAGAGCCGAAAGAACAATGAAACACCATGACTTATGACAATGTTAATTAAGTCAACAAGGAGAGATAATAAAATGCTGGTCCAATATGAGCTGCCAGTGGTTCTAACCCTAATATGGTGTCAAAGGTAAAGGATGTATACCTGTTTTCTGTTAAGAAATAATAGACTTTTTTTTCACAGAGAAAGTAGTTTGTAACAAGATTTGTTTGTTTTTGTTAAGAAGTGTCTGTTGTGTTAAAATAAAATGTGTCGATCCATTTGTTTTTAAATAAATTAAATCTAAGCTGATCAAAGAGTCATTTGTCCCTGCCCATCACTTTTTAGATAGCTCACCATTGTCTTCTCCATTGGAACTGTTTCTTTAGAACTTCATTTTTCAGCATTTTCCATTTTCCTGGGCTGACTTTCCCTGTATGATTTAGTCTGGTGGATCCTACTTTCCCTTTATACAACCCCTTTAAAACTGTCTCTCCTTAAATGTAGGCTGCAGGTCCAACTATGCCTGACTTTCCTTTCAATCTCTATCATAAATTTAAGAGAAAGTGATCATGTCACACAAAGGTTCTCAACATATCCTCTCCAGTGACTTCCTTGGTGGTGAGAAGCAGATTCAGAATTGCAGTTCCCTTCCTTTGTCCTTTTACCTCAGAACAATCCCATTATCATTAAAAAAAAAACAAGAAATTATTGACTGCTCTGTTTTTGGCTAAGAGAAAGCTCCAGAAGATGTTTGGATACTTAAAGTCTCTATCACTCCTGTATCATTTGTGTTAGGCTTGTAAATCTGTTTCCCAAAGTACTTACCACTTTGTTTTTCTATCCAAGCGGTCTATAGCATCTTCCAATCATAATACCAGTTATGGTAAAGTACAATAAATGTTGGTCTTCGAGTTAGCAATACTTGGGTTGTAACCCTTTCACTGATACTAACAGTATGGCTTTGGGCAAGCTTTAACCTTTCTGAGTCTCAGTTTCCTCAACTGTAAAATGGCAATAATAGCATCTGCTTCACAAGGTTGCTGCAAAGATCAAATGAGATTATGTAATCATATATGTGTATTATTATACGTGCATATCATACATATAATGCTTTACAAACCTTAACATGCTGTATAAATGTCAATCGTTGTTATTATCAGACTTCTCTTTGGTTCCTGGATTTCATCACATGAATATAACTTATTACACAGTACTCTTCTACCTCCCTCCTTTTTATGTATCCTCTTACTCTGGGGTATGGCATGCCCTTCAGAACCATGTCCTTCCCAATCAGAGGTCCCAACATACCAAGGCTCAACAATACCTACCATGTCAAATTTGATTTCTCATATTAGTATATTTAGTTCACTTTTTTGTTGCCCATACTTTATATATTTATATATAGACCCTGAGGTTCTGTGTTTCCTTTGCAGCTCAATTCTTACGTGTGAATTTCTCGGTATCTTTGTTGATATCCTACTCTCTATACTGTAGTTAATCTCTACAGGGACAAGTTTGATGGCTATAAGGAGGCATTTTTCTTTTTCCCCTTACTTGTAAGTTGAAAGGAATTTGGATTAAACTGGCATTATTCTAGACAAATAAGAATCACTAACCTTTGTTAGGTGCACTCTGTCCCTGGTCAGGGACAATTACGTTCCTGTGCTTTAAATTGTGGTCCAGTAAACCAATCCTAGCTGTTTCATTCCCAAATTCATCTTTCTCTCCTGAAATTCTTGCCTTCAATTGGCATCAGGGAAGAAAATGCTTACCTGAGTTCCTAATTTTCTAGTTTCTATAATAGCAAAGCAGAATGTGAAAAGGATTATAGTCAACCAGTAGTTATTAAACACTTACTAGGTGCCAGGAATTTTTAAATAGAAGCAAACAGCATGATTGTCCTGCCTTCAAGGAGTTTATATTCTAATAAGGAAAGATAACATATAAAAGGAAGCTGGAAAGGGGGAAGGGGAGAAAGCACCTGATGGGTGAGATAGGGCGTGATGGAGAAAATAAAAAGAATGGGATGAAGGAGAGGAGCGAAGATGTGAACATGTCTGGTCTGGGCCCTTCATTAAGATGGAAGTTCTGGGACAAGCTGATCAATCGGAAGAATGTATAGTAGAGGTGGAGGGATCTACTAGCATGAAAAGGCTTCAGGATGGAGAGATTTTCCAGGGTGAAAAGCCTACAAGGACATGATTATAGGAGAGGTACAAACCACAGAAGAGGAAGACTTTGCTTCTGGTTTTCACTTCTTTTATGCTCCTCAAACACCTGGCATTATATTATTTAGATGGTATCAGAGCTCCTCTCAAGAGACCAGTAGCCATGCCAAAGATCAGGGCTTCAAAGGAGTTCTTGAAGGACGCTAGTGAAAGTTGAATATATCAGTGGGAGAAATAAAAGGCGGAAACTGGGAGGGAGCCAGAAACATCAAATCCAAGTCTGCAGACAGAAGCAGAAATAAAAGCAGGAACCAAGTTTACTAGAGTCAGATAGTGAGGGTAGCAGACTGAACCAAACAGTATAGACAAAGGTGAAAAATGGCGCCTGGGAAGCAAAGGTCAAAACCAAATATATGAAGTTATTTTGAAGTTGTTGACAAGATGGGGCACGATAACCACACATTCCCCTGTTTTAAAGAAACCTCCCCAGGAGAAGCTGGAGTTCTCATAAAAAGGAAGCACTTGATAAATGTTTTTTGATTGAATGAACCAACCAAACAATTCATTCATCCACAAGTAAGACCTTCAGAATGCATCTGGGATCCCGAATGGAAATTGAGTCTTGTCAGTGTGGGTCCAGTGCCAATTATCCACTAAGCTTGGCATTGATTCTGTCTAAAGTGAAGTACATGTGAGGTTAAAGAATTATCAGAATCAGGCAGCATGGTAAGATGGAAAGAGTACTAGATTTGAAATCAGAGGACCTACTATCCTGGTAGAACCTGAATTCTAATCCTACCTTACTTACCATCTGTGCAAATATGGGCAAATAATTTTGCTTTTATAGAATTCAGTTTATTCATCTGAAAAATGAGAGGAATAGGTAGACTAGATAACCCCCTAAGGATCCCTCCAGATTTGCCCAATAAATTGAAGAACCTACAAAATGAGATGCTGGTTTGATGGCATCTTAGCTTTAATAAAATTCCTCAGCTGCAATCTTTATTAAGAACTTGAATAAATTTTTCCACCTTCAAGGTTGGAACCACTTTGATCTGGGGGAAAAATGAGATTGGACTCTCTGGTCTACTCCACATTTCTTATAGCCAGAGCTGTGGCTTCCTGTTACAGCCAGTTTGATCTTACTTCATCTCATTGTAATTAAAGAAGAGAAGACAAGCTCATGGGTGTCCCTGATCTATGAGCACAGTACAGTCAAGGTAAATATTCTTAGTAACCTTCTCTTTTTATTAAAAGCAAGTTGCAAAATATTTGCTCTTCACCCTGAAGAATACCAATCCATTCACAATCACTCCAAAAAGGGCTTCGATCTCTGATTGGTCTCCCTTCACTCCTTGATGGGTGGACCTGTTGATTTTTATCCTGGGTTTTGTGCTAACTTAAGGAGATTCCAAGGGCTGAAATATGACTGATAGATCAAAAGTCAAACAAAGATAATGCCAGGAACTCAAACAAATGATCAATCTTTTGCAAATACCTCCCATGTGAGAAAAGACTTAGAAGTTGAATTCCACCCCTTTTCTTCATATTTTTTAAAAGCAGATTTCTTAATGATTAAATCTCTTTCTCTACCTTATGGGCAATTTTCAAGACTCTTCAGATCCATGGTCAGAATATGTCTGCAGGTATAGCTCCAAAGACTTGATGAGATTCTCTTTACCATGTTTCTCTCTCTCTCTCTCTCTCTCTCTCTCTCTCTCTCTCTCTCTCTCTCTCTCTCTCTCTCTCTCTCTCTCTCTCTCTCTCTCTTCTCCCTCTGTCTTTCTTCCTCTCCCCCGCCTCTCTCTCATAGCTCCTGGATGCTCAGTTTGGGGAGATCTTTATGACTGGCACCAATATAATACAGTGCAAATAGCAATGGAGGGATGATCATGGGATTTGGCTTCTAGTCCCATCTCTACCACTCAGCAGCTATGTGGCTTTGGCCAATTCATTTTCTCTCAATAGTCCTCAGGTTCCTCATCTATAAAAGAAAATTTGATTGGATGATATCTAAGGTCCTGTCTAGCCCTGATGTTCTAGGATCCTGAATCCTGGGATGTGGGTCCCACGAGATGTGGTGGGGAGAGATAGCACTTTCTCATGTAGTTAAAAACTTTGCTTTCGGAGATTTCCCCAAGAGTAGAGGCTCCATTGCTTCCCCTAGTCTCCTGTATCCACACTGAAAAGGTTCTTAGTCTCTGAAAATCCTTCATTATTCCTGTGCACTTCCCAGGGAAAAGTGACCACTTGACTTGGGTAGTTTGGTTGAATTAGTTGGTAGTCTGGAATGGAGGAAGCTCCTGCCCAGAACAATTCTTCCTTCTCAGGTAATCTCTCACCTATGTAGATTGTCTCCCCCTGTTAAAATGTAGGTTTCTTGAGGGAAGAAACTCTTTATTTTGAATTATATCTCTAGCAATTAGTCCAGTGCTTACCATATAGTAAGAGCTTTTCACTCATTCATTTTACCTCACCAGGGCAAAGGATGACAACAGTAGCAGTAGCAGCAGCATTTGTATAGCACTTAAAGTTTTACAAAGCATTTTAACAATAGCAATGATATACAACATTTATATAGCACTTACTATGTGCTGGTAACCAGGCTAAGTGCTTTATAATGATGTCAGTTGATCTTCACAATCTGGGAGGTAGATGCTATTACTATCTACACTTTACAGATGAGAAAACTAAGGCAAACATAGATTAACTGACTTGCTCAGGTCACACAGCTAGTAAGGATCTGAGGTTAGATTTGACTTCAGGACTTCCAGCTTCCTACCAAGCCAAGAGGAATGAGCTGAACAGTCCAGGAACTGTTCATCTCAAAAGGGAGGGGAGTTGGAAAAGTTGGTCGAAGTATGAGCTCCTGATCCAAACCAAAAAGTAGAGAGAAGCTGTCTTCATACTAGTGGGACTAGTTGCAATGGAGGTTGGGGAGTTCAGGGCAGGTCAAGGCACAGGAATAGGCAGAAAGTCATGAACCGGGATTAGTATGAGGATGAAGGTAGAGCTGAGGCAGGCATCAGAAAAGTCACTGAAGCCAGATGAAAACAGCTCACAGATATCAATTAAATGACATTCTGCAGGACTATCCTTTTTTAGGCAGCAGTGCTGGTCACTCCCTACCCTGCCCCACCAACCTCTACCTCTTAAATTGTGCTTAGCTGCCAGAAGGCAGGATTCACAGAGGTTGAACTGGAGGTTTTGTGAATCAAAATTTCCTACTTGATGGAAATTTTCAATTGAGGCTGAAGGGAGGGAATCATATCTTGAATATAATCATTTTTTTCACTTTGAATTTCCTGAAAGACCCAAATAGGACCTGTAGAGTTTTTCTTGAAGACCAAAGGGCCAGTGGAAGTAAACTTCCTAAAAAAGAGAATGTGATCTGTTTCACATAATGTCTCTGAAGGTCACAAGAAAGTCACAAACTGAAATATACTTGCATTTTTAATGAATGTAAATGGAGAGGTCATAGGTTTCTTCCTTCCCATGGGAAACTATTAAGGAGCCTACTTACCGCCTTAAAAAGTTCTCCTGAGTCTGTGCAAAGAATCTGTATTTTTCTTCTTGGAACTCAGTGTTTTTCCACCTCTATGGAGGAAGGCTATCCATCCTACACCCAAACCCAAGCCTGGTCTCAAAGCAAAGACTGCATGTATTTGATGAGTGACATATTACAAAACAGCAGTTGTTATATGCAAGGGGCCCTTAGAAACAAAGGTGGTAGTGGAGTGGGGAGATATAGAATGAAAGGGAACAGAAGTTGCCATCAATATCCCGAATCATTTACAAAGTAGGATGTGGAATCCTACCAAGAAAGTTAAATACAATCTCTTCCCTGCCAGAATTCACAGGGAAAATGAACCAAAAGTCTAGAAACCGAAGTTCCGGTCCCAGCTTGACCACTAACTCTGTATGACTTTGGCCAAAACTCTCTCGTTCTCCAGACTTCAGCTTCCTCCTCAAACTGAAGGAGAAGGATCATAGATTTGGAACTGGGAAGGATCTGCAGGATCATCTAGACCAAACTCCTCATTTTATGGATGAGAAGACTGATGCCTGGGGAGGCTAGGTGACTTGCCCATGGTTGAGCAGCTGCGATCTGAATTCAGGCTGATGGACTTCAAATTCAGAACCCTTGTTCACTCTACTTTGCTACATTGCTTCCTCAAGATGATTCAAGGTTCCTCCCACCTCTAATATTCTTGATTCTAATAATGAAATGGGTAAAGATGGGTGGAACATATATTAATCCCATTCTGGAATGAAATACATGAAGCTTTCAGGGAAAAGTCGTAAAAGACTAGTCAGGAGTTACATATCATAAGGATAGAGGTTTCGGCCATTCTCCTCATTGGAGAGAGCTTCCTGAAGGAGATAGAATCCTGAGAAATTGTTGTTTGATGGGAAGAAAAGAATTTGGCTAGCTGGTCCTGGGATGATGCTCTAGGAGAAGATTTGGAGACTGAAGTGACACTGGTCATTGGCTAAGGAAGTCAGGAAACAGTGAAGACAAGGGGGCAAGGAGAACCCACTGAATGATACAGCTGGCAACTCTAAGGTTTCTTTGAATGAAAAGACTGTACTTACTGGAAAGTACTTGATTCATTTAGGAACAAGTAAATAAAACCAGAGAATGCCAAAGTTATAAGAGACCACAGGACTGTTTTCTATAACATTCCACCTGTTTCCACACCTACAAATGAGGAGTGTTATGGGTCTCACTACTTTTGAAGGCATCTAATTCCATTGTTGGACAGCTTTAGTTATTAGAAAATACTTTCTTATGTTGAACTCAAATCTCCCTCCCTCTAATCTCTTTTTTCCCTGTTGCCTCTCTCCTTGGTCCTAGATTATCCTATGGAGCCAGAGAAATGAGTCCTGGGAACAAAAGGTCATAGATCTACACCTGGAAGGAACTTCAAACGTCATCTAGATTCATTCTTTTACCTTACAGATAAGGAACTTGAGACCCAAGGTGGTTAAGTGACTTGTCCACGGTCATCCAGGTAGTAATCATCATAGTCTTCTCAACTCCAGAACCAGTACACTTTCTATTGGTCCATGTCTGACCTGCATCCTCATCCATATGACATCAACCAATCAGGATTCATTTATTAAGCACTTGCTATGAGTCAGACATTATGCTAAGCGCTGGGAACTCAAAGACAAAAATGAAATGATCCTTGCCATCAAAGGGCTTATATTCCACTGAACTGGGAAAAAACCAGCATATATACAGATAAGTATAAGTAAAATATAGGGATAGAAAATGGGACTGTGATTTCATCAATATAGGGAACTCCCAGGCGAGGAAACCCTCTCTACTAATACAAATCAGCACCTTTTCTGTAACCATATAGTAGTAGAGGGTTACCTAAAGCACACAGAATTACATGACTTACCCAGAGTCACATAGCAAGTATGTAGCAGAAGGAGGACTTGAACCTAGGCCCCCTTAACTTTAGGTAGACTCTCTATCAGTGAATCTCCATTGCAAAATTTATACAAGTAAGTAGAAGGCAATGGGGGCAGGGAGTGGGGTTCTAGTAGGGTAGGAAGGGAAATCAGAAAAGGCTTCATGTAGGAGATGGAACTTAACTGAACTCTGAAGTAAGTTAGAGATTCTAAGAGGTGAAAGTGAGTAGGGAGAGTACACCAGGAGGGGAGAGGGATAGCCTTTGCAAAGAAACAGAGGTTGGAGATGGAAAGTTGTGTGTGAAGAATCACAAGAAGGCTGGACTGTAGAGCATCTGAAAGGTAGCCATTGGAGACAATTTGTGAAAGCTCTTAAATGCCAAGCAGAAGAGTTTGTGTTTGGCCCTAGAAGAAGTAACAGAGCACCAGGAAGCTTTCTGAGTAGGGAGGTGATGTGGTTAGACCTGTGTTTAAGCAAAATCATTTCCACTTCTGTACCTACTTAAACACTGAGAAAGATCTATTAGGAATAGACCTATCATGTTTCCCTGAGTCTTATCTTCTCTAGTAAGTATCCCTGGTTCCTTCGACAGATGCGTTTATGACATAATTTCAAGCCCCCTTAGCAACCTGATCACCCTTGTTTGGATGTGCTTCTCTTACAATGTGGCTCCTGTAACTTAACACAATGACCTGACCAATACGTACCTGCCTCTATTTCTTCCCAAAAACAGTGCTTAATGCCATCATTCTAGCAGCTACATCCAATAGGAACCCAGAAATAGTCATTAGCACAGGGCATGGTGCCCTCTTTCCAATCCCTTCTTCTTCATCTCAGCCTGAGTTGGGGCCCCAAACATACTGCCCTTTGCCACTAATAGGTGCCAGAGAGAGACCAGAGAGTTCCAAATGCCTGTCAGTAAATTCAGTGAATTTATTTTGCTATTAACAGCCTTTGTGGAGGGGAGGCTAACTTTATCTCACTTCACCACGGGTGTGCTGGGATAATTGCTCGAGTACTTTGTTAAAAAGAAAAGCTCTCTACATTTCCATTAACTCCCTGCATGGTTTCTATTCCACCCGGCCACCCTAGGTACCATTTACAGTTCAATTTCACAGTCATGATGGACTGAAATACATAAAACCTGCTTCCTCTCCACTTCACTAATCACACGCATTAATAAATACCCAAGATTCACAAGATCTCCTCTCCCCACCTTCTTTGTTCATATTTTTTTATTTTTATGAATAAAACCATGAACATGTTTCCCTTTGAATTTCAAATTGCTAAAAGGAGTAAGTGCTTTCTAATGCAGCCCGGCATGATAAGTTACTATTTTGTGAAATGAAGCAGGCAGCCAGGAGCTGTTACAAATCTGGAAAAATCTCAACACCACCAAAAGATGTGAATCTCTAATGGACAAATGTTTACCTATGTTCCAGCTAAATTGAACTGGTATTCCAACCTAACCCTGCCCTCACCTCAGTCTTCACCTTGGCTCATGCCATCTCCCATGCCTGGAATGGTCTTCCTTCAATTTCTGCCTGTTGAAATCTTTTCCTTCCTTCATAGTCCAACTCAGCTTTTACCATCCCCGTAAAGAGCCTTTTCTGGTCTCCTCCCCTCCCCCCAGCTGGAAATGCTCCCTTCCTCTTTGAATCTGATAGCATTGTACTTACTCTTTTCAGCCATTTGTGAGATGTCTTATCTCCTTTACTAGATTATAAATTCCTCGAGGTCAGGGACCAGCCTTCTTTATCTTCATATCCCTCGGGTTCCCTGAATATACTAGACCCTCAATAAATAATGTTTATTGAAGTGAATTCAATTAATCATATTATAATTTCTTGTCAACTTGACCCTGGAACACTGGGGTTTCAGCATTCAGATCATTGCACTGGGTGGAAAAAATAGGAAGTTAAACTGCAGTCAGAACCACTGAACCCAAGGGAGTGCATGTGAATATGCCTAATGAGCCATCCAGGTATGATTGTCCTGCCAGCTTCAGAAAATGCATGTATTATCCAATGGCATTTGTGCTGTTGTGAAGGTGTCTCACTGGAATTCTCACCCTCTGCCCATCAACATGACCAGCTCTAAAGCAATGGTAGGAGGATTGGCTTAAGAGGACTAGTTTATAGGCCTGGGATTTCCCTACAGGCAAACACAGTCTGGAATGAGAATTTGATGCCTTATTAAGGGTATGAGTAACATCCCTCAGCTTCTCTCCCTCCCTGATGGTCACAAAGGTTGGTGACTTATGGTCTACCTTCCACAAGTAGAATGGAAGGTAATTTTGAGTGGCATAATCAGTTCCCAGCTGTCTCTAGTACTGAATTTCTTATCATTGGACATTCTCAAGAGGAGTTTGGATGTCCATTGGTCAGGAATGTTGTAAAAAGAGTTGTGCTTCCGTTAGGAGTTAGACAGAACCATAAAACCAGAATTTGAGAGCTGGAAGGAACCTAGGAAACCATCTAGTTCAACCTGTCCTCGGTCCATCCTTACCCTTCCAACAATGTACCCAACACAAGTGATCATCCAGCCTTTGCTCAAAGACCTCCGATGAGCAGCACACATCCACCACCTCCCTAGAGAGCTCATTCTATTCTGGGAACCGCCCTGATTGGTAGGAAGACTTTTCTGATTTCAGTCTTAAATTTACCTCTTTGCAACTTCTATCCATTGGTTTTCTGGCACATTTTCCCTGTGATAGCCTTTCAAATACTTGAAGAGAGTTGTCATGCTTCCTTCCTTCCTTAGTCTTCTCTTATCCAATGTCCAGTGACCTTTGGGAAAGATGACATAGTCCTTTCCAACTCTGAGTTTCTAAGATTCTATGAAAATGATGAACTTAGCAGCAGCACTCACCGTCCCTATCCATCCCCTGTAATGCTTGCTGATTGCCTATCTTTAGCTGTGGTAGAGTTTCACTCACAGTATCTTGGCCTAGGACATTTGAAGGTCATTGCCCAGAACAGGCTCAGGCTGCTGGCATGATTCCACCCTAGAACTCCTGACTGCCTGTTCCTTGTATGAATTGTTACATACTGGAAATCAGGGTGGAAAAGGTTAGCTTCTAAAATCTCCTTAGAAAGGCAGGAAATCAATGAGTCTGCTGAGAAAAGCTTTGGAGTCTGGAAGGATTACAAAATGGAATGGGATGAGGAAAATTTCTCCCCCGCACAACAGAAGCCATTTTTTTCCCCTCTTATACTTGGGCTCAGAAAAAAGGGAAAATATCAATCCATGGGAGGCTTAGAACTATGTCTTTATGATATCAAATCAGTTGAAAGATGGACTGAAAACTTGGCAAAAACTAAAGGAAATGAAAGGTGACAAAAATCTAATTTTCATTTTAGCCAGATTTTATTGGATTTTATCATGCTAGATTATGTGTATAGTCTCACCCTTTCATTAGATTGAGTTTTTCATCTTATTGGATCCTTACAATAACTTTCTGAGTTAGTGCAAGTACTGTTGTCATCTCCATATTATGGTAAAGGTCTGAAAGAGGAATACTTGCTCAAGGTTACATAGCTAATAATGCACCTCTACTGATTACGAGCATGGTGTTCTTTCCACCTCATCAAATCACTTAGCCAAGTTCAACGATGCAGGTTGGGGGTCAAACAACAATGATGAATGAGTACATGAATAGAAGAAAAAGCATTTATTAAGTGCTTACTATTGGCCAAACACCATACTAAGTGTAAAGTCATGGCTCTTGAGTTCACACTCTACTTGGGGCAAACAACATATGTAAAGAGAGTCCAGCTACAAGGAGAAAGGAAAAGTCTAGAAGTCTTAAGGATGACAAAGTGAGGCAGAGGGGAAGGCCTAAAGGTCTTTAGGGTGCATCAGCAGGTAAATTGATGAGTAGAGACTTAGCTACATTCACTCTTGGAAAGGGGGATGTTGAAAGGGTCCTTCTGCCTATCAACATTAAGAAGGGGCAAGAGGTCCAAGGGTTTGAGTGTAACCAGGAATTCTAAATTCTCTCTGATAGAGTGAAATGGGATCCATCAATGACCTGTTGGGAAGGGGTTTAAGAAACAACACTGGAGGAGACAGATTTTCACCTAGCAAATTTTCTACTGTTTCCACTTTTTGGGTGGGTGAAGAGTATCTGGGGCTGGAGAGGGATGAGGAGGAAGAGACAAATAAGGACTAAGAGGATGGACAAAGGTAGGCAAATTGTACCAGTAAAATGGGTATGTAAATGCCAAGGTCTGGGTAGCTGTGGAGGTGTAGTGGTATTTTAGTGTGTTATAGAAAAAAACATTGGATTTGGAGTCTGAAGACCTTGATTTGAACCCTGGCTTTATCAATCAATGGGCCCACCAACAAATATTTGTTAAGCACCAGCTTTGTGTTGGGAACACAAAGACAAAAAAGAAACAGTTCCTGCCCTGAAGGCACTTGTATTTTGTCAAGGGAGAAAATGCATACATATATAAATAGATAGGAATTAAATGTAATTTAACTCCTAGAAGATGGAAGGATCAGGAGAAGCCTCAAGTGGCAGGTGGCACTGGAGCTGGCCATTGAAGGGATTCTAAGAGGCCGGGAGAACATTCTAGAGATGGATGAAAAATGTGTGCAAAGGAACGGGAAGGAAAGATGGAGTGTCACGTGCAAGCAACAGCAAAGTGAGTTTGGCTGCCTGAATTGTAGAATGTGTAAGTGTGTTGAAAGGAGAGAGACAGAGAGAGATAGAGACAGAGAGAGACAGAGACAGAGATAACCACACAGAGACAAAGAGAGACACACACACAGAGACAGAAACAGAGACAGAGGGAGATAGAGAGACAGAGACACACACAGAAACAGAGAGGCAGAGACAAAGAAACACACACAGAAAGACAGAGACAGACAGAGACACACATAGAGAGAGACAGGGAGACAGAGAGACACACACACACAGAGACAGAGAGAGACACACATATAGAGACAGAGAGAGATATACACACAGACAGAGACAGAAATAGAGACAAAAAGAGACAGAGACAAAGAAAGAAACCCACAGAGATTCACAGAGAGAGACACACACACACACATAGAAACAGAAAGACAGGGACAGAGAGAGAGAGAGAGAGAGAGAGGGAGGGAGGTAAAGAGAGAGAGAGAGAGAGAGAGAGAGAGAGAGAGAGAGAGAGAGAGAGAGAGAGAGAGAGAGAGAGAGAGAGGGAGAGAGAGGGAGAGAGAGAGAGAGGATGAAGAAGTAAGGAGAGGGTCCAGCACGAGCCCTGGGGTATATGATGAGCCAGCAAAGGAGATGAGGAGTCAGACAGGTAAGAGAACCAAGAACACTATGAACATCCAGAAAGGTTTTCAGTGGTGTCAGATGCTCCAGAGGTCAAGAAGGATGAGAATTAAGAAAAGGCCATTAGACTTAGTAATTAAGGGATTATTGGTGACTTCAGAGAGAACACTTTTAATTGAGAGATGACTTTGCAAACCAGATTGGAAGGGATTGAGAAGTGAGTTAGAAGAGAGGAAGTGGAGGTAATGAGTGTTGACAGCTTTTTTCCCAGGAGTTTGACTGTGAGAAGGGCGGAGGGTCAGGCTCAGTTGATTTAATGGTTAGTTTTGTTGTACTATTTTTTCTCTTTCTTTTTTATTATAAGGAGTGATTCACTGGGTGGCCATAAGGATGGATATATTCAGAAATGGGGGTAATGCAAATACTCTCATAAATAAGATGTATCCTTTTTTTTTTTTTTGGAAGAAAAGGGATGACAAACGTGAGGGTTGAATTGGGTCAAGTGAGGATTTTTTTTAGCAATGAGGGAGGGGAACCCCAGTGGATTTGTAGGTACCAGTAGATAGGGAGAGACTAAAGATCAGGATGATGGGGAAGTTAGGTAGCACAGTGGATAGAGCACTGGGCTTGGAACCAGAAAGATTCATCTTCCTGAGTTCAAATGTGACCTGTGACACTTCCTAGCTATGTAACCCTGAGCAAGTAACTTAACCCTGTTTGCCTCAGTTTCCTGATCTGTAAAATGAGCTGAAGAAGGAAATGGCAAGCCATTGCAGTATCTCTGCCAAGAAAACCCCAAATGGTGTCATGGAGAGTCAGAAATGGCAGAGAAATGACAGCAACAAAACATGATAGTAAGGGTGATCTGCTGGAGAATATTGGAGGGGATGATTTCCAGGGTACTGAGTGTGATAGACTTGTTGAGAGAAGGGTCACCTCTTCACTGGAGCCTTGCCTTAAGGAGGCAGAGAGAATGGGATATAATGTTAAAAGGTTTCAGGATACAGAAAAGAGAAGATGGGGTAACTGGAGGCAAACAGCTTCTATTTTCTTAGTTAAGTATGAGGCTAAATTCCTTTAGAGAAGGTGGGCAGACAGGGTAGTGGAGGAGGCTGGAAGGGATAAGGGAAGGTTGGGAGACAGCCACTGTTGAGAGTACTATAGAGAATCACTTGAGGTGGAGTAAAAGGATTTCTTTGCTTCAGTGAGTCCCTAGTAAAGATTAGATGACACATTTTTAGGAGACTCAGTGAGCACAGTTTGATCACTTCCTCCAGTATTCTTTAGCAGCACAGAAAATGGAAGCAGAGCAGGGGGATGGCAAACACTTGCTAACTGTGATCATAGACAAGCCCCTAATAAGGGGCTCTGAAAATCAGCGTCTTTCTTTAAGGGGATCAGATGAGATGATTTCAGGTTTCTTTCAGTTCTAAATCTCAAACCAAAGGTGGTAAGATTTATGGGGCGACCTTTTTCAAGGTACAAGGAAGGAAGTAACAATATTAGAAAGTTCATGATTCTAGGAAAACTTATGGGAAACTCCTTAGGCAGCATGGGGCCAAGGGCTGCAACCAAGATCTCTCCATTAACTGCATATCCAGGCTACAGTCAGGTCTACCTCTGTCCTGGGAAGCGATGTAGCACAGTGAAAAGCGCCATGGCCTAGGAGTCAGAAAACCTGAGTTTGGGTTTCGACTCTTCCCCAGTGACTGTATTTTGCTTTTGTTCATATGCCCAGGACTTAGCATAGTGCCCAGCTTAAAAAAGGCTTATTGACTGACTGACTATCCTTGAAAAAGTAGCCTCACCATTATGGGACTCAGTTTCCCCAAACTGTAAAATGAAGGATTTGGACTATTTGATTTCCAAACCAGATGGTCTCTGCTAGTACAGTGCCTGGCCCACAGTGGATACCTAATAAATGCGTGTGGATTGATTGGTCCAAGAGGCTTCTATCCTCCCAGTTAGGGAGCAGGGGTAGGGAATCTGCAGTCTCTAGGCCACATGTGGTTCTCTGGGTCCTCAAGTGCAACCATTTGACTGAATCCAGACTTTACAGAACATATCCCCTCAATAAAAGGATTTGTTCTGTAAACTTGGACTCTGTCAAAGGGTCACACCCAAGGACCTAGAAAGCCACAGGTTCCCCACCCCCTCTGTTCTAGAGTAAGATAAAATGTTTAATTAGTCTGGGAAGGCTAATTCTTTAGGGAATGACTAAATGACTCCTTATTCACTGCTAGGGAAAGCAGTAGGAGCAAAATGGTTTTAAACTATACAAATGGACTTCTGTGGGATGCAGTGTTCTGATTTCCACTCTAATGCTTGCTGGTTGGAAGGCCTCTCAGATAGGTACTTGGGAAGCATAGCCTGGAAAGCAGAGAATGTGGCTGATGCAGGGAGAATCAGGGGAGATATGAATACAGATCTGAGGTGGGGGAATTAGAAATGGCGGATTGCATGGGTTTCCCTCAAAGGAGCCTGGAAAATACATTAGGCTATCCTGGAGTGGCGATTTCTTTTCAGTCTATGGATTAGACTAGCTGGTTGCTAAGGTCCCTGACAATGCTAATATTCTAGGTGTGACTCTGTTAGTCAAGAATCTGGAGAGGAACAGGGAAGTCACACAATTAGATTATAATAGAGCAGAGTCTACACAGTCTAGATCTCCCAAGTTCTGCTCCATTGTTTCCACTCCCCATCCCCCCAGACCAGATGATGATAACAGCAGTAGTAGCATTTATGTGGCTTTTTTTATTCTTTGCAAGTCTTAGCTATATTCTATCACTTGAGCCTCAGCTTTGGGAGGGAGATGCTATCATTATCCCCAATTTTGGTCCAAGGTGCGGAAACTGAGGCTGAGAGAGGTTAATTGTCTTGTCCAGGGTCATGCAGCTAGTGTCTGGGGCAGGATTTGAATTCAGGTTCTAAGTTCAATACTCAATTCCCTAGCTGTCTAGAAAACAAAATGGACTTGGCTTGTTTGGGTGTTTCTTCCCCTCATCCTGAGAAAATCTACTTGCTTTTCCACAAGCTGCTATTACGGGCTCCTCTAAACACAGTCAGTGCAGGATGAAGCCACCTGCCCTACCGAGGAGCCGTGTGAGTCATCTTTCCAGAACCTCCATAAGTAATTTAATTATAGTCTTTGAGCCAATAGCATAAGCATGTTACAGACTCCTCTGGAAAGTGACTCATGGAGCACTTTGAAATTGTGAAGCAGCAAATAAGCCCTTGCTTAAGAAGGAATTAGACCCCACAGCTTCGGAGCTCTTTGCCTGCATGCAAAGAAGGGCAGGTGGACTTTAACTTGCTCCAGACATGAATACCAGATCTGGGGGGAGGGGTGGGAAAAGAATTCTCCTTCTAGGATGATCCTCTAAGAACAAGCTTTTGAATTGTTTATATAGGCTGATTTGGGCTGTATTCACATTCATTCTGTTAATTATGCTGATGGTTATAAACCCCCCACAAAACCTCTCACATAACCATCCTTTCCTCTCCACCACAAACGGGTTCTGTTGCTTGTTCAGTCATGTCTGACTCTTTGTGACCCCATTTTGGGGTGGTTTTTTTTGCAAAGATACTAGAGTGGTTGGTCATTTTTTTCTCTGGCTCATTTTACAGTTGAGGAAACTGAGGCAAACAGGGTTAAGTGAGTTTCCCAGGGACACACAGGTAGTAAGTGTCTGAGGCTGGATTTGAACTCATGAAGATGAATCTTCCTGTTTCCAAGCCCAATGGTCTATCCAGAGGTGGGGACCCTGAGGCCTTAAGGCCACATGTGGCCCTGAGGTCTTCAGATATGGCCCTTGACTGAATCCAAACTTCACAGAACAAATTCTTTTATTAGGGGGATTATTAAGGGGATTTGTTCTATGAAGTTTGGATTCAGTCAAAGGGCTGCACTTTAGGACCTAAAGGGCCATGTGTAGCCTTTAGGCTGCAGGTTCCCCATCGCTGGATCCTCTAACCCACCTAACTGCTCCAATGCTTCCTTGGTTCTTGCTTTTGTTATACCTTGAATGCATTATTACAAATGTCTTTTAACTGGTTTCCCCAACTCTGATCTTACATCCTTTCAAGCCACCCTACCTAAGTATCTTCTTAAAGCATCAGTTTGGATCCTGTCATTCTCCTGCTCAGAATCTTTCACTGTTCCCTGCTGCCTACTAAACAACACCTGAACACCTTGCCCTGACATTCAAGGCTTACCACAGTTTAACCTCACCTCTCACTGCTTCCATAAATGTGCTTTGCCCTTGCCCATTGGACTGACTCACCATTCCCTCCTAGGGCCTCTAACTTAGTGGAGAGGCCCAGGCTGGCCCACCTTCATTCCACTCTCAAGTCTTCGTATTCTCACATAGAGTAGGATGAGGAAAATAAAATAGAAGGAACATAGTATTTCAAGTATGATTAGCCCATGGCAGCGTTGTTTCAAGCCAGGTGCTGTATTAGCTTTCCCTTCTCCCCAATGGCTAATATACATACTCAGTTGAAGATAATGCAGTTCTGGGGTCAGACACCATCCCTTCCCCTAGCATGCCTTTCTGGAACTGAAGGCTGAGGATTGGTGCTAGACCATTGCAGCCTACTTTCTGGATCCATTTGAATCACTGCCCTTCTTACATGACAGGTTCTAGTCACACTGGGAACAGTAAGTTGGACTATTGTCTGCCTTTGTCCTCTCTGCCTAATCAACTCATTTCAATTCAGTTCAACAAACATATCTTTAGTGTCTTCTATCTTCCAGGAACCATGCTAAGTTCTTGCTCCTCATCTCTGCTTTCTAAAATTCTTCAAGGTTCAACTCAGGCTCTACTTCTTTCTAGACCCCTCTCCTCTCTCTGAAATTGCTGTGCATTTACTTTGAATATGTAAATGGTTTTTAGACCCAAATATGAACCTATTTGGCACTTCATGTATTACACCAACAGAATGTAAGCTCCTTGAAGGCAGGCATTTTAATCTATTTTTTATTCACCTATATCCCCAGTGTCTACCAGTGTCTTGCACACAGTAGATGCTTAATAAATGTTTGCTGAATGAATAAAGGGGGATGAAGGAGTGAAATCAAGCCAAAGAACATATGATGACCTTGTTTGAGTCTGCTGTTATGGATAGCCCATTCCAACAGAAGAAGACAGCCATTCATCATTTCACCTCCCACTGGGGATGTGCAAGGTTGTGGGACAGTTGCTTCTGTTAGTCAGTCAAAGCTAGGGCTTAAGACCAGATCTGTGTGACTTTCAGAGTCAATCTGGTGTAGTGGAAAAAGGACACTAGACTGAAATCTAAGAGAGCTGTGTTCTGATCCTGGCTCTGTCACTCCATAGATGTGGGACTATGGGCAAAGTCACTTACTTAACCTTTTTTGAGTCTCTGTTTTCTCATCTGTAAAATGAGAATAGCACTTGCTCTTCCTACCTCCCAGGGTTATTATGAGGAAAGCACTTGGAAAAATGTAAGGTGCTAGATCGGGGTTCTTTGCCATTCTTGCATCAAAGATCCCTCTAGCAGTCTGGTGAATCTCAGAATCATATTTTTAAATGTATAAAATAAAATACACAGGCTTAAAAAGGAAACCAATCATACTGAAATAAAGTTACAAGAATGTTTTAAAAAATAAGTTTGTGAATTCCAGATTAAGAACCCTTGTGCTACATAAATGGGAGCTATTATTTGGTAGACGCTTATTTCAGTCCATAAATGGATCTTCACACTCTGCATTCCCTGGGGCTATGTCCTTCTAGCCTTCTGTTCCTCTAGTTGTCACAGGTTCTTCCTCACTGATGGAAAGAAAAATTACAATGATGAATGAGACTGCAGAGACACAGACAAAGTTCATGTTCGTATTTCAGCTGACTGTGAAAATGTCTGCCTTGAGTATGGCCAACCTACAAGTGCCAGATTCTGTCATTTAGATGTGGATATAGTACAGGCTAGAGGCAGAAGGTGATATGATTCTCAGTGGTACAGACAGGGTAGTTGTCAACAGTAGAGTCTATAGCAGAATTATAGCTGAGATAGCTGAGATTTGCCTTTGATACTCTAGACCTCCATGCTTGCGCCCTTCTATTTCTGGGTTTCTTTTAGTATAGTGGAAAGAGTGCTGGATTCAGCATCAGAAAGACTGGTTCAACTTTTACTCTTCCACTTAATACCTTTGTGACCTTGGGGAAGATACTTCTAACTTCCTCATGCATAAAATTTACTTTAGGTTATATCTGAGATCCTTCTCAGATCTAAATATATGATTTCACATTCTCCCTTGCACCAACCCTGGGGGTAAATGACCTCTCACAATGCCCCCAAGTTTGTCTTCCCCGAAAAGTACTCCATGATTCCAACAACCCATTCTCGTATTGTAGACAATCTGAGCTCTTCTTAAGAGGAAAGTAATTTGATTAATGTAATTGAAAGGCAGCAAATGTAGAACTCCAGTCTTGGAGTCAGGAAAACCTGTGTTTCAGTTTTATCTCTGACCCATACAAGTCATGTGACCTTGGGCAAGTCAACCTCTCAGTGTCACTACCACTATCTAATTTTAAACTTATTTTTGGACTTGATCTTGACTTTGATCCTAGAGTCCATTGGACTGATAAGGGAAGTTGAATAAGTTATTCTTCCCCTCCTAGAACTCTTGCCTAGATCATGCTGGAAGCAGCAGAAGCTGCTTCTGGACGTCTACACATTATAGAGTGGGCCTTAATCTGTCCAAGAGGTGGTGGGGCGGGGTTTCCGCATCAGGAATTCACCATAGTTCCTTATACGGATGAAATAACAGGTGAGAACTTAACATCAACAATAACTTCATGCTTCAAGGATGAACAAGTGATAGGTTTAACACTTCAGGGACTATTTACATTTTAAAAGAGGAAATGAGTATCCCAAAGGGACCTCTCATGGTAGAATGGGGGCAGAGGGAAGAAATGATTGAACAGAAAGCCTTCTTCCATCCCGTTCTTAGCTGTGTATCTCTCCTTTATCCCGTCTAGCATCCTAAAAGAAGAGGAATTAGCAATTTAGCTCCTATTTCTGAAAGATTGCCAATTTCTGCTATAAATTTCCCTCCATGACTATACTTAAACATCAAGACATCCCACAACAACTGCTCTGTGTGTGCAATTAAAATCCAGATGGGAGGTTTCACTCTTCTAAGCCCCCCATTAATTCCCAGCAGCACAAAGCTGATATTGCCTACAAGGAGCTGGTTTATGAGAGCTCGGCAAAGGTGAACCATTGGAATCCCAGTTCCCATACACGATGAGTCTCTACATCTGCATCAACATTATTATTGGCATAGTCTAAGTGCTGTCAAAACATTTCTTTTTTTAATTTTATTTTATTACATATTTTCTAATTACATATAACATTTTTTAAGCAATCATTTAAAAATTGGGGGTTCCAAATTCTTTCCTTCCCACTCACCCTTCCCTCACCTTGAGAAGGCAACAATACTGTCAATATTGAAGTTTTTCATACCTTTGTCCTGGGTATTCTCCCTTCCAAGCCAGTTCGGAAGTTTCTAGTCTTTGTGATCTTATAGTCATGTAGTAATTACTCGGGGCAGGCAATAATGTTGCTATGGTTCCATTTTGTGACAGTATTGGTCACATATGTGGGCATCTATTGACACTAACTGACTGAACATATGACCCTGACCAGATGAAACTGGAATGAGCTGCTTTCCTTAATTTGTGTTCGTTCTCTGTCAGCTGAATGTTGGATTTCCTGCCACATGCATAGTTCATGGCTTTTTTTTCCTAATGTTTTAATTCTGTGATTTTTAAGAATAGATATTACTCCAAGGAAACATGCAAAAATTTTAACCAATAAAGAGCAAATTTCGATGACTACTAGAGATATTGCAGGGACTGTTGGTGTGGAGAAGTCAAGCATTTCCAAGATAACTCAAATCCACACTAAAATACACCAAAGTCACACCAAAGTGTAGAGAAAGATGCAGTTGAAAACTAGAAACAATGTCCAAACTATTGCAAAAGAGTCTAATCCTTAGTAAACAAAGGGAGCAGCTAGTTAGCACAGTGGATAGAATGTCAGGGCTGGAATCAGGAAGACCTGAATTGGGATCTGGTGTTTGAGAAGGGCAGTCAGGGCTACCTCATCTCTAGCTCTGCCACTAATTTTCTGTGTGACCTTGGGCAAGTCTCTTCACTGCTCTGGACTTCAATGACAAGCTTCTCTGAGTAAGGAGATGCCCAGGATTGTGGGGAGAGGGACCAATTGCTGCCTTTGAAGGTGGGTTTCCTGGACGAGGTGGCTAGGGTTTGCTGACCTTCCGCTCTGAGAGGTTTTCCTGAGAAGCATATCAAGTCCTTGCCCAGGCTAAAGTTGACTCTGTAAGATGTCATCTTGTCAGGGAATAAATCTGTGTATATAATTGTGGGCAGCAGTGTCTTAACATGAGAAATGGCCCTCAAGGGACGCCTTTCAGAGTACTGGTTTTAAGTTTTGAAGGAAATGTTTTCAGATCAAAGCCTCTTGGGTTGCCCATTAAGAGATGAAGAACCTTTGATATGAGGTCTCGCCTTCTCACCTGCTCCTAATAGCTCTAGCTCTAGGTAGATCAACAACGCAAGGGGTAATGAATGAGAGAGATGTTTCAGAGGCTGTTGATTTCTTCTTAGGTTGTATGACTGATATGCTGGTAAATTGTCACTAAGCATAACAATAACTGATATTCATATGGTGCTTTTTTAGGAAACTAGATGGCACAGTGGAGTGGATGTGATGGCACATCTTTACTTGGGAGTCAGGACCTTCTGAATTCAAATCCTGCCTTTGTTACCAGCTATTTGACCCTGGGGAAGTCAGAACCTCTGCTTGCCTCAGTTTCTTCATCAATAAATGGGGAGAATGATAGGGTTGTTGTAAGGATCAAATGAACTAACAAATGTAAATTCTTCACAAAATTAAGGCTCTCTAAAAATACTAGTTATTATTAACATTTGCAGTTAATTTATAATTGTTAGCCTTCTGTATGAAATGGTTATAATCAGTACTGGTCTCTGTACTTCCACAAAGAGGAGATAAAAAAGAGCCTATGTGCTTTACTCAGCAAGTGCTTCATCTCCTTGGGAAGTACAGAAACATGGCAGGCAAGGGCAATACCAGTTTAGAATATAAACTCAGTGGCAAAATTTTACAGATGGACAAAGGTGAGGGAAGAATATGAACAGTATGGCCTCACGATACAGCAAGAAGAGCAAGTATAAGGAAAGCTTGGTGAGGAGCTCAGTGGAAAGGACAGCAAAAAAGAAAATGGAAAAGATTTTTCCGACAGATTCTTTTCACCATCTAAGACAGTGGAGCTACCACATTTGGACTCTACTATCATAGTCCCAGATGGGCTTCTTGAGGAAATGGAAGTGGCATCAGACAAAACAAAGATGTAAAAAACAGCTGGACTGGATCAAATACATACAGAGGAGGGTCATGGTGGCCCATTTTCAGATGAGGAAACTGATCAAACTGTTGTATGGCTTGCAAGTTACAGAATGTCACAGTCCCTGAAGAACTGAGATTAAGGATCACCCAGAGAGCAATGGAGAAGCGCTGGGTGAGTGTGAGCTTTCTGTGACATGGAAACAAGAATAATGGTAGAGAAGGGGCATACATAATCTAATCAAAGAAATATTGGACTGGGAAAAGAAAAAGATGAGCCAGTCAGTAGCAAGAAGAGAAGAGAACTGATGGACATCCCAGCATTGTAAAGAGAGTATGAAAGAGGTAATGGAGTATGTGGCACAGGCCCCTAGGGGCAAACTGAAGGATGTAAATAATGTACATAGGATATGGTACAGATAGGAAGGCCCATCCCAGGGGAGCATTCTCATTGACCTCTCCTTTTTCCTTGAAGAGTAAGGACCAATAGGAATGTTTCCCCAGGATGTGATGGCACATCTGCTTCACATTCTATGCTTGCCTCTGTGGGAGAACATGAATGAAAGTTGCATGGATGGGTTATATCTGCATCATTGGAAGGCATACTCATATTGATGAGATCACACATCTGAGGAAGTACTAAAGCAGTAAATTTTATGGCACACCTTACATAAATTATCTTACGTAAGCTACATCACAAACTTGTGTTTTGGTTATTCCAGGCATTATTTTTCCTCCTTTTTAGATGAAGAAGCAGACTCTAAGGCGTTAAAGTGCTTGCCCATAGTCACAAAGCTAATTAAACTTGGGCCTTCCTGACTCCAGGGCCAGCTTACTATCCTGGGTTAAAGCTTTCTGGTCTGAACAGTGAGGTTTCTGATGGATATGGTTAACTGAGTCTCTCTTTGGTCTTTTTCTAAACGAATTTAATGTCTGAATCAAAGACTATCATATTAGCATGCCTTTTCTTTTTCATAAATAATTAAATGAATACATTGAAATAAACAGTAGTCTCACAAAGGCAAAGAATAACCTCATCATAAAACTGTTTGATCTGAACCATTTACATTTTAAACATACATATAATTTAACCAAATAATGAACAGTACAAATTCATTTTCTCCATTGACCTTTGCTTGCAATCTCTTTTTTTTGTGTTACTTCAGTTGTACTACTGTTATTTTTAAATAACCATAGTCATTGTGTATGTTGTTCTAATTTGGACTGCTTTGCTTTGCATCACTTTGTAAATCTTCCCATTTTCCTTGGAATACTTTATATTTTTTCATTTTAAATGGCAAATAATATTTTATTACATTTTTTACACTACAGTGGCTGATTTTATCCATTATTCAATCACTGTCTGGTCAGCCTATTTTTTCTAGTTTTACAAATAAAGTAGATTTGAATATCTTTATTAGAGGCAGCTAGATGACATGGTGAGTAGAGTCCTGGACTTGAAGCAAGAAGGCCATGGTTCAAATCCTGACTCAGACACTTATGAGCACTATGACCTTGGACAGGTACTTGACCCCTCTCAGTCACAGTTTCCTCATCTATTAAATGAAAATAATAATATCCCCTACCTCCTGGGGTTGTTGTGAGATTAAATGAGATAATATTTGTAAAGTTCTTTGCAAACCAAAAATACTATGTAAATGAATTTTTATTGTTATGGTACAAGGAGGTAATTTTGCCCTTTTAAGAACATCTGTGGGATATTGTCATTAGTTGGAAGAAAGAGTATGATCAGGGAGATTATAATTTCTACTGAATATTTCCACATAACTCTCTGAAAAGTTTGTATCAATTTTGAATCCCACCAACAATGGCTTAGCCCAGTACCTGGCACTTATTTACTAGGGGCTTAATAAATACTCGTTGATTTGACAATGTAAAAGCATTAATATAATTTTTCTTACCAATTCTTCATGGAAGTAGAAATTTCCATGAAAACACTGGAATAAGTATTAGTTATTATATTTATAAAATAATATACAGCAGATATCAAGAAAGGAAAATATCCTAATACAGTTAGATTCTTTCATCACCAATGTTTAATTGATATCAATCTTTGCTTAGCTTAACCCTATTTATTATGGTTACAGTACATACTGAACTCACCATGAACCTTTTATTAGGATCAAAAGACCTTCCTGGCACAAGCATGCCTTTGGACTTGGTGCTTATTGTCTTTAAGATAGGAATCAAAAACTGTTATAAATTTCCGTTTGGGCTTTCATGTCTCACTATCAGAAGAGACCTTTAACTTTCTGCTTACAGTTTTATGGTGAAAAGGCTATCTTTGCCTAAGTCAGACTTTTTCTACCTGAGTTCTCCCACCACAAAAATCTAGAAAAAAGGAAAATTGCAATGGAATTTAAAGCTGCTTCCCCCCGCCCCCTCCAATAAGCTGCTTCACATGGTAGCTTACAATGCCAAACTATGCAGCTTGGCTTGGAAACCTTCAACCACATTCCATGCCTGCCAGTAAGGGCAAGGCACCTGATAGGGCTCCAAGCAGACCAAAAGTATTAGACCTCTCTGTGAACTGGCTTTGAAGGTTGGATATATGCCTTCTCAAATAATTGGAATAAAATGGAAGGAAAGACTGTGAGGCTGTGCCATCTCACCAAGCAAAATGGAGAACTGAGGTTATCATCCAAATACTTTAGGCTACTCACCCCTTTCTACCTGAAAGATTAAAGACAAAAAAAGTAAAATGAGAATTATTGGGCTTAGTGAAAAAGAGCAGTGAACTTGGGATTAGAAAACCTGGGTTCACATTTCAGCTCCTACCACTTACCATTGGTGTGATCTTGGGCAATGTGTTTGCCTGCTTTAAATCTCAGGGTTTTTTTCATCTAAAAAAAGGCTAATGACTTTGAATTATAATGGGAGAACAGTACCACAGATTTTAAGTTGAAAGACACTTGAGAGGTCATTTAGTTCTGTTCACTCATTTTACAAATAAGAAAAATGAGATCTAGAGAAATTAAATGACTTGCTCGAGGTCACAGAGTATATTCCGTATTAGAATCTAACAGTCTTTCTATGGTATTATATTTCAAAGAATGAAAAAGATCATAGATCAAAGATCTTTCACCTTCTTTCCCAAAGGCAACTGAGAAGACATCTACAACTATTCACTCTCATAACTGCTTATTCAGCTTTATAAATGTTGTATGAGATGATCAATGCACTCACAGAAAGGGAATCCTTAATGACAAAGGAACAAATAGGTGTTCATTTAAGATTTTCTATAGCAGATCCTGTATTTATGGTCATACAATTGGTTGAGAAGTGTAATAGAGAATATAAAAACTGCCATCCATTTTTTATTGATTTTTTTAAAAAAATTAACTCAGTAGAGAAAAATGCAGCTTTGAAAAGGTATCGTCTGTAAAATGTGTCTACTTTAAAACTATTATAAGATTCTGACAGATGAGACTAACTTTGTTCAGAGATTTGCTGAATATTGACCTCACGGAAAGTGTTTAATGCTATAATGGAAGATGCCCCAAAGTTCAAACAGGAGAAAGATCTCCTTTGGATAGTAAGCATCTTCTCATATTTGCTTTTTCAGATGATGTAATGATGCCACTGAGTTCAGGAACACTACAAAATATCCTCAGTAAAATCCATAAAAATAAGTGATGATCATGAGAGATGAAAATGCCCACTGTACAGACTGCTACAAGCAGTTGGATGCTCAGGCAGCAGGTCAAGTTTGTTGCCATTAACTTAGTTCAGTTTGATAGACATTTATTACGGGTCTACTACATGGACAGGTGAGGAGTCAGAACATTCTAGACTTCAAGGAAAGACTATGCAAAGGCAGGTGATGCCAAATTCTGGGGATATCAGGAAGACTGAAGTGGGTAGAATACAACATGCTTGAAAGGGAAATAAAGTGAAATAAGTCTATGATGGTAGGCCAGTGCTTTAAATAGCAAGTTGGGCAGTTTGTTTTGTCTTAGAAGAAAAGGGAGAGCCACTAATAATTCTTGAGCAATAGCCTGATATAGTTGGATTTGTGCTTTTGGAAGATTTTTTTTTTTTTGGCAGCAAAGGCCCATCCAATTAATCACTATTCTCTTGTCAATACTACATATTTGCATGTTATGGAGCAATGCATATTACATATGGAAGAATTCATATTACAAATAAACTGGAGGCCAAGTAAGAGGTTTATAGTAGGATAATTTAGTTGAAGCTCATGATTACATGTAAGAGATGTAAAAGGTATTGTAGAGGATATAGATGATGGAAAAAAACCAAAACGGATTGTTCATGCACCAAGAATAAGAGAAAATAGACAAGGATGCCTAGTGGGCAGCTATTAATGGAAAAGCTCTTGAGCATGTTGCCTAGGTTTTTTAATGGAAAACTTATGGGAAAACACGAGCAAGAATTGCACAAAAGGAGAAGGAATGGAATGATTGACCTCTGGATCATTGGAAGGGGGACTACATAGATTGTGGTACCTATTCGCCAAAATCTACTTGCAGGATTACTGTGAACAGTAAATGAGCTGGCCATGGTGGCATATGCCTGTAATCTCAGTTCCCAGGAGGCTGGTAGATTGCTTGACCACCAGAATTCTGAGTCATGGTATGTCAAAGCTGATGAGATGTCCACCCTAATTCTGGCACCAATATGGTGAGCCTCCTTGAGTGGGAGACTACCAGGCTGCCCAAGGAGGGGTGAAATAGTCCAGGTTGGAAACAGAATAGTTCAAAACCTTGGTGCCAGTCACACTGGTAGCATTTACATAGTGCTTTACGATTTGCAAAGTGATTACAAATATTATCTCACTGGATCTTCACAACAACCTTGGGCAGTTGAGACTATTATTCCCTCTCTGTTGCTGAGTTGTTTCAGTCATGTTTAACTCTTTGTTGGTTAAGTAACTTGCCCAGGGTCACACAACTGGTAAATGTCTAAGGCCAGATTTGAACTCAGGTCTTCCTGACTCCAAGTCTGGTACTCTACCCACTGGGCCACCTAGTTGCCATTCAGCAGTGGTATAGATTGGGAGATCTAGTCTCCCACCAACCTCTTCCTACCCCACCCTTCAACAAAATTAAATGAGCCAGTGTATATATAAAACATGTAATCCACAAAGAACTGTGCAGCTATGAATTATCATTATTGTTATTTTAAACTTCAATTATCTAGATAATTACCTCAATTCTCCAATTTGCCTCATGCAGTCATAGCTTAAATGTTTAAGCGGGGACTGTAAGAGCTGCATCTTATAAAAGCAGCAGAAGCTGTTTAGAAATAGCTCCACCGTGATATTTAGCAAATTATTTTTAATCTTATGGGTAAACACACATCAGTACAGATGTTTGTGTCAGCAAAAAGGGAGCATAGTGAGTCCTGTTTAGGGGATGCCCGCTGGGCTTGCTTTATAAAAAGAGGCATGTTATCTTTCATTCTTGCTCTATTTCTGCTGTGAAAAGCTGTCACAGGCTCGTCAGGGATGGTAATAATAAACCCCAAGGCAGAGGAAATATAATAATCCAGTTAAAAGACATTGAATTCTTATAAATGGAACTCATCAGGTGGGGAGGATTCTTGATTCCAATTTTATCTCCAGAGGTGCTGTGTTGGATGCCTCTCTAGGTCCTTCTTTTCTTTTCTCCTTGTTACAGAAATGATTCCAATGTTATGGTAGATCCACCAACCTTCAGGAAATTTGTTCATTGCCATTGGCCTGGGGAGATTTGTTGCCCCCAACAACACAATCAGGGATATACTGGGAGAGGGTCTAATTATAAAAAGGATGAAGGGACTTAATCATAAGCTTTGTGAAGTGTGAAGTTTGCAGAAAGTTGAAAGTCATGGAGAGAGAGATGTTTGAGTGCTGGGAGTGGAGATGTGTGTTTTGGTATGAAAAATGGTGGAGAGTAGAGAGAAGACATGGAGAAAAACAGAGATATCAGCAAACTATAAGTGCCCTTGGCAGATTTAGAGAAAGTGGAAGACGTGTCAGAGAGGACTCACATCCATCAGAGATCCAGGACAGAGCTATTGGTGTTCCTGAACCTCGGGGCACTGGTGTTACTAGTGGGTGGATGCTTCAGGGAACTCAGAGACTAGGAGGTGAGTGTTGGCTCCTGTTTGGTGTTCCTTGTCCCCTGCCATCTTGGATTGAGACCATTGATTTGGCACTGAGCATGTCTTTAGTGCAGCCCCTGGGGGGCCAATTAGAAGATTTTTACTAACCTGAAGGGTTGGCCAATATTCCCTGCTGTCTTCATCCCCTACTACCAGGTGTTTTGGCAAGACAGTTTGGAAAAGTTGATACAAATGTCCCAGACCCAAGTCAGATCTCTGTGTCTGGATTAAGTGGTTCTTTCTCTATCCTATGACTGGCAAATTGCTACTTCCATTTCCCATTATTCGTGGGATTTAGAGCTGCTGTCTAATGCGGCTAAAATCTTGGGCATCTCAAACTGAATGTCCTACAGGCATCTCAAACTCAACATGTAAAAATTCAAATTCATTCTTTTCTCTCCTGAACCCTCACCTCTTCCCTATTACCTTTCCCTATTAATTACTGTCAAAAGCACCGCCATCTTTCCAGGCATTCAGGCTTCCTACCTCAGTGTCATCCTTACTGTACTCACTCCACAAGTCTTGTCCTTTCTACCTTTACATCTCTCACAGATGGCCTCTTTCCTCCACTCACAGAGCTATCACCCTGATGCAAGCACTCATCCCTTCTCTTGTAATGTCTTGCTGGATTATGGTAATGGTCTGCTGGTAGGTCTCCCTACCTTGAGAGACTTGAGAGTCTCTCCTCTCTCTGGTTTATCCTCCATTCAATGGCCAAAGTGATCTTTCTAAAGCTCTGGTCTACTAGGTCATCTCCTCTACTTAATAAACTCCAGGGGCTCTTTATTACCTCTAGGATCAAGTATAAAATCCTGGGACTGACTTTTAAAGTTCTTTCAACTCTGCTCCTTCCTACACTTTATTCACCAACATGCATCCCATGATCCTATCTCCTGACAACATTCCATTTCTCTTGCTGTTCAGTCATGTCCATCTTCAGTCTTGACTCCTGTGTTGGGGCTTCTTTTAGAGATACCGGAGTGGTTTACCATTTCCTTCTCCAGTGGATTAAAAGAGTGACTTACTGTTGGTCACACACCTGGTACCTGTATGAGGCCAGATTTGAACTCAGATCTTCCTGACTCCCAGCCCAGCCATCTAACTGCCCCTCCTTTTCCCCAGCTGAACCCTATGCCTGGAATGCTCTCCCTTTTTACCTCTGCCTCCTTGCTTCCCTGGCTTCTTTTAAGACTCAGATCAAATCCCACATTCAGCAAGAGGGCTTTCCTAGTGCCTTCTCTCTGATTCACACCCATTTATCCTGTATACATCACCTCATACATATGATGTGCATATTGTCTCCCCTTTATAATGTGAGCTTCTTGGAAGGCAGGGGTCATGTTTTTTGCCTTTCTTTAGATTCCCATAACATAGCACAATTTGGGGCACATAGTAAACACTTAATAAATGTCTGTTGAGTGATTGATTCTCTTTGCTACCTCTCCCAGAAATTTTATCTTTATCTGTGTTAACTCTCTCCTTCCCTAATTCATATCCTTCTATGCCTTTCCACTCCATTATGTGCTCTAAAAACCTTATTCTCTTGTTAGCAGAATTCCCTTCATTTTTGATCCCCTTTGCTCCTTCTTCTTCCGTATTCAGGCATTTGTAGATATCTGCCTCTCCAGAAGACAAAATATACCCTTTGCTCTGACTCTTATTCCTGCCTCTACCCCCAGCAGACACATTGGCCAGGAGGCTGGTGGTCAGCCTGCACCAGTGGCACAGCGCTACCATTCCCAGACTCTCCTACCATCTCACAACAAGTTCTCCTTTGACATCTACTTCTGTCTTAATGACTCAATCTAGATCCTTAGCGAGTGCAATCTCTACTGGCATCCAGATTCTTGTTCTTCCTTTCCCAAGGAGTTAAGTACCTAAATCACAGTCTTCCTCTCCATGCCAGTTGGTAGATAGTCAAAAGATGGGAATAGGCAGTTTTCAGAGGAAGAAATCCAAGCTATCAATAGCCCTATGGAAAAAAATGTCCTAAATCATTCATAATAGAGGAGTAAAAATTAAAACAACTCTGAAGTTCCTCTTCACACACTCGATTAGCCAAGTAGGCCAAGTAGACAAACAAGGTTAAGCGATTTGCCCTGAGTCACACAGTTCGGAAGTGTCTTAGGCAGGATTTGAACACAGGAAAATGAGTCTTCCTTACTTCAGGCCCAACATTCTATCCACTGCACTACCTAGTGGCCCATTACTCTACTGGGGAATGACTAAGCAAGTTATGGTATATGCATGTGATGTAATACTATTGTGCTACAAGGAATGATAAAGGGTTTGACTTCAGAGAAACTTGGGAAGACTTGTATGGAATGATTCAGAGTGAAGTGAGCAGAACCAGGAGAACAGTATATATAATAAAAGATATTATAGAGGCAAACAACTTTAAAAGACTTCTGACCACCACCACAATGATTAACCACAATTCCAGAAGATTCAATGAAATATGCTATTTACCTCCTGATAGAGAGGCGATGGACTCAGAGGACAGATTGAGACAAATATCTTTTTTTTTTTTGGATATGTTCAGGGGGCTTTTCTTGACTATATATGTTTGTAATAGGGGTTTTGTTTTGCTTACTTTTTCATTGAATGGGGAAGGGAGTGGAGGGGAGAAGAGAGAATGTAAATCTGAAAACAAAATAAATTTTAATTAGAAAAAAGAAATACAGTTATCAAAATATTTTAGAAAACAACTTCATGGACCCCATGTTAGGACCTTTAAGTTCTAGAGCCTTCCTGCAGACATACCCAGATCTTCCTCATCCTTAAAAACCTTCACTTGATCCTGCCATCCTCCCCAAGCCACCTATATTGCTCTGCATACCCTCTGACTCTGAAATGCCACTACTACATCTATACTCCAAGTACAGACCAAGTTCTTAGAAAGCATTGATGACACTAATTCATTGCCTTTACTTCCACACCAGCTACTCACTTATCAGCCTCTAAAAATCTTGACTGACTTCACCACTCTACTGAAACTACTTTGTCCAAGGTTAACAGAGGTTTTTTTTTAACCACCGAAAATTTCGGAACACATTTTAAAACTGGGAAGACTCAACTGATTTTCTTTGAAAAATGTTTTGTTAACATGTTTATTCTTATATCACCTTCATTTCTGGATACATTTCTCCCTCCTACCCAATCCTATGAGCTATCTTTGTAAGAGAAATCAATGATTTTTAAAAAAGAATTTTAAAAAAGAGAAAAAAGAAATTTCAGCAAAGTGAACATATCATCTGAATTTGACAATATACACAATGTACCACACTTTGGCCAAGTGATTCAGTAATTAAACTGGCCCAGGGTTGCTGTTCCTCTACTAGAGGACCCCAGCTCTGAGCTTGGTTAGACTGGGTTCAGTTTTGGGACAGACTTGTCTTTAAATCTAATAGTCAAGCTTTTGGTCTTATTGCTTTTGTCCATAGCCCTACTTGTACATGTTGTTACCCTTAATTGAATATATACTCCTTATAAAGAAGATACATTTTTTCATTTTTTACTCAACACTTACACTTGCCATTTGGGATGCTCATGTAGTAGTTTAGTAGTACATATTAATAGAGAATGTGTGGGCACAAGGTCATGACTAGGTCCATTGGCAGCATGGCCTATAGGGCACCAACAGTTCAAGGGGATAGGTACCATGTTGGAAATCAAGTCATACTAAAAAAACCTATCCAAGGAATTGTGAACCAAATGTAGTATCTTCTGAGAAAAATATCCAGAAATTGAGCCTGGGGAAACTTGAGCCAAGGAGTCAGAAATAAAGGAGTCAGTAATAAGCACAAAATAGCATGATCTGATCATAGCTAATCAAATGAATTTTTGTGCCTAGAATTCTGTGGGATGTGTATGAGCTGATATCAACCCTGCCTGCCTGTGCTTTTGCAAATCGTGTCTTGACAATGAAGTTTCGACATATGCATTTTAGCTCCCTAAATCATTGTCTGACATTTCCCTTTAAGAGGGCAAAAAGGAGTATGGTCAGCACATGCCAATGAGCCATTAAAAAGAAGCTTCATTTTGCTTTCACTTTCTTTCCTTCCCTGTGTCCTCCTGAACTTCATACATACCTAATCTACTTTCCTGGTATCTCATTTGGTCTTGTTTTGGTTCTTTGTTTCACCTTGTCCACACTCCTCACTGTCCCATTGGACTCTTTGACCCATCTTTGGTATCCATAGTGTTAATGCCTGGTAATTTCTTTGGCTTTGGTATCTGCTTATGACCATGTCCCTGCTTCCCTGCTTCCTGGCTTTCTTTCTAACTCCCAAATCCCCTGATGACCAACAGGGCACAGGTGAGTCCCACTTGACATTGCAATACTTAGTGGAGGAATGTGACAGCTAATAATGTCATAGTTTCAAGAAAGTCACAGTAAATATTGTTCTTGTGCTTCACCAAAGTTTTGCACTAGAGACAATTTCTTAATTTATCTAATCCTCATCCTAGCTCCAATAATTATTTCTTTAAAACAGGAACTTTGGTTAAACGTTTTTATCCCTCCAACAATGTCTTATATAGGATCCTAAGCATAGCAGCGGTTCAATAAATGTGAGTTGATTATGAGTTGATAAGGGGACCTGGAGTTCCTGCAATCTCTGTATTTGGCAGCAGGTGTCAAGGATCTTTTCTGGTTGAACACTGTCCATTTCAATGACCAAGGAACACAGTATCAGACCAGAGACAGAATGCTCAGTGGAGAGAGAACCAGTCAGGAAGTCAGGTTCAAGTCCTGTCTCTGAAACATGCTGGTTATATGACTTTGGACAAGTCACTTAAATTTTCGGTGCCCCCAGGCAACTTTCAGTGCCTTCAAGCAACTCTCTAAAACTATAAATTATCGATGATGTCTAATTTGTATCAGGGAAAAGAATTTCCATAGTGGGAGTTCTCTCCTCAGATGAATTATGGGTAGGACCCCAAAAAAAATTAAAGGAAAAAAAATCCACAGTGCTCCAAGAATCTATTTTATTGCTGTAACAGCCCTCCCTCACTCAAAACAAAGTCAAATGCAAGTCATGTCATCATTTCTCTGATGGTATGGTCTTCTTCAAAAACGAAGGATGAACATAACCTATTGCTGTATGCAATGAACCTGGAGACATATTCTGCATATAAGAAACCTGCCCACCATCCTCTTTTATTTTTATTATTAGTATTTAAAAATATATTTGCATTCATTTCATCAAATATTTCCCAATTACATGTAAAAATTTTTAGTGTTCATTTTTTTAAAATTTGAGTTTCAAATTCTCTCTTTCTTCCCTTACCCACCTCTTGAGAAGGCAACCAGCATGATACTGATTATATATATGAAGTCAGGCAAAATGCATTTCCATATTAGCTATGCTTCAAAAAAGCAAGAAAAATAAATAAAATGAAAAAAGTATGCTTCAATCTGCACTCAGAGTAATCACTTCTCTCCCTGGAGGTGGATAGCATTTTTTTTTTTTATCATGGGTCCTTTGTAATTGTCTTGAGTAGTTGCCTTGATCAAACTTTCACAGTTGATCACTGTTACAATACTGCTATTACTGTGTACAATGTTTTCCTGGTTCTGCTCATTTCACTCTTTGTTGGTTCATATAAGTCTTCCCAGGTTTTTCTGAAACCTTCCTGTTTCTCATTTCTTATAGCATAATAGCCACATCCTAATCATAAGCCACAACTTGGTCAGCCATTATGCAATTAATCCTGCCCATTATTCACAACTCCTCATTTCAGAATTGGTATCTAACTTGGCAGACAATAAGGATAGAATCTAAACTTCAGTCTCCTAACTCCTGTGTTCCTACTGTTATATCCCACTGCCATCTTGTAACTACAGGACAAGGAAGGGTCCTTCATTTAAAACAGTTCCTAACTTTGGCCCAGGGAGTAAAGAAGTCTTTATGAGATCTTGGCTATTAAGTCTGAATAGCTGCCTGCTGACAAGTATAAGAAAATGTTTCCCTTATGAAACGAGTGCTGGAAGGAAGCTAGGATACAACCTCATGGCTTACTATAGTTTCCACATTCTGAGGCCTGAGCAGCAGTGCCCCATAGGCATGTCAGCATTGTACACCATGACACACACCCTCCTGCTCCTGCCTTTCACTGCCTGTCCCCTACTAAGATATAAGGAAGTGCCTAGAAAAGAGAGGGAGGGTTCAGAAGGGGATAATGTGATGGCTCATTTGGAAACCTAACTGAGGTACCAAATTGAAAAGAAACTCCACAACGCTAGAAGCTGGACAATCTCACCTGCTGGTGGCTCCAGAGTCGATTCTTGGTTAACTTGGCTTTGACCATCTAACTGTGGATTACCCAGAACTCTCAACTGCACCTTCAGTTAGTCTAACTTGGGTTCAGAAACTCAGCAAATAAAGGCAGATGGGGATGGAATCCCTGCTTCTCACTAACTCCTCCAGGAAATAATGATTGTTGGGAGAGGAGACTGTAACTATTGACTGAAATGAAGACTTTGGCTTACTCATGAATTTCATTTACAGTAAAAGCCCATCAATTCAGGCCAATTAGTGGAAATCCAGTCTGAATCAGAGAAAAGTCCTAGTTGAGGAATATTGGAAAAGAAATACAGTTTTATCACTTTGAAACACATATAATAGCACTTAAGTTTAACCAAATGGGATCCAATGGAAGCCCTGATAGGCCTTCTTTAAAATACATAAGAATCATTTATAAATTAGTACTATTTTTATAGAAGTAGACATTATTAAAGTCTTTAAAATGGCTTTTCTTTTTAATGTGCCCAATTCAGATTGTGTAACTCTTGTGTAATTCTTGATTGAAGCCTTCTCCTCATAATAACACCATTGAGTGGGTAGAGCAAATGTTGTTTTGTCCATTTTACAGATGAGAAAGTTGAGACTCAAAGAGGGTAAGCCATTTGCTCAAGGTCATATGGCTGGTTAATGAAAGTCAAGCCTTGATTTCTGAGTCCTGTGTTCTTTCCACTCTTCCCCTGCTGCTTTGCAGAGAAGGATGCTAACACTTCTAATCTTGTTTGCCTTTACAAGTTTGCTTAACAAATTATTTCTTCATAGATGGTGCAGAGTCAACTTCAACACAAGAGTAATTATCACTAATTTTTTTAATGATGTTGTCCTCTAGTAACAAAATGGTGATATATAACAGTAGGAGACCTGGGTTCTAGTTCTGTCTTTGCTGTTAACTTACTGTATTGACTTGAGAAACTTAACCTTGCCTTAGTATCCTTCTGTATAAATGGAAGGAGTTTGGACTAAATTTTTTCTAAGCTCTTTTTGGACATTCTAGGTTTCCATGGTTTCCTGATTAATAAATCAATAAGTGTTTATTAAGTGCTTACTATTCACTAGGCTATGTGCTAGACTACCATGTGCTAGAGCCAAAAATGAAATAGATCTTACCCTCAAGGGTCTTCTTGTCTATTATTTCTAAAACTATGGAAAATGAAGATTTTTCTAAATGTCTCCTCTGTTAGCTACTGGCTGTGTTACTGTGGACAAATCACTTAAACTTTCTGATCTGTAGCTTCTCTCATTTAAAAATGGGAATAACTCTATCCCTAAAATGGGAATATACTATCCTTAAGACTTTAATGTGATAGGATATTGTAGCATAGTGAACAGAGGGCTGGCCTTCATGTCAGGAAAATCAGGGCTTCTTTGCCTCCAACATATACTATCTTTGTGACCATGAGCAAAGTGTGCAACTTTTTCTGAGTTACAGGCAACCTTCTAGGATGATATTATAGTCAAGTTGCTGGTTTGCATCAGTGAATGCAATTTCTGTATTTGAACTTCTCTATACCAATGATATAGCAGGATTGAATCAAAACAAACACCACCCCCTCCCCACCCAAATACCATTAGTGACTACATAGAGCTGTTGAACGGTTCAAATAAGAAAACAGATGCATTTTCCAAAACTTAAAGCACTATAAAAGTTATTCTACAATCCTCAATCCCATTCTGAATTACCTATCTGGAAGAGGAAGACGGCCAAATTTTCCATTCTTAACGGAGGCCATTTAAATGTCGATTGACTTCAGAGGACAGTGTGCAAAGCAGGATTAGGAGAAAATTTTGGCAAAAAGTTAGATCCATTTTGGGGCGCTGAGGTTTTGGATTTGGGAAGCTAACTGTAACCCTGTCGGTTGGAGGTCTCTAAGGATACGAGGCAGCTCCCAATCAAATTGGCAATTTCAGCATAAATGTACTGGAAACACATGTGTTATATTTACCTGCACAGACATGTGAATGTTATACTTAGGGGAAAGGGAAGGTGAATCGTGTTTGGAGAAGGAGAAGTATTTAATATTCGACGGTGGTTGGGGATGAAAGTTGGGCTTTGATGACTCCAGATATTTGACTCAGTGCAGAGTACTTTGAGTCATTTTAAATTGACAACAAAGGCAGACGTTTTCTTCAGTTTCTACAGATCCTTTCTTTTTCATTGGAATAGGATTGCTCTTCAGCTTCCTTCTGTCTTTACTTCCTTCCAATATTTGAAAATCTAGAGTAGCAGCTGTCCCCTGCGTGGAGCACTGTTTATGATTCCTCCTCCCTACTACTGAGTGTATACTTGGGGTGCATTTGTGAGAAGGGTCACAGGAAGGTCAGCCAGAACACCTTGGAGAATTCCAAGCAAGTGCTGTCCTCCTCCCTGCATTCTTTCCACAATTGGTGGACAAGGTTGAGCTAAGCCATCTGGTGCCTGAGACCAATTAGCTCATCCTCAATAACCATAATTCCTTATGTTTGGATAGTATGATGCAGTTCGCAAAGTGATTCAATGAATCTTGCGTTATATATGATTCCTGTAGCAATCCTGTGATTTAGTCTGGGTACATGGTTATGATTCCCATTTTACTGATGAAGGAATCTACTCAGAGAGGTATCCAAAGACATATAACTAGCCAAGTGCAATGCCATTCCTCCCTTTACTGTATTAGGAAGATGTCTTTGGTATGCTAAGACATCCTGTAGTTTTTACTCCCCATGACAATTTTTGATCCTGTAGCACTGAGAGGGGAAGAAGATAGGTATGTCTGTCCTTAAGTAGGCTCACAAGCCCTTGTCTAGATGTAAAAAAACCAGTAAAGGCCATTTCATTAAGCTTTATGGATTCTGATTTCAGAGAAGTAAAAGAGGCAAAGCCCTGCTAAGTGAGAACTATAAGGACAGTGTAGTATAGTGGAAAGAATACTAGTGTTGAAGTCATAAGAGCATAGCTTTAAGAGTGGAAGTTATTTTGGAGATAATCAACTCCAACACCTTCATGTGACAGATGTGGAAACTGAGGCACAGAATGATTAAGTGACTTGCACAGGGCTATAAATTAATAAGCATTTGAGGGAAGACTTGAATTCAGGTCTTTCTAATTCCAATTCCAGTCCCCTATCCACTATGTCCCACCACTTTATAAGCAGAGGTCCTTGATTCACCTCGTGGTTCTACTTGCAAAACTGTGGACAAGTTAAGTAAATTCTCTGAGTCTCAGTTTCCTCATCAGTCAAATATGGGTTTGTCAAAATGATTAAAAGGATGGATTTAGAGCCACATGAACCAATTTCTTTGAACTGATGTGCAGTGAAATAAGCAAAGTCAGGGTAATAATTTGTATGATGGCTACAATAATGCATCAGTAAGCATTTATTACTTACCCACTATGGTCTTGACACTGTAATCAATGCTAGGGATACAAATAAGAAGCAAAACAAGTCCCTTCCTTCAAAGAACTTACGCTCTAATAGGGAGAAAGAATGTAGATAAATTAGGTAATTCCAAAATATTATAGAGGGTGGCCTTTGAACTGAATTTTGATGTAAATCAGAAACTCTACAAGGTGAAGGTGGAGGAGAGTATTCCAGGCAACAGCCAGTGCAAAAGCATGGAGATGGGAGATTGAACATCATGCAAGAAGGCCAGCATGGCCACAGAATGTTGTGGAGGTGTGTAATGTGTAAGAAAACTGAAAAATAAGAAGAGTGGAAACCTTTAAGGAGTTTGCATGTAATCACAGAGTTAATAAGGAACCATGGGAATTTATTGAGAAAAGAGATAACATGAACAGACCTGGTGCTTTAGGAAAATCACTTTGGTCATCGTATGTAGGATAGTGTAAGTGGGGAGAGACTTGAGGCAGGAAGAACAACTAAGATTATTAAGTTATTGTAATAATCATCCAGATAAGAGACAATGAGAGCCTCCAATAGGGTGGTGATTGTATAAATAAAAAGGAGACATATTTGAGAGACATGGAGAAAGTAACACCAGATTTGGTGACTGGTAGGATATGTAGGGTGAGTGAGAAATTGAGGATAACACCAAATTTCTCAACCTGGGTGACTTCAAGGGAGGTACCCTTGAAAGTAACAGGAAGGTTTGAAAGTTGGTGTGGATTTAGAGGGGAAAGATAATGAGTACCTTTTTTGAACATGTTGAATTTGAGATACCTACGGGACATCATGTTGGAAATATTCAATAGGCAGTTGGTGATGTGAAACTGGAGCTCAGGGGACTAGGACTGGAGAAATAGATCTGAAGAATTAACTGCATGGAGATGATAATTGAACTCATGGGAGCTGACAAGACCACTGAGTGAGAAAAGATGAAGAGGAAAGAAACCTTAATATCTCCACTCAATGTAATGACTAAACAGGACTTCAGGAGACCAGGGATGAAGGATGCCTCCCACCTCTTGGGAGAAACTGACACAGAACAAGGTCTGTGTTTTCAGACTAAGCCAATGTGATGATTTCCTTTCCTTCATTGTACTGGTTTATTATGAGGGAGGGTTTCTGTTTGTGGGGTGGAATAGGGGTGGGGAAGTTTTGAGGATGGCAAGATGGTGAATAGTGATAGTAAAACCAAAGAGAAGAGGATCAATAAATTTTTTTAAAAAATACAGAGACCAGAAAGAAGTTCAGGAGGGGATATGGACAAATGGGCCAGTTTTGTTACTACCATGCTAAATAAATTTAATATATATTAAAGGTGCATAACACAAATTCCTAATTTCATATGTAGTTATTTTTCTGTTCCTTGTATAACAGTGATTCTCTGACTCCCATTTCCTTAGGATAATTCCCACCTACACCTTTTCAGTCTCTAGGGAGGGGAAAGGAATTGGGCTTACAACTTGGCACCTTAGTTTCTTAGAGCTTCCTTACTGGACTGGTTGCAACATCTAGCCTGCAGTGATGGGCATCAAGGTCCCCATCTCTCAGTCACCAGGTCTGGGACTTCACTCCCTGTCCCTGGAAACGAAAGACAAATGAAACAAGACCAGAACCTGAAGCCTGTTTCTCAGGGCCAAAGGAAGGGAGGGGAAGGTGACCCCTTCCCACCTACCTTGCTGCATGGTGTCTCTGCTGTGGGTTAATGAAACCTTCATCCCTGGATGCCACTAGAAAGGGAGAACAACAGTGCCTCTGTCAAGTAGATGTAAGGTGTGGAAAGTTCCAGCTATGAAAAAAGGCTATTCCTACCCTCATGGCAAGATGTCTTCTCTCGGATGTCTTCCACATGAGTGCCTCCATCTTTGGTGGCCTAGGCAATGCCCTGTTACATTTATATATTGAGATGTGCATATTTACTAGTATTTATTAAATTCATGATAAAAATTAAAATATGAGTAAACAAAAGAAAATGAAGGAGGTGGATTAAATCATTTCCAAAGGGTCACGATCCTATTACTCACAGCCATGCATGCCCTGTGCTTCTGATCTGTTATTCAAGAGCAAATCTAGTATCATCTTCTCATTATTGATTTCTCTCTTGAAATATGTCACTAATTAGGGGGTGGGATGAAGGAGAGATGACGCTAGGGCCAAGTCTCCCACATGTGGTTCTCTAATTCAGTGTTTAGCCACAGAATACAGTCCCACCCTTTCTACTTCCTTCATACCCCTCACTGAATGTTGCCTATTTTACCCACTTTTTTCAAGCCCTGCCATGTACACCAAATCCCATTTATGTGAGACTGACCTTCATTTACCCTCCTGTTCTATTGCCCAAGCATTGGCTTGGCCACTCTATACACAAACATTAGCTCCTTCCTTCACTACACCCAATCCAGTTCCTAAAAACTAAAGGCAGATCTAAGTCTACTTACTGAGTATTAGATAAGTCTGAGAAATCAGGGGATAGCTATGTGACATCATGGGTTAGAAGAAATGAGGGGATAGCTCTTCCTCCTTTGCTATCATCTTCCTCTGCATAGGAGGTACCTTCCAGTTTTAAACCATGTCTATGATTCTATGATTCTTCATTTATTTTTTATAATTTGTGTTGTTCAGTTGTTTTAGTCATATCTGACTCTTTGTGACCCTCTTTGGGATTTTCTTGACAAAGATCCTGGAATTGTTGTCATTTCCTTCTGCAGTTTTTTTACAGATGAGGAAACTGAGGCAAAGAGGGTTAAGCAACTTGCCCAAGGTAACACAGCTAATAACTTTCTGAGGTTGGAACTCAGGTCTTCCTGATTCCAGGCCCATCAATCTACCCACTGTACCACCTAGATCATCAAAACCTAAATGAGCTGTTTGCTTTGTTTTCTCCACTTACTACATAATTTTACTTTGATATTTGGAAAGATCTGTGATTTCTTCTGAGTGTTTTTTACTCCCTCAAAACTCCTCAAGTATTCCAGTGGCCCAACATTCATCTCCCAGTAGCCATTCTATTGATAAAACTTCTCTGGACCAGCCTAAGCTGGCAGACAGTCTATCACTGGGTCTGCACAAGCAACTTTTCAGGCTTGTTAAGATCCACCAAAGCCAACATATACATTCTGCTAGCATAACCTTCAAGAATCCAGGCTCATCTCCACATTATTCCTTCCTCCATGATGCCCTGGGGTCATTGTCTTTTCAACACTGAATGGGGACCCAGGTCTCTCTCATGGACAGATTTTGTCCTAGAGTTGATCTGAGCATGAGTTTCAAGCCACTTGGCCAAGCACATTGTGGTACTGTTTGCCTTGGGCATAAAAATTGAAAATTAGTTCCTGAGCTAATACCTAATGACTTGGTAAATGTAATAAGAAATAGCTAGACCATTGTGAAGAAATATTCCAAAGTCACCATGTGGTAAATCAGACAATGATCAGGTGAGAGTGATAGCATCTGGACTTGTCTCCCAGGTGAGGGAACTCCTTTCTCCAAGTCAATCGGTGACTTCTCTGAAATTTATAGTCTTATAGAGTTGCCTGGAGGCTGACAGTTTAAGAGAGCTGCCTAGGGTCACAAAGCCAGAGTCAGTGGTGGACATTTTGACCTCTCTTATCTGTCCCTGCTTCTTTTTAATTAGGTGAGAGTCCAGGAGGAATTCTTTTTGAATAGTGAGACTTTGATAGGAGTCATCTCACTTCAGTTCCTTTTTTCTTATTTTGAAAAAGAACTCCAGAGATCTGGATTCTAGTTCTACAGCTGAGAAGTAGTCCCTTGACTCAATGATTCTATAAATCAATGTATATTCTCACTCTTTGGGAGGATCTGGGCCCAGAGGGAATGAAGATGGGAGCAGGCAATAATAGATAGTTTCTCCCGTCATCTTTCCAACAGACACCTTTTTGGGTGGTAGGATTGGGCAGAATTACTTTTATTGAAAACTAAAATGCAAATTATTATTATATCTTCCCTTAAACAAGCCCATTGCTCCTCTACTGCCACCTGTAGGCTAACATATGCACCTAGTGTGTGGCTATATCTTCGCACTCATTTTTTTCAGTCATGTCAAAGATAACAGGATTGGTTCACCATTTCCTTCTCCAACTCACTTTAGAAATGAGGAAACCGAGACAAAGAGTGTTAAGTGACTTTCCCAGAGTTACAGCTAGTAAGTGTCTATAACTGGATTTGAACTCATGAAGAGGAGTCTTCCTGACTCTAGTTCCAGTGTTCTTTCTACCCACTGTACAACCTAGCTGCCTCTTCACACACACACATGTATGTGTATATATGTGTATGTATATATACATATATATGTATCCATATACATACATACATACATACATACATATGTATATAGTCGAAAACATAATCTGTTCTGACTGGGTAGCTAAAGATTGTATCCTGTGGTCCAAATTCTCAGGCACCCTGCATACCCATAATAGCCATGTCAGCCTTCAGGCATGTTGGCCATGGAAAACAAAGTACCACAGCTGAGATTCTCAATCAGCTTCTTATTAAAAATCTGATGTGCCCACAGCTTCATTTCTTTTGAGATCCACTGAATCATAATATAATTATAGTAGCTTAGATTTATATAATGAATTACCACCTTAAGGCATTTTACATATATTCCTTCATTTGATTCCCACAACAAACTTGTGAAGTTGGTAGTGTCACAATTCTGGGACTTTTACATCCAGGGATACTGAGGCTTAGAGAGGTCAAGGTCACAAGCTAACAAATGGCTTAGCCAAGACTCAAATTCAGATCTTTTCACCCTTAAGTACATTTCTCTTTCTACTGCATTCCTCCTCCCTCCCTTCTCACTGCCCAAGTTCTTCCATGGAGTTACTACGAAGTTTGAAGTTCCACAGTTCTTGTAAAAGTGAAATCCATCATGATAAAGGAGTGGTGCCACTCACTGAAAGTTGGCGGGGTGGGGGGGGAACTTCTCTTTCATTTCTAGTTAATAAATATGCCGTTTGTTTAGTGGTGGAAGCCATGACTTTTGCATTTCTGGTTGGATGAAGAGGTAGCTTACCTCCCGAGAACCCTACCTAGGGATTGTGTTTTTTTTGTCCTTCATTCTCAGAGGACCACTGATATTGGGAATGGAAGCAAAGGCACAGGTGGAAGGGTTAGCTTTGGTAAGAAACTAAAAAGCAGGAGAGGATGGATGAGGTCATCTTTAGATCAACCTAAGAGCTCTTCATGGAGAAGGATTTAAAGGTCCATGGGAATGATGGAAAGGAGATATTTGAGATAATTAAGTTTACAATACCATTTATGAGAAAGGTCAGAGAAAGAAGAAAGAAAATTAGGTTAAAAAACTCAGCCTAGAGAAGAATGTAGAGGGGTGGGATGAGATAGCGTAGGACTATGGAAAATGAGTTTGTTCTAGTTAACACTGAACAGCCTTGGAAACACAGAGTGAGGGCCTCACCTGGAATTGATGCCTACTTTGGTGTAGGGGAGACATTAAGGCACCCTCAAAGGGGCATACTGTGGTCAAAATAATGGACTAAGGAGACAACTCTAGTAGCAAAGAATACTTAGAGAAAGGGGTGAGAAGGAAGTTGACAGAATCACAGAAATCCATGTAATAGAACTGTTGTAATTGGATAAACTATATAGTCCTAGTGAAAGATGATCAAAGCATGAGCTGTCTACTAGTTCATAAGTTTCTCCTAAACTAAACATTCCTCATTAGACTGTAAACTCCATGAAGAGAAAATCAGTGGCTTCTCCAAAACTTGTTACTTCTCCAGATGCCTAAGGTAGCGCTCTGAACACAAAAGGTATTTAATGATGGTTTGTGGAATTGCATTCTCATCGCCAGTTTCTCTCCACTCTCCAATCCACATTCCTCATAGCTGCCATATATGATATATATGTATATATGCACATGTGTATGTATATTTCTGTATGTGCATTTAAAATTGATTTTACCTATATCTATATTTACCTATATAAATTTGATTGTAGCTATATATCTATACACACACATACACATATCCTTTGTGTAGCATTTACAGCCTGTCACAATCTGGCTCCAACCTATCTTTCCAGATTAATTCCCATTACTCTCCCTCACATACTCTACATTCCTGCCAAAATAGCCTATACCTACCACTCCTCCAATGTTGCTGGCATTTCCCATTGCTAGTAATATACTCCCTCCTTACTTCTGCCTCTTGGAATCTTTAACTCTCTTCAAAGCTTAGCTCAACAGCCTTCCTCTATAACAGGCATTTCCAGATTGCCCTAGTTATTAGGGTAATTTCTTTATATTTATTTATCTGTATACATATTGTTTATCCTGAAAAGAATGTAAACTCTTTGACTTAATTTTTACCTTTTGCATCCCCAGCACCTAGCATCATGGCTGTCACATAACAGGTGCTTTAAATTCCTCTTTATTTTTTTTCTTTTTCCTTTTATTTTCTTTTATTTTTTTAATATAAATTTATTTATTTTCCTTTTTACATTCATTTTCACAAAATTTTGGGTTCCAAATTTTCTCCCCATTTATCCCCTTTCCCCTAATTTCCCCTATCATCAATCTGCCCTCTCTTATATCAATCCTCCCTTCTCTTGTCCCCATCTTCTCTTTTGTCCTGTAGGGCCAGATGACTTTCTATTCCCCATTAACTGCATTTCTTAATTCCTAGTAGCAAGAACAATACTAAACAGTTGTTCCTAAAACTTTGAGTTCCAAATTCTCCCCATCCCTCCCTCCCCACCCATTCCCTTTGGGAAGGCAGGCAATTCAATATAGGTCATATCTGTGTAGTTTTGCAAATGACTTCGATAATAGTCATGATGTGTAAGACTAACTGTATTTCCCTCCATTCTATCCTACTCCCCATTGTTTCTATTCTGTCTTTTGATCCTGTCCCTCCCCAAGAGTGTTGACTTCAAATTGCTCCCTCCTCCCATTGCCCTCCCTCCCATCATCGCCCCCACCCTGCTTACCTCCTTCTCCCCCACTTTCCTATATTGTGAGATAGGTTTTCATACCAAAACAAGTGTGCATTTTATTCCTTCCTTTAGTCGAATGTGATGAGGGTAAACTTTATGTTTTTTTCTCAGCTCTCCTCTTTTTCCCTCCACTAAAAAGTCTCCTGCTTGCCTCTTGAATGAGATATAATTTACCCCATTCCATTTCACCCTCTCTCCTCCCACTACATTTCTCTCACACCATTTACCTTAATTTCTTTTAAAATATGGTCCCATCCTATTCAATTCACTCTGTGCTGTCTCTGTATGTGAGTGCATATGTGTATGTGTGCACGTGCACATGTGTACGTGTGTGTGCATGTGTGTGTATATGTGTGTGTGGTCCTACCAACTACCCAGATACTGAAAAGTTTTAAGAGTTACAAATATTGTCTTTCCATGTAGGAATGTAAACAGTTCACCTTTGGTAAGTCCCTTATGACTTCTCTTTGCTGTTTACTTTTTCATGCTTCTTCTCATTCTTGTGTTTGAAAGTCAAATTTTCTTTTCAGCTCTGGTCTTTTCATCAAGAATGCTTGAAAGTCCTCTATTTCATTGAAAGACCATATTTTCCCCTGAAGTATTATACTCAGTTTTGCTGGGTAGGTGATTCTTGGTTTGAGTCCTGGTTCCTTTGACTTCTGGAATATCCTATTCCATGCCCTTTGATCCCTTAATGTAGAAGGTGCTAGATCTTGTGTTATCCTGATTCTATTTCCACAATACTGTATTTGTTTCTTTCTAGCTGCTTGCAATATTTTCTCCTTGACCTGTGAATTCTGTAATTTGGCCACAATGTTCCTAGGAGTTTCTCTTTTTGGATCTCTTTCAGGCGGTGAACGATGGATTCCTTCAATACTTATTTTGCCCTCTGGTTCTAGAACATCAGGGCAGTTTTCCTTGATCATTTCATGAAAGATGATGTCTAGGCTCTTTTTTTGATCATGGCTTTCAGGTAGTCCCATAATTTTTAAATTGTCTCTCCTGGATCTATTTTCCAGGTCAGTTGTTTTTCCCATGAGATATTTCACATTCTCTTCCATTTTTTCATTCTTTTGGTTTTGTTTGGTGATTTCTTGCTTTCTCAGAAAGTCATTAGCCTCCATCTGTTCCATTCTAATTTTGAGAGAACTATTTTCTTTAGGGAGCTTTTGAACCTTTTTCCATTTGGCTAATTCTCCTTTTGAAAGCATTCTTCTCCTCATTGGCTTTTTGAACCTCTTTTGCCAATTGAGTGAGCCTATTTTTCAAGGTGTTATTTTCTTCAGCATTTTTTGGGTCTCCTTTAGCAGGGTATTGACCCGTTTTTCATGCTTTTCTTGCATCTCTCTCATTTCTCTTCTCAGTTTCTCCTCCACTCTGTCTAACTTGATTTTCAAAATTCTTTCTGAGCTCTTCCATGGTCTGAGCCCACTGGATATCTATTTCAAATGTTTGGGGTACAGAGGCCTTGACTTCTATGTCTTTCCCTGATGGTAAGCATTGTTCCTCGTCATCAGAAATGAAAGGTGGGAACATCTGTTCCCCAAGAAAGAAACCTATGGTCTTATTTTTCTTCCCTTTTCTGGGCATTTTCCCAGCCAGTTACTTGACTTCTGAGATTCCTCTCCACCCCTGCCTAGATCTGCCCAGCTAGTGCTTGGGGTCTGAGATTCAAATGCTGCTCCCCAGCCTCAGGGCCTTCAGCAGCAGGCACAGCTGCTATTCAATGTGAGCTTAAGTTCTGGTGCTGGGGGGGGGGGCAGGGCTGCCTCCCAGTCTCAGTTCCCTCAGGGGGTTTACGCGGAGACCGTCAGTAATGGAGCGGAACTCCTGTCTGCTCCGGGAGCTCCAGGCCGCCACCGCTGCCTCTACCGCCGCCTCCGCCAGTGCCTCCTAAGGGGGCCCAAGTAATGGAAACACCCCGCTCCCCTCTTAGCCAGCCCAGAAGTCTCTCTCACTGACCTGTAGTGCCTGTGGGTGGAGAGACCTTCGCAGCTGCCGGAGGTTCCGTCCCTGAAGCCTGCTCCGATCTGCTCCTCTTGGGCCTGCGGGCAGGGGTGGGCTCCACTGTCTGGTGCGTGATGGACCTTTGGGGTTGGTTTTTCAGGGCTCTCTGGAACAGAAATCTCCTCCACTGCATTGCTGCGTGGCTTGCACTGCTCCAGAATTTGTGGGGAGTTCTTTTTACAGAAAATTTATGGGCTGTGGGTTTGGAGCTAGCATACATGAGTCTTTCTACTCTGCCATCTTGGCTCCTCCCCCTAAATTTCTCTTTAATTGAAATTCGGAGAGAGGAGATGAGGGCTTATACCACAGGTTTGGGTGAAATAGGAGGAAAGGTCATTTACTAAAGGGAGAAGGAGGGATTTAGGGTGTGTATGATTGAAAGTTTGAGGAGAAAGGAGATTTGGAATAGCTTCCATGGGAATTGTATTAGCTGTTCAACCCTGACTCTGTGATCTCATGGACCACAGTATGCCAGGCTCTTCTATCCTCTACCACCTCTCCAAGTCCTTTCAAATTCATGTTTGTGATTTCTATCTCATCCTTTTTCTTTCACTTTTAACATTTCCTAATTTCAGGGTCTTTTCCAATGAGTCCCTTCTTCTCCCTATATAGTCAAAGTATTTAAGCTTCCTCTTCAGCGTGTGACCTTCAGTGAATAGCCTGAATTAGACTGATTCAATTTCTTTGCTATCCAAAGGACTCTCAAAAGTCTTCTCCAGCACTGCAATGTGAAAGCATGGATTCTGTGAACCTGTTTTCCTTAGAGTCCAGCTCTCACAGCCATATGCTGCTATTAAAAATCATAGTTTTGACTAAATAGACTTTTGCCAGCAAGGTGATGTCTCTGCTTTTTAGTGTGCTGTCCTGATTTGCTATAACTTTTCTTCCAAGGAGTAAGCATCTTTTAACTTCAAAATGAACGCAAGCACCATCTGCAGTGATCTTTAAGCCCAAGAATATAAAATCTGACACTGCTTCTATTTCTTAGACTGTGATTGAGTCAACCAAAGATGGATAGAATGATCCTGGATTTGTCATTTACTTCCTGTGGGATGTTGAGAACATCTCTTAACCTCTTTGAGACTGCACAATAAGGAGTTGAATTGGGTCACTTCCAGTACTAAGTCTTTGATTCTGTATAATAGCTAGGATGTCCATGTCCTTTGCTCATTCCTTCAAGTGAGACATGGGGGAAGGAGTTCTGGATGAGGGTTCTAACGTGACTAGAGAGGCCTCCCATTGGGGGATTAGACTTCATGATCTCCAAGGTCTCTTCCAACTCTAATGATTGAATGAAAAGGATCTTTTCCCCTTCAGCAAGAACAGAGAACACCAGATGTCATTCTGTTCACTTATTGTAAACAATTTCCCTTTGGGTAGAGAAAACAGAGATGTTATTAATATATTCAGTCCCTTATATCTCATGAATCTACTTGAATGACTGGCATCATTTTGTTAATCCCTTTTCATGACAATCGTTTTCCATTGAAATTCCCCTGAGCTAACAATATGTAATCAGTTTTCTCTAACAAATGACCTCCTTTAACTTCATTAGCTCAGAATTAATTTGCTAGCATGTAACCAAGATAATTAACACTTCTTATTAGTGAGATGCCATGGAAGGAGTCTCCTTCTTCATGGTCAAGAGAAACATTAATTAAAAACTAAGATGTTTGCTAATTTTCCTTACAATTTAATCCAATGAAAGTGGTAAGGGTTGTATTTTTTTTAAATTCAGCAGGAGATGGGATTAATGAGACAGGTTGCCCAGAAATTTGTTATCAACACATTTTATACACTACCTTTTTTCCAAACTGAGAACTGAGATCTTTGAAGGAGATGTCTTTGTGGGGACCAACAGTGGAAGGGTAGATACTTTCGGCTACTAGATAAAAGTTCTGTCCTGGGCTGGTGTACATCGGGACTTGAAAGAGGAAGTAAGTGAAGGAATATGCTCAAATAAGCTCACTTGATTAATATTGTAAAATATTAATAATCCACAGAATCATAACTAGGGTGGGGCAACCAGAATTCCGCCCCAGGAGGACAGAATAGAGGACATCTAGAAGATGCTGACACCTTTGCAGTGCCTTTGCAGGATAAGGAGTCATGCTTTTTTTATAGTTAGCTCCTAGTTATCAAGAGTAATGACTTAAGGTAGGAAACTATCCTATGTTGGTCTCCTTTCCTATCTAGCCTTGCCAAATCTCTTCTACAGGGTGGCCTCCCCAGCATTAACTTTGTACCAGTATCCCAGGGCTTCAGTTTCTATACATCTTACTCTTCTCCCAGTTAGGTGCAAGCTTCAGACAACTTGTGATATTTTCCCCAAGTGAAAAATTTCCTAGTGACAGTTCTGAGAGTAGGTATGTTATTTGAACCATAGAATCCTTTTTAAAAAATTTTATTTAAGGTATTGAGTTCCAAATTCTATCCCTCTCTCCTCTCCCCTCCCCTTGGGATAGTAAGCAATCAGACGTAGGTTATACATATGTAATTATGTAAAACATTTCCATACTAGTCATTTTGTATAAGAAGCCTTAAATAAAAGGAAAAAATGAAAGAAAGTGAAAAATAGCATGCTTCAATCTATATTCAAACAATATCGGTTCTTTTTCTGAAGGCAGAGAGTATGCTTCATCCATAGTCCCTTGGAATTGTCTTGGGACATTGCATTGCTGAGAATTCAAGCCATTCCCAGTTCTTACTTGAACAATATTGTTACTGTATACAATGTTCTCCAAGTTCTGTTCACTTCACTCTGCATCAGTTCATGTAAGTCTTTCCAGGTTTTTCTGAAATCATCCTGCTTGTCATTTCTTTTAGCACAATAATATTCCATTATAATCATATACCACCACAGCTTGTTTATTCATCCCCAATTGATGGACATCTCTTCAATTTCCAGTTCTTAGCCACCACAGAAAGAGCTGCCATAAATAGTTTTGTACAAATAGGTCCTTTCCCCTCCTTTTTGGATGTCTTTGGATATAGACCTAACAACTGAACCACAGAATTCTAAGATTTTGGAATGGGAAGGGATCTTAGCATCAGTGTGACTGGTGCTAAATTACCAGTGGTGTCTGCTTGGGAATATCTGTTTGAAACAACATAGGGTATTCTTTCATTCATTTATTAACTTAGACCTTAACTTAAAAAAGCCACAGTCTCCCACTGCATCCAGGGCCATCTCCAATTGTCCTGATCTCTATCTTGCCATTGGACCCAGATGTCTCCAGAGGAGAAAATGAGGCTGCTGACTTTGCACAGTCCTCCCTCACTTAAATTTGATTCATCTACAAGTCATGGTGTCACCTCCCTGAAGTCATGGTTCTCTTCGAGAGCAAAGGACAAACAACACCAATCTATTCATTAAGTGCCTTCTGTATGCAACATATCGCACTAAACACTGGGGAAAATACAATATAAATGAGACATATTTCCTGCTTTCAAGTAATTTATACTTTCATAGGAATGATGGGACAAACACGATAAATATAAGTTAGTGTATAATAAATAAGAGTAATAAAAATTGCTATGATATATGATGAGGGAGAAATCAATTCCAACTAAAGGATCAGAAGACTTAGGAAGAAGTTGGTATTTGAGTAAGACCTTGAAGAATGGGAATAATAGTTTGTGTTGAAGTCATTTTATGATTTACAAAGCCTTTTCCTTAAAATATTTTTGCTTATGAAGTGCACAGTAGTATCATTTCCATTTTACAGATGAGAAAACTGAGGCAAACACATGTTAAATGGTTGCTCATAGCTAATAAGAGACAGAGTCTGGGTTCAAACCCAGATTTCCTGATTTTAAGTCCAAAGTCAATAGGTAGAGATTAGGATAGTAGGACTTTAAGATCATAGGCTTAGAGTTAGAATTCAGTTAGTCAAGTAGCATTTATTAACTACCTACTACGTGCCAGTCACGGTGCTAAACACTAGGGGAGGGGGTGGCATAGTGGAGAGTGCTGGGTCTGAGTTCAAATCCAGCCTCAGACAATTACTAATTGTGTGACTCCAGGCAACCCATTTAACTAAACTCTGCTCAGTTTTCTAATCTGTAAAATGGGGATCATAATAGTACCTCCCTCCCAGAGTTATAGGAAGGAATAAATGAGTACTTAAGTACTTAATACAGTGCCTGGCACACAGTAAGTACTATATAAATGTTGATAGCTACCAAGAAAGACAAAAAACAATCCCTCCTCTCAATATGTAAATTACTAGGTACAAACAAGACATATATAGAATAAATTGGGTATAATCTCAGAGGGAAGGCACCAAGATTATGGGAAATTAGGAAGGCTTCTTGTAGAAGATAGGACTTTAGTTGAGATTTGAAAGAAGGCAGGGGTGAAAGGAGGTGGACGATAAGTGTTCCAAGCCTAGGGACAGCCAGCGAAAACACTTGACCTGGATGAAGAAATCTAACGAAAGAGACATAGAAGGAGTGGTCAGGCAGGAAGGAGGAAAAGTAGGAGAGATTAATGCCATGAAAACCTAGGAAAAGAGGATAATTGACAGTGCCAGAGGTAGCAGAGGGTTTATGAAGGATGAGGATTGAGAAAAGGCCCTTAGATTTGGCAATTAAGAGATGATTACAGGCATATAGTATTATGTCTAAAAAAATGTACCTACCTTAATTAAAACATACTTTATTGATAAAAAACAATGCTAACCACCATCTGAGCCTTCAACAAGTTATAATCTTTTTGCTTCTGGAGGGTCTTGTGTTGATGTTGATGGCTGTTGACTAATCAGAGCGGTGGTTGCTGAAGGTTGGGGTGACTGTGTCAATTTCTTAAAATAAGACAACAATGAAATTTGTGGTATAGATCCACTCTTCTTTTCATTCCAACACTTAAAGGCCATCATAGGGTTATTAACTGATCTAGCTTCAATACTGTTATGCCTCAGGGAATAGGGAGGCCTGAAGAGATGGGGAACAGCCAGAAAGTAGAGCCGTCAGAACATGTATAACATTTATTGATTAAATCCACCATCTTATATGGGCATAGTTCATGACACCCCAAAACAATTATAATAGTAATGTCAAAGATCATTGATCACCATAATAGGTATGATAATAATAACAAAAAAATTTAAGATATTGCAAGAAATACCAAAAGGTGACACAGAGAAACAATGTGAGCACGTGCTGTTAGAAAAATGGCACTGATAGACTTGCTCAAAATAGGGTTGTCACAAACCTTCAATTTGTAAAAAGAAACACAATATCTGTGAAGTTCAGTAAAGTGCAAACAAGGTATACCTGTAGTAATTTCAGAGAGCAACTTAGATCAACCAGTTCAACAAACCCCTCTCCTGCCATGTTGTAGAAGAGAAAATGAGTCCAGAAATAAGTGAACCTCAGTTACATACAGCTGCATGTGTATCTACAAGGTAGCAAACCATGCTCCTCGTGTCTCTCCTGTGTCCCTATCAAGAACAATTATCCCCTTTTCTGTCTGATTCCTGGGTTCTATAGAGTCATCAATAAGTAGAGATATCTTCCACAGCTTAAACTCAGTACATGTGATCCTATCCTTTGTGAATCATGTCACCTTGAACTTCAGGGTTACAGCCTTGACTTTTCATTATCTCTCAGGTTCATTGTCATTCATCTGTTGTCAGTATTTAGAAAGCTTTCACTGTTGTAGGGGAGAAGCACTGAACTAGGACTTTGGATTCTAGATCTAACTGCAACACTGATTGGTTGTGTGATTATCAGGGAAGTCGTGTCACTTCTCAAGCTCTCGGTTCCCTAATCTGTAAAAGGACAGCTGGACTAGTTATCTAAGGTCCCTTCCCATTCTCACATTCACCTAATCTGTATGTTATGAATGAGAACATGGCAGTTTCCTTGCTAAGGATTTATTGGTAGGCCATAGGGAGATCAATAAGTCTTTTCCTGCTTCAAGATTCTACTGGGTGGAATCTACATAGTAAGTATTTATTGAGAACCTAATGTATGGCTGGGACCATGTTGGTACTATGGATGGATGTTCAAATAAATGAGAAGACATGCCCTTGCTTGAGAAGTTAAAAATCCTAGTGCATGTGAGAACATTTTATCCTAGAAACAGGGTGGTTCAGTGATTTGTGGCTAAATCCAGTGGTTTTATTTTCCTTCATTCATACGTGAATTTAGTGCCTGATATAAGCAGGGGTCTTGGAGTATGCATGGTATATGCATTTAATGCATGTGAATACATTATGTCTGAGGTAAGTAAGATTATTGCTTCCCCACTAACAGTAACAAGCTTTGTCAGGAAGTAAAACAGTGCATATGATTGCAGGAAGCCTGATCATCAATGGCCCGGTGTCCCTCTGACTGTTTTGAGACATTGAGAGCAAAGTGGAGAACTGAGCTGATCATCCGGATAATTCAGCCAAAGCACACTTTTACCTCTGATGCCCGATGCACATTAGGCTCTAAGCTGATAGAACCAAACCACCCAGTAACCAATAATTCTATGCCTCACTTGGTATTTGTAGAGCAACCTGAGCAAGATTGTCTCTGACCTAGGAAGAAGCAAGCACAGCCTCAGATTTCCATCTCATTAGGCTGAGTAAGGTGGAATAATATGCACTTCACATCTCTCCTGTTTCCCAGTCCCCAGACCAGCTTTCCCATTAGTGCCACTGTCTCTAAGCCTCTGGCCCTGCAATTGGCTGGAGGACGTTGCAGCAGTTCTGGCTCCGAAGGAGGAGGGAGAGATACCTATGGCCTGGCAAATAAAGCCCCCTGTATTCATTGCAAAGTTTATTTTTTTTAAAATGGGATTTCAGCAATCAATTTAGATCTCCTGAAGGAGAAGAGATTGCAAGCACTAAAATCATTCATTACCTTGTAAATCTGGCAGGGGCTAGGGAGTTGGAGGTTAGAAGGGAGAGTAACATTGAACTGTAGCTACTGCCATAACCAAGAGACAGAACTGTCATATTTCACAGCTGTCTGATAAGAGGCATTATATGGCCGTACCTGCTCTCCACAGGGCTGGGAAGAAAATGACTGTGTATCCCATACAATGGCATGGCATGGCAGAGATGGAAGAGACTTAGAAACTATCAAATCCAGTTGCCTGGTTTGACAGAGGAGGAAACTGAGGCCCACTCCTTTGCCAACAAGTTTCAGGCACATCTGGAAGCAGAGGCTGAAAAACCCGGCTGTTGTCGTTTCATTCCTTTGTTTCTTCCCAATCTGCATAAAACACTGAGACAGAGGTATCATACCTTTTCTCTCCTTCTCCTTTGCTATTTCTCACGGCAACAATTGTACCCCTAAGCCTCCAATCTAATGCGAGTTCATTTGAAATGTCCTTTCCCATTTAAGCATTAGCTTGGAAGGTTGGCATGGGCTGTAATCGAACGCGCATGCTCAATGGTGAGCCGGGCGGCTGGCCACAGGGCAGGTCTGTAGCACCGGCACTCTCTCCTGCCAAAGCCTGCCGAGGCAGAAACCCACCGATCTTATGGATGGGCTTCCAGGAGGATTCCACCGCTGGCTCCCACAGGGATGGGGAGAAGCCAAGGAGGGTGTCTGGAAGGGGGAACATCTGCGGGGCCTTCAGCAAGCTCTCTGGAGACAGCTCCGGTCTTCCATGTTGGGGCTGGTTAGCTAGTCAGGGCAGCTGCTGGGCTGGGGCTCAGGGTGCGGCTTTCATGAAGGCTAGGAGACAAATGATTTGTTGGGCCTGCAGGCCACCTGTTGCAAAGACTCCTTTAAGGCAATTTATTATTATTTTTGGAACCAGATTGTAAAGGAGAGTGCATTATTTCTGTTTCCCTCCCTCTTCCCCCAAACTGGTACCTTGTTAGCTATAAGAGAACCATGGTCCTCCAGTTACTGACACCCAATAGGAAGGATTGCTTGTATCATCTCTGCAAGGGACTGGGGAGTACAGCTAATAATATTTGTATGATGTTTTAAAGTAGGGCTTCTTAACTTTGGGTCATAGACCTCTGGCAGTTTGGTGAAGTCTATGGGCCCCTTTTCAGAATGTTTTTAAATGCATAAAATACATAGGATTAAAAAGGAAACCAATTATAATAATTTTTTTTAAAAGTTCATTATCCCAGGTTAAGAACCCCCACTTTAAGGTATACAAAGCTCTTTACATGTATTATCTAATTTTAATGCTTATAACAACACTGTGAGGAGGGTAATACTGTTATCCACATTTTCCAAATAAGGAAACTGAGGCAGACAGAAGCTAAATAAATGACTAAGCATCCAGGGTCACACAGCTAGATAAGTGTTTGAGAAAGAATTCAAACTGAGGTTTTCCTGACTTCAAGTCTAGCAACCCCACATACCATCTAGCTGCCTCATAGGAAGAGCCCATTAGTAAAAGTTCCATACCCTTTATTCCCTTCTAATTGTGTATGTGGGGAACTCCTCAAAAGATCCAGAAGTTCCCCTCTTAGCTAATCAAATAATGTGTTCTCTCTGTATCAGGGCTGCTCAAGTTCAGCTACCCTTCCAATGTCCTGTGACAATTTCTAGAGGATAGGGATGTTGAGGCAGGGCTGGCCCAAGACTATGGCAACCCAGGAAATTTGGAGCCCAAGGGTTTCATGAATTGAAAATGTCAGAAATGAGATCCCTTAAAAGTACACATTTCACTTTGCTAAGGGTACTCACAACACTACACAGGACGACCTATGGGCATAATCTATGTGCGACCATGGCTGTCTCCATGTTGAAGGCTTATTTCAGTCCTTTTTGTCACCAGACTGTTCCTTGCCCCAGGAGCATAATCTAGAGCTAGAAATATCACCTCCAACCTCCCTTACTTAGGAAGTTCTGAAGGACACCTAAACAGCAGGTTCTGGTCTGTCCTCTGTTGTTCTAGCATGTGAGGCAATGTAGTTTATAAGCTCCTAAAATGCTAGCTCTAGGATGAGGAGGGAACTAGATGTTATCTAGTCTGGCCTCCTAATTTGAGAATTGAGGTAACCGAGACCAGTAGAGGTTAAGCGACTTGTCTAAGGTCATACCTGTAGTAAGTGGTGAAGCCCAGGTCAAGACTAATTCTTTTGATTCACCTGGCCTTCCTATAAAATAAAGTCAAATTGCAGTCTATCAATTTCTCAGTACTCAGCTCAGTGCAGTGGGAGATATCAAGATTAGTAATACATAATCTCTATTTTCACAGAGTTCCTTATCTAGGCATAGAGCATTCGGGTTACCTGATACTTGGGTTTCTTTGCTGAATCATCATCATCATCCATACTATAATCCCAGAATTGGGAGAGGTACAACAAAGCTCTATCTTGGATTCCTGTCTCTTTATATTTATTTTTTATTTGGTGACTTCATCAGCAACCATGAATGTAATTACCATCTCTACGCAGATGACCACCAATTCCAAATATCTCATTCCCTAATCTCTCCTAAACTCCAATCATGTATCATTAACTTTCTATTGCATGTATCAAAGTAGATGTCCAATAGGCATCTCTAACTCAATATGTCTGAAACAATTCTTATTTCTTTTTCCATTTCCATTTCCTTCTGGACTTCAAAACAATGCCCCTCTACCATTAGTTCATCCTGCAATTCCCCTCCCTCTCGACCCTCCTGGAACAACCTACCACCCCCATTAACCACTCACCATGGAGTATCTTTCCATCTTGCCTCTTCTTCCATTGGTGAATTCATCCTGGAGCCTCCATTTTGTGACAGGGCCCAGACCTACTTGGGCTGGCCCTTCAGTCTCCTTCTGGCCCTGTAATTGACCTTCCCTGACCTTCAAAATCATGGCCCCATGCCTAGTACATTCACGCCTTCCTTAACTCCTGGTTTCCAGCTCTTCCTTATTTGTGTCTTCTCTTATGTCAGCTCTTCAGTGGTAGAGACTATCTTTCTTTTTGCCTATATTTCTATCCCTTAGCACTTAACACAGTGGCACATAGTAAATACTTAATAAGTAAATGCTTTCTTTTTTTTCAAAAAATTATTTGTTTCTTTTTAGTTTTCAGCACTCCCTTCCATAAGATTTTGAGTTCCAAATTTTTTCCCCATATCTCCCCTCTCCTCACTCCAAGGTGAGATGTAATTTTATATAGACTGTACATATATATTCACATTTAACCTATTTTCACATTGGTCATGTTGTAAAGAAGAATTAGAACCAATGACAGAAACCACAAGAAAGAAGAAACAAACACAAAAAGAGAGCAAATAATATGCTTCAATCTGCCTTCAGACTCCATAGTTCTTTTTCTGTATGTGGATGAGTCCTTTGGAGTTGTCTTGTATCCTTGCATTGCTAAGAAGAGATAAGTCTATCAAAGTTAGTCATTGCACATTGTGGCTGTTACTGCATACAGTGTTTTCCTGGTTCTGCTCACTTCACTCAGCATCAGTTCATTCAAGCCTTTCCAGGTCCTTCTGAAATCTGCCTGCTCATCATTTTTTATAGCACAATAGTATTCCATCACATTCATATACCACAACTTGTTCAGCCATTCCCCAACTGATGGGCATCCCCTCAATTTCCAATTCTTTGCCACCACAAGAAAAGCTGCTATAAATATTTTTGTACATGCAGGTCCTTTTCCCATTTATATGGTCTCTTTGGAATACAGACCTAGAAGTGGTATTGCTGGGTCAAAGGGTATGCACATTTTTATGGCCCTTTGGTCATAGTTCCAAATTGGTTTTCAGAATGATTGGATCAGTTCACAGCTCTACCAACAATGCATTAGTGTCCCACTTTCCCCATATTTTCTCTAGCATTTATCATTTTTTTGACTGCTTTCTTGTTTCCTTTCTCCCAAAACCCATCCCTTTTTTTTGAACTTCCCTATTTCTGTGGAGGACACCTACCTTCAACTAGTCACTCAGGTTTGTAACTTTGATATTATCCTTGACTCATCACTTTCTTCCACAAAACTTATGCAATCAGTTACTAAATCTTGTTATTTCAACCTCTATTAACATCTCTTCCACCTTTTCTGTATTTACCCAACTACCACCTTAGTTCACTTCTGACTACAGGAATAGCTTTCTTGTCTCCCTACATCATCTCTCCCCTCCCCCATCTATCCTCCACATCTATCAAAGTGATTTTCCTAAAGCACAGGTCTGAACTTGTCATTTCTCTACTCAATAAATTCCACTGATTCCCTTTTGGATTTAGTGTCTAATATATCATTTCTACTGCATCCTTTTTAAGGGTCTATTTGTGAATACGTTTTATGATCTATATAATTATTAGTGCAGTAGTACATAATAATTAATAAATACATAAATATACACTGGAGGTTCAATGTGTCTTAAAAGATTGTTGAGAGTATCCAATCTAAAGTTTGGAGATCATTGCTTTCAAAGACCAGGTGAAGGAATGCTTTTGAAGGTGAAATGTGGGAATGTTAGTTACAGAGAAGAAATGCCTTCCCTCTTGTCACCATCCTGAGGCAAAACCTCATTCATCCTGTACCAGCTACAACTCTGGGAGAGAGGCCCATAAATATAATTAGGTTATCCTAGTGCAAGTCGTTACTTACAGCCACTACAGTGAGGTTGGTGTCACTGCTTGCACCACCTGAGCAAGGCATGATATACCTCCTGGTATATCTTTTCCTCCCCTGATGCCTCATAGCTCACTTCATTATTGAACAACTGCATGTCTTGAGCCAGAACATCAGTGCTGTGAAGTGGATGCCTAAGTTAGCCATTTGTTTTGACATCAATCTGTTCTGGAGGACAGCTTAACATTTAGGTGCCTAATCCCACCCCCACATCTACATCTCACTTGAAGTTCAGGATGGCTGCATTAATGATCTTCTAGGCTTCAATCAGAAGGGCATGGTGACTCATTCTCTTTGAAAGAGATGGGGACAATGTAAGGAGGTAAAAAACACACATGCCAAACCAAACTTCAGAACAATGCTGAGATACTTTCTCAGTAAAGGAAACCGTATACTCCAGTGAGACTGCAATTAGTAGCATCATAGGTTTTGCCTCTGGAAGGAACTTTAAGGATCATCAAATCCAACCATTTTGTTTTACAGAGTAGGACTAAGATCCAGATAAGTCAGATTACTTGGCCAAGAGTTCTCAAGTACTATATCGCAAATCCAGGATCCAAATCTTGGTCTTCTGATTCTAAAGCCATAGCTCTTTCTAGTCTGCCATGATGTCTTCAGAGGATTTGAAAGATTGAAAGAGAATTGGGAGATTAGAGTCTAGTCTGTCTGTAAAATTAATTAACTCCAAGCTCAGACAAAGTCACTTCCATTCTAGGTCTCAGTTTCCCCATATGTAAAATGGTAGAATTAGTTTTGATGATCAAGGCTTCTCTAGATTGACTGCCCAAGAGGTCCATGGCACAAAAAAAGGTTAAGAGCCCTGGCTGGAAAGCTTTGGAAGATACTTGGGTACTAGTGCAGCAACTGATGTGTTTATCTATAACCCCCCATTTTGACCATAGGATCTACCCCACCTCTTTACCAACCACACACATCCTAGGTGCTATTTTTGACATTGCTTCTTAAACACAAGTAATCTTTGGTAACCTACTGAAGCCTCCTTACACCCATATGTTTCTCCATTGTCTTTTGGGTTACCACCAATTTTAGTTCTTTGGAGATTGTAGTATTCTTTGACTCACAACCATACAGCATCACCAAAAAAGTATTAGGGCCCAACATAGAGGATTTTGGTTTTGGGGAGCAGGTTGAAATGTTGAAAAGGGCTGTATGATTTCCCTAATGCTATCCAGCTTTAATTGTCATATATTACATGCATAAAATGGAATATATAAGATTACAAAGAAAATCAATTATATTAAAAAAAGCTACCAAATATTTTAAAATTTCACGGACCCGCAAGTGAAGAATGTCTACTCTAGAGGAATGCCTCCAGTGTCTGAAAGGCCCTTCCTCTGACCCCAATGGGGAATTTCTGGGAAAACAAGAGTCCTATGGGATGAGAAGGTGTGTATGTGGGTGGATCAGCTGTGACCTACTCAGAAGTATCAAACTGTTGTGTCCACAGGTTGCATGTAACACATGGTTAGCATTGCTCCAGAGTGTAGCCAAAATAAGATTTCAAATGTATTTGGAAAATATTTAACAAAATACATAGAAATACAATACACCATAAATAATGTTAACTTGTAGTTTTCTAAGTCAACATGGTCCCACAGGCATCTGTTTCTATGAATTTCATACCACTGACTACATCATTAGAGGAAGTACCCACATTGATGAAATCACAGATCACAGTGAAGTATTGATTTGGGAAATGAAACTGTGATGGACAGAGGATGACCAGAGGGGTACCTGCTTGATCTTCCCCAGTACAGCAGGAAGAGGAAGAGCAGCTAGTGGACTGAGAGTGAACAGAAGTTAGAATCTGTGTGCTGTAAGGGAGCCCAGGATTCAAGGCAGGATGTTACAACAGTATGGAAGGTCCAAGTCATACAGTAGACTCATAGAATGAAGAGAATAAGAACTAATGATCCATATGGCACTGACATTTGTATAGATCTTTACATACATCATCTCATTGGAGCCTTATAACAATTTTGTAAAGTAGACACTACGTGTATTATTACACCTATTTTATATATATATACATATATATGTGTGTGTGTATATATATATGTATATATATATATATATACATATATATATATATATACATCTATTTTATAGATGAGGAAATTCAGAGAGGGTAAATGATTTGTCCGTGGTTGCACAGGTACCAAATGTTGAAGGGAGGAAGTGAGGTCTAGTAGAAAGATCAGTGCCTCTTACCTCTGATGCTTCCTTAGATGTGATGTGACCTTAGACCTTAGATGATGTGACCTTCGACAAATCATTTAACTTCCCTGGGTCTCAGTTTCCTCATCTATAAAGTGAGGCACTTGGACTAGAGGGCCTTTGAGGTGTCTTCCAGCTCTAGATGCATAATCCCAAACTAAGGTGGGATTTGAATCCGGATATTTTTTACTCCAATTCCCAAACTCAATCCATTGTACTACCTGAATGATCCAGTCTAGCCTCCTCTTTAAGCCTCCTCTATAAAATGAAGAAACTGAAACCAAGTTGCAGGGGATGTTGCTGGGGTTTGGGGTGGGAAGGGAGACCAAAATTACACAGATTGTGAGTGGTGTCATTGGGTGGAGAATGGGTCTTCCGAGTTCTTTCTGTCCAGTCATCTTTCCACTCCATCAAGCTTTGCAGTTTTATTGTTTTCGACAGCAGGTAGTATAACCAACTGGCAGAGGCTGCTTCCGGCAGAATGAAATATATGAATCAATGGCATTCTTGGGAACAGGGAGATCAAAGCATGATAAGGGAAAGGGAGTCAATGGAGCTGAGAGACAAATCCATGGGGGGAATTCCAGGTCAGTAGTTCAGAAACAAATAGAGAAGAGGCCAGAGGGAAGGCTCTGAGATACCCAAGTGGAAGCAGTGAGAAGCGACTGACACTGGCGATCTCTGCAGGCACAAATGCATTTTAACCACCTGTCTCTTTGATGCTCCCTTTTTTGATCTTTATAGGGGTTTCACTGGGCCAAGTGCTGGTGGGAACAAAGCTAACCTAAGACAGCATGGTGAAGTTACTATCACTTCCCCTGCCTCACTTGAGGGACTCCCTCTTCTTTCCATGCCCCTGATTCTCTAGTGCCCCTGAGCCAGAGAGATTGAGATCTATGTTCAGATACTACCTCAAACACTAGTTTGACTGTACAAATTCTCTCTGAGCCTCAGTTTCTTTATCTATAAAATGGGCATAAACCATAGTCCCTGACTCACTGGGTTGTCATAAAATTCAGAAGTAATAATGTCTGTAAAGTGCTTTGCAGACCTTAAAGTGATATGTGAGCAGGGAGTAGTGGCTAGAGAGCAGCCTTGGACTTTGGAAGACGAGGGTTCAGGTCTGGTCTCTGACCCATACTACCTGTGAGATGCTGGGTAAGTCATTTAACCTCTGAGTGCTCTGGTTAACACTAACTTTTAGAGAAGGTGTTAAATTGCATTGGTAGAGGGAGTTTTCTAATCTGGAAGTCCCCTGTACATCTCTATTATTAATCTCCACCCCCTTCCCCTCCAGCCCTGTCCATTAGAACTTCCCAATACACTTTGTCACCATACCCCCAATCTTTGAGGGCATGGGTGCAAGTAGACAGAGCTAGAGACCAGTGGGTGCAAGTAGATTAAATCAGAAGATCTTGTCCCTGATAAAGCATTAACTAAGGTGCTATATTGGGATGCGCTAAGGAGAATCATAATTTTGGAGTTTGTAGGCTTGGGCTCAAGTCACAGTCCTTACCCTAATCTAGCCATTAAACCTTGAGCTAATTACCCCTCGTGGGGTCTCAGGCCCTTCCTTGGTAAAATAAAGCAGCTGAAAGGCGATCACTCTAACTCTACCACACTGATTGAGGTCTAGGGTGCAGTAAACTGGTCTCATTCTTCCTCTGGTCTATCCTCCATTTGGGCTGGAAGACGGGGCCCTTAGGCAGTGTGTCTGCCAAATGTAAACCCACCTCCCACAAAACCAATTCTGTCCCAAGGGCACAGAGAACCATTTCCATATCTAAGCAGTTAGCTAGACAAGCTCTGGCTGTGATAGGTCAGCAGTGATATCAGATTAAAGAGAAAGGATCTTGTCCAGTCTAAAAATACCCAGGCAGTCGCCAAGGACTGTTTTTCTGTGCAGTTTCCTCCACCTCTCCCTCCCTTCTTTGAGGCCATGCAGGGTAACAAATTGTACTGGTAGAAACTAAAGAGAAAGCTGAGTGCCAAGAATTGTGCTCTTCCCTCTCTTCTGTCCCCACCCCGGCACTCACGAGTGACAGGAGGAAAGTAAACTACCCATTTACTTAAAGCAAAATGAATCCCACCTCCAAGCTTTTGAATCCCTTCTTAGCTGAAGAAACCAGTAAGAGCAATGTCTTCCTCCACTGCCTTTTAGGTTTCTCTAACCTAACATACACAATGGGATGGGAGAAGTGGGAATAGCCGTTGGCACTCAGACCACAGAATTTTAAAACTAGAGAGGAGCTCAGAGATAATCTAGTCTAGCCCTCTTATTTTACAGATGAGGAAACTAAGGCTCAGGGAGACAACAAATTACTTTCCCAGGTCACGCAAGTAGTCTGAGGTAGAACTGAAATGAGAACTCAAATATCCTGACCCTTCCTCCCAATGGACATTCTATTACTCTACTGATGCTTCCCTACATAAACAACTGACTCCCATTTCTGGAATACTTTAAATTTTACAAAGTACTTGTCTCCACAAGGACATGCAAGTATCATTATCATCATCAACCCTATCAACTAGGGATGGCAGAAAAGGAGACTGAGGCTCAGAATGTTTAAGGGACTCTCTTGTAGCTAGTAACTAAACTAAGATGCAAACTCAGGTGTCCTGACTCCAAATCCAGCCTTCCCATCATGTCTTCATGTCGCCTTTGTTATTTGTTAAAGGAGAGAAATTCTTCATCTTCCCTCTTGCTTTTCCTCCTTCCCTTTTCCATTTTCCCTGACCTTCTTCTCCCAACAGAAACACACATGCAGACTGTCATTTAACTGGCTGGGGTGGTAAGTATCTAGGGGGAAGCATAACCAGACAGAAGCTTGTCTGAAAAAGATCTTAGGTTTTTAGAGAACTGATATCTCAACACGAATTGACTCATGAGTCAATGGGGGCAGTCTAAGATTGTAGTGAGGGACATGAGAGTCCAGGAATAGGGAGATGACAGTGTACTCAGCCTTGAACAGAACATTAAATTAGATCATTGTGTTCCATTCTGGCCGTGGAATTTTATGAAGGACATTGATAAGCAGTACGGCATCCACAGGAGGGAGACTAGGATAGGGAGGGGTCTTAAGATTATTCCCTATGAGGCTAGGTTAAAAGATATAGGGCTGTTGGACCTGGAGAAGAGTTGAGGGGCAGGGGGTTATATAGTCTTCAAGTAGGTGAATGGCTAGCACATGGAAGATGGATAAGAATTCTTCTTTTAGAAACCAGAACTAGGGGCAGGGAATTAGCAGTTTCAGAGAGGCAGGTGTAGGTTTGATATAAAGAAAGTACCCACAGCTACCCCAGAGTGGAACAGGTTGCCTCAAGAGTGGTGGGGTCTCTTTAACTGCAGATCTTCTAGTCAAGGCTGGATGGTCACTTGTTGGAGAGCATTTGTTCAAGCATGGGTTGGAATAGAGATGACTTCCATCTCTGAAATCCTGAGACTCTGTGATTCTCCCCCAACAGTGAATAAAGGTTTTTGTTTGTGTGTATTCCTGTGTTGGCCACTGGTGAGGGACAAAAGAAAAACACTAGAAATGGTCTCTAACCTCAAGGAGGTTAAAGTCTCATTTGGAGGACAATGTGTATCTAAAAAACATTTAGAAAATGATACAGGATAGGAGAAATTGTGTAACATTGGGAAGATGCTTTCCTTTTTTGGGTGTCAGTTTCATGATCTGTAAAATTGGTGATCACTAAGAGCTCTTTAAACAATGTTATTTTTTTGTTTTTGTTTTTGTGGGGGAGGAGAGTACTTAGCACAGTGCCTGGCACATAGTAGGTCCTTAATATATGTTTATTGACTGATTTTATATGGGTAGGGAACTTACTGTGTGGAAATTCCTCCTCCACATGCAGATAAGGTATGCATTGGCAACTTGACTCAGGGTTTAATTTCCTGGAGCAACTATCTGAAAAGTTCATTGTTTTGTCCATGGTCATGTGGTCTGTGTCAGAAGTAGGTCTTGAACCCAGGACTAGAATCCAGGGCTCATTCTGATGTACCACAGATATAGGGGAAAAAAAAGCTATTATACCATTATATAGGTTCCCAAATGGGAGACCCAGGTACCCATCTCACACTATCTTGAAGCTAATGCTGGATGTCACTCTATGGGCAAGAGCTACTGAGCTCAGATTGGCTCTTTGTTGAGCAAAGGCATCCAGTCCCTTAATTAAAAAAAGGAAAATCAATTGGGAAATTAGGTAGGCATTTCTGAGAACAAAGCAGAGTGTTCCCTGCCTTAGTGGTCCTACAATATATAGACTGACAATGTGGTGACACATTTGTGGTAACACTGTGACTTGCTCAAGTCTTCCTAATCAAATGGCGTATATTCCATCCAAATGCTACCTAATTATCCTTTCCTGTCTAATGCTAGGAAAGGTACAGTGGCTAGAAGCTAAAAATCAGTAATTTCATTAATAGATGTTCAGAGCTGTGAATTGCCTCTCTCACTGTATCAAGAGGAAGCTTTATAAAGGGAGAGCGTTCTATCACTAATTTGCTATGTGACCTTGGGCAAGTCATTTCCCTGTCTCTGGGCCTCAGTGTTGTCATCTGTATAATGAAGGGGTTAGATGAGATCATCAAAAGGTTCATTCTGGGGCTGAGGTCCTTTCTAGTTAACAGAAGGTGGAGTAGATTTTTGGACCTTCAAAGCTAAAAGCCCTTTTTTTCCCACTTCCTTCCCCTTTCCCCCAACTCCAAGGTACTGTTGACCAACTTCGGCTGATGTTTATGCTGACAGCAGGTTTGGTTTTTTTTAATGCCCACAGCAGGGTTTTTTTTTTCCTGCCAGTACATCAGCATATTGCAGATAAAACCTAATGAGCTGAGTTTAACACACACACACACACACACACACACACACACACACACACACACACACACACACACACACACACACAGAGCCATGTGGCTTTCTTACAGAGATGCCCATCTGTCAGCTGAGGGAGGTAGCTCTCTGTTGCAGCTGGACTCATCTCCTCTTTTATCAAATGAAAATAAAGCCACGCACCCCAGAGTCAGGTATGGTAAACAGGCCAGCAAATTGCCTTCACCATCTAGCTCCTGACCATCCTCCCTCCTCTGAGCACCCCTGCCAGATGGAAGCTAACAGACTCAGGGAAGTTTTTGGCACAGTTCAGAGGAGGGGGAGGCTGGCCAAAACAAAGGACCTGCCACCTGAACAACTGCAGAGGGGAACAAGAAGCAGCCCTGAGGGGCTGACTTCCCAACCGGGAATCAGAGAAGAAATGGGTTTTGTTTCCAACAAAGGTACCTCTTTGGTGCGGGTCTCATGTGGTGGAAAAGGGATCATGTAGCAAAAAAGGCTTTTTGTGGGCACACCCTCCCCTGTCTTGGCTTCCTATTGTCTTTAGGCTAAAATTCAAACTCAGCACGGCACACAGTCTACAGTAATTTTGTTCCATTCTGGCTTTCTAGCCTCATCTCTTACTACTACCAGACGGACAGCCCTGCTCTGGAAAGGCTGGTTTCTATTCCCTACGGTGTCTCATACAATAAAATGTCTCAAATGTCTCTTATTTGTTGGTTGGGTGAATGAATGAATGACTCAATCTAAGGCAGCTAGGTGGCACAGGGGATAGAGTTTTGGACTTGGATTTAGGAAGACTGGAGTTTGGAACTTGCCTCAGACATTTAATACCTGGGTGACCTTGAGCAAATCACTTATCCTCTTTGTGTCTCAGTTTCCCCATCTGTAAAATGGGAATGATAATAATAGCACACACTTCACAACGTTGTTTTGAACACCAATGGGTTAACACAGCTTTGCCAATCTTAAAGTTCCTTATAAATGCTAACTATTATTATGCCGGCCATTATTATTAATCAAAGAAAAAAGCCCCAAATACGAGGAATTTGGACTCAGAATCAATCCCCAGATTAGCTGATTAAAAAACCTACAACCTCTTGTGAGTTCATCCCACCATTCCCTCCTTTGCTTCCCTCCTCTTTCCCTTCATTTTCTTTTCTTCTTTGCTTCCTGTCTCCTATATGATTTTCCTCCCTGGTTTCCTGTTCCCTTCTTCTCCCTAAATTTATTCTGCACTCCCTCCCCACCTTCCCAACTTTTAGCCAAATAGCCAATAGAGAACACAGTTATTTCTTAATCCATCCCATAGGCTGTATGTAGCAAATATTAACAGCCACAAAAATAATAGTTAGCATTTGTATAGCACTTTCATGTTGGTAAAGTGCTTTACAAATATTATCTCATGTTATCTTCATAATAACCCCAGGAGGCAGAGAGGATTCTGGGAAGGTGGTGTAATAAGGTAATAAACTACCTGACTCTCTCAAATTCCCCTACTAATAATTTAAAATAGTGCCTCAAAGTGAACTTTAGAGTAGCAGAAATAATTAAATGTTGGGGTAAAAGCAATTACCTAGTGTAAGATAACTTGGGAGGACCTTAGGGAAAGACTTGACTTCCTGGAGTGGTGGTCTAGTCAGATTGAAGCTACATACCTCTGGGCAGGTATCTCTGAATCAACAAATAGTAAGCCCCGGAGGCAGCTGTGTAGGTGGCAGCCTCAGCATCAAAGGCCTTCAATCCACGTACAGTTTGGGGGTGGGGGTGGGGGTGAGGGCGAGGGAGTGTCACACCGTATTTGGGAACCTGACCAGGTCAGGGCTGCAGCTGTGGGCAGGAAGGAGTGAGCTGAAGGCTTCAGAGGAGAACTGAGCCCCAGGTTTTGATTCCAGGGAATTGGAGCCAGCTGAAACTTGCAGCCCCGCCTGCTCTACATGGAGTAAGAGTGATCTGCTAACAGTGCTGCTGGGGGCTCTGGTCTTGGAGGTCAGGCTCTCAGATAGAGCTCAGAAATAAATAGCACAAAAAACCAGAAGCTTGAGACATTATCCCCCACACTTGGAGATGACAGTGTGACTCGATCATAAAATTAACAGCCAAGAAATAAGCTGCTAAAACTGAGTAAGCAAAAGAGAAAGATCCTGACCATAGATAGCTCCTTGAGTGATAGAAAAAACATGGATTCAAACTCAGAAGAAGACATGAAGTCAAAATAGCTACTTCTACTTCAAAGAAAAATGTAAATCCTTTTGTTCCATAACATTTGAGTTCAGTCAAAAGGTAGCACTTAAGAATTTACCAGGTCACTTGCGGCCTCACGGCCACAGCTTCCCCACCCCGGCTAGATACTATAGTTCGAGAAATTATTAAGGAAAATTGCCCTAAAGTTTTAGAACTAGAAGGTAAAAAGGAATTATAAAAAACTGAATAATCAGCACCTACAAGAGTTCTCATGATGAAAACTCACAGGAACATTATAGCTAGGTTTCTCAACTCCCAGGTCAAGGAGAAAATAGTCTATGCAACTAGAAAGAAACAATTTAAATACTGTGGAACTACAGTCAGGAAAACACAAGATTTAGCAGCTTATCCATCAAAAGACCTAAGGGGATGGAACATGATATTCTGAAGAGCAAAGGAACTGGGTTTGCAACCAAATATAGCTTACTCAGCAAAAATGAATTTAATTCTGCATGGAAAAAATGGGTATTTAATGAATTAAGGGACTTTCAAGTATCTGTGAGGAAAAGATCAGAACCGAATGGAAAAGAATCAGGAGGAATGTAAGAAAATAAACAAGAATGCCAATTACAAGAGATTTAGTAGGGTCAAACTGTTTACTTATGTGGGAAAAGATCCATAACTCTTAAGGATGTTGTTATTATTACTAGTTTAGAAGAGTTTTCATAGAAAGCTTGGGATTAAGTTGAGTATAATGGAGACAAAAATAAAACTAGGTAGAGGGAGATTTGGAGCATTGAAGCAAAATGGAACAAATTATCTCATACAATGAAGGTGTGAATGGAAGAAATGTTACAGGAGAGGGCAGGAGTGGGTGGAGGGCTGGTAGTACTGGAACCTTATTCTTATCAGAACTGTGTAACATATACATCTTGCAAGGTATAAAAGTCTTCTTGACGTAGAGAGGAGTAGGAGGTCCGGGGACAAGAAAAGGAAGGGACTCAGAAGGGTATGCAGATCAAGAAATAGGAGGGTAAGGTGAGAGGGTAAGGGAGGGATTCTTAGAAGGGGTAAAGATTAGGGAGTCAGTAATCAGAAGTGAGTGAGACATCTGAGAAGGGATAAAGTAAAAAGAGAGGGATAGAAGGATAAACAATGAGGAGAAATATGATGGAGGGAAATACACAACTAGTAATTATAACTTTGAATGTAAATGGAATGTACTCACCCATAAAATGGAAATGGACAGCAAAATGGATTAAATGGTCCAATTTTTTATTATTATCCTCATTTCACAGATGGGGAAACTGAGGCTGAAAGCATTTATGTGACTTGTCCAGGGTTACACAGATGGTGTCATTTACCCACCAACATGATAAAAAGCCCCAGGTCCTGAAATATATGCTAACTTTGGTTAAAATCACCCAAACCACTCAGTGTTTATGTGCCCCTGTGAAGTTTGAGAGCTTAAGAATGTACTCAGATACTACACTGTTCCTTTCAATTTAAGGAGTTTTTTTCTGTGGTATTTGCAAGTGCAGGGATATGTGTGTTGTATATTTATGTCTACAGAATATGTGTATACTTATGCGGAAAATCTCTGTGCAATATATGTGCATATATGTAGCTCAATATAAAGAGCACTGGATTTGGAGCCAGAGAACTTGAGTTTGAAGACTCCTTGGTCACTTTCCTTGGCCACAAAGTCTCTGGAACTAATTTTCTTCACTTGTAAAATAAAAGGGTTGGACTAGATGATCCTTAAAGTCTCTTCAGCTCCAAATCAATGATCTGTGTTTAATCATATGTTCACAAAGCAAAAATAAATGTACATAGCACATTTATAAGTATGTAGCATATATGTGTATTGTACTTTGCTGGATCGATTTTATCAATGGTGCAATCTTTCCCTTCACAGATGTAGACTACAAACCTTCCACATGTTCTAATTCCATGTACATTTTGTCCATTTCTTCCCAGAAATTCTCCTTAGAAGATTGAATTTACAGACCTTCCTCCATTCTTTTCCTAGTCTCTTATCAGTATCACCAGTGTGCAACTCAGTCTATCCATCTTTGTTTTGTTTTTTTTTCCATTCTCAGTCCATGACTGGCCTATTTTCTTCTTTGTGGTCAAGTACAGCCTCAATAATGTTTTTTGTTGCTGTTTCTTGAATGAAAGCCATTATCAGTAAACTATAACCTGCCCTTCACACATCTTTCCAATGCTCTCTGCGTTACTTCTAATTCTAATTCTTCTTGGACCACTGTGTTTCCTGATTCCCAGCCCTATCACATCACGAGGTAAATACCAGCCTGAAAGATAGACTTCTCATGATTGGGAATAGTTTGGGATGATTGAAATCTCTGCACAGTTGCTCCAAAGCAATCCAGTTCTACCACCTTCTGCTTATTTCAGGGCCCATTTCATTGCCCATTTGAGAGCTGTTAAAGATAAACATGTGGAATGGACCAATTCAATGGGCTCTACTGTACTTCATAATTAAATGAGTATGCATCTTTTCATTGACTTTGTTTTCTCATTGTGGATAGAAAACTCAATATCTTTCATGTTTCTGTGGATTTTACTGAGGAGACTGCTGATTCCTCTCCCTCCCTCCTAATTACCCTTCTAATTATCTGAATTAATTTTGTTTGTACTTAGACATGTGTATATATTTTCTCTCTCCTCTCCTGTTAGAAAGTATGCTCTTTGAAGAGGACCAATTCATTTTGTTTTTGCATCCCTGATGTCAACACTGTGCCTAGAACATTGTTGTTATTTGTCCTTAGTTTTCAAAGAGGATCAGTGACATCATGGGTGATGTCTTGACTTGTGCATGAATTGGATTTAAGTGAGGCAGAGTTGTGCAAAGTCACTGGCCTCTTTCTCTCTTCTTGAATCGTTGAAATCCTGTGACAAGACAAAAGTCAGGAAGACTGGCAATAGCCCTGGATGCAGTGGATGACCTTGACATCTTTGATGCCTGATCAAGCTCTAAGCACTCCCAAATTCCTGCTTCAGCCACCTTCATGGGTGTTGGGACAAGTTGTCCTCATCCAACCATTATGCTGGGGAAAGTTTTCACCTTATAAATGCTTAATAAATGCTTACTGATTGATTGAACTTCACCATCAGAAGGAATCATTTGTTTAGACTTTGGCACAGGACATAAGATCATGGGTTCATACAGTTAGATCTAGAAGAGATTTGGGAGGCCAGCTAGACTAGCCCTCTCAGTTTAGTATTGAGAAAGCTGAGGCCCAAGGAGAGTTAGTGACGTGATGTTCAATCAGCCATTGTATAAAGCCATCTTCATAATTGTATCTGTCATAGTCTTGTACTCCTTGTTTCAGGGCTTCTCTTGTTTGAGATGAGCCTTAAAAATACCTTAATGAACACTAAACATATAAAACTTACATTGTCCACCCCATGTCAGTTGTGCGTCCATAAAGATGAGGTCTACTGTAGAAGACCATATAAAAAAGTCAGTTCATTCCCTTGTCATGCTTTCACTGTATGTGAGTATGCATTAGATTGTAAGTTCCTTGAGGGCAGGGATTGTCTTTTGCTTTTTTTGGTAAATACATTACCTAGCACAAGGCCTGGTACACAGTAGGTGTTTGTTGATTCATTGATGAAAGACCTCACAATTCTCCTAAGCTTATAGCTTCATAATTAGTGATGTAGTCTTTCTCCTTCTCCTCCTCCTTCTTTCTTCTTCTTCACCATTCAGGATCTTTTCTCTTCTTTTGAAGACATTCCTCCTTGAAAGATTTTGAAAACTGACCCCAGAGTGCCTTTCAAACTGTGCCATCTCTAGCATGAATTCTTTCTGAATGTTTTATTTTGGGTCCAGTGACTTTTCCAAGTTCATCTTAAGTGACACTGCCTTTTAAATCAGAGGGCATATCAGTTACTAAGTTGGTAAAGAACAGACTGGGTGACTCCAACTAGCACAGCTACTGAGAAGAGGTCATTCTCAAGGTGCCAACAGATCAACTCATTGCATTTCATGCGGATTTGTTGTCTTTCTGCCTTTATTAGCAAGTGTTCTCAGGGTAATACAGCTCATCTAGATTTTTTTAAATATTAGTTTTTAGGCTGTATTTAACAAATATCAAAAAAATCAGCCATTCTATTTACAGAATAGAATATGAAAAAAAGGTGATTGCTTATGAAACTACAAGTCTCAGTCTCAAAGTACTTCTTCCCTTAAAAAATAAAAGCATAATCATAAATTCAAACCATTACTTTCAAAGCTATCCTCCTTGGATGTCTTTCCTTCTCATCACTGTGTTTTATTCTTTCATTTAAAAAAAATACATTTATGACTTTCTCTTTTCTTCTTTAGCTTTTTCAATTATTTTCTCTTTTGACAATAATCTTCCTAGACCTTTTTTCCCCTAAATCCTCTCACCAATCCTCTCACCAAATGCAAAAGAGAAAAACAAAACCTTAGCAACGTTTTGAGTTAATTTAACAAATAGGTAAGCTGAGGCAATTCTCTGAGTGAGATATCATTTATTAACAGGGATATGCAGCCTGATAACAAAAGGGTCAATGGTCCATTTGTGCCAGAAGACATAGAGTGAGGACTGAAAGGGCCTTTTAAACATAGATATATCTTCCTTCTTATTGGTCTGACAGTGCATCATTTGGACCTTCCCTGCAAAACCTAAGGCAGCCCTGATTGGGTAGGTGAGTTGACCTTCAGATGTGGATGATCACATGGCTCTCTGACACTTAAGGAATGATAGTTGCTTCAGGAGACCCAGCTGCCTTTAGAAAAACAAAGATGATTTCAATCAAATTTTCCCCTGATTTGGCTTCCCCACTGAAGACCAAGTCTCTCCCAACTTCTATTAGAAAGCAAGGACTAGGGACTTCCCCTGAGGAAAACTTGATCAAGCTGGTTCTCTATTGAAGGGGTTGTTGAAAAAGGCTCAATCCAGTTTGGTTAAGGAGGCTGGGAGTGATCCAGTTACTCTGCCTGTCCTTCAGAAATTGCCTGCCCTTCAGAGCAAGGAAGAGGAAGAATTACAAGGTAATATTGGTTATTAAATAATACAGCACAATTTTAATTTTCTCTGTAATGAATCAGTATAATTAGGCAAAACAAATTTACACACTGGCCATATCTGAAAATGTCTGTGTCATTCTGTACTTGGAGTTTATCACTTCATTGTCAGGAAGTAGGTAGCATGCTTCACCATTGGTTGCTTATTTACATGCTATGTCCTCCTTTGACTGTGAACTCCTTGAGAGCTGGGGACATTTTTTGCCTCTGTATCCTTCAGCATTTAGCTCAGTGTTTGGCACATACATGTGCTTAATAACTGATTGTTGTTACTGGAAGGAGAGCTTGTCAGTGGACAGTCTTGAATGCCAAGTTTAACCATGTGGAATGACTTCCTTTCTTCAACCTAGTGCAGAGTTCAAAGCATCAATTCAGCAAGCATTTATTAGGCTACTATCATAATAAGAAATCATTTGCATCCTTTATTACTTGTGCTGATTAACTGAAATCCAGAACTGAGATCTTGTGATTGTTGATTACTTTTCTGTTTGAACAACTCAGCCTTTAAAATTCATCCCACAAATTTTGGCCTTTCAGTTCACCATTTGTGGTCCTTGTGGAATACAGAGTGTAAGTTGGGTGATCTTCTGATCCTTGCTACTGGACCTGTCCAGTGTTTCTTCTCCTGATGAATTGCATCTGTCTTACTTGGCACTCTTGACCTTGTACAGATCTCATAATATGTATGTATACATACATATTATGTATAAAACATAGACATGGACAAGTACTAATGATAACATTCATATAGCACTTTAAGATTTGCAAAATACTTTACAAATATTAATCATGACAACAATCCTAGGATGTAGGTGATATTATTATCTCCATTTTATACATGAGTAAACTGAGGAAGACAAAATTTTAATGACTTGCCCAGGATCACACAGCTAGTAAGTGTCTGAGGTAAGATTTCAATTCAGGTCTTCCTGACTCCAAGCACAATATTCTATCCACTGTTCCACCTGTGTGTGTGTATATGTATGCACATATAAAGAGTCTATCTTTCAATCATCCATCTATCATATATCTGTCTAGATGCTGTACAGTTTACTTAGTGCATTTCTCACAATAGTTCTGTGAGGTGGCTAGTAGGGGCAAGTGTTTTTGTTATCTCCATTTTACAGATGAGGAAACCAAGACTTCAGAAAAGCTAAGTGATTTGTCTAGCATACCATAGTTCAAAAGAAGCTAATCTATAACTAAAAATCATGTCTTCTGACTCCAAATCCAGAGTTCTTTCCACTAGTCCAAATTATATCTTCATTATGTGCAGTGTATCAGGCTTCTTTCAAGTAAAATGGAAACATGAAGTGGATCATCCAGTTAATAATTTAGGCTAAAAGAACTACCTGATTTGTTGATATTCAGAAGGGTTTTAGGGTGACAAGAATCATTTGAACAACTACTGCTTGGAATGTCTTGGAACTGATGCATCAATGTCTAGGAGAAAGGAGGAGATCCCTTGAAATCTATTCCGGAAGGACCATATATTACTATAAGAAGACTATCTATATGAAATGTGGTGACTTCCCAAACAGTGTGAAGGGTGAGGTTTAATAAGAAGAAAAAGGACCCAAAGACAGTTTCTTCAATCTCCTCTCCAAAGACCTAGCTTGTGTGATATCCACATCATAACTTTCTTGTTAGGTACACACTGAATTTGATATCATGAAGACCTGAGCGCAAATATGACCTCAGATAGTGACTGTGTGACTTTGGGCAAATAATTTAACTTTTGTCTGCCTCGATTTTCTCAGCAGCAAACCGGGGATGATAATAAGTCGTGAAAATCAAATGAAATAATTTTTATAAAGTGCTTAGTAAGTCCTTAACAAATATTTCTTTCCTCTCTCCCTTTCCCCTTTATCTGACAGCATGGAGGGATGGTAAAACTAGCAGTCAGTAGAGACAACCTAAAGTTGAAGGCAGTAGATTTGAGTGAAGAAAACATTCACTCAGCGGACCTTAGTTCAAGTCCCAGACCCATTTAGCATTGGGCTGACCATATTGTCAGCAACAATATGTGGGGGCATCAAACTTTGGTGTAATAGAGGAGAGAGATGGAGTAAGTGCCATTGGTCAATAAGTATTTATTAAGCATTTACTATGTGTCAAGCACTATGATCAGTGTGTAGGATAGAAAGAAAAGCGAAAGCACATTCTCTGCCCTCAAGGAGCTGACAGGAGAGATACCATACAAACAACTTTATGTATTCAAGGTATATACAGAGTCGGTGGGAAGTGATATCGGAGGGAAGGCACTAGAGATGGGAGGGACTGGGAAAGGCGTCTTGCAGAAGGTAGGATTGGAGCTTAGACCGGAAGGACTCATCTTGCAGGTAGAAGGAATGTTGACAATTGGTGATGAGTACCTGGGGGGAATTCTGCCCTGGAAAGAACAGTAATTAAATGCAGAGTTTCTAAGACAGGCTTGAGTAATTGACTGCCAGTGATTTTTCAGTTAGTTATAGTTACACCAATAAAAAAAGCCGAATACAACAGCCTGCGTGTGAACAAGAGTAGGAAACAGTAACAGATTTAACATGTTGACATGGTCCACAATATTGAAATGTTTGGACTTAACTAATGAAGGAACTCCTGTTGTTTTCTAGAATTTTGTCACTTCAGAAAGATACTCAAAGGGTGGGCCCTATCTTCCAGGAAAAGAGTAGGTTCCAAAAGTTCCAGCTGTAGACTTGTTTTGGGTTTGGGGAGAGGTAGAGTTGGAGTCCTGGCAATCATCACCTTGAAAAATGTCAAGGATTAAAGAATTACCTGCCAGACTTGGCGGATTGCCACATTCCAGAAAAAATCCTTATTGAGGCATCCCATTAATCCCAATGGTAGCAATCAAAGCAAAATAACCTGACCTTTAAGATGAACAGCTGGTTTAGGAAATGGTGTCTTAGAACATTATTTGGGTTTCAGAGCATGGCTCTTGGTCAGGGATGAAATACACCCAGTAAGGGCTATTTGTAAAAGTGTGATACCTAAAAGCCATGCATATATAACTGGGTTCAGTGGGGCCACTTGGATGTGTTCCTTATTTGTTTCCAAAATCTTTCCTATGTGTCTGGGAATTTCACTTAAACTTCATTTGTACCATTTTAGCAAACCAGACAAGGGAATATGCATTTAAAAAGCAAAACATCTAATAAGGATTTTAAAAATGAATAAAAATAAGGGGAAATGATCTCAACACATATACTCAGAACAAGGTTTCGATCATGAATGATTAGCATTTGAGAAAACAATATCCTTTGAGACTCTTGCTTTGATATTGGGAGCACAGAACAAGTCTCTAACCCAAACCAAAGGTTTGGAAGATGTATTCAAATACTATTGGAATCTCCTACCAAGTGTCCACTGATCTCAATCACAGTCACAATAGGAAATTCTCTCTCAGCTCTCCTTAGCACTTTGTTCTCAGCAGTTAACTTGCTTGTACTAACCCTTGTACTGAGTGATGCCATGACCATCTTCTCCCATGTGGCTTTTCTGGGGGTTACTGTCAGTCTTATTGATACTTTTTGTTTTTATATTTTATACATACACAGATTATTCCCACTTTGTGAGAGCTCTTGTAGCAATTCAAAACAGTGAAGTAAAACTAAGGACTACCTTGTCTAAAAGTGTATGCAGTATTTCATATCTGTATCACTTCCCCAACCCGTTTAAAAAACACACACACTTAGAAATTTTTTATTTTCTCCCTTCATCCCTACCTCCATGAAAAAAGAAAAGAAACTCCCTCACAAATTTCTTGTAACAAATATAGTCAAGCAAAACAAGTACCCCCAAAGCTATATATCCATACATACATATGTGTGTATATGCATTTGTACATATATATATGCATGTGTATATATAATGTGTATACACAATATGTGCATATGTGTGTATAAAAACATACATCTATCTATCTATCTCTCTACACCTTAAATCCACTACCACTATGTTGTATCACGGAAATGAGATCCTTATCAGAGAAATTTACTGCAAAGATATTCCCCTCTAGTTACTGTTTTTCTTTTAATCTTAGCTTTATCAGATTTGTCTGTGCAAAACCTTTAAAATTTTATATGATCAAAATAATCCATTTTATCTTCTATGAACATCATTATTCCTTGTTTGGTCATATACCTTTTTCTTATCCATAGAACTTATCAGTAATTTTTTTAAAAATATTTTTCTAATGTTTACAATGTGACATTTTATATGTAAGTCACTTATGTATCCATTTGGATCTTTGTATAAGGTTGAGGTTTTGGTCTAAATCGAATTTCTTCAGTATTGCTAAGCCAATCTTCCTAGTAGTTTTTTGTCAAATAGTGAGTCTTCATGCCAGTAGCTGGGGACTTTGTGTTTATCTAATACTAGGATATTAATGATACAGTTGCCTCTGTATGTTGGAACCTCATCGGTTCCACTGATTGATCTTTCTAGTTCTTAACCAGTAACAAATGAGTTTAATAATAACTGCTTTGTGTAATATAGCTTGAGATCTACCAATGCTAGTCCCCCTTTGTTTCCATTTCTTTTCATTATTTCTCTTGAAATTCTTGAACTTTTCCCTTCCATATGAATTTCATCATTATTTTTTCTAGCACTATAAAGAAATCTTTGGCATTGACTAAGTAAGTTAATTTAGGTAGTAATATTGTTTTTGTCATATTGGCTCAAACTACCCATTGGCAATTAATATTTTTCTAATTATTCAGATCTATCTTTGTTTCTGGAAACAGTTATTTGTAATTCTATTCATACAGTTCTTGTGTATATTTTGGTATATGTAGATATACTCCCAAGTTTTTATACATTCTGTAGCAATTTTAAAAGGTTTCTTTTTTAATCTTTTCTTGCAGGATTTGATTGGTAGTCTATAGAAATACAGAGATTCTGTACATTCATATTTTGAAAGTTTGCTAAAAAATACTGAGTCAAAGGAGGAGCCAAGATGGCGGAGTAGAAAGACTCACGTATGCTAGCTCTGAATCCACAGCCCAGAAATTTCCTGTAAAAAGAACTCCCCACAAATTCTGGAGCACTGCAAGCCGTGCAGAAACACAGTGGAAGAGATTTCTGTTCCAGAGAGCCCTGGAAAGCCATTCACTGGGGTCCGTCACACACCGGACAGTGGAGCCCACACCTATGCTGCCCTGGTCGCAGAACGCAGCCCTGGCCACGAGGCCCCAGGGAAATAGATCCAAGCAGCCTTCAGGGACGGAACCTCCAGTGGCCACGAAGGTCCCTCCACCCACAGGTGCTACAGGTCAGTGACAGAAACGTCTGGGCTGGCTGAGAGGGGAGCGGGGTGTCTCCATTACTTGGGCCCCCTCAGGAGGTGGTGGCGGAGGTGGCGGTAGAGGTGGTGGTAGAGGCAGCGGCGGCGGCCCGGAGCAGGCAGGAGCTCAGGGCCATTACCAAAGATCTCCACATAAACCCCCTGAGGGAACTGAGCCTGGGAGGCGGCCCTGCCCCCACCTGAGCACCAGAACTTAAGCTCACATTGAATAGCAGCCACTGAAAGCCCTGAGGCTGGGGAGCAGCATTTGAATCTCAGACCCCAAGAACTACCTGAGCAGATCTAGGCAGGTATGGAGAGGAATCTCAGAAGTCAAGTAACTGGCTGGGAAAATGCCCAGAAAAGGGAAGAAAAATAAGACCACAGAAAACTACTTTCTTGGGGAACAGATGTTCCTTCCTCCTTTCATTACTGATGAGGAAGTACAATGCTTGCCATCAGGGAAAGACATGGAGGTCGGGGCCTCTGTATCTCAGACATCCGAGGTGGATGTCCGGTGGGCTCAGGCCATGGAAGAGCGCAGAAAGGATTTTGAAAAGCAAGTTAGACAGGTGGAGGAAAAACTGAGAAGAGAAATTAGAGAGATGCAAGAAAAGCATGAAAAACAGGTCAATACCTTGGTAAAGGAGACCCAAAAAAATGCTGAAGAAAATAACACCTTGAAGAATAGGTTAACTCAATTGGCAAAAGAGGTTCAAAAAGCCAATGAGGAGAAGAATGCTTTCAAAAGCAGAATTAGCCAAATGGAAAAAGAGGTTCAAAAGCTCACTGAAGAGAATAGTTCTCTCAAAATTAGAATGGAACAGATGGAGTCTAATGACTTTCTGAGAAACCAAGAAATCACCAAACAAAACCAAAAGAATGAAAAAATGGAAGAGAATGTGAAATATCTCATTGGAAAAACAGCTGACCTGGAAAACAGATCCAGGACAGACAATTTAAAAATTATGGGACTACCTGAAAGTCATGATCAATAAAAGAGCCTAGACATCATCTTTCATGAAATGATCAAGGAAAACTACCCTGATGTTCTAGAACCAGAGGGCAAAATAAGTATTGAAGGAATCCATCGATCACTGCCTGAAAGAGATCCAGAAAGAGAAATTCCTAGGAATGTTGTGGCCAAATTCCAGAATTCCCAGGTCAAGGAGAAAATATTGCAAGCAGCTAGAAAGAAACAATTCCAGTATTGTGGAAATACAATCAGGATAACTCAAGATCTAGCAGCTTCTACATTAAGGGATCTAAGGGCATGAAATATGATATTCCAGAAGTCAAAGGAACTAGGACTCAAACCAAGAATCACCTACCCAGCAAAACTGAGTATAATACTTCAGGGGAAAATATGGTCTTTCAATGAAACAGAGGACTTTCAAGCATTCTTGATGAAAAGACCAGAGGTGAAAAGAAAATCTGACTTCCAAACACAAGAATGAGAAGAAGCATGAAAAAGTAAACAGCACAGAGAAGTCATAAGGGACTTACCAAAGGTGATCTGTTTACATTCCTACATGGAAAGACAGTATTTGTACCTCTTAAAACTTTTCAGTATCTGGGTAGTTGGTGGGACCACACACACACACATACATACACACACGCATACACACACATGTACATGCATGCATGCACACACACATACACACATGCATACAGAGACAGAGAGCACAGAGTGAATTGAATAGGATGGGACCATATCTTAAAAGAAATTAAGGTAAACGGTAAGAGAGAAATGTAGTGAGAGGAGAGAGGGTGAAATGGAATGAGGTAAATTATATCTCATTCAAGAGGCAAGCAGGAGACTTTTTAGTGGAGGGAAAAAGAGAAGAGCTGAGAAAAAAACATGAAGTTTACCCTCATCACATTTGACTAAAGGAAGGAATAAAATGCATACTCATTTTGGTATGAAAACCTATCTTACAATACAGGAAAGTGGGGGAGAAGGAGATAAGCAGGGAGGGGGCGATGATGGGAGGGGGGGCAATGGGAGGAGGGAGCAATTTGAAGTCAACACTCTTGGGGAGGGACAGGATCAAAAGAGAATAGAAACAATGGGGGGCAGGATAGGATGGAGGGAAATACAGTTAGTCTTACACAACATGACTATTATCGAAGCCATTTGCAAAACTACACAGTTATGACCTATATTGAATTGCTTGCCTTTCCAAAAGGAATGGGTGGGGAGGGAGGGATGGGGAGAATTTGGAACTCAAAGTTTTAGGAACAACTGTTGAGTATTGTTGTTGCTACTAAGAAATAAGAAATACAGTTAATGGGGAATAGAAAGTCATCTGGCCCTACAGGACAAAAGAGAAGACGGGGACAAGAGAAGGGAGGGATGATAGAAGAGAGGGCAGATGGGTGACAGGGGAAATTAGAATTCTCAGTGTATTGGGGTGGAGGGAGGGATAAATGGGGAGAAAATTTGGAACCCAAAATTTTGTGAAAATTAATGTAAAAAGTTAAATAAATAAATTTATATTATATAAAAAGTTAAAAAAAATACTGAGTCAATTAATTTCAGTTTCTTTTTTGGAGCTCTTTAAGTGTACCATCATAGCCTCTGGAAAAAATGATACATTTCTTTCTTTCTTACCTATGGTCCTTCCCTTAGTTCTGTGTTATAGTTATTGGTGTAGCCAGCATTTCTAGTACTATGTCAGATAAAAGTGGTGATAATGAACATTTATGTTTGGATTCCAGTTTATTTCTGTTGTAAATAATGGTTGTCTTTGGTATCTATCTACCTGGATACTACTTATTATTTTAAGGAAAATTCCACTTATTCCTCTGTTGTCTATTAAAAAAGCCAAAAATGGTGGTTGTATTTTACGAAAAGCTTTTTCCACATCTATTGACATAAAATCATATGATTTTTATTTTGTTCCTAATATGGTAATGTAATTGATAGTTTTCCTAATACTATACGAACTGTATCCTTCATATAAATCCAATGTAGTTCTGTTTCTTCCTCTGAAAAAAGGTTGTATAAATTCCCTATTTTTTATTGTTAATTTGAGTATTTCACATTTTTGTAAATATTAATTTCTTTCATTTAAGTTACCGATTTTGTTGGCACATTGTTAGGCAAAATAATATACTTTAAATCTTCTTCATTTGTTGTGAATTCTCCTTTCTCATTTTTGTTCCTGGTATTTTGGTTTTCCTCTTTCTTATTTTAATCAAATTAGCTAAGGGTTTATCTATTTTATCGGTTTGAAAAATCTAACAAGCTTCTGGTTTTATTTATTAATTCAATGGGTTTTTGCTTTCCCCTTCTCTATCTCCTTATTACAAGAAAAGTCCCCTGTGTTACAGGAAAAATATCTCACAGGAAATGAAGTTTTATTACACCAACAATCAAAAATCTATTTCATGGTAGTTCCTCAATGTACAAGCTTGTGCCCATTACCTGGCACACAGAAAAGGGTAGGTTTCCCCTAATCCAAATTGTTACCTCCTTTTCTCATGAAAAAGTATTATATGTAATATTTGTAAATTATATCGGGCATGTATGTACAAGGCTTAGTGTAGACCAAATACTGAGCTCACATACAATTGCATAGCATAAAGCATTGCATGTTAGAATTACATACAGTAAATCAAGACCCAGCTTACATGCAGATCCATAGTACATGCAGATCCATAGTACATGGTGTTGCAGCAAAGTTGCATATGGTAGATCAAGAATAAGGGTCACATTTAAATTTTAAAAAAAAACCCAACACATTACAGTTTCATTTGACATATGTGATAGGGTGTTGGCAAATGATCCCAGTCCCTAACAACACAAGTAAGTACCACAGATACAATTCTTCATGAGGAAGAGGCTGGAGAGCCTGCTTTTAGGAGAGTCATGCTGTGTAATGGAGTTTTGAAATAAATGAATCATTGACTGAATAAAGCATTCATTAAGAGCTTGTTGTGTGCAAAGTACTGTTACTAAGAACTGGAGATCCAAAGAGAAATACAAGGTGCTTTCAAGGAACACAAATCTTCACAGGGAGACAATTCATATGGAAAATCAGAAGAGCACAGCACTCAAGGTGTGGAAATCTAGAAGCCCAGGGGTCAAGTCCATACTGGGTTTTCTGACCAGCCCAATATCAATGCCCCAACCTTTGAGAATCAGCCCAAGGATAGCTGAGACAAGGACCCAAACCTAAACAGCATTGGTGCTACATTTGGATATGAACCTGGTGGGAGCAATATCATGTAAAACTTGCATTTGGACTGGGGCTACTCTCTCCAAAGACTGAGGCAGTGTAACATAGAGAGGGTGCTCTCCTCCAAACCCCCACCTAAACTTTGGGTTTTTGTGGGAGATGATTATTATTCTCTACCTGATATACCTTGGAAGTAAATATCCCTTTGTAAAAGCTAATTGAGGTTAATCAGTTAAATGGGTTAAATGGGGTGCTAGTCACTGGTGGCTAACTCACCAGAATATGGGTTCAAGTTATTAGAGTTGCTCCATCCCCTTAGATTGTCCCCTAGAACTCTGAGGGGAAAATATAGGCAGCCTGATCATAAGACAGGGAGCCCAGAAAATGCTTGCTCCATATACATTAAAAACATACTCCCTTACTTTCAATTCAACATTCATTAAACACAAATATATAAGGCATTGTTTGATGATGAAAATATACAGACAAAAATGAATCAATAGTTGCATTCTATTGGGAGATATGGGTTGGTTGTTGTCCTTCGATCTCAAAGAGGAACAAAATGACATCACCATGATAAAGTCAAGTTTCAATGTGTTCAACTGTGACTGATCAGACCAGTACAAGCTTGGAATGCTCTACCACAGATTGAGCACAGATAGTCTGTGTGAACATTTGGGGTGGATACTCCAAATCTGCACATCCTATGTTTTCTTTTTGCTGTCTCAATTCTGCGTTGCTCATAGAGAACAGCACCCTTACTGATGTGGGTACCCTGTGCTGAGCTATCCTGTGCCAGTGTCTCCCATGTCCCACAATCAAATCCAAAGTTCTTGAGAGAGACCTTGAGAGTGTCCTTGTATCACTTCTTCTGACCACCATGTGATTGCCTGGCCCATATGAGTTCTCCATAAAATAGTCTTTTTGGCAAGTGCACATTTTGCATTCAAACAATGTGGCCAGCTCTTGAGAGTTGCACTCTCTGAAGCATAGTTTGAATGCTTGACAATTTAGTTTGAGGAAGGACCTCAGAGTCTGGTACCTTATCCTGCCAGGGGATCTTCAGAATCTTCCTAAGACAGTTCAAATGGAAGTGATTCAGTTTCCTGGCATGGCACCGGTAGACTGTCCATGTTTCACTGCCATATAACAATAAGGTCAGCACAATGGCTCTGTAGACCTTCAGTTTGGTAGTCAGTCTAATACCTCTTCTCTCCCAAACTTTTCTTTGGAGCCTCCCAAACACTGAGTTAGCTCTGGCAATGTGTGTGTCAACCAATCATTGTCAATGTATACATCCCTCGAAAGTACACCACCAAGGTAAGTGAACTTATCCACAGCATTCAAAACTTCTCCATTTGTTGTAACTGATGGCTGGTGGTTGATGGAGCACCTGTGCTTTCTTGGTGTTAATTATTAGGCCAAAATAGCACAGGCAGCAGAGAATTGATCCATACTTTGTTGCATCTCAGCTTCAAAGGCTACACTGAGTGTACAATCATCTGCAAACAGAAAATCATGCACCAGCACTCCCTCCACTTTGATCTTGGTTTGCAGCCTTTTCAGATTGAAGCATTTATCATCAGTGAAATAGCTGACCTTCATGCTGTGTTCATCTTCACTGAAAGCATTTGACAACATGGCTGAAAACATCATGCTAAAAAACATTGGGAGCAAGCACATAGCCCTGTTTCACTCCATTGGTGACTGGGAAGGCATGAGAGCATTGTAATTTGATTTAGGTTGTACATGTGCAATCATACAAAACATCTTTCCATATTAGTCATGTTGTGAAAGAAAACAGAACAAGAAAAAAAGATGAAAAAATAAAGTAAAAACATGCTTTGATCTTCATTCAGACTCAATCATTGTTTTTCTCTAGAAGTGGATAGCATTTTTCATCATGAGTCCTTTAGAGCTGTCTTGGATCATTGTATTGCTAGGAATATCTGTCATTCATGGATGATCATCAAACAGTATTGCTGTTAATGTGTACAATGTTCTCCTGGTTCTGCTCATTTCACTTGGTGTCAGTTCATGTAAGTCTTTCCAGGTTTTTGATAGAGCAATTATTAAGTGCTTACTATGTGCTAAGTACTGGAGAAACAAATATAAGAAAATAAGAAAACCTCTCTCTTTTTTAAAAATTTATCTATTGAACTTTTCAACATTCATTTTCATAAAATTTTGGGTTCCAAATTTTCTCCCCATTTCTCCCCTCCCCCACCCCAAAACGCCAAGCATTCTAATTTTCCCTATCACCAATCTGCCCTCTCTTCTATCATCCCTCCCTTCTCTTGTCCCCATCTTCTCTTTTGTCCTGTAGGGCAAGATAACTTTCTATACCCCATTACCTGTATTTCTTATTTCCTAGTTGCAAGAACAATACTCAACAGTCGTTCCTAAAACTTTGAGTTCTAACTTATCTTCATCCCTCCCTCCCCACCCATTCCCTTTGGGAAGGCAAGCAATACAATATAGGCCATATCTATGTAGTTTTGCAAATGGCTTCCATAATAGTCGTGTTGTGTAAGACTAACTATATTTCCCTCCATCCTATCCTGCCCCCCCCATTGCTTCTATTCTCTCTTTTGATCCTATTCTCCCCCTCTATCCTGTATTGTAAGATAGGTTTCCATACCAAAATGAGTATGCATTTTATGCCTTCCTTTAGTTGAATGTGATGAGAGTGAACTTCATGTTTTTTCTCTCACCTTGCTCCTTTATACCTCCACTGAAAAGTCTTTAACTTGTCTCTTTTATGAGAGATAATTTGCCCCATTCCATTTCTCCCTTTCTCCTCCCAATATATTTCTCTCTCACTGTTTAATTTCATTATTTTAAGATATGATCCCATCCTATTCAATTCACCCTGTGCTCTCTGTCTCTCTCTATGTGTGTATGTGTGTGTAATCCCACCAACTACCTAGATACTGAAAAAAGTTTCAAGAGTTACAAACATTGTATTTCTATGTAGGAATGTAAACAGTTCAACTTTAGTAAGTCCCTTATGACTTCTCTTTGCTGTTTACCTTTTCATGCTTCTCTTCATTCTTGCGTTTGAAAGTCAAATTTTCTTTTCAGCTCTGGTCTTTTCATCAAGAATGCTTGAAAGTCCTCCATTTCATTGAATGACCATTTTTTCCCATGAAGTATTATACTCAGTTTTGCTGGGTAGGTGATTCTTGGTTTGAGTCCTAGTTCCTTTGACTTCTGGAATATCATATTTCATGCCCTTCGATCCCTTAATATAGAAGCTGCTAGATCTTGTGTTATCCTGATTGTATTTTCACAATACTTGAATTGTTTCTTTCTAGCTGCTTGCAAAATTTTCTCCTTGACCAGGGAACTCTGGAATTTGGCCACAATGTACCTAGGAGTTTTTCTTTTTGGATCTCTTTCAGGAGGTGATCAGTGGATTCTTTCAATATTTATTTTTTCCCCTGATTCTAGAATATCAGGGCAGTTTTCCTTGATAATTTCATGAAAGATGATGTCTAGGCTCTTTTTTTTTCAGGTAGTCCCATAATTTTTAAATTGTCTCTCCTGGATCTATTTTCCAGGTCAGTTGTTTTTCCCATGAGATATTTCACATTCTCTTCCATTTTTTCATTCTTTTGGTTTTGTTTGGTGATTTCTTGGTTTCTCATAAAGTCATTAGCCTCCATCTGTTCCATTCTAATTTTGAAAGAACTATTTTCTTCAGTGAGCTTTTGAACCTCCTTTTCCATTTGGTTACTTCTCCTTTTGAAAGCATTCTTCTCCTCATTGGCTTTTTGAACCTCTTTTGCCAATTGAATTAGGCTATTTTTTAAAGGTGTTATTTTCTGCAGCATTTTTTGGGGTCTCCTTTAGCAAGGTGTTGACCTGCTTTTCATGTTTTTCTTGCATCTCTCTCATTTCTCTTCCCAATTTTTCCTCCACCTCTCTTACTTGATTTTCAAAATCCTTTTTAAGCTCTTCCATGGCCTGAGCCATATTCATTCCATGAATATTTATTTTGGATGTTTGGGATATAGAAGCCTTGACTTTTATGTCTTTCCCTCATGGTAAGCATTGTTCTTCCTCATCTGAAAGGATGGGAGAAGATATCTGTTCACCAAGAAAGTAACCTTCTATAGTCTTATTTTTTTAACCCCTTTTTTGGGCATTTTCCCAACCAGTTACTTGACTTTTGGGTCCTATGTCAAGAGTAGGGTATACTCTGGGAACCTGTGAGATCTCAGTTCCTCCAAGGTGGCACAATCGAGCATGTACTGGACGCAGAAAGGTATTTTTGTGCCCAGAATCTTAGCAGTTACCTCTCCACAGCCACCTGGGCCTCCAGTTCCCAAGTCAGTACTGTGGGCTGATTTTCAGATAAGTTGGATGGGCAGGGCCACCATTCAGTGTGAGACAAAGACCAGCTCGCCCAGGGCCTCCACACAGGGCTGAGGTAAGACTCAACTCTTCAGTGCCCTCAGGGGTTTTTACACTTCAACAATGGAGCTTCTGAATGGGCTGCTGTGCAGGTTCTGTGGCCGCTGCCTGCTGCCAGAGCTATGGGAAGGCCCTTTTCCCTTCCTGGCCAGCTGAAAAAACCCTGTCATTGACCTTTGGTGCCTCTGGGTTGAGGGATCTGGGAACTGCTGTTACTGGGACTGGGGATTCCGTGACTGGAGATTCCGCGAGCCACGCCTCAAGGCCAAGACTGGGCTGGGCTCCGCTCCACATCTGGTGCAACCCATGTCAGGTCACCCTGGGCTGGAAATTTCCTCCACTCTGTTGTTCTCCACTTCTGTTGCTCCAAAATTTGTTGAGAGTCCCTCACTACAGGTATTTTATGGGCTGTGTGGGGAGACCCTGCATATGTGTGTCTTTCTACTCCATCATCTTGGCTCTGCCCTGACAACCTCTATTCTCAAGGAGGTGATGTGATAATAGGGAAAGATCAAATATAAAGGGGAGCTGGGAAGAGGGTGGCAGGCTGTTGGTGAGAGAAGAGCAGTCCTAACAGTCAGTTGAGCTGAGAGTGAAATGAGCAGCATGGCCTGGGCACCTTCACAAAATAGCATTTCTGACCACAGGCTTACCAATCAGGAGAGCCTAGAATTAATAACCCTGGAGGTGCCATTTCCCAAAGGCTACCTCTTCCTCTTCTTAATGCTGTTTAAAAATCATCATATCCAAGGCCTAGCAACTTCCTTCCAGAGATGGGATCATATTGTATTCTTAGCAGTCTTCCAACTCTGTTGTGTCATTTGCCCTGAATCTTGCCCTCCTCCAGCCTTTGGGTATCTCAAGCTAAGCTTATGGTTTCCCCTTGTGTGAACAAAAACATGCATGTAATGAAGGTCTATTGCTGTGAACATCACTGGCTATTAGGTCTCCTTTATGAAAGTCTCTAAGTCCCAAAGCTGTTGCAGTGGACTGAGACAGATAAAAAACAAATGCAATCAATCCTATGCTGTATCAAGAAGTATGGTGTCCATGGATGGCTAGAGAACACAGAAGATCTTTGTACTGTGTCCTGGTTAGACTTTATCTGGAGAATTGGGCTGAGTTCTGGGTAGTCATTTTAATAAGGATATTGATGAGACAGAATACATTCAGAAGAATGGTGTGTGTAAATGTGTGTGTGTGTGTGTGTGTGTGTGTGACTAGGACAGAAGAACCTTCAGAACATAACCATTCCAGTATCTTTGCCAAAAATATCCCTTGGAGTGTGTGGTCTACAGAGTCACAAAGAATTGGACACAACTGAACAACAGAGAGGCATAGAATCCTATAGTGCCAGAGGTTGACACTTGATAGGGTCTCTATCTAGTCTGATTTCCCCTACAGCATGAATTCCCTGTGCCTTTCTCTCCCTAAGTAAGCCCTTTCTTGGACTCTGGGAAAGTAAATTAGTGCTTCCTGCCCTAGAGGAGTCTATTTGCGTGTGCACGACACCCAAACACCAACAGGACCCCTTCTTTCTCTTGCTCCTGCCTTTTCATTTCTAGGCATGCTATTTAATTCTTAGTTTCCTACTGGTTTCTGTTAGGTCCCCCAGATGGCCTTTCCTGAGTCCCTTCTCAGTAACTGGAAAAGAGATACCCTTGCAGTTTGAGAAATCTTTTGGTTTTCTCTCCACCATGATTTCCCCATCTATTAACTCGATACTTCAATTTAACAACGTTTTCTTACATGCTTCTCTTGAGGCTTCTGCTCTCATGTCTTATCTTGGCATGAGGGTGACCTTGGATTCTCAAAGGCTGTACCAGAAGACTGTGAGCCTGGGGCAGTTCTACCCAGAAGAGACTCCTGGTAGGGGCCTGCTGACGGGCTGAACGTCTAAGGTGTCTACCTCACTAGAAGCACTCTGGCTTCCAAATGCACATCTGCATCCCTCCACTTTGCTTCAATCCTCATAATGCACTTGAAGGCTGTGGAGAGAGCACAGCTATCCAGGAGTGGGACACTGGGAATAGAGGAGTATGATTCTCTCACTCCCTGCCAACTCCCTCTCCCCATGCATGTGTTACCTGTGTCCACGGCGGCCTTCTCCTCTCATCTGCTTCTCTCCCTCCATCCTCATTGGACTTGCAAAGTCAAGCAGACCAAAGCCAAGTGAGATAATGAGTCTAACAGTCCCTTCATTTACACAGTACTTCACCATTTTATAAAGTGCTTTCATGATCATTTTAATCATAACAGCAGGCACAGAACACTTTTAGGATTTTACACAGGATTTCACCTACACTGCTTCATCTGAGCCTCATGAAAGTAGGTCTATAACTTAGTAGGAAAATCCCAGGGCATTGTGCAAGAGACATAGAGGTTAAAGGATCTTCCCAAGGTCATACTGCTATTAAATGTCAGAAGTGAAACTTGAATCCAGGCTTCTTGACCTCAAGAATAGAGAACTCTACCCACCATACCATATTACTTTATCACTTAGTAATTAATGATAATATTATCAATAATAATAATAGCAATATAATCATTAATAATAGTATCAGCTAACATTTATACAGTACTTGAAGGCTTGCCAAGCATTTTACAAATATTCTCATTTTATCCTTATAACAGCTCTTGGGGGCAGGTACTATTGTCCTTATTTTAGAGATGGAGAAAGTGAGGCAGACAGAGAATGAGAGACTCACCCCAGTATCACTCCCCCCGAGTAAGTGTATCAGGCATTGTTTCCTTTTATATGTTTCCCTATATTGTGGAGTCATTCTGTAGTAAAAATATTCAATCTTGGTCCTCTTTAAGAACAAAATACAAACAAAAGCAGTGATATTCAATCTACTTCTTCCATTATGGCTCTTGGAGGCACCAAAATGCCCCCTTAAAAGTTGCAAGATCAAGAAAATTTGCCCTTGATATGAGTGACCAAAATATGCAACTCCAGTATAGAATGATCCTAACTCACATTTGCATGACAATAATAATTGCTAGCATTTAATACTCTATGGTTTGCTATGTTTTCATTTGCATAGGTTCTCATTTGATCATTACATCAACTCTGGGAGGTAGGTGCTATTATCATCTCCATTTTACAGATGAAGAAACTGAGGTCAAAAGAAGTTAGGTAGTTTGCCCGGATCATATAGCCAGGAAGTGTCTGAGGCAGGATTTGAACTCAGGTCTTCCTGACTCCATTTCCAACACTCTATCCACTGTAGCATCTCACTAACTTTCATATAGGACTTTTCCCACAACTACTCTGAGAGTTAAGTATTATCGCTCCTTTACCAAGAAGGATACAGAGATTATGTGATTTGATCCTGGGCACATGGCTAGTAAGTGACTAAGCTGGGACTGAAAACCAGGTTATGAAGGCTCAGTGGCCACCACTCACATCTGTGAGGTGTTGCCAGCAGTATGGGCTGATGCAGTGTAGGAAGTGCATTCTCTGAAGACTTGACAATAAGAACTAAAACCTGAACAAATATGAGATGTTGGCCATGCAAACTCCCCGGAATCCGTTTCTGTTTTAGGGGGATGGAGCACTTTAGGGGAGAGATGATGAGCATCACTCTTGACAAATGATTCAGAGTCAGACCCATTGATTGGGCTGATTTAATACAAAGTAAGAGAGGAGCGTCTAGACAGTTAGCAGTAAGAACTCAAGTCCTATGTCACAGAATCACAGAATTTTAGAGTTGGAAGCTTCCTTAGCAGATCTCTAGTCCAACTCAAAGATGTATCCCTTCTCCCATATACATAATAAGTGTTTGTCCATTCTCTGCTTGAAGATCACCAAAGAGGAGGCCCTGACAGTTCTGCTTTAAGAAAACAGTTTCTTCTGGGAGAAAATTCACTAGGTAGGAGAAAAGCTGTAGAATTTGGCTTTCCCTTGTGTCTCTCTGGTCCATGGTCCAAGAATGAATCTTGTCTATTCATGGAGACCACCATGGCATATAGCATGGGTATGCCCCTGGATTGGAACCATTCTTCTGTTTGTGCATAAAAGCCTATTGTTCATGTTGTGTGCCCCATGACAGCCCATCCCTTCTCATGCACAAGATAGAATCAGGTTCAAATGAAATCAAGCACTCAGAAGAAAACAGACTTGTTTTTACAAATAGTCAGTAGTGGCATAGTAAGTAGACAGGGCTCTGGATCCTGGGATGGAGGATTAGAGAATCTCATTCAGAAGGGACCTGCTATCTATACTTGAACAAGCATCCCTTCCACATCTACAATGAATGTTTATCTAGACCATGCTCAAAGATCTTCACTGACCCCCAACACAGTCTATTACACTGTTGATCACTTCTGATAACTGGGAAATTTTTCCTTATTCTAAGCCTAAATCTGCCTTTAACTTGCACTCATTGTTTCTGATTCTTCCCTCTGGGGGAAAACTGAATAAGTCTCATCCCGCTTCTATATACCTTTTTGAATAATTGAAGACAATTATAATTTTCCTCCTACGTCTTCTCTACTCTAAACATCCTCAGTTTCTTCAATATATCTGTGTTTGGCATGTCCTCCAAGCCTCCTACCATCCTAATCTCCCTCTTCTGGATATATATGGAGAATTGAGTCAAATTTATAAGAATACAAGTCATTCCCCAATTGATAGATGGTTAAAGGATATGAACAGAAGATGAAGAAATCAAAGCTAGCTACAGTCATATGAAAACATGCTTTAAACCTCTATTGATTAGAGAAATACAAATGAAAACAACTCTGAGGTACCACCTCATACCTATCAGATTAACTAATATGATGGAAAATGAAGATGACAAAAATTGGAGGGGTTGTGGGAAACTTGAGACATTAATGCACTGTTGGAGTTGTGAAGTGATCCAACCATTATGGAGAGCAATTTGGAACTATGATCAAAGATCAATCAAACTGTGCATACCCTTTGATCCAGCAATATTACTACTAGGTCTGTATCCAAAAGAGATTTTTTTTAAAAAGGAGAAGGAACAATATGTACAAAAATATTGACAGCTGCTCATTTTGTAGTTGCAAAGAATTGGAAACTGAAGGGATGCCCATCCATTGAGGAATGGCTGAATAAGATGTGGTACATGATTGTGATGCAATACTGTTGTGCTATAAGAAATTACAGGCAGGAAGGATGATTTCAGAAATACCTGAAAAGACTTACATGAACTGATACTAAGTGAAGTGAGCAGAACCAGGAGAACACTGTACACAGTAACAGCAACATTGTATGATGGTCAAATGAGAATGGCTTAGCTATCAGCAATATGATGATTTAAGACAACTCTAAAGGACTTATGATGAAAAATGCTATCCATTGCCAGAGAAAGAACTTCAGAGTCTGAATGCAGATCAAAACACACTTTGTAAAAACTTTAAAAAATTTTCTTGTTCTTTTCTCTTTTCTTTCACAACGTGACTGATATGGAAATATGTTTTATGTGACTGCACATCACATAATTTATTTCATTAAATATTTCCAAATTACGTGCAAAAACATGTAACAACATTTCTTAAAATTTTGAGTTCCAAATTCTCTCCCTTCCTCCCACTCCCACTCCTCCTCCCTCCTTGAGAAGGTAATCACTTTGTTCCCCATGCCTGGAATGCTCTACCTCCTCACCTCTTAGAACCCCTACCTTCCTTCAAGTGTCACATCTTTTAAAAGGACCTTCCTGATGTCCACTCAATCACTTCATTTTTATTTTTTTCTATATCCTTTCTGAGAATATTTTGAATATCTGACACATAGTTGGCATTTAATAAATGCTTATGGGTTAATTTAATGGTTTTCATATACTCTATATAATCCAAAAAATATTATGGACTATGTCTCAGAACATACAGATTCAAGTTTCTTGAGTCTGCCATCCTTAAGTGTGGTGGCAGCCAGAGGCACCAATGACAAAAACAATCATCTGGCCTCACAATAGCTGCACTCAGGAGACAAAACAGTATGTCACAGCCTCCTAGGTGGTCTCCGACATACTGGGCATTTCTTATCCATACTAGTTACCCCGTGGCATAGTGACTGTTGGCCTGACTGCAATCAGTAACTAGAAAAAGGAACAGAATTCTTCATGTCCCAGCAGCAACCCATTTCAAGTTTCCATATATTTGAACTATGAAATGCACACTATTTGGGGTATTCAAGAGAACCTAAGCATATACAGATCTATTCATTGTGATCATTGTTTCAGAACACTCATACCCACTGGTGATTGGCATCATTTCAAGGGTGACTGACATAATTTCAAATGCTCACTTTTGGTGAGAAGAAAAGAAAGGCAAGCACTAACCATTTGATTAAAGAAATGAAGACCATTCCCAAAGGAGTGCAAGATCTCAAACAGGCTTTTAGTGGCATAGAACCTTCATGGGCACTGGCTCTCAGAGGTCCTGTTACATATAGGCAGTGAGTATCCTGGAGCAGCTGTGGAAGATCATACCCAGCTTCCCATGTGGTATAGCTATAGGTTTACTGGAAGATCATCTACCCGTCCCATTCAGAAGAAGTAAAGCGGAAAATAAGGAAACCAGTACTGGGGATCTCCCAGTGCTTGTGATTCTGACTGGGTCCATTTGGAGACATGTCGCAAACAAGTGAAGTGACTCCCTATTAACTGAAGGTTCAAATATAAACACTTCTGTTGAGCATTTAAAGCCCTTTCCTAGCCTGGCACCTAGGGACCTTCCCAGTATTCTTTCTCTTTATTTCTCTTCACACACTGTACACTGGCCTCCTTCCTGTCCTCATACTCTGGCCATCTCCTCTTTGCACTGGCTCTTCCACATACCTAAAATGTTCTCCCTCCTTACCACCACCTCTTGGGTTCCTTAAAGGTTCAGCTCAAATTACATTTTCTTTTTTTTTTCTTTTTTTTATTTAACTTTTTACATTCATTTTCAAAAAATTTTTGGGTTCCAAATTTTCTCCCCTTTTATCCCCTCCCCCCACCCCAATACACCAAGCAATCTAATTTTCCCTATCACCAATCTACCCTCTCTTCTATCATCCCTCCCTTCTCTTGTCCCCGTCTTCTCTTTTGTCCTGTAGGGCCACATGACTTTCTATTCCCCATTACCTGTATTTCTTATTTCCTAGTAGCAACAACAATACTAAACAGTTGTTCCTAAAACTTTGAGTTCCAAATTCTCCCCATCCCTCCCTCCCCACCCATTCCCTTTGGGAAGGCAGGCAATTCAATATAGGCCCTATCTGTGTAGTTTTGCAAATGACTTCGATAATAGTCGTGTTGTGTAAGACTAACTGTATTTCCCTCCATCCTATCCTGCCCCCCATTGTTTCTATTCTCTCTTTTGATCCTGTCCCTCCCCAAGAGTGCTGACTTCAAATTGCTCCCTTCTCCCATTGACCTCCCTACTATCATCCCCCCACCTTGCTTATCTCCTTCTCCCCCACTTTCCTGTATTGTAAGATAGGTTTTCATACCAAAATGAGTGTGCATTTTATTCCTTCCTTTAGTCGAATGTGATGAGGGTAAACTTCTTGTTTTTTTCCTCAGCTCTCCTATTTTTCCCTCCACTAAAAAGTCTCCTGCTTGCCTCTTGAATGAGATATAATTTACCCCATTCCATTTCACCCTCTTTCCTCCCACTACATTTCTCTCTCACCATTTACCTTAATTTCTTTTAAGATATGGTCCCATCCTATTCAATTTACTCTGTGCTCTCTGTCTCTGTATGTGTGTGCATGTGTGTATGTGTGTGCATGTGTGTATGTGTGTGTGTGTATGTATGTGTGTGTGTGGTCCCACCAACTACCCAGACACTGAAAAGTTTTAAGAGTTACAAATATTGTCTTTCTATGTAGGAATGTAAACAGTTCACCTTTGGTAAGTCCCTTATGACTTCTCTTTGCTGTTTACTTTTTTCATGCTTCTTCTCATTCTTGTGTTTGAAAGTCAAATTTTCTTTTCAGCTCTGGTCTTTTCATCAAGAATGCTTGAAAGTCCTCTGTTTCATTGAAAGACCTTATTTTCCCCTGAAGTATTATACTCAGTTTTGCTGGGTAGGTGATTCTTGGTTTGAGTCCTAGTTCCTTTGACTTCTGGAATATCATATTTCATGCCCTTAGATCCCTTAATGTAGAAGCTGCTAGATATTGAGTTATCCTGATTGTATTTCCACAATACTGGAATTGTTTCTTTCTAGCTGCTTGTAAGATTTTCTCCTTGACCTGGAAATTCTGAAATTTGGCCACAATGTTCTTAGGAGTTTCTCTTTTTGGATTTCTTTCAATACTTATTTTGCCCTCTGGTTGTAGAATATCAGAGCAGTTTTCCTCGATAATTTCATGGAAGATTATGTCTAGGCTCTTTTATTGATCATGACTTTCAGGTAGTCCCATAATTTTTAAATTGTCTCTCCTGGATCTATTTTCCAGGTCAGTTGTTTTTCCCATGAGGTATTTCACATTCTCTTCCATTTTTTCATTCTTTTGGTTTTGTTTGGTGATTTCTTGGTTTCTCAGAAAGTCATTAGACTCCATCTGTTCCATTCTAATTTTGAGAGAACTATTAAATTCAGTGAGCTTTTGAACCTCTTTTTCCATTTGGCTCATTCTGCTTTTGAAAGCATTCTTCTCCTCATTGGCTTTTTGAACCTCTTTTGCCAATTGAGTGAGCCTATTTTTCAAGGTGTTATTTTCTTCAGCATTTTTTTGGGTCTCCTTTACCAAGGTATTGACCCGTTTTTCATGCTTTTCTTGCATCTCTGTCATTTCTCTTCCCAGTTTTTCCTCCACCTGTCTAACTTGATTTTCAAAATCCTTTTTGAGCTCTTCCATGGCCTGAGCCCACCGGACATCCACCTGGGATGTCTGGGATACAGAGGCCCCGACCTCCACGTCTTTCCCTGATGGTAAGAATAGTTCCTCGTCATCAGAATTGAAAGGTGGGAACATCTGTACCCCCTCAAAGTAGCTCTCTATAGTCTTATTTTTCTTCCCTTTTCTGGGCATTTCCCCAGCCAGTTTCTTGAGTTCTGAGATTCCTGTCCACCCCCACCTAGATCCGCCCAGCTAGTGCTTGGGGTCTGAGATTCAAATGGGCTTTGAGCAGCAGGTGGGGCTGCTATTCAATGTGAGCTTAAGTTCTGGTGCTCAGGTGGGGGCAGGGCTGCCTCCTAGGCTCAGTTCCCTCAGGGGCTTTATGCAGAGACCTTCAGTAATAGGGTGGGTGGGGGCAGGGCCATCTCCCAGGCTCAGTTCCCTCAGGTGGTTTATGCAGAGACCTTTGGTAATGGCCCTGAACTTCTGTCTGCCTGCTTGGGGAGTCCCGGGCCGTCACCACTGCCTCTGCTGCTGCCTCTGCCGCTGCCTCCTGAGGGAGCCTGAGTCACGGAGACACCCCGCTCCCCTCTTGGCCAGCCCAGACGTCTCTCTCACTGACCTGTAGCATCTGTGGGGCAAGGGATCTTCCCGGACGCCGAAGGTTCGGTCCCTGAAGCCTGCTCAGATCTGTTCCTCTCGGGCTGCGCGGCCAGGGCAGCACAGGGGTGGACTCTGCTGTCTGGAGTGTGACGGACCCCTGGGGAGCGCTCTCCAGGGTTCTCTGGAACGGAAATCTTTTCCATTGTGTTTCTGCGCGCCTTCCAGTGATCCATAATTTGTGGGGAGTTCTTCTTGCAGGAAATATATGGGCTGTGGATTCGGAGCTAGCATATGTGAGTCTTTCTACTCCGCCATCTTGGTTCCACCCCCCACATTTTCTATAGGAGTTTTTTCCAAGTCCTGTTCCTCCTTTTCCTCTGAGATTACTTTCCCTTTATGTATATGTATACATCATATCTTATATATACATACCTTTTTTGTACATTGTCTTCCCCACTAGAATGTGGGCTGAGGGAAGGAACTGTGTTTTTGTCTTTCTTAGTATCCATAGCACTTAGCACTGTGCCTGGTACATATTAATGCTTACTGATTGAGTAACTGAAGGTGCTTTTGAAGGACCTGGTATCTTAAGGAACCCCAATTCTGCCAGTGTTCATTAATTATTTCAGCCTTACATGTGTAAATACACACTTCCTTCTGGTTCATCACTGCTAATTCAAGGAAAGACATCTCATTTTCTCCTTCCTTGGAAAACTGTGGATCTATAATCTATGTCCTACTGGTCTGTGGATGTCTATGGAAGGCAGATGGGAACTAGAAAAGGTTCAGTTGATCATATTAATGGAGATAGCTGCTGATGACAGCTGACCTTAACCAAGTCTGGCTAATCTTGCATTTGACAGTGTGGTTCTGAGGTCTCACCCATCTCTAATGAATATTAAAAGTCACTGAGGATGAATATGACCCTTATAAAAAATCCTCTTACCGACAGGCAAAAATGATATGGAGAACCCTCTGAACTGGGCAGCTCTATCTTACAGATTTATCTTTAAGTAAAAGAGATGTTAGATCTGGAAATGTGGGTGTGATTATTCCAAGTCATCTTAAAGGACAAGGCCACAAATGGAAATAAAGACATGGTTAACTTCCTCTGACAAGCTAGGAACATCATTGTTCTCAATTGCCCTGAGGGGAAAATGGAGACAGCCCTTCCACCAAGAAGTTGTTTTCCCAGAATGAGGATGGGATGAGAAAAAGAGAGGGAGGCAGGAAATTACAAACCAGAAGCAGATTATTATTGTAGGAGCTGCAACTCCAGTAACCTCTATGGAGAAACACAAACAGACTCACACCTTGTCTGAAACTGAAGGCATTTGCACTTGTCGTTCTGTGTTTGTGCTTCTGAGTTACATAACTGACTAAATGACAGAGATCATTAATCTTCCTGTGCAGGGAGCCGATGTATATCAGGCAAAAATTAAACTAAGGTAACCAAGTTAGCCAGTCACAGATGTGTGTGAAATGATAGTTTATCAAATGCTGCGGTCTTACAGATCTCATTCAGAATAATGAGAATGTGCAGTCTGGACGAGATAGTAAAGGGTTATTAGCAAGCTTTACATGTGTTGCTTCCCTTGTTCTGCCCTCTTTTTCTGAGAATGGACCAGCCTCACTGGGTTTATGAAATGTGTCATGAGATAGTAATACAGAACATGCCCAACTTGATGGGATACAAGTCCCATTCTGCCTTCACCAGCAGAATCTAGTTCCAAAAAACACCTCCCAAAGAGGCTACAAAAATGGTAGAGCTTTGCATTTGGAAGCTACATTGCAGAGAAGGAAGCTGATAATTGCTTTAAAATGCGGAGGGTGGAAAAAAAGAGAGAAATCAACAAAGACAATTATCTCTTACAAAGCCTTTCAGTGGCCAGAGTCAACTGTCATCAAGTTGGAAGGAGGAAAGTGGTTCCATGAATATTTGATAGTTAAATAAAGTAGGCCAGGCAGAGAACCCTGCAGATGTTTCTGCTGGGCCATGTGATGTTGCTGTACTAACCTTCTCCCTTTCTCCTCTCTCCCAAGAAGTTTAAATGCCTTTTAAAAACATTTTAAAATAACTTTAAAGCCCTGAGAGTAGAACGCAGGCCCTGGCAGTTTCTACTATGCTGGAAAGATTTCGGGTATAGTCTCAGGAACAGAAAAAGCCTATTTCTGGAGGATGAGCCTAGCTAAGTATGTAGGAGATCATCAAGAGTAGACTTGGGAGCAGTCTCTTGTACCAACACAGTGAGAGTCACCAGAAACCAATTGCATTTTCCAGTAGAGCATTTATCACATACAAATTGGAGTTCTTGGCTTTAAGACTATTAGGTCATCAATGATCTTTATTGAGATAAATCCAATGGACTTTCCCAGATCCTCATTCTTCTTGACTTTGTTATAGTATTTGACACTCAATCGCTCCTTCTTTCCTCAAAACTCTGAAGTAAAGCTGAACTCTGCTTCTCAATCCTTCAGTTCTAATGGGTCAGCATTTACCTTATCTTGCTGAAACCCAGTTTTCCATACCACCCTGGATCAGGCTGCCAAGCATGTACCCTACTCTTTTTTAAGCTCCTTTTTATTTACTGTCTTATCCCATTAGACTGTAAGTTCCTTGAATGCAAAGACCTTCTTGCTGCTTATATATATATATATATATATATATATATATATATATATACACACATATATGTATATATATGCATATATATCACTAATACAGCACAATGCCTGAGATGCAGTAATTGCTTAATAAATACTCCATTTATCTTCAACAGGCTTCAAACCTGTTATTGAGTTAGAAGGTATCTACCCTAAACAAGGGAAGACTTCTCCCATGGAATGAGGAGAAAAGAATAATTTGTTCCAACAGCCATGAAGGTGGCTGAAGAAGGTGCTGTGGAGTTCTTAGAGCTTGATCAGGCAACAGAGATGCCAAGGTCATCCATTGTATCCTGGGCCACTGCCAGTCATCTTGACTTTCGTCCTGTCACACTGGACTTTGAATACTCAGGAAGAGAGAGTGGGGCTGATGACTTTGCGCAACTCTACCTCACTTAAATCCTATTCATGTGCAAATGAAGACATCATCCATGATGTCATTGATCCTCTTTGAAAATGAAGGAGAAACAATATCTATCTATCTATCTATCTATCTATCTATCTATCTATCTATCTATCTATCTATCTATCTATCTGCCTGGCTGTCTCTCTCTATCCATCTGTGTATTTTATCTGTCTATTGACTATCTATTGTATATACTTAAAGATAATCTTTTTGGCCTCTCTGAGGAGGATGGATTGGAGGAAGGGGCACTTGAGACTGGGAGATCAATTAGGAATCCATTGCAATAATCCAGAAGAGGGAATAAGGACCTAAGTGTAGGTGATAGCTTTGGGAGTAGAGAAAGGGGATATATGTGAGAGAGATTGTGTAGGTAGAAACAGGAATATTTGGCAGCTGATAGCATTATATTGGTTGGAGGGAGCCTGAGGAGTCAAGGATAAGAATGTGGGACATGACCAACTTAAGAACCCCAAGAAGGAGCAAGGACATAGCAAGAAGGACATGGAGTAAATAGCACCAGCACACCTGTGGATGCTTCCCCTGATACCTAGATAATACTTAAAGGCTTAGGCTGCCCTGCGGGGACACTCAACATTTATACCCACAAGTGTAGGGAACTGTATGTAGAACAGTAGCAGTTGGTAACTGTCAGAGACCTAAGCTACACAGGAGGCTGTGACTGCATGAATGGTCAGTGTGTCTTCCTCCCACCACAGTGGGAGAGAAAGACTTGACTCTAAGCCCCCAAACTATGTATCTTCTTAAATTCCTGTATTTGGATACATCCATAAATTGGTTTTGGGCCATCTGAGTTTCAGAAGAGCCTTCAGCCTGAGCCACAGTTTTGAAAATATTTAACTTTATTCCTTTTGCCTCATTGTTCAAGAGTAAAAGGTTGCATATGTGTGTTTAAACCTACTTTGCCATGTTCATATGGGCTCACTGAAACATTGAAAGGGAAGAGGCAAGAACCTCCCAGATTTCTCAAGCCACAAATGCCAAACGCAGCTTCAAAGGTCAGTGAGAAAGCTTTTTCACCTGGGTGAGAAGGGAGCAGAGTCCTTCCCTAGCCCTGGGCCCATATGGTGGTGGCAACAGCAGCAGCATCCATTTTGGGAGTTCTTGGCCTAAAGACCCTGGGGGAACTGAGCTGCTGATCTGAGTCTCAGCCCTGAGTGGTGGCCTGGGGTGAGGAAGAGTGCTGGCATGGTGGAGCTGATGGAGGCTCTGGAAAAGGAATTCTACTTGGAGATCCAGGGCAGAAAATCTTTGGTAGCTCCCAGACCACAGTGCAGGCCAGGAGAGGAGTAAACTCCTTTCTGTTGATTGTGCCACCTTGAATGAACTGAGAACTTACAAGTCCCAAAGTATACCCTTCTCTTGACAAAGGACTTAAAAGTCAAGTAACTGGTTGGGAAAATGCCCCAAAGGGGGAAAAAATAAGACTATAGAAGGCTACTTTCTTGGTGAACAGGTATTTTCTTCTATCCTTTCAGATGAAAAAGAATAACACATACTATCAGAGAAAGACCCAAAAGTCAAGGCTTCTGCATCCAAAACCTAAATATTCAATGGTCTCAGACCATGGAAGAGCTCAAAAAGGATTTTGAAAATCAAGTAAGAGAGATGGAAGAAAATAGGGAAGAGAAACAAGAGTGATGCAAGAAAAGCATGAAAAGCAAGTCAACAATTTGCTAAAGGAGACTCAAAAAATGCTGAAGTAAATAACACCTTTAAAAATAGGCTAATTCAATTGGCAAAAGAGGTCCAAAAAGCCAATGAGGAGAAGAATACTTTAAAAAGCAGAATTAACCAAATGGAAAAGGAGGCTCAAAAGATCGCTGAAGAAAACAGTTTTTTAAAAATTAGAATGGAGCAGATGGAAGCTAATGACTTTATGAGAAACCAAGAAATTACAAAACAAAACCAAAAGAATGAAAAAATGGAAGAGAATGTGAAATATCTCATTGGAAAAACAAATGACCTGGAAAATAGATCCAGGAGGGACAATTTAAACATCATGGGACTACCTGAAAGCCATGATCAAAAAAAGAGCCTAGACATCATCTTCCATGAAATTATCGAGGAAAACTGACCTGATATTCTAGAACCAGAGGGCAAAATAAATATTGAAAGAATCTACCAATCACTTCCTGAAAGAGATACGAAAAGAGAAACTTCTAGGAATATTGTAGCCAAACTTCAGAGTTCCCAGGTCAAGGAGAAAATATTGCAAGCAGCTAGAAAGAAACAATTCAAGTATTGTGAAAATACAATCAGGATAACATAAGATCTAGCAGCTTCTACAGTAAGGGATCAAAGGGCTTGGAATATGATATTCCAGAAGTCAAAGGAATTAGGATTAAAACCACCTACCCAGCAAAACTGAGTATAATACTTCAGGGGAAAAAATGGTCTTTCAATGAAATGGAGGACTTCAAGCATTCTTGATGAAAAGACCAGAGCTGAAAAGAAAATTTGACTTTCAAACACAAGAATGAAGAGAAGCATGAAAAGGTAAAAATGAAAGAGAAATACTAAAGTTGAACTGTTTATATTGCTACATGGAAAGATAATATTTGTAACTCTTGAAACTTTTCTTAGTAATTGGGTAGTTGAAGGGATTATACATACATATATACATACACACACATATAGACAGAGGACACAAGGTGAGTTGAATAGGAAGGGATGATATCTAAAAAAATAAAATTAAGGGGTGAGAGAGGAATATATTGGAAGGAGAAAGGGAGAAATAGAATGGGCAAATTATGTCTCATAAAAGAGGCATGAAAAAGCTTTCTCAGTGGAGGGGAAAAGGGGGGAGATGAGAGGGAAAAAGTGAAGCTTACTCTCATTACATTTGCCTTAAGGAGGGAATAACTTGCACACTTAATTTAGCATGAAAATCTATCTTACACTACAAGAAAGTAGAGGAGAAGGGGATAAGTGGAGTAGGGGGACAATAGAATGGAGGGCAAATGGGAGGAGGCAGTAATAAGAAGTAATCACTTTAGGAGGGGGACAAGGTCCAAAGAGAGAATAGAATAAATGGGGGGCAGGAAAGGATAGAGGGAAATATAGTTAGTCTTTCATAACATGACTAATATTGAATTGCTTGCCTTCTCAGTGAGGATGGATGGGGAGGGAGGAAGGGAGAGAAGTTGGAACTCAAAGTTTAAAGAATGAATGTTGGGAATTGTTTCTGCATGCAAAAGGAAAATAGGAAATACAAGTAATGGGGTATAGAAATCTATCTTTTCCTACAAGAAAAGAGAGAAGATGGGGATAAGGGAAGGGAGGGGGTGTGATAGAAGGGAGAGCAGATTGGGGGAAGGGGTAATCAGAATGCATGGTGTTTGGGGGTAAGGAGGGGGAGAGATGAGGAGAAAATCTGGAACTCAAAATCTTGTGGAAATGAATGTTGAAAACTAAAAATAAATAAAGAAAAAATAGGAAATTTTAAAAAATGTGACCAACTAGAAAAATCCACACTGACTGTACAACCCAAGGCTAACAAGATGAGCAGAACTTCTTAACACTTGGAACTATTCTGAAAGTGAAATGGGCTGCCTCTTAAATTAATAAGTTCGCTGTTACAGTAGAGACTGGTTGGCCATTTGTTGGAGATGGCAGAATGGATTTCTTCCTGTGTGTGGGACAGAGCAGATGATATCTAAGGTATCTTCCAACTGAGATTCTTTGAGGCAAGAAGTTACTAGAGGTATACGTTGTCTATTTGGGAATGTTTCCCTGGAAGCCTCTATTGACAAGCAACACCCACAACATGGAAAAGCATCTCTCATGTTGCTTTTTGTGGCTGTTGAGACCTGATTTGCTAGGATTTGTATCAGTGCTTTTGGAGCAGGAATAGGGCCTATCGGGGGCATTTCCATGTGAGTGGGCCATGGTTCAGACACAGGCAGCAGATACAGCAAACAGAAAATCTACTATCTCAGACACTAGCTTTATATCACTTAATCTCTGTACCTCAATTTCCTTATCTGTAGAATAAAGGTACCACTCAGGTTCCCTCCACCTCAAAATTTAGGGCACCATGATTTTGTCATCATAAGGAATAAAGTAAGTTGATGAAATTCTTATTATTTCTATGATAAAAATAATCCAACCATTACTCATGGTATCAGATAATCTTCCTGAGTGTTCATAGGGGAAGAAAGTACAGTTTCAAGGCTCTAGCCCATCTTAGTATTCTTTCCTCATAGTTTTCAGCAGGATGAAGAGAAGAGAGCAATTATTCCCATCTAAAGGCCATTATAGTTTTAAGAATCAGAATGCAGTATTTCTTCTTATTAAGATACTGGAGCACCCTGCTGCTAGTGGAGAGGCATTTGAAGGTATATGGAGTCAGGCCCAGATGAAAAGGGATAGACTCTGATGAAAAGCCAAGGATGGGCATTGTGCATGTATTCAGGTTAAGAGGAATGGTTTCATAAAAGATTGGCCTGGAAGCCGATGTGTGTTTCAAGATAAATGGTTCCACGGGTTTCAGTGATTGTCTCTCCTAGTCAGAGTAAATGGCTGTTTACCATGGCAACAGCTACATCAGAGATACAAAGCACATTCCACAGGAAACACACTCAAGACCAGGCAATCTGAGCCTCTGACATTTTCTTTCTGCTTTCCTCTCATTGTTTTTTGAGCATCCTTCCTCTTGGAACATGTTCCCAGTAGCATGCATGAGAACCTCACACAAACCTATTTCATCTTAAAATTCTTGCTAGTCCTGTATCCTCTATTTCTTAAGAGTGCTTCCATAATATGTAAATACAAATGAACTGCAACAAGGAATTTGAAGAGACTAGCCTTAAAAAAAAAATTATCAGCTATGAGACCCTGAGCAAGTAAGTCACTTAACCTCTGAGTGTGCCCAAACAGCTCTTTCAAATTCTAAGTTCTGGAGCACTTGCTGATTTGCATTGGTATAGAGGATTTCCTAATAAGGAGCTCTTTATATCTGTGAAATCACAGGGCCAGACCACTGCCCTACAACTGTCCTTATCACCCAAAAGTCTCTGATTAGATCCCATCTGGAGTTTTATGTTCAGTTCTAGACACTACAACTTAAGGAGAAAGAACTTGATGAACTGGATAACCTCCACAAGATGGCAACCCAGATGGCCAAGGGAGTCCTTACCCTATTTGGATCTGCTTAAAGAAATAGTAAAATTTAATATGGAGAAAAGAATTGGGGATAGAGATGTAAAAGCAATATTCAAGTTCCTGGAGAGCTGCCATATGGAGAGGGTCAGATTTGTTCTGTTTGTTAGAAGTTGCAAAGAGGCAGATTTTGACTTAATATCATGAAAAACTTCCTAATACTTGAAATGATCATAAAGAAGAATGGGGTTCCTTGGTAAGTAGTGAGCTGCCTGTCATTAGAGGTCTTCAATTAAAGATGCATTGTCACTTGTGAACTATGTCATAGTCAGAATTCTTTTTAAAGTATGGGCTGTGAAGGTATCTTCAAAAACTAAAACGATGATATTCTTAAGTAAGTCATGTCTTTATGGAGGACAGCTGTCTGTCCATGACATGTGCAGTCTTACAAACAGCATAATTTTACTTCAGCCTATCACGGGGAGAGGTTTGACCTAATCCTGAATCAATTGGTGAGGGCAGGTATAGTGACATTGGGAGCTCCTTTCAAAACATGATATAGGACCAAGCTCCTCTTATCACACATCTACATCATTAAAAGTCATCCAATTTGGATGTATTAATAGAAAACAAACCTCTACATATGTTCAAATTAACTGAAAAACATGGCATATTGCTGTCCAAACAATGCATTTGCTCTCCTATATTAATGTCCTACCCTGATATTTCGTCATTCTTCATATGAACCTGACCTTACATTTTGGAAGGTTAGGTAAGCAAAGTCAGACAGGTTTTTTGAATACAGGAACAGGGTCCAATATTCAAGGAACAGCTGGGAATGTAAGCATTCCAGAGCTTCAAAAAGTACTTAACAGAGAGTAAGCACCTAATAAGTGCTTGTAGAATTGAATCGAATATAGCACCAAAACCCAACAAGGTTAGAACCCATCTGCTAGTTCTTATAGTATCTGTCACCATGTTGTTAACACTCCACTCTGTTTGATCCATTGCACCTGGGGCATGGAACCAGCAATTGCTGAGGACAGGGTAATCTCTGAATACCAGCTGAGTAATGGGGCCATGATTGTGCATGGTCAGTACTACTGCTTGGATTATAGTGGGCTCAGGTACCCTAGGGATCCCCCCTTTCCATCCCTTTTTAACAAATTTACTCTCTACAAGAGGTTCTCCCTCTTCCATTTTTATTGACAAAGTTATCCATATGCTAGAACCAGGACCAATGTATTGTAGGTACCATTGGCCCTATGTATCAAAAGGCAGGAGTCCTGGTCCAAGCTCTGCCACCACACTCCATGACCTTGAAGGAGTCATTGTAATCCCATAAGAGTCATTTAAAAGTTCCACATACACACATTTTGCCCACTTCCCTTCCCAGTGCTGATGTTCAATGGTGGTCATAGTGTGTGTGTGTGTGTGTGTGTGTGTGTGTCTGGTAAGGGGTGGGACACAGTGGGGACAAAAGTAGGAGCAACAACTCTCCTTCTTACTCTGGAATCCAAATCTGGGGGGCAGAGTCAAGATGGGGGGTGGAGTCAAGATGGCGGAGTAGAAAGACGCAAGTTTACGAGCTCCGAACCCACAGCCCATAGAATTAATGTAAAAAGAGATAACCATAAGTTCTGGATCACTGTAAGGTGTGCAGAAACAGAGTAGAAGAGATTTCCGTTCCAGAGAGCCCTGGAGAGCCATCCCCAGGGTCCGTCATGCCCCGGAAAGCGGACCCCACCCCAGCGCTGCCCTGGCCACGGCCCCAGAGAAGCTGATCTGAGCAGGCTTCAGGGACGGAACCTCCGGCTGCCAGGAAGGTCCCTCTGCCCACAGAAGCTACAGGTCAGTGAGACAGACAGCTGGCCTGGCCTAGAGAGGGAGCGGGGTGTCTCCGTGACTCGGGCCCCCTTGGGAGGAAGCGGTTGTGGCAGAGGCAGGGGCAGGAAGCAGTGGAGGGAGAGGCAGGGACAGTGGTGGAGGCAGCAGCTGCAGCGGCGGCCCGGGACTCCCCCAGCAGCAGGCAGGATCTTCATTACTGAGAGTCTCTGCATAAACCCCCTGAGGGAGCTGAGCCTGGGAGATGGCCCTGCCCCACCCTGCTCCGTTACTGAAGGTCTCTACATAAAGCCCCTGAGGGAGCTGAGCCTGGGAGGTGGCCCTGCCCCCACCCCAGCACCAGAATTAAAGCTCACATTGATTAGCAGCCGCACGGCGTGGAAAGCCCATTTGAATCTCAGACCCCAAGCACTAGCTGGGCAGATCTAGGCGGGGGTGGGCAGGAATCTCAGAAGTCAAGTAACTGGCTGGGAAAATGCCTAGAAAAGGGAAGAAAAATAAGACTATAGAGAGTTTTTTCGAACAGATGCAAATGATCCCAACTTTCAGATCTGACGACGAGGACATATTCTTGCCATCAGGGAAAGACGTGGAGGGTGGAACCTCAGTACCCCAGACATCCCAGGGGGATGTCGGGTGGGCTCAGGCCTTAGAAGAGCTCAAAAAGGATTTTGAAAAGCAAGTTAGACAGGTGGAGGAAAAACTGGGAAGAGAAATGAGAGAGATGCAAGAAAAGTATGAAAAACAGGTCAATACCTTGGTAAAGGAGACCCAAAAATGCTGAAGAAAATAACACCTTGAAGAATAGGCTCACTCAATTGGCAAAAGAGGTTCAAAAAGCCAATGAGGAGAAGAATGCTTTCAAAAGCAGAATTAGCCAAATGGAAAAAGAGGTTCAAAAGCTCACTGAATATAATAGTTCTCTCAAAATTAGAATGGAACAGATGGAGTCTAATGACTTTCTGAGAAACCAAGAAATCACCAAACAAAACCAAAAGAATGAAAGAATGGAAGAGAATGTGAAATATCTCATGGGAAAAACAACTGACCTGGAAAATAGATCCAGGAGAGACAATTTAAAAATTATGGGACTACCTGAAAGTCATGATCAAAAAAAGAGCCTAGATATCAACTTCCATGAAATTATCAAGGAAAACTGCCCTGACATTCTAGAACCAGAGGGCAAAATAAGTATTTAAAGAATCCATCGATCACCGCCTGAAAGAGATCCAAAAAGAGAAACTCCTAGGAACATTGTGGCCAAATTCCAGAACTCCCAGCTCAAGGAGAAAATCTTGCAAGCAGCTAGAAAGAAACAATTCCAGTACTGTGGAAATACAATCAGGATAACTCAAGATCTAGCAGCTTCTACATTAAGGGATCGAAGGGTGTGGAATAGGATATTCCAGAAGGCAAAGGAACTAGGACTCAAACCAAGAATCACCTACCCAGATAAACTGAGTATAATACTTCAGGAGAAAATATGGTCTTTCAATGAAACAGAGGACTTTCAATCATTCTTGATGAAAAGACCAGAGTTGAAAAGAAAATTTGACTTTCAAACACAAGAATGAGAAGAAGCATGAAAAAGTAAACAGCAAAGAGAAGTCTTAAGGGACTTACCAGAAGTGAACTGTTTACATTCCTACATGGAAAGACAATATTTGTAACTCTTAAAACTTTTCAGTATCTGGATAGTTGGTGGGACCACACATACACATGTACACGCATGCACACACACACACATGCACACATGCTCACACATACAGAGACAGAGAGCACAGATTGAATTGAATAGGATGGGACCATATCTTAATAGAAATTAAGGTAAATGGTGAGAGAGAAATGTAGTGGGAGGAAAGAGGGTGAAATGGAATGGGGTAATTATGTCATTTAAGAGGCAAGTAGGAGACTTATTAGTGGAGGGAAAAAGAGGAGAGCTGAGAAAAAAAAAACAACAAAAAAACCCAAATCTGGTCAAATTTAGGCATTGCCAAGTCATGTGTGGACTGAAAAGGGTTGGAAACTCCTGTTCTAGTGTTCTCTAAGATGCTAGCTCTTACCTGACTTTCCTGCTAAAAGTGACTATCAGTTACTTCTGGGCTCCATTTTTAATTGGCATCTGACAAATATGTCACCACAAACTCAACTACTCTGTAGACTGGGGTGATTTGCCATGTTTGGGCAAACTCTAATTACTGCACTTGACTGGGACCTCCCAAAGGACAGAGCACCATGCTGATTCTAGCTACAACAACTCAACTAATTACTAAGGCTTTTAAAGCGAATGATTAAATGAAAAGGAACTTCTGAACCAAAAGCTCAAACAAACTGCACTAACTTGCTAAAAAGCCTGAACTGCCCTGAGCCCCAGTGCTAATTTTTTAAGTAATCAGAGAAGCAAACAAAAACAGGAGAGCAAAGGTGAAGCTAAACGAAACCTATTGCTGCTAATTAGCTAGGGGACCTTGGGAAAACTCACTTCCCTTTCCTGAGCCTCAGTTTCCTTATTTTTAAATGAAGATGCTTTACCAGATGATTTCTAAGGTCCCTTCCAGCTCAAATATGATGCTCCATGTTTCCTAAAAAAATCCTTCCATGGAATAAAACTTAGAACCTTAAAATAGTCTCCAAAAGGAACTTCAAACAAACAGTATCATTTGCTTCAAGTCCTTGTTTAAAAGTTCCTATGGTTCCCAGGCCTGGATTAAAAGATCTCTAAGTCGGACTTTGGAAAATCACATTGAACAGAAATGAATGAACCGGCTCTTCTTTTAGCTGAGATCTTGCTGTGTGCTTTGAATTTGACTTTCTCAGGTCAGTACCCCTGCACCTCCCATACCATGTTGGTACAGGCAGGTGTCTGAAAGAGGGAAAGAGAAAAAAAGAAGTGACTAACTAATAAGTGGAACCCAGTCTTAAATGGATTAGTGTCTGTTTATTTTGAAAGACCCACAGCGCCCTACAGTCTCCAGTATATGGCAACTTTATTTATATGTCAACAATATAATTTCCTGAGCAAAGTTATTGCTAAGAATTCTGAAATGTGAGACAAATTCAGGTAAGCGGAGAGGAATGAGCTGGCTTAGAGGACAGTCCACTCTGGTGGGCTGTAGTCACACCAAGATAAGAAGTGGCCCTTCCCTAGAGAGCCCAGCTAGGGTGCAGCAGTAGAGGAAGATGGGTCCCAGAAAAGAGATGGTGGGAGAGGGAAGGGTGGCATCCCATGTGAGACAAGGGAGTGGAGCCACTGCATGGCACAGGGTCAGTGGAGGGACCTCTTAGAATGGTGGGCAGTTTGGGTGAGAGAGTGTCTTCTTTCCTGGATACTATAATGCACCCTGGGGAAAAGCTGTCGTCACCCTGCATTAGGGCTAACTCAGCTCCTGGATCTAGCAAATCTTTCTAAATAGTAGAGAAAAGATGTCCCAGGAAATCTAGGAAATAAAGGTGCCTTCTTCTCCTTCCCTTAAAAAAATTCTGCTCTTCTGAAAAATGAGAACAGGGAGAATCCAGGAAAGCATTTCAGAGAGTGCTGTGTGGAGGAGATGACAGCTTTGCTCTTTGTCCTGAGATCCCTTTATAACCTAAGTAGCAGGTGCAACTAAATTGCCCTTGTCTAAGGCAATCATACAAGAGACAATGAAGTCCTTGCCCAATGAGGCTCAGCTGCAGAGGCCAAAAAAAAGGAGAGGTCAGTGGCTTAGCTGCATGGAAGTCCTGTCAATGAGATGGTCCACTCTGGAGCAGCCCAGGCCAAGATAGCAAGGGCTTCCTAGGAGCAGGATTTTCTGGCCTTATTATGCAGAGAATTATCTCAAATCTGCAGTTAGTTATCTGGCCTATGAAGACACCACCTAAAAAGTGTTCATTGTGTGAACTCATCCTATCCTGTCAATCTCTGTTTCTTGAGAAACAAGCATAGTGAGAGATGTGACTTCTGTGACTAAGGAGTGCAGTACTCTGGAGTATGTAGGAAGGCAAGAGAGATGGTTGGAATAGGGATCCAGTATTGGCCAATCTAAAGAAAATATACAATTTGAGTCACTTGTATTTTGTTAAAGCCTCGTTTTGGATTCAGCTTTGACTTGGCACTTCTGAGTTTTGTTTCTTTCCCCTACCAGGCAGAGTCCACTGAGAGAAGGGAGGTGGAGGCAGGTGCAGGAGGTAGCCAGTGGGATTCTGGTCCTGGCTTTGCCTTCCAGGCAGTGTTCCCAGTACTGTTTTGTCCCTGATGGCAGCAAGGCAGTGGCTCCTAATTGTTTACAAAACCCCAGTGGTGGCTTCCAGCTGTGCTCTGGTAATGAGTGCTCTTTAATAAAGCGGCTACACAATGCCAGGCCTTGGCAGAGCTGCCAGGATGAATGAAATGGCAACGTTTGGCCTCTGACTGAGGTCATCAGGAACGCCATCTTGGATTGGCTCAGTCCCAAAGATTTTGGAGTTTGCTTTGGACTGCCTATTCTCCAAGCCTTACCAAGAGTACTTTGAAGTCTCAAAGTTCTCCTTCCTCCCTCACCCTTGACTTCTAAATTTCTGATGAAGCTCTTGAAGCATGAAAAGTATGGCTCGGGCAGCCAGCCCAGAATGCCGGGAAGGATGGGGCCACTGGAAAGCTCGCCTGCCAGTTCTCCTGAGCCCTCTGTCCTGGTAGAGGACGCTTGCTGTACAGTTTGTTTCCATATCAGCTGCTTGCATTTGTCAGGTCCCTGGTAGCCAAGCACTCACAAGAGGAAAGTTAAGCTAATTATCTTCCACTTTCCCCAATCCCCTTCCAAAGCCACAAAAATCTTTTAGTCACCAATCTACGGAGCCCAAAATGAACTGGAGAGAAGACAAGTGTCTGAGGAGTGTGGGGTGTAGACACAGCCAGTCTGGACAACAGTAGCTTGGTTTTTTGATCTCCCTCATTTTCCTGGGCTTTCTGCACAATCTCCACCATTCACCAGATAATGGTCACTTAACATTGTTCTATGTTGATAGCAATATAGTCTTAATTAGTTTCTCTCTCCTCTGAGTCATCCTTCCCCCAGGGTCATATTAATCTTTAAAATGTATAACTTTGGTCATGTCACTCCCCTACCAAAAAAAGTTGCATTGGTAACCCAATAAAAGCCAAGGTATTTTACCATCTTGCCTCAAACCTACATATCCAACATTACCTCACACCCTACACTTATCCAGATTAGCCATGTCCCCAAAATGTGCCAGGAGGATTCTGTTATTGTACCTCTGCTCACATTTTCCCCTCTATTTAGATGATCCCAAACTCATATGGAGAGCTGGATTTGGAGTTAGATGATCTGGATTTGAATTCCAGCTCTTCTATTTATCTGAGGCATTTGCCTTTACATGACAGCTGTGAGACTTTGGGAAAATAACTCCAGAACCCAGAGCTCCATCTGTAAAATTAAGTTGGACTCAATGATGTTTATGATCCCAGTTATTTTGCCCATCCACCAAGACCCAGTTCAATTACAGTATCATCTAGCAAACTTTAACTATTCTTTCGACTAATTTCTGGTGCTCCTTCCCTCCTCTGAATTTCTAGAGTACTTATTCTTTATACCATTCAAATAACTGGTACCTACTGACTTGGTTTGTCATTTATCTTTTCATGTGTGTGTGGTAATAATAACTTACATTTATATGACACTATATGTTTGGTAATATGCTAAGTATTTTACAATTATTATCTCATTTGGTTCTTACAACAACCCTAGGATTATATTAGCATCCTCTTTTTACAGATGAAGAAGAAGTGGAAACAAATGGAAGTTAAGTGATTCGCTGGGGGTCACACAGCTAGTAAGCATCTGAGGTTGGATTTCAACTCAGGTCTTCTTGAATCCAGGCCCAGAGCTTTATCCACTGCTCCACCTAGGTGCCCTAGACTATAAACTCCTTGAGGGCAAGAACAATGTCTTATGCATCTTTGTATACCTCAACATTTAGAACAGGGGCTCCACCTCTTAGGTCCATATGACTTTTTTTACTGTCACCACCACTTGAATTACTTTCCATAGCAATAGTTATCTCTAAGTAATGGTGGACATCATTTAACTTGGGATGAGTGTGGCAATTTGGTAAGGAGAAATTTCCTAGAATTAAGAAGCAACATCAGACCCTCTTTCGAGCTAATATACCTTGCCTCATCACACTTAAGAAGCAAAAAACATCTATAATTTAAAAAAATATCCACACAGGTATGAAAATGACTGGATGTTATGCAGGTAGAGTTTCCCTAATTAATAATCTCCAAGATATTATTGGAAATTGAGGAAATAAAAATTATAATTATTGGCAGAAATGGACTATTAGAAATAATCAGTTTGATTCATGAAGACTACTGTAAACGGAAAGATTCCATTAGGAAATGAAACTGTTCACACATGCTGAAGTTAATGAAAGGCAGGTCCTGAAAGGAAGCCTGTATTTGTGCTTGAAAGATAAAAGGAACTGCCAAACTCTCTCTCCCTCTCCCTCTCCCTCTCTCTCTCTCTCTCTCTCTCTCTCTCTCTCTCTCTCTCTCTCTCTCTCTCTCTCTCTCTCCTTTTCCCTCTCTCCCTCTCTTCCTGTCTCTCCCTCTGTAAATGATATTTTCAGCATTCACAATGTCTCTGTGGTTTTAATAAACATCTAACTATTTCCATAGCTCCTTCCTATGACAGTCAATGCCATTAGGTGACCCCACATAGCAGCCTTTAGCTTGTGTGGGAGTACTGTATCTTCCTGGGGTACTTCCTCTGTTGCTGGGTACAAGGGAAGGCTCAACATCCACTCCTAGATACAAGTCTACAGATGAAGAAGAGGTCAATTATCATCAGTGGTGGTCAACCTCTGGTTGATTGCCTATCTTACACAAATACTCAAGCATAAAGAGATGGGCAAAATCCCTTGAATAGAGTGCTATTCTCCCAGGTACATGAAAGATAAGACACATCTCCTGGAGATTACAGCACCAACAGACTGGCCCAACAAGATATATTAAAAATTTATAACATGAGGGAAGAAGGATTTGTCATAGGGAGGAGCTCCATCAAGCACATTCTCCCTAAGGGATACTACTCTGTGATGCTTTCTATGAGACAAAAAAGGGTCAGGTTTTTGTACCCACACCCAGCACTCGGAGCAGTTCATCACTGTTTCCAGATGGGAGGAGCCTCCTTTCTGCCCATAGTTGCAAGTATGGGGCATGACCCACGGATGGGGTATATGTGATGTTCTTGACATTCTGCAGCTTCTTCTAGGCATGCAGGGCTCTGTTGTAACTGTGTAGATAACAATTATGAATAATGAATAAATGAATAATGTCACTAGGAATCCCAGGGCTCACCCCAAGCAGAGGCCCAGATCAGGAATGGAGAATAAGACAGAAAAAGACACACCAATAGTGTTCAACTTCCTGGGCTCACTGCCTCCTAAACAAGCATGTGCTGACCAGTCACCAGATCTCATTGGAAAGATATAGAAAAGAAATGCCTGTGGCTTAAAACAACCCTCTTCATCTCTGCCCCACCCTTGCCACTCAAATTGATTTAGGGTGATAAGGGCAAGAAAATCTTCTTTTACACCTGTTTCACAAGAGACCTTAAGGTTAGGAATCTGAATTAAAGGGTCAAACTGACCTGGACAGTGTCCAGCATCATCCTAGTTCATAACAGAAACACAAAAAGGGTAATTAATCTCTGACTGAGGAAGACAATGTAAACATATGTTGTAGGAAGAAAGACAATGGGGCAATAAATGTAGTCAAAGTCTATTGAGTTGGAAGGGGTGGTGATAGGAGGAGGGTCAGATGTATAAAGTGTCATTTTTACTTTTTTAAAGGAGTTCTCAGAGCTTCTTTGGTTTATTCTATTAGAGTTGCTAAAATTCCTCTTCTGTTAGAAGAAAACTTTTCTGGAAAAACTCTGTCAGTAATGGTCTTTGTGTCAATCCACTTCCATATCCTGGAATGTCTAAGCCATGGGTCACCTGGATAAGATTCCTGCATATCTTCTAAGAAAGAGATGTACATGGGGTTGAGCCAAAATGATAGAATAAAGGCAAGGACTCACCTGAGTTCTTTGCGATTCTCCTCTAAACAATATTAAAATAATGCCTCAAATTGAATTCTGAACCAACAAAAGGATGGGGTGAAACAATTTTCCAGTCTAAGAAAACTGAGATGATTGTCAGAAAGGGCTCTCTCACTGGGGTGAGAATGGGATGAGAATGGAGCACAGTCTAGCATAGGCTGAGCCCTGGCAAGCTAATAGCATACCTTGGGAGACTAAAATTAACAGTGGCACCTTCTGGAGCTCTCAGCCCACAGACAGTAAGAGGGTCAGACAATTGATCAGAAAGAGATTACTAGGGACCCTTTACTGACACTGGCAGCAGGACTTTGTGGCATTGCTGATATAGAGTTCTAGGTTGTAGTCCCAAGGCAAGGAGGAGCACTAGCAGGATCAGGGACCCTGGTCATAGTTCCAGGGCAGAAAAGAATGTTTGTGATCACCCACAGAGCACAGAGCAGGAGAACAGTGACCCCACTTCTAGGATTATACCAACTTTGAAGAACTGAAAACTTACAGACTCCCAGAACTAGCTCTGAAAACAGCAGCATGAAAAATATAAAGCTTGGGATAGTGCCCTCTCTACCATGGAGCAGAGCCCAACTTTAACATAAAGTTAAAAATCACAAAATAGGTTGGGACCATGAGCAAACAATGAAAAAGCCCCTGACCATTAAAAGGTACTGTGGTGATAGGGAAGATCCAAATACAAACTCAGAAGAAGATAACAATGTCAAAACATTCAAAGAAAAATGTGAATTGCTCCCAGTCCCTCCCCCCCAAAAAAACTCCTCGAAGACCTCAAAAAAGATTTTAAAAATCAAATTAAAAAGCCAGAGGAAAAATTAGGAAAAGAAGTGAGAGTGATGCAAGAAAATCATTGAAAAAAGAGTCAACAGTATGGTAAAGGATGCACAAAAATACTGAGGGAAATAAGACTTAAAAAAACAGAATAGGTCAAATGGTAAAAGAGGAACAAAAATCAATTGAAGCGAAAAACTTCTTAAAAAGCAGAACTGATCGGGGGCGGAGCCAAGATGGCAGAGTAGAAGGACACAGGTTTACGAGCTCCAACCCACAGCCCATAGAATTAATGCAAAAAGAGACCCCCCATAACTTCTGGACCACTGAGAGGGGTACAGAAACGGAGTGGAAGAGATTTCCGTTCCAGAGAGCCCTGGAGAGCCGTCCCCAGGGTCCGTCGCACCCCAGAAAGCAGACCCCACCCCAGTGCTGCCCTGGCCGTGGCCCCAGAGAAGCTGATCCGAGCAGGCTTCAGGGACGGAAGCTCCGGCAGCCGGGAAAGTCCCTCTGCCCACAGAAGCTACAGGTCAGTGAGAGAAACGGCTGGCTGGCTGAGGGGAGTGGGGTGTCTCCATGACTCGGGCCTCCTCGGGAGGAAGTGGTGGCGGCAGAGACAGAGGGCAGGAAGCGGCAGAGGCAGAGGTGTGGGTGGCAGCAGAGGCAGCAGCGGCGGGCGGCGGCCCAGGACTCAGCAGCAGGCAGGATCTACATTACTGAAAGTCTCTGCATAAACAACCTGAGGGAGCTGAGCCTGGGAGCCGGCCCTGCCCCACCCTGCTCCACTGCTGAAGGCCTCTGCATAAAGCCTCTGACAGAACTGAGCCTGGGAGGCAGCCCCCCCACCCCCGCTCCATTCCTGAAAGTCTCTGCATAAAGCCCCTAAGGAGGCCAAGCCTGGGAGGTGGCCCTGCCCCCACCCCAGCACCAGAACTAAAGCTCATTGATTAGCAGCTGGGAGGGTGGCATGGAAAGCATATTTGAATCTCAGAGCCCAAGCACTAGCTGGCCTGATGTAGGCGTGGGTGGACAGGAATCTCAGAAGTCAAGTAACTGGCTGGGAAAATGCCTAGAAAAGGGAAGAAAAATAAGACTATAGAGAGTTTTTTCGAACAGATGCAAATGATCCCAACTTTAAGATCTGACGACGAGGACATATTCTTGCCATCAGGGAAAGACGTGGAGGGTGGAGCCTCAGTACCCCAGACATCCCAGGGGGATGTCGGGTGGGCTCAGGCCTTGGAAGAGCTCAAAAAGGATTTTGAAAAGCAAGTTAGACAGGTGGAGGAAAAACTGGGAAGAGAAATGAGAGAGATGCAAGAAAAGTATGAAAAACGGGTCAATACCTTGGTAAAGGAGACCCAAAAATGCTGAAGAAAATAACACCTTGAAGAATAGGCTCACTCAATTGGCAAAAGAGGTTCAAAAAGCCAATGAGGAGAAGAATGCTTTCAAAAGTAGAATTAGCCAAATGGAAAAAGAGGTTCAAAAGCTCACTGAATATAATAGTTCTCTCAAAATTAGAATGGAACAGATGGAGTCTAATGACTTTCTGAGAAACCAAGAAATCACCAAACAAAACCAAAAGAATGAAAGAATGGAAGAGAATGTGAAATATCTCATGGGAAAAACAACTGACCTGGAAAATAGATCCAGGAGAGACAATTTAAAAATTATGGGACTACCTGAAAGTCATGATCAAAAAAAGAGCCTAGACATCAACTTCCATGAAATTATCAAGGAAAACTGCCCTGACATTCTAGAACCAGAGGGCAAAATAAGTATTTAAAGAATCCATCGATCACCGCCTGAAAGAGATCCAAAAAGAGAAACTCCTAGGAACATTGTGGCCAAATTCCAGAACTCCCAGTTCAAGGAGAAAATCTTGCAAGCAGCTAGAAAGAAACAATTCCAGTACTGTGGAAATACAATCAGGATAACTCAAGATCTAGCAGCTTCTACATTAAGGGATCGAAGGGTGTGGAATAGGATATTCCAGAAGGCAAAGGAACTAGGACTCAAACCAAGAATCACCTACCCAGCTAAACTGAGTATAATACTTCAGGGGAAAATATGGTCTTTCAATGAAACAGAGGACTTTCAATCATTCTTGATGAAAAGACCAGAGCTGAAAAGAAAATTTGACTTCCAAACACAAGAATGAGAAGAAGCATGAAAAAGTAAACAGCAAAGAGAAGTCTTAAGGGACTTACCAGAAGTGAACTGTTTACATTCCTACATGAAAAGACAATATTTGTAACTCTTAAAACTTTTCAGTATCTGGGTAGTTGGTGAGAACACACACACACACACACGCACGCACACACCCGTACACATGCACACACACATACATACATGCACACACACACAGAGACAGAGAGCGCAGAGTGAATTGAATAGGATGAGACCATATCTGAAAGGAAGTTAAGGTAAATGGTGAGAGAGAAGTGTGGTGGGAGGAAGGAGGGCGAAATGGAATGGGGTAATTGTATGTCATTTGGGAGGCAAGTAGGAGACTTTTTGGTGGAGGGAAAAAGAGGAGAGCTGAGGAAAAAAAAAACAATTAGTTTACCCTCATCACATTTGACTAGAGGAGGGAATAAAATGCACACTCATTTTGATATGAAAACCTATCTTACAGTATAGGAAAGTGGGGGAGAAGGAGATAAGCAAGGGGGGGATGATGGAAGGGAGGGCAAAGGGAGGAGGGGGCAATTTGAAGTCACCACTTGGGGAGGGACAGGATCAAAAGACAGAAGAGAAACAATGAGGGGCAGGGTAGGATGGAGGGTAATTCAGTTAGTCTTACACAACACGACTATGAGGGAAGTCATTCGCAAAATTACACAGATATGGCCTATATTGAATTGCCTGCCTTCCCAAAGGGAATGAATGGGTGGGGAGGGAGGGATGGGGAGAATTTGGAACTCAAAGTTTTAGGAACAACTGTTTAGTATTGCTGTTGCTACTAGGAAAGAAGACATACAGTTAATGAGGAATAGAAAGTCATCTGGCCCTACAGGAGAAAAGAGAAGATGGAGACAAGAGAAGGGAGGGATGACAGAATAGAGGGCAGATTGGAGATAGGGAAAATTAGATGCTTGTGGTATTGGGGTGGGGGGAAGGGATAAAAGGGGAGAAAATTTGGAACCCCAAATTTTGTGAAAATGAATAAATAATAAATAAATAAATGAATAATAAATAATAAATAAGTTAAATAAATTAATTAATTTAAAAAAAAAGCAGAACTGATCAAATGGAAAACAAGGTATAAAAATCCACTTAAGAAAAGAATTCTTTAAGTAGAATTGGCCAAAAGGAAAATGAGGTATAAAAGCTCATTAAAGAAAATAATTCCTTAAAAATTAGAATTGGGCAAGTGGAAGCTAATAACTCTACAAGACATCAAGAAACAATAAAACAAAATCAAAAGAATGAATAAATAGACAAAAATGTGAAATATCTCATTGGAAAAACAACTGACCTGAAAAACAGATTGAGGAGAGATAATTTAAGAATTATTAGACTACCTGAATGCCATGAAAAAAGGTGCCTAGACATTTTTTTTCCAAGAAATTATCAAGGAAAACTGACTCAGTTTCCCCAAGGGTAAAACAGAACTGGAAAGAAACCACAGATCACCTCCTGAAAGAGATCTCAAAATGAAAACTCCCAGGAATATTACTGTCAAATTCTAGAGCTCCCAGGTCCAGGAGAAAATATTGCAAGCAGCCAGAAACCAACAATTCAAATACTGTAGAGCCCCAATTGAGATCACACAAGATTTAACAGCTTCTACATTAAAGGATCAGAGAGCTTAGAATATGATATTCCAGAGGGCAAAGGATCTAGGTTTACAACCAAGAATCATCTACCCAGCAAAACTAAGTATAAGCCTTCAAAGGGGAAAATGGATAATTAATGAAATGGAGGACTTTCAAGTATTCCTGATGGAAAGACCAGAGCTGAATAGAAAATTTGACTTTCAAATACAAAATTCAAGAGAAGCATAAAAATGTAAATAGGAAAGAAAAATCATAAGAAATTCAATAAGGTTAAACTGTTTCATTTCTACATGGGAACACAATACTTATAACTTCTAAGAACTTTATCATTATGAGGGCAGTTAGGAGTATACATAGTCAGAGGGCATGAGTGTGAGCTGGCTATGATGGGATAATATCCAAAAAAAATAAAATTAAGGGTGAGAAAGAGGGAGGCACTGGGAGAAGGGGGCATGGAGAGGCAGAATGGGATAAATTATCTAACATAAGAGAGGCACAAAGGAGATATTACAGCAGAATAGGACGATGTGAGGATGGTGGGCAATGCTTGAATCTTACTGTCATCAGAATTGACTCAGGGAAGGAATAATATACATACTCAGGTGAGTACAAAAATATATCTCACCCTACAGGAAAGTAGGAGGGGAGGGGGTTATGAAAAGGGGTGTGTAGGGGAGGCAAAGTTTACAGAATAGAGGGCAGATTGGGAGAGAGAAAAGTCAGAAGCAAAACACTTTTGAGGAGGGACAGGGTGAAAGGAGAGAGAGAAAGAAAGGGATAAATGGGAAAAATATGATAGAGGGAAATACACAATTAGCAATAATAACTGTGAATGTGAGTGGGATGGATTCACCCACAAAATGGAAGTGGATAGAAGAATGAATTAAAAACTGGAATCCTACAATCCTACAAGTGTGTTTACAAGAAACACACTTGAATAAAAAATAGACACACAAAGCAAAGGTAAGGGGCTGGAGCTGAATATATTATGCTTCAGCTGAAGTAAAAAAAAATCAGGAGTGACAATCCTGATCTCAGACAAAGCAAAAGCAAAAATAGATCTAATTTAAAAAGATAAGCAAGGAAACTGCTTTTTTTTTTTTGCTAAAAGATACTAGACAATGAAGTAGTATCAATACTAAACATATATGTACCAATGTTATAGTATCCAAATTACAGTAAATTTAAAAGTTTTCACATAAGCAAAACAAATACAACTAAGATTAGAAGGAAAACAGAAAATCTGGGGAAAATTTTACAGGAAATTTATCTGATAAAGGCCTTATTTCTCAAATATATACAGAAATAAGTCAAATTTATAACCATTCATTCCCTAATTGATAAATGGTCAAAGGATATGAACAGGTAGTTCTCAGGTGAAGGAATCAAAGCTAGCTATAGTCATATAAAAAAAATGCTCTTAAATCACTATTGATTAGAGAAATGCAAATGAAAACAATTCTGAGGTACTACCTCACACCTATCAGACTGGCTAGTAATGACAGAAAAAGAAAATGACCAAAGTTGGAGGGGATATGGGAAAATTGAGACATTAATGCACTGTTGGTAGAGTTGTGAACTGACCTAACCATTCTGGAGAATAGTTTGGAACTATGCCCAAAGGGCTATAAAACTGTATTTAACCCCTTGACCCAGAAATACTGCTATTAGGTTTATATTCCAAAATGATTTTAAAAAAAAGAAAAAAATCTGTATGTACAAAAATATTGATAGATGCTCTTTTTGTGATAGCAAAGAATTGGAAATTGAGGGGATGTCCATTTTTTGGAGAATGGCTAAACAGGATGTGTTACATGATTGTGATGGAATACTATTGTGCTATAAGAAATGATCAGCAGGATACTTTCAGAAAAACCTGAAATGAGTTAAATGAACTGATCCAAGGTGAAGTGAACAGAACCAGGAGAATACTGTACACAGTACATAATAACCAACTGTGAAGGACTTAGCTAACTCAGCAATATGATGAACTAAGACAATTCTGAAAGATTTGTGATGAAAAATCCCACCTACTTCCAGACAAAGAATTGATAAAGTTTGAGTGGAGATCAAAGCACACTTTTTTTACTTTTATTTTTTAGTCTGTATTTTCTTTCACAACAATGACTTAAAATATGGAAATATGTTTTGCATGACTGCACATGTAAAACCTATATCAAATTGCTTACCTTGTCAATGAGGGGGGAGAAAAAAGGAGGCAGAAAATTTAAAACTCAAAATTTTTATAAATGAATGTTAAAATGATTCTTACATGTAATTGGAAAAATATGTGAATATGCCTACACATAAATACATATATATACACATATGTATATGTGTGTATATGTATACGTATACACACACATATGTTAAGAGATGTGCTTCAGCTGAAATACTCCATTTTCTTACACTGCCTCCTTAAGGAAGAGCTTGGAGGGGAGGAGAACTTGATTATTGGAAGAGTGATTAAAGCTCGAATAGCATCATGTTGGAAACTCTGGATATTTAGGGTTGTCTTCCTTGGACAAAAGCCTGGTGAAGGGGGATAGGTCTACCCAACCTTGAATTTTTACTTTTGTTTAGTCATTTTAGTCATGTTTAACTCTGTGACCCTGTTTGGGTTGTCTGGGTTTCCTTGGCAAAGTTACTGGAATGGTTTGACATGTCCTTCTCCAGCTCATTTTACACATGAGGAAACTGAGACAAACAGGGCAAGGTGACTTGTCCACAGTCACACAGCTAGTAAGTGTCTGAGGCTGTATTTGAACTCAGATCTTCTTGACTCCAGGCCCAGCACTCTCTCCACTGCACCACGTAGCAGTCCCTACCTTGAGCACTTAGGACTAACGTAATTATTTACAGCAATAAACGGTCCTTGCTGTTGCTAAGGCCTTTCTTTTGCTCTAAGATCAGATCAACCCTAGGGGTCTTCAAACCTGGCATTAAACTTTCTTTTCTGAGGAAGTCAATATACCCTCTACCATCCTTGGCCATAAATGAATGGGCCATCATGTGCCAATTTATGTATATACTGTCTTTCCCTTCCTCATTAGAATATAATCTCCTTGAGGGGAGGTATTTGTTTTTGCTTTTTCTTTGTTATCTAGCATAGTACCGGGTACATAATAAGCACTTAATACATGCTTGGTGGATTAATTGATTTTCCCATATCTGATGTCCTAGAAACTCATATGTGCTTTTCACCACAGAGGTGGGTTTATATAAGAAGTATTTAATACCATGGTATAGACAGTAATTCTACTTAGGAACATGCTCCCTGTGAACTGTGAACCTCTCTAAGTTATCACTGTCCAGGGCCAGCAATAAGATATGTGTACTACACCAAAGCTCTACCATGACATATGGCAGAAATCCCATTTCAGTGACAGGCCTGGGAACCTATGAGGCATGCAGTTGGTACCTCCTGCTTATCCGCAGGAGTGGTGGCAGTGAGAGGGACAGCATCATTAGGTCGCCTGGGCTGGTGACACCCCAGAGCATCATGAAAATAATGAAGTATTGAGGCTGCTGAATTCCACAGATGAAAAACATTTCTTTGAAGGGAGAGCTTGCCTTTTGGTTGAGTCTCATCATGATTCCAAGGCAGGCAGGCTGATTATTCAGGAGCACCAGGTGTTTTGGCACCTGTACAGCAGGGTGTATTCTGACAAAATGTCTAACAATAACTACTAAGATGTTTCTGAGGAAGTGAGCTGCTTCATCTCAGAGATCAACAAACTCTCTTAGGGTATATTATATTACATGGGCCATATCCACATGTTGGGAAGAAATCAGAAATAGCAAAGGAAGAAAGAGCATGGGATTTGGAATCAGAGGGCCTGGGTTCCAATCCTCTCTGTTGCTTGCTCAAGCTCCCTGGGTCAAAGTTTCCTCATCTATAAAATGGGTGTGTTGTACTAGATGATTCTATCCCAACTCTAAACCTATTACTGTCAATAGATTTTTTTTTTTTTGGTTCAGAACTGGTATTGAATTGGTGTTGGGTATTTCTTATGTCCCTGAGGAAACTCCCTCAAGTGCTCTGCAATTTATAGACTTGGAGTTACCTGAGACACTATGTCTCGCCCAGGGGCCCACAGTCATTAAGTGGCAATGATTTTCTTGATTTGGAGGCCAGCTGTCTGGTCATCATCCCATGCTGCCTCTGAAGTAGATTATATAGATTTTATTACTCATTCGTTTCTGACTCTTTGTGACCCCATTTGGGGTTTTTGTGGCAAAAGATACTGAAGTGGTTTGCTATTTCCTTCTCCAGCTCATTTTACAGATGAGGAAACTGAAACAAACAGGGGTGAATTGACTTATCCACGGTCACACAGCTAATAAGTATCTGAGACCAGAATTGAACTCAGGTCCTCCTGACTCCAGGATCAGTCTTCTATCTACTGCACCATCTAGCTGCCCAGTTGTACAGATACTAATAGTTATATTTATATGGAATTTATAATAAATTATTTTATAGGGTTTTATGGTATGTAAAACTGTTTCATTCACTCAATAAGTATTTATTATACTGGGAATTGTGTTAAGGCACTGGGTATACAAAGATACAAGTGAAATGGTCCCTGCCCTGAAGGAGTCAATCAGTCAGTAAACATTTATTAAGTACCTACTATGTGCTAGGCACTGTGTATGTGTTCGTCCTTTATTCCCAAAGAAGACTATAGAAGACTAAGAGAAATAATGACACGACTTGCACTTAAGACTTTGTTTTGAGTGAGGGAGGGCTGTGCAGGTCGTCAGCCTCACTTCACCTCCAGAGCCATCTGAATCCAGTGAGCAGATACTCATCAGGATGACTGGAGATGACCCAGGATGAGACAATTGGGGTTAAGTGACTTGCCAAGGTCACACAGCTAGTGAGTGTCTAGTGTCTGAGGTGAGATTTGAACTCAGATCCTCTTGACTCCTGCACTGGTGCTCTATCCACCGCACCACCTAGCTGTCCTATGACACTGTGCTAAACCCTGAGGATACAAAAGCAGTTTCCACTTTCAAGGAGCTCCCCATCTAACAGGAGAAAGGATATCGAAATTGTGAAGGAGGATACAGTGGCCCTTAATATAAATAAACATTTATATTTCTATATTTGTATGTTGCATATAGTAGCATATCTACCAAATATAATGCATATACAAAATGAATAAAAGGCAGTTGGGGGAAGGAGTGTCCTAGTGGCTAAGAGGATAAGGAAAGCCTTCATGGAGAAGGGGGCACTTGAACTAGGTTCTGAAGGAAACCAGGATTTCTCAGGACTGAGTTAAGGAGATGGTGTATTCTAGGCATAAAAGACCACAGGTGGAAAGGCATGGAGATAAGATTTGGGGTGTGGTGTATGCAGAATAATGAGTAGGCCATTGTGATTGGATTGAAGAGAATAAGGAGTTGAGTAATAGAGGAGAAGACTGGAAAAGTGGGAAGAGGCCAGGCTTTGGAGGAATTTAAATGCCAGACCTTAGAGGCAATTATCGTATTTGATCATGACGTGATGTACAATGGGCAGGTTTTTATCTCTGTTTCACAAATAATGAACTGGTGCTGAGAGAGGTATAATGATTTCCCCAAACTCAATTCGGCATTGTAAGCAGAAGTCAGTCAAGCCTTTAACACTCTCTAAGACTTCACATAAGAAGGAATGTAAAAACTTGTTCAGGTTAGCTTTAGAGCAGGAATGAAAGATTAGGAAAATTGCAAAAATTATAGACCATTTAATAATAAAAACAATTTTAAAATAAACAAGGTAAAGAAACTAAGCTGGGTCAGACATGGAAGTTTTACTGGAAAGATGTTTGCTTCATGTGGATATGGGCATCACATGTGCAAAATAAAGAAATGAGGGAACTACTAGAATAATTTTGGTGATCAACCATGTACAGAGGGAACAACTTTTCCTATTGCCTGAACTTATAAGGTTCCTAGATGTACTTGGAAATAATCCAGCTAGAGAACTGCAATTTAAAACAACTCTGAGGTACCATCTCATACCTATCAAATTAGTTAATATGACAGAAAAGGAAAATGATAAATGTTGGAGGCAATGTGGAAAAATTGGGCCATTGGTACATGGTTAGTGGAGGTGTGAACTGATCCAACCATTCTGGAGAGCAATTTTAGCCCAGAGAGCTATAAAACTGTGCATATCCTTTGATCCAGTAATACCACTGCAAGGTCTATACCCCAAAGAAATGAAAGAAAGGACCTATTTATAGAAGGGTGTTCATAGCTGCTCTTTTTGTGGTGGCTAAGAATTGGAAATTGAGGAGACGTCCATGAATTGGGGAATGGTTGAACAAGCTATGGTATATGATTGTGCTGGAATACTATTGTGCTATAAAAATGCTATAAAAAGTGCTATAAAAAATGATGAGCTGGCTACTTTTAGAAAGAACCTGGAAAGACTTACATGAACTGATGCAAAGTGAAGTGAGCAGAACCAGGAGAACACTGTACATATTAACAGCAATATTGTACAATAAGCAACTGTGAATGACTTAGGTATTCTCAGAAATACAATTATGCAAGATAATCCCACAGGACTCATGATGAAAAATACCATCCACCTCTAGAGAAAGAAGTGACCGAGTGTGAATACAGACTGAAGCACATTAGTTCTCCCTCCCTCCCTCCCTCCCTCCCTTCCTTCCTTCCTTCCTCTTTCCTTTCCCTTTCCTTTCCTTCTTGTACAATTTCACAAAATGACTAATATGGAAATAGGATATACATGAATGTTCATGTATAATTTATATCAGATTGCTTACCATCTTAAGGAGGGGGGAGTGGAAGAAGGGAGGGAGAAAATTCAGAACTCAAGATTAGAAAAAAATTGTTTTTACATGTAATTGGGAGAAAATAGTGTTTTTTTCATTTTTTTCATGGAAACTTCCTTTATTGATAAAGATGCAGATTTACATCTCATTACTTTTATCTTTAGAGATAGCATTCCTAAGCTGGGATTCTTGAACTCTCTTTCTCTTCCCATTCTCTTCTCTCTCCCCGCTCTTTCTTTTTTTCTTTTTTTAAATTTATTTATTTATTTAACTTTTTACATTCATTTTCATAAAATTTTGGGTTCCAAATTTTCTCCCCATTTATCCCCTCCCCCACCCCAATACACCAAGCATTCTAATTTTCCCTATCATCAATCTGCCCTCTCTTCTATCATCCCTCCCTTCTCTTGTCCCCATCTTCTCTTTTGTCCTGTAGGGCCAGATGACTAACTGTATTTCCCTCCATCCTATTCTGCCCCCCATTGTTTCTATTCTGTCTTTTGATCCTGTCCCTCCCCAAGAGTGTTGACTTCAAATTGCTCCCTTCTTCCATTGCCCTCCCTTCCATCATCCCTCCCTCCCTACTTATCTCCTTCTTTCCCATTTTTCTGTACTGTAAGATAGGTTTTCACACCAAAATGAGTGTACATTTTACTCCATCCTTTAGTCGAATGTGATGAGGGCAAACTTCATGTTTTTTTCCTCAGCTCTCCTCTTTTTCCCTCCACTAAAAAGCTTCCTGCTTGCCTCTTGAATGAGATATAATTTACCCCATTCCATTTCACCCTCTTTCCTCCCACTACATTTCTCTCTCACCATTTACCTTAATTTCTTTTAAGATATGGTCTCATCCTATTCAATTCACTCTGTGCTCTCTGTCTCTGTGTGTGCATGCTTGTGTATGTGTGTGTGTGCGTGCACGCATGTACGTGTGTGTGCGTGTGTGTGTATGTACGTCTGTGTGTGGTCCCACCAACTACCCAGATACTGAAACATTTTAAGAGTTACAAATATTGTCTTTCCATGTAGGAATGTAAACAGTTCACCTTTGGTAAGTCCCTTATGACTTCCCTTTGCTGTTTACTTTTTCATGCTTCTTCTCATTCTTGTGTTTGGAAGTCAAATTTTCTTTTCAGCTCTGGTCTTTTCATCAAGAATGCTTGAAAGTCCTCTGTTTCACTGAAAGACCATATTTTCCCCTGAAGTATTATACTCAGTTTTTCTGGGTAGGTGATTCTTGGTTTGAGTCCTAGTTCCTTTGACTTCTGGAATATCATATTTCATGCCCTTCGATCCCTTAATGTAGAAGCTGCTAGATCTTGTGTTATCCTGATTGTATTTCCACAATACTGTAATTGTTTCTTTCTAGCTGCTTGCAATATTTTCTCCTTGACCTGGGAATTCTGAATTTGGCCACAATGTTCCTAGGAGTTTCTCTTTTTGGATCTCTTTCAGGTGGCGATCAATAGATTCTTTCAATACTTATTTTGCCCTCTGGTTGTAGAATGTCAGGGCAGTTTTCCTCGATAATTTCATGGAAGATGATGGCTAGGCTCTTTTTTTGATCATGGCTTTCAGGTTGTCCCATAATTTTTAAATTGTCTCTCCTGGATCTATTTTCCAAGTCAGTTGTTTTTCCCATGAGATATTTCACATTCTCTTCCATTTTTTCATTCCTTTGGTTTTGTTTTATGATTTCTTGGTTTCTCAGAAAGTCATTAGAGTCCATCTGTTCCATTCTAATCTTGAGAGAACTATTATATTCAGTGAGCTTTTGAACCTCCTTTTCCATTTGGCTAATTCTGCTTTTGAAAGCATTCTTCTCCTCATTGGCTTTTTGAACCTCTTTTGCCAATTGAGTGAGCCTATTCTTCAAGGTGTTATTTTCTTCAGCATTTTTTTGGGTCTCCTTTACCAAGGTATTGACCCATTTTTCATGCTTTTCTTGCACCTCTCTCATTTCTCTTCCCAGTTTTTCCTCCACCTGTCTAATTTGATTTTCAAAATCCTTTTTGAGCTCTTCCAAGGACTGAGCCCACCGGACATCCACCTCGGATGTCTGGGATACAGAGGCCCCAACCTCCATGTCTTTCCCTGATGGCAAGCATTGTACTTCATCATCAGAAACGAAAGGAGGAAGGAACATCTCTTCCCCAAGAAAGTAGCTCTCTATAGTCTTATTTTTTTTCCTTTTTCTGGGCATTTTCCCAGCCAGTTACTTGACTTCTGAGATTCCTCTCCACCCCTGCCTAGATCTGCCCAGCTAGTGCTTGGGGTCTGAGATTCAAATGCTGCTTCCCAGTTTCAGGGCTTTCTGCGGCGGGAGCGGCTGCTATTCAATGTGAGCTTAAGTTCTGGTGCTGGGCTGGGGGCAGGGCTGCCTCCCAGGCTCAATTCCCTCAAGGGCTTTATGCAGAGACCTTCTGTAATGGAGCAGGTGGGGGCAGGGCCGTCTCCTAGGCTCAGCTCCCTCAGGGGGTTTATGCAGAGACCTTCGGTAACGGATCTCCTGCCTGCTCGGGGAGTCCTGGCCACCACTGCCTCTGCCGCTGCCTCCCAAGGGGGCCCGAGTCATGGAGATACCCCGCTCCCCTCTCAGTCAGCCCAGAAGTCTCTCCCACTGACCTGTAGCGTCTGTGGTTGGAGGGACCTTCCCGGCTGCTGGAGATTCCGTCCCTGAAGCCTGCTTGGATCTGTTCCTCTGGGGCCGCGTGGCCAGGGCAGCTCAGGGGTGGGTTCTGCTTTCCGGGGCCAAACACACCCCTGGGGACAGCTCTCCAGGGCTCTCTGGAACAGAAATCTCTTCCACTGTGTTTCTGTGCACCTTGCAGTGATCCAGAATTTGTGGGGAGTTGTTTTTACAGGAAATTTATTGGCTGTGTTTTCGGAGCTAGCATACGTGAGTCTTTCTACTCCACCATCTTGGCTCCTCCCCCCAAGAGTGTTTTTTTTTTAAAGAAAATAATCCACACCTGATTCATCTGACTTTTTTTCCTCCTAGGGACACTGTGTAGGTGAGAAGGGAAAATGGAAGTAGATGTTGTCTTTCCTGCAGTCAGATTTTCCCCATTTCCTACTATTCCTGAGGAAGCTACAAGAGGGAACAAGTGATTACAGTTTTGTAGAAATAATCAGATCCATGTAGACCTGGGAGCTCAGAAGGTCATATAGTCCAATCCTCTCATTTTACAGATGAGGAAGCTGGGAATGATGCATGATTTACCTAAGCTCACACAGGTAATAAGTATGTGGCAGAGGCAAGATTTAAACCAGATCCCCTTGATTCCAGAACTGGTTATCTTTCCAAGGTACCACGGCAGTGAGTAGACAAGAGTGCCAGTTTATGTGGCTGGGACACCAGCCTGGGTTGCAGGGAAGGCAAGAAGGAGAAGCAGTGGTGGCATTGAGGGTGTATTCAAGGTGAAAGTGATTGATTAGGGAGCCTGAGTCTGCTGCTGTATGTTTCATGTGTGACCCTGAAAAGGTAAAAATGAGCACTGGAATGTTTCTGCAATGGGCTGGTATTCTGGTCTGTGTGGAGGCTTGGGACTTGGACCTTTGGTTGTATATTTGAAAGTATCAGTTCAAGAGAAAGCAACAGTAGCTAAGTGTAGCCACTGGAAAGCTGGGCCCCTGGAGGCAATGTGGTGTGAGCTTGGCCCATTTGTAACTCCTTTTTCCCTGTCTCTGTGTCCCAAGTCCTTCCCATACAGTACAGAGCAAATGATGATGAAAAAGTGGAAGATCAGATTTTGTCTACTATAACATATCTAAATCATGGACAACAGAAATAATCTCTGGGTTTCTGTTTCATAAGGAGATTACCTGGAGAGGACTGGGGGAGGGACAGGTAATCTTATACCACTTTTGTAGAAAAAACCTTTCCTCAGACAAATTATAGAAATAAATCATCCCAGCAGGATACACATCCCTGGCTAGCTGTTGAGAAAAATGACCAAGAGACTCAAGAGCTCATGAAAGGTTTTTGGTCCAGCTTGCCAGGTAGGGAAATTTTAGTACTCTTACTGAATGGAGTAGGTGATGAATTTTATTTATTCAGCACGTTTGCCACTTTGAAACCACCTTGCTGGGGAGTAATAAGTCCCTGTTGCCATTTTTGGGGGTAGTGGTGATGATGGGGACTTCAAAAGGCTTCATTTTCATTTTCAACAGTTCCTTGGAGTATTCACTGAGTTTAATTAGCAGGATGAGATGACTGGGAGGAAGGATTGGATGAAAAAAAAATTAAATTAGATTTAAAAACTGCTGTTTTCTCCCCTTGAAGTTCCATAATGCTGAAAGCAGGGGGGCATATCTTGTAAAATACAGCCTATTTATTTATGTTTAACTAGGCAGTACTCAACACAGAATCATGTAACTTTTTTTCCAGGAGTGGATGATATAGTCACAGAGTCATAGGACTAGAAAGGATCTTAGAGATCACCTTGTTCAGTCCCCTTGATTTGCCAAGGATAGAGCTAAGGTCCAGGGAGAAGAAATAGCTTACCTGGGCTATGGGACTACTTCAAAATAGAATCAGCTGGGTATGCTTCCCTGATGTAAAAGCATCTCTCTGTCTAGTCATCATTATGTGTCTAAGAAAGGAATGACTGTGTTTTCTTAAGAATAACCTGAAACCCATATTAAGGGCATATTCAGCCCTATGTTTCCTATGTGACTGTGGGAAAACCATTCCTCTAGGCCTCAGTTTCCTCATCTGTAAAATGAAGGATGGACAATAAGATTTCTAAATTCCCTTTCAAATCTAAATATCTGAAAAAGTGTGACCTCTCAATCCACGACATTAAATTTCATACTGTAGACCTTGAAATAACCTATTTCTCTTCCTTTCAGAATCACAAAAATTCACATTTGGAGTTTCTGCCTCCATTCTATTTCACTTTTTCTCATCTATCTCATTTTGTTGCCCTGAGGCTGGCCACAATATTTTGTTTCAATACTTTGTCAGGCAGAAAATCTGGCTTACCACAAAAAGGGAGAGTTGTCTCCTTGGGAAAAATAACTGGGGCAGAGAGAAAGAAAATGCATAATTTTCTTTAATTTATTCCTAACCAAGATTGCTTTGAAATGCAAGACCCCTTAATTGAATGTTGCCAAGAAAGCTGGATTCTAATTCCAACTGCTACTACTACTACAAGCTATATGACTTTAAAACACTTTACAAATATTATCTTATTTTATCTTCACAAACACCCTGGGAAGGAGATGCCACTATATTCCCCATTTTGCAGATAAGGAATCTGAAGCAGCAGAGCTTAGGTGACTTGAGCAGGGTCACACAAGGTTCTGCGGCTCCATCACCTGGGCCACCTAGGTGCCTCATTCACTGTGTGACCGTGGGAAAAGCACTTCTCTAGACTTCAATGGCCTTATCTGTAAAGTGAAGCCTGGGCTAAAAGATCTCAAAGTTCCTTTCCAGACCTAAAGTTCTGTGACTTTGTGGATATTTTGGTCAATCATTTGACTCTACTTGTTCCCCAGGACTCAGGGCTTCTTATGGGTATTTATTGAAATACATTTATGTACAATATATTCATCAATATTATGTACATATATTTATATGCATATATATATTAATGTACACATCTATTCACATTCATATTATATTCACATATGTATACATATGTTTATATGTGCCTATGTAGAAACAGGTTCATATGTATACATGCATTCCTATATGTATACATGTATTATATATGAATATACATGCATGTTTTAATGTGCTTTGCCTCTGTAGAGGAGTGGGTGTCTAGAGCCTGCCTTGAAGCCAGAAAGATGGAGGTTCAAGTGTTGTCTCTGACACATACTGACTCATTGACAAGGCATTTAACCACGTAGGGTTCTGAAGCAGTGGTGCCAAACTCCAGTGGAAACAGGGGTTGGTAAACTGTACATAAAAATCCTGTGGGCCTCCTACGGACTTGGTTTTAAAGTGCAATGGTATTTGTTTCATTGGATTTTTATTTATTTTGTTAAATGTTTAAAATATTAATATCAAATTTATAAAATATTCTAAATAAAATATTTACAAATATTTTTTAAAATTCCTAATTACAATTTAATCTGGTTGGGGCTGCACTGGGGAGTACTGCTGGTGCTTGTAGCCATGGGCCTCCTGTTTATCACCTCTGCTCTTTGACAACTAAGGCTATGAGTTGTGGAGAAAGTGCTCACCTACATTGATAGAGAGAGTTTCCTCTCCTGGAAGCTCCCTATACCAACGAAATTACACATCTAGTTTTATGCCTTTGTCTTCCAAAGAACAACAGGGAGGAAAGCACTTTGCAAACCTCAAAGTGCTATAGAAACATGACCTATTGTTGCTGATTTAAATGCCAACTTGAGTGACACTCTAGGGTAACAGAAATAGCAGCTGCAAATATTATTTCTTCACTTTGAAGGACAAGGAACCCAGGGCTAAAAACAGCAGAATGAAACAGCATTAGTGGCCTTTTCATTTAAAAGCCTTATCCTGCCTGCCCAGTTCATAAAGAGAACACTCATCTGGTAAACTTTACCATGAAATCTGGGGTGATGACAACATCCCATCATCATTATCATTCTGGCAGCCACTGGAACAGGGAGGAGGACGTCCAGGCCATGGGGCAAATCACACTGTCACACTATCAAACCCCATATCCATTCCTTCTCCATCCCTCAAACTGATATTTAGTTACAGAAGAAGCAACAATGGATTTGGAGTCAGAGGACCTAGGTTCTAGGACCAGTTCAGTTACTCCTATATATCTTTAGGAAAAGGGCCTTCTTCTGGACCCCATGGAACTCCCCAAAGCTAGTCTGGATTCATGGCATGTTTGGGGTCTGCATCTACTCAAAAATCAGAGCTCACAAATCACCGATGTCCATCATATTTGACCAAGGTAAAAGCAGAAGACAATTCATTAGCATAGTAAAGTAGATAACAAGGGAAATCCAACCCCTTCCCTGCCACACGCTACACACAGAAATATATTCTCCTACAGACTGCCACCGAGGATTGTGTTCTACCTCCTTATATTAAGTCCAATCTTGGTCTCCCTCCATTTCCTTTTTATACCACAGGAGAAGGACCTAGGCATTTTACTCATCAAGTCTTGCTAATCAATTTTGGCAGCAGTGCTTTGGTGAGACCTACTCGTTTTAGTCTCTGTGGCCACCCAGGCTTGGGGACAGGTATCAAGCCATTGCCATGGTTTCCAAATGGTTCCTTCTGAATGACTCTCCAACACAGTGAGAGGAAAGAGGACTCAGTCACTCACAAGGAGGAATAGGAGAATGTGTTGCAGATCCTGACATGCATGAGGATGGGGGAGCATTGAAGACAACAGCTTGGCTTCTCTGGATGGAGACCCAGCAGAGAGAAATCACATAACTCACAGCCACAGTGCTCTTGGCTGCTTGTGCTCTCTATGCTAATTCCAGGAGGCATCACGCATGGTGGTTGTGATCTCTCCACCTCTCTGGAGAAAACACACACCACCACCACAACAACAGTAATAACCCAAACTCAGGGAGAATCTCTATGCCAAGTGATACAAAGACTTTCTCTGATGTTCAGGACCCTTTCAAGTAACCTGGACCAGATGACTTACACCCTCAGGCTCTTAAAGAACTGGCAGGTAGGATTGCTGCCAGTGACATCTGAAAGATCCTACAAAACCACAAGATTGGTGGACAAATGTTCTGCTTTTCAAAAAAGGAAAAAAGAACAGAGACTGCAAACTATAGGTCAGTAAATTTGACTTTGATTCCTGGGAAAGTTCCATAATAGATCATTAAAGGGATGGTTCATTAACACATAGAAAGGGAAGCAGTGGTTATAATAAGGTAGAATTTCTTCATTGAAAACAAGGCTTGCTAGACTAATCTCACTTCCTTTTTTGTCAGGATTATTAAATTAGTAGATGAGAGGAATGTGGTGGATATCACTTAGCTAGATTTTTAGCAAAGTCACATTTCCTACTGTTCTTATAAAGAAAATAGAGAAATGTGTCATAGCTAGTAACACAATCAGATAAATTCAGGACTAGTCGGGTGGCTGCACTTAAATGGTATTTGTTAATAGTTCAATGTCAGATTGGCAGGAGGTTTGCAGACTAGTACCATAGGATCTATGCTTAGTCCTGTGCTGTTTGATAGTTTTATCCAGGATTTTGATAAAGTCATACATAGTATGTCCATCATACAAATGTGGGAGGAATAATTAACACATTGGTTGACAAAATCAATCCAAAAGATTTCTTTTGAGAGGCTGGCAGAATGGGTTGAACCTAATAAGACGAAATTCAATAGGGATACATGTAAAGTCTTGCATTTGGTTACAAAAGATCAACTTCACCAATGTGAGATGGGGGAGACATAGTCACATGGCAGTTTGTCTGAAAAAGATCAGGGGGTTTTAGTGGCCTGCAAGCTCAGTGTGATGTGGCAGCCAAAAAATCTTTCAGGAATAAGATGATAGCTTCACTGTACTCTACCTTTGTCTGGCAATACACAGAGTGTTCCATTCAGTTCTGGGCAACAGTTTAAGGAGGACAGTGTCCAGACGTTTAAGGATGGAGAAAGTCTTTGAGCTCATGTCATGCAATTGCTTGAAGGATCTGGTCAACTTTAACCAAGAGAAGAGCAGCTCTGTAGGGACAGGACAATTAGTTTCAAATATCTGAAGGGTGTCATGTAGGGCATTAATTAGACTTGTTCTGCTTGGTCCCAGAAGGCAGAACCAGGAGCAGCAGGTGGAAGTTGTACAGAAGGCAGCTTAGGTTCATATCAGAGAAATCTTCCTGGACATTGGAGATGTCCAAAAGGGAATGGCTGCCTAGATAGGAGATGAGTGTTCATTCCTTGGAGGTCTTCAGGCAAAGCCTGGACAACCATTAGTTGAATATGTTATATTGGAGATTCCTATAGAGTAGGAATTAGCCTTTTTTTGTGCATCTGAGAACTGTTTGATTAAATCTATGGATCCCTCTGACTGCCCATCTGTGTTTCTCTCTTTCTTATGTGTGTGTATGTAAGTATGTATGTATATGTATATACACATATATATTTGTATTATGTTTATCTATAGATATATATGTATATATCTATAATAGATAATTTAATACAATATCCATATATAATATTTTTTAAAAATTTAAGTTTTATGGCCCCTTTGAAATCTATTTATAGATACACTGTGGGATCAGCAGATCCCAGGTTTGAACCCCTACTTCAGTGAATGGGTTGGGTTGGGTGGCTGCTGAGGTGCCTTCCAACTCTCCAATTCTATGATCCTGTGCTTCAATCAGTGAAGCATGGGATAGTCCAGAGTCTGTGCCTACCCAGACCTGCCCCTTCCATGAGCATGATCCTTCCAGTCTTACAACCTATGATTCCGTAACACTCACAGCTCATATTCATATAGAGTCAATAAGTTTTTAAGTGTTCCCTTCACCATCCTGAGATGCAAGTAGATACCAGATCAAAATGAAGATTCAGGGCTGCCTTAAAAGGAGAAAATAATTCACAAAAGGTGACAACACTTTGAGCCTTAGTAAAACCTTGTATTTACCTCCAGAGCTTAGCAACATGGTCTATTTATAGTGGACGCTTCATGCTTTTTAAAATTGTATTGAGGGGTATATATGGAAAAGGGAAAAGTGTTTCATCTTGCTTTGCCTTTATGAATGGCACTGTGGAAGGAGACTTATGGGATGATTGTATATAGAAAATCCTCAGTAATTCTTTAGCACTACCTGACCATCTTTTCTTCTACCAAGTGTCTCTGAATCCATGTCTGGTATCAGCAGTGTCTTGCCTTGCATAGAGAGCAGGGTCTTGCATGCACAACCAAGCCCACAGCCTAGGCTAATTCACTCTCATCTTGCACACCCAGTATTTAGCTATGTCAGAACTAAATTTTTATAAGTCTTAGGCTGTTTGTTATACTCTTGTACTATAGTTCCATTTGGAAATGACACATTATCTTGTTGGATCATTCTGGCCTTCAAGTTACTGGGGTCCATCAACATAGGTTGATCGTGCCTTGAGGATAACTGAAAGGACCCTATCATGTCCAGTTAGATATTTATCTTGTGCAGGTGGGTGTCCCCTGTGTTAAGACTGTGTCTCTAAATCTGGTCAGTCTTCTTGAAAATATGTAAGATCACATGTAAGACTATAAAGCATATGGAAATCATGACAACTCTTTGATAGTACTGAGGGAAAATGTAATCAAATTCAATAGAATTCAAATATTTGAAGAAGACTTTGATTGAATTCCACTTGTAGTGGTTCAGTAATGTCACCATGATGTATGTCATGAAGGAAAGACATATCAACTCCTTGAGGACAGGAACCATGTGTTATTGCCAGCAAATCATAGGATAATGAAATTCTTAGTGTTGGAAAAGACTATACATAGACCAGATTTCTCATTGTACAGATGAGGAACCTGGGGTCCAAAGTCATACAATTCTAGAGTCCTCCTGCCTCCCAGTTCAATGTGTTCTTCCCACAGTGGTACAATGTCATTGATCTTGGTATCCCAGGCAGCACCTAGTACAGTGGCTTACACCTAGTCCCTACTTAAGTCAATGCTTATTAGTTTGATGTGAATTGCTATGACCATGAACATTTCAGGAAATGTTCCCGTAATAGTCTGGTAGAATTATTGTTTCCCTCCAAGGTCAGATATTGTCACCAGGGAATTACTTAGGTGTTAAGGAGAGGAATGAGCCTAATGAAATCTAAAGTAGAGTTCCTTAAACCAAGAGAAGGTGGAAAACAACTCTTGGTAAAAGGGAGGAAACTTGTTCATTGATCAAATCCTATTTAGCATATACAAGAGGACTCTGGATCAGCCCAAACAATGATTTCCCCTTTTGATGTAGATCATCCTCCTGGTTTTTCATGCAATTCGTGATAATGTGACCAAACCTTTTTCTGCTTACTATAAGCGGTATTAAAAACAAACAAACAAACAAAAACCCAACAACCCTACCCAAGATGAGTAAGTGTATTAGCAGCTAATTTAAATTAAACCTAATTTTTTTTAATGTGTTTTTCTTAAAGTGTTCTCCACTGAGGTGAAATGTGAAACATCATACTGGGTAAGTGAGCTTTTACCTGCTGTTTTATAAAAAAAAAAAAACATGTTAATTGCCACTAGAAGAATCACAGTCATGGCCTTAATTTGCTTTTCTTTGTATATTTTTTTTATCATCTTGCCAACCACTAATAATGTACTGTTTACTTAATAAAAGCAAATGCCATCTAGCCAACTTCCATTACGTCAAAGGCTAATTGACTTTAGGTCGTCCTTTGGAGGAAGGAACCATTGTGAAAGGGCTATATTTTAACTCATTTTTTTTCCCCTTCATTTACTGACTAGGCTAATAATCCAAAGCCTGGGTCAAAGAGAGACAGCATTGAAGAAATGAATACCATGGACTCATTTCAAACACTGCTTGTACAGATTGCTTGCATGATGAAAATCCTTTCAAAATAAAATTCAGAAGACACACTACCCCTCTCTGTCACCTTAGCAGAGGGTGATTTCTTATGCCCTTTCTTCAATGCCAATTACAAAAAGTTTTATAGCTACAGCTGGGGGATAGAACCTGGTAGCCTGGTACCAGGGTGGGTAAAGCTCTGAACTTGGAGTTGCAGGACTTGAGTTTGAATCTTCTCTGCTACTTAACTTCCTGTATGACTTTGGGCAAATCACTTAATTTCTCTGAATCTCAGTTTCCTTACCTGTGAGGTGATGGGTTTGGACTAGTTGATTGCAAAGACGCCTTCTAGCATTAAGTCTGGGATACTCTGACTAGTCAATCACTCAGCCAGAAAGGATGCGGAAAGTACAATCTGCCAACTCCCAGATATCTCATTTTTAATCTTTCCCTTTCTTTGAATATTCTTGATGTCATTGTGGCTGAGCTGCTTTTCACTCATGTCCTACTCCTTGTGAACCTATTTGGGGTTTTCTTGGCAAAGATCCTGGAGTAGTTTGCCATTTCCTTTTCCAGCTCATTTTACAGATGAGGAAACTGAGGTAAAGTGAGTTAAGGAACTTGGCCAGGGTCACACAGCTAGTAAGTATCTAAGGCCAAATTTGAACTCAGAACACAAGAGTCTTCCTAACTTCAAGCCTGTCACTGTAATCACTGTGCCACCTAGTTGCCCAGTGAACATTCTCATTTACTCATAAATAGATGTGAAATTTACAGAAACTGAAGTTATTGAAGCAGATACATAAAAATAAATAAATGGGAGAGGTAGAGGGAAGAGGAATGGAAATATCTACAATACTTGTTTTTCTTAATGGCCTATATATCTTTGTGTTTAGGAAGATAAAAATGGTTTCTGTATAATTTGGTTTGCTCACAATACCATCCTTAGTATATTTAGACATTAAAAAGTTTGGGAGGAAAAAAACATGCTAAAAAATAAGTGAAAGAGGTAGCCAAGAACTGTAAATCAAGGGGATACCCATCAGTTGGGGAATGGCTGAACAAGTTGTGGTATATGAATGTAATGGAATACTCTTGTGCCATAAGCAACGATGAACAGGACTTCAGAGGGGCCTGGAAGGACTCTTATGAACTGATGTTGAGCGAAAAGGAGCAGAACCAGGAGATCACTGTACACAGTAACAGCCAGTGTGTGAGGACTGTTTCTGGTAGACCTAGTCTTTCACAGCAATGCAAGGACCTTGCCAAAGGACTCTTGAGGCAAAATGCCATTCACATCCAGAAAAAGAACTATGGAATCAGACCACAGAATGAAGCAGAATATTTTCTCTTGTGTAATGTTTTGTTTTGGTTTTTCTCATGGTTTTCCCATTCATTTTAATTCTTCTATGTAACATGACTAATGTGAAAATGTGGTTAATAAGAATTTATGTGTAGAACCCATATAAGATTGCATGCTGTCTCAGGAAGGAAGAGGGGATTGAGGGAGAAAATTTAAGACTTGTAGAAGTGATTGTGAAGAAATGAAAACAAATAAATTAATTAAAAATAAAAAAATAAATGAAAGAAACACCTCAAAAGGCAGAACTCTGAACTCTATTCATGAAGAACAGAGAAGACTAGAGCAGAGAAGGGCTTCCTTCACAAATTTCCAACAGCTCTAGGCAAGGAAAGGCCCAGGTGATGTTCAATTGATCACATTTCTCTAGGCAAGAAATATATACCACTAATTGTGGTCTTGACAATAGTTTACCTGTCTCCTAGCTTTTTTCTAAAATTACTCACAGCCCAGTCCAGGAACCATGAGTACAGACAGCCAGCTCCACAGTTGGTCCATGGAGTCTGCATTGATTTTGCAATGCCTGGTAGGCCATTTGTTAGTGGTTCACCCAGCTACTTGTTTTGGTTCTAGTTTTGTTGGTGTTCAGTTGTGTTGGTCTCTGTGACCCTATTTAGGGTTTTCTTGGCAGAGATACTGGAGTGGTTTAACATTTCTTCTCCAACTCATTTTACAGATGAGGAAACTGAGGCAAGCAGATTAAGTGACTTGCCTACGGTCACACAGCTAGTAAGTGTCTGAGGCTATATTTGAACTCAGGCCCTCTTCTCTCCAGGCCTGGCATTCTATCCACTGTGCCACGCAGTTGCCCATGTCTTTAGTAATCACCTAGTAAATGTGGTAGGTGTTAAAGAGTTTTCTCTCTGGCTGCCATTGGTTATGTGCTCATTATCAAATCTTTACAAAATTGGTCTATCCAGATACCCCAAAGATAGACAGGGATAGAGAGTATGTTTATGATGTCTTGTCCAAAAGTCTAAGAGTGACACCCAACTCATCCTTGCTATGGATGAGGATGGGAGTTAAGGGAGCACTGATTTGCATCCTCTATTCCTTGAGGATGATTTATAGAAATAGCCCTGATGTCCCTTCAGCAGGACATAGAATTTCCCAAAGGACCACATTTGAGCAGTTCAGAGATGAACAAACCACTTCTATGTTTTGTTCCCCTTTCATCCTCCTAAGAAATGGAGATAAAATTGTGCAAATTAAGGACACACACATATAAGATAACAAAGAACCCCTATGTGTGAGTTATAAATGCCCTGGTGCCAGGGCACTAGGCAGAGTTTCCAAGGGACAGTTTTCTATCATTTCATCCCTTTACCTCACACTAAAAAAAGAAAATTCGATTACTCCACAGGTCAAGGGGGAGACATCCAGTTGCCTTTGGGAGCAGTCTTGCCCCCAAGGCCAAAAAGAAATCTCACTATCAGCAACAACTTAGTGCAAAATATACCCTTCTTCTGGTTTCTTACCATTTTGCTGACATGTTGATAAAAAACAAAATGGCTGGCTCCTTCCCCTCAGCAGGAGTCTGGCACTGCATGATTTCCTAGAGTCATCCTTCCAGCACGCTTGGAGGAAAAGAAATGATGAGTAGATATGGCATAGGGCAAAGAAAAAAAAAATCAGGAATTTTCACAGAACCTAAATTGCTTTTCTAAACCCCAGGCACGCTCTTTAAATCAGAAGGCACAAGTAATCATGAAATACACTGAAGGGAGCTTTCTGGAATCAGGGAACCTTTGCATGATAAAGTAGGAAATTTTGAAACAAGTCCTCCTTGGAGGAGAGAGGGAAAGGGAGGTGGGAGGGGGGAAGGTTTCATTAGGGGATAACAGAGTAAAGGAGAGAGCTGGAACAGAGGAAAGAGCCCTGTTGCAGGAATCGGGAAACCCAGGGTCGCGTTTTAACTCTGCCTATGATTTATTGTGCAACCTTGGGCAAGTCAATTCCCATGCTGAGCGTCACTTTCCTTGTCTGAAGAATGAAGGAGATGGTTCCTTAGGGTCTCTTTCAGATCTGAGTTTCTGTGGTGCCTCTTACCCAAATTAGAAAGACTGTGGAAGAAAGCCCAGAACATAACGAGGTTGGGTGACCGGTTGGGGGATCGGTTAGGTTCTCTAGTCTTGCTACATCAGGAACAGCACCTGCCCAGGTCTCTTGAGATCCGGGCTTCCTGCACCTTGTATAATGAGGCGGCAGAGGCGGAGCCGGCACTGCCTGCTAAGCAGGAGGTAAACCATTAGAAAAACAGGTCATTTGGAATACAGAGCTATCATCTTTGCTAACATTGCATTACCGCATAAACCTGCCCTGCTTTCACGAGGAATCGAAACTTGCGATAGGAGCTGGGATGAAATAGACAGCTTGGCCTCAATGAAAACAAATTGTTGCCAATTCTGTTCCTCTGGAACACAGGTGGTGCGCATTATGCCGGGAAATGAAGCCAACTCATTTTGCTCGGGCAGGAGCTGCCTGCGCCAGTCTTGACAGGCAGCTAGCCTTTCAGCGCGGCAATCTGTGTGTGAGGCGCCTTCCGCGGCTGGGGTTTAAAAGCCTCAGATTGAAATAAACGCGAGGAAGATTGCACGCAGGTTGCATAATGTAGCCAGTTCGCTTTTGCAGAAAGGCCTCCCACCTCTCAGAAGCGAAGCGCCAAGGCCCCCTGCTGGTAATAGCCAATAAGAGAGTGGCTTGGTGTTGTGCGTGCTAGGATTTTCAGAAGCTGCTCAGCCTCCTTTTAATGACCCGATGCTCTTACAAGCATCTTTGTGGTTTGGTGCAAAAGCAAAGCAAAATAAAAACCCATGAAACGAATGATGTTTCTCAGATTGTGAGGGAACAACCGCCAAGCCCACAGACTGCGTGGATCTGAGTGCTTCAAGATCATTGGCTTTCTTGCTTTAGGATAGCAATCCCTGGGCACTTGCCCACATCTGGCTAGGTCTGGTACTGTCTCAGATTCTGTGAACCTCTGTGGATATTGACTCCAATGTTACTTGTGCAGGACCGTCCCATTTCCCAACCAGACTCGCATCTTCCAGTTTTTCCTCCTCCAAACCATTCCACTCACTTGGCTAGATTCGACTTTCTTCTACATGAATCCGATCATTCCCCTCTGCTGTTAAAAACAATTCCGGTGCTTCTCGCAGTCCCTAGTACCCACCAAACAGTCCAAACTCCTTAGCTTCACAGCTAAGGGCAACCGGCAATCCGGCACCAAACCTTTCCAGCCATCTCCCACTACTCACCTCCACTTTATGCTTTAGGCCAAAGCACGTGACTACCCATCCGTCCTTTCCCACCTCTGCACCTTTATCCGTACCCTTCCCTATGCTTGCAATTTTTTCCCTTCCATCTCTGACTGCATTTCACTACTGATACCCTACTCATCTTTTAGGCTTAGTTCAAGTGACATTTGCTGAATAAAACCTTTTTTGATCCGCAGTGCTATGTATATGATCTCTTCCTTATCAGACTTCACAGCATCTCATCCTCACCTTTTCTGTGTTTATTCACGCTTCCATTTATTCTTATTTGTATACATCTTATCACTTTTACTAGCGTTTAAGCTTTTAGAAGGTGGAGATGGTGTGTTTTTATGTCCCTCAATGCCTAGCACTGTGCATTGTACTTAGTATTTATTAAAGGAATGAATGAATGCAACGTGCTGTCTTTTGAGAGATGATAGGATGTTATGGAAAGACAATCAGGTTTGGCATTAAAACCTGGTTTCAAATCTTGGCTGTCCGATTCTGGAGAGGTCATTTATCCTCTCTGGATTTTAGTTTTTATCCAGCTTATCTATTTCATTGGGATATCGCAGGTATTAAAGGAGATCGTGTACGTTAATTTATCAGCTAATTGGATGGTTAGGGAGATGGAGAAGTCAGACTGCAATTTTGAGTCTAGATGACTGGAAGAATAACCGTGATTTAACATAAAAATGGAATCAGTGAGAGGAGTTGGGTTTGGTAGAGAAAAGGTACCTACCTATGGGATATCCAGTCACAAGTGTCCAGTGAGTAGTTGGGAGAGCAGTGAGGACATCCATCCCACATAACAAAGAAGAATAAAGGGAGAAAAAAGATCAGTGAAACTAAACTACACATATATCCACCAAATCCAGCAGTATATGTGATGCTCCACACACTCCACACTTGATCCATTATCTTACTTTTTTTTCCAAGGCTGAGTTCTGTCATTATAAATAGGCAGCATTGTTTCCTTCTTTCATTCTATTCACATTGTTGTCATTATGTATAGTTTTTCTGGTTCTGATGACTTCAACAGTTCACACAAAATTTCCTAAGCTTCTCTGTTTTCTTCATATTCATTGGATCTTATGGGAGTAACATTCCATTACATTCACATACCACAGCCTATTTTGAGACAGCTAGGTGGCACAGGGGATAGAGTTGTTGGCTTGGAGTCAGGAAGGCTAAGTTCAGATCTGGCCTCAGACCCTGTGTGACCCTGGGCAAGTCACTTAACCCTGTTTGCCTCAGTTTCCTCATCTATAAAATGAGCTAGAGAAGGAAATAGAGAACCACTCCAGTGTCTCTGCCAAATGGGGTCATGGAGAATTGGAAAAAAACAACAAACCCCCATAACCATTTAGTCATCTCCTGCCCAACAGGCATCTACTTTTAGTTTTTCCTATCGTAAAAAGTGCTACTACAAATATCTTGGTGTGGTTTTATATAGGCCTAGAAGTGGCATCTCTACGTCAAAGGGTATGGACATTTTAGGTAGCGTTTGTTTTCTTTTCTGCCCTATGAAGGAGGCTTGATTTTCATTTTGTTTTCTTGAGTACCCTGTTTATAGGCCCCTAGCAGCTTCCTCAGCCTCAAGCAAGACATTTCTATTTAAAGTACTGTCGCCAGACTGTCTAGTACAATGCACTGCCCATGGTATTATTGTGCATGGCAAATGCTCGGTAAATTCTCACTGAATGCACAGGTGAAGGAATGAATAAGAAGAATAGCGAGTATAGACATAGGGACTGAACATACACAAAAAATGAAACCATCCCTCCTTTCAAGGAGCCTACCTTCTAACTTGAAGTCTAGTGTCTTCTATAATTGATTAGTAATGTTTTATAGAAGATAAAGATATAGAAAAATTTTATGAAGAATCTGAAAAGAGTCAACATATGGTGGGTACAGGGTAGGATGGCAAATGGTGTTTTGGAAAATATGGTTCAAGTTTAAGAAATTAAGAGCCCCACTGTCTTTTAGACTTGTCAAGAGCCTCATACCTATCTATATATCATGACTTTTTTTTTCAACAGTTGGGACATGGGAAACATTGAATAATATATTTTTTTAAATGAAGCTGGTTATTTCTTAAGAAAGAAAATGTCTGAACTATGACATCCAATTGAGTGAGGGAATTACATCAGAATCAGTTCTGTGTGTAGCTGGGTCATTGGGTAGGTAGAACAAAGTAAAAATCAACATCAAAGATGTTAAAAACGCCAACCTAACCTGTTAAAACAATTGTTGAAGCTGAAAAGTGAGAAATGGAAAAAGGCAAAGATATTAACTTTGATTAGCATGATATCCTGAAACAAACTTAACAAATGTGGATACAGGACAGTATGGTGGAAAGAGAACAGATACAGAAGTCAAAGGACCTAGGTTTACATCCTGCCTTGTGGTAGGAGCAAAATCCTAACTTCTGTCCCTAGGCAAACTAGTGTAGTTTCTTCCTATAAGATATTGAGACTACCCTCAAGTCTTGCTTGACTCAGGAGACTAAAGGCTTTGCTATTGACATGACTTCCTGACCACCTGAATGCAAAACATGAGAAGACCCAAGGGTGCTCTGATGTTTGACTAGTAGATGATGATAGATACCTTGGGCAAGAGAGTTTCGTTCAACTGAATCAACTCTAGATGTCCTAATACCTGTCCTTTGGCTATGGGTTAAAAAATCTCTTAGCTGTTGAATGATCTACAATTGTCTCATCTTGTTCCAATATTACACCTAACTTACCAGGGGACTGTCCTGAGTCAGGCCTAGTCCATAACACTTCTGATGCTTCCTACCTGTGTGATCTTGGCTTGTTTAACCCCTGAGCTTCAGTTTCCTTATTGAGAAAATGAGGGAGTTAGACTAGAAGATCTATGAAAAGCAATTAGCACAAGGGGGAGGCCAAAAAAAAATCCATAGCTATGTTAGCCAGCCAATAGATGATCTCTTTTCTAGATGAAGAGGGATTGGAGCCAAGGGCAACACTGGCTTCAAAATAAAAATGTAATTCTAAAACACTAAAGAGGAGGAGGGCGGAAGACTATGACCAATATTAACTTATAAAACAGTGAGAAGCAACATTAGTGAAAATAGGTGTTCAGAAAACTTTGTATAATACCCAACAGAGCCATGTTAGCCCAAGAATATTCATTGATAAAAGTGGCAGAAGAAAGAAAATGGGATGAATCTGTCAGTATTTTTGCAGCACTCCTTTTGGTAATCTTTGAGTATTTTATGTCCAGTTTGCTTTAGGTACATTCAACATATTTAGATACATTCTTGTTTGGAGCACCAATTTTCTCTCTCTGATATCAGCCAATAGAGGAAATAGACAATGTTTAAAATAGAAATACAGGGCAAACAGCAGGAAAATACATTAAATAATAAATAATCTCATGGCCTGTTTCCCAAACCACTCTACTTTCTAACTCCCAGGAATAGCCCTGCTTTCCCCCATGACCTTATTATCAGCCTAGCAGCGGATCCAGGGAAAGAGGACGTGGTAATCTAACTACTTGTCCATTGGATGACTATGAAAGGTGCTTCATCTAAATGTCTGGGTTACTGTCACATTTTACCTATAAGTTTTCAGGATTATGTGGCATAGCTGCAATGAAGAAGAGAAAGGTTGGCAGGGTGCCACCTAATCAAACCCAAAGTCTGGTAGACATGTCTGCAACACTGTCAACAATCTGGCATTGCCAAAGGGTGGAAAATAAGTCTTCATGTCTCCAGTGAGAATCCAGCATTTTAGGGTCAAGGTTAGAGTTGGGGTTAGGATTAAGATTAGGGTTAAGGTTAAGTATAAACTCTAATAGATTGAAGTAGAGAATAAGGGAAGCTCTTCTGTATTATAGTCATTTTCTTCCCTTATATCCTTCTCTTTCTTAAGTTTTTTCAATTTTTATGTGCCCCATTCCTAACTTTGCATGCAGTTCTTTAGTAATGTCAACCCTTATGGCATATTTCTGTCACATAATAGGGAGATTTATTTTCCTTTGGAGGAAGGCAAAGTCCAGTCCCATAACTTTCCCCCCTTTCTCCCCTCATTGACTCTTAGAGATAGTAGGACTCTAAATGGAAATAATTGATTGGGAAAAATCTTTGCATTAAGTATCTTTGATAAGGGCCTAATATATAGGGAATGACAGAAATAGACAAGACAAATAACCATTCCCCAATGAATAAGTGGTGAGAGGATATAAACAAATGTATTTCAAAAGAACAATCGCAAGTTATTAACAAATATATAAAAGACTGCTTCTAATGATCAATGATAAGAATTAGAAATTGAAACAATTCTGAGATCCAATCTCAGATCCAGCAAATGGGCAAAATTGACAAAAGAGGCAGATAGTCAGTGTGGAAGGGCTATGGAAAGACAGACCCTCTACACTGCTGGCAAAGCTGTGAATTGGTTTGAACATTCTGGGAAGTGATTTGAGATCATGCCAATAGGTGACTAAATTACCTTTGAAACAGAGGTCTCACTGCTAAGTATATGCCCCAAGGAGATAGCTGACAGAAAGAAAAGTCCCATATACACCAAAATATTCCTAGAAGCACTTATTTTTGTTCTAGCAATGACTGCAAAGTAAAATAGATATCCATTAATTGGGGAAGTAACTAAATAAATTGTGTACATGAGTATGATGAAGTTTTACTTTGCTGTAAGAATAGATGAATGTAAAAAAATTTCAGAAAAGTACACAAAGACATAAGAATTTATGCAGAATAACATAAGTAGAACCAGGAAAAGATATATGCAATGACTATAATAATGTGATAGAGAGAACATTAAAAAAGCCCAACAACCAACAAATCTGTATTTTGTAATGGCTAAACTTGACCCAGGAAGAAGTGTTGATACCTGGAGATCTATGAGTAAGAAATATTGCATATACTGTCAGATATAGTTGATGTGTTGGTGGGTACTGCTGAATTGTTTTTCGTTTAAAATCTTTGTTACAGTGGGAGTGGGGGAAGAATCTCTTCAGAAATGAATAAAAAATGTAAAATACAATATAAAAAATGTAATGTAATACAATGTAAAAAATTTTTTTAAAGCAAAGAAGGTGGGTTGCTTATATGACAAGAGCCAAGGCCAACAGATAGACAGCTAGTGTCCTTCACTGGTACTTGTGAAGTGTAAAAAGTCCTAGAGGAAGGCCAACAGTTCATTAGGTGGTTTGTTCCAGAACACCTCCAGAAGAAAAGAGAGAAGAATTGCCCAGAATAAACAGGTATCTGTGCCGATGTAGAGAAATTACGGGTCTATTGAAATACCGATATACATGACACAAAAGGATAGTTTCTGGGAGGTCAGGGCAGATGTATGTGAACTTGCGGAAATCACTTAACCTCTGGATATTCAGTCTCCTCATCTGTAAAATGAGGTCAGACAATGATTTCTCAGGTCCTTTCCAGATTTGGATCCTATGACTGTCGACCTGGGATGTATACTAAAGGGATCCAGGTGATGAAAATGACAAATAAAGACAAAAGGCTGTAAAACAACTATGTGTCTTCTGTCCATTAGGAGTCAGCTCTCTAGACTTGTGCGACATCAGCATTACTTTTAGGTGCCAGCAGTATCACAGGCCATTAAACTTTTCTTAACTGCCATTGATTGCTGAGTTACATAATGGCTTTGGTCATCAACCCTAACCCCACCATCTCCTCCTTTACCTAGCAACAGATGTCTTTATTTAGTAAGGAATTAACACCTATTAACTACAATTGACCATGGAGTATTAGTACTACATCTTTACCTAGGAGCAGTATGTGCATCTGTGCATATACTGCCCCCTTTCCTTTCTCTCCCTCTCTCTCTTTCTCTTTCTCTCTCTCTCTCTCTCTCTCTCTCTCTCTCTCTCTCTCTCTCTCTCTCTCTCTCTCTCTCTCTCCCTCTTCCCTTTTCTCTCTATTACAAGAATCACTTTAAAGAAAATAAATCCTTTGAGAAATCCTGCCAAAGTAAGGCCCTCCTACTTGGGTGAATTACTGATTGATGCTTAGATTTGTTCTTTCTTTAACATGCAATTCTATTTCAGCTAGTCCACTGGAAGACCTCACTCTAAAGGGTGTTCTCCTTATTGTTTTTCACAGAATTTACTGAGCTGAGTCTTTATCTCTCTCTCTCTGTTGGGTAGCCGCCTTGCACTATGATCAAGGGTGCTCAAACAAAACCTGACATAAAAAGAAATAGACGAAATAGAAAATGCTCCCCCGAGTGGTTGCATGTGTAAATTGTAAGCAATAAGCTCCACAAGGAGTCTTTGGGATTTGAATTATGTAAACTCTTTTAATCCTTTTACCTTTCATTCAAGATCATTCCAATAGCTTCAGAATTAGGTTTCCAATTTTATTATTTGGAAATTATTTCTTTGTCAGTGATTTCATTAGGCACTTTTATCATCTCGGTGCACTTAAAAACGCATACATACACAGAGTTTCTATTCTCTCAACTTTATCACCACCAAAGAGCATATTTTAATATGCTGCCCTGCCAATTCTTTCAAAGAATTAAATATCAATATAAAATGGTAATAACAAATATTAAGAAATTAAATATAAATGCTGTCTCTAACAATCACCTCTAATTCAAATCAATTTTTTCTAGCTTATTTGGGATATGATTATTCATTCATTCATGAAGTTGTTCAGTCAACAAACCTTAATTAAGTCCCTACTTTGTGCCAGACATTGTGGTGAGGGAGGGAGGGTCAGGAAGACAAAGAAAATAATAAAAGTCCTGACCTCCAAGAATTTATATTGGAGGGAAAAAAACATGCTACGTAAATGCAAAATAAAAACAAATAGGAAGTCATTTCAAAAGCAAGGGCACTAGCAACTTAGAGAATCAAGTCAGGCCTCCTTTAGAAGGTGGTGCTGACTGATGAAGGAAGCCAGGCATTGTCTAAGGAGCATGTTGCAGACGTGTGCAGAGGTGTGGCAGGGGTAGATGAATTGTACATCTGGGCAACTCTAAATACCACAGGTGGGCTGGAATATAGAGTACTTGCAGAACAGGGCACCGGAATAGGCAGTCAGGAATCAAGCTGAGAAAGACCTTAATTGTTAAAGTAAGGAGTTTGTATTTTATCCTAGACACAAGAGCCAGGCAATGGAGATTCGTAAGCAAGTCTCATGCTTTAAGAGTCTCAGTTTGGTACCTGTGTGGAGGATGGATTGAAGAGGGTAGAGACTTCAGGCAGGAAGAACGATTAAGTGGTGATAACAACAGTCTAAGAACATAAGATATCTTTATTTTACTTCAATTCAATTCCATGAATGTTAAGTGCTTATTATGAGAGGAAAGGGATACAGTTTAGACGAGACACACCATATGAGCCTTCATACAAATCATAGTCTAGTAGGGTACTATGCATGTATATGTATAATATATACACATAAATATATATTATATAATATATATACACATGTGTGTATATGCATACGGATGTATGTATAATTATGAGCATATAGCAACAATAATATATAGCTAACATTTACATGGTGTTTTAAGGTTTGCAAAGCTCTTTATATATGCTCCATATATACTTCAGTCTTCATAATAATTCTGGGAGGTAGGTGCTATTATGAGCCCCATTTTACAGGTAAGGAAACAAGGGCTGACACTTGGGGTTAATTTGCTCAAGGTCATATAGCTGAAGAGCATCTGAGGCAAGATTTGAATCCACTCCTTTCTGACATTAGCTTCAGCACTCTATCCACATGTATATGGAGAGGGAGGGAGAGAGAAAGAGAGACAGAGACAGAAGTGGTGGGAAAGAGATACACATACATGTAAACCAAAGTTGTAGGGATTGCATATACATGTTATATATGTGTATATGTTTATTAATAATATATTACTGTATCATATACACATGCATATATAAATATACACATTATGCATTAGCGGGGGGATTTGAGCTACTCCAGAGGATTTTCTCGATATTATTTGTATATTTAACCATGTTAAGAATCCCAAGGGAGAAAAAAGAGGGGGTCTAGAGTGAGTAGATCCGCCTTATCCCCTTCTATACTCCAATGGAACTGGATTACTCACATCTGCCTTGTTGCTGGAACAAAGGAACACTGGGCCTTCCTGTCTGTTCAGCCACTAAACAAACCCTCAGGCCTACCGTGCCCTGCTGCTTGGACCCTCAAGGTGCCCTGCAGTGGCCTCCTCCTGGATATGTTGTTTTCCCTTGAGAACAGGGTCTGTCTTGCTCTTCTATTTATCTCCCATGTTGAACACAGTGTTTTACACATAAGCTTAAAATAAATGCTTTTTATTCTTTCATATATAAATAAGTACATATATAGATAACAAAATGTGAACAGTAATAAATAATAACAGCGAACATTTACATGGCATTTACTATATGCCAGACACTGTGCTAAGTGCTTGAAAATGATGATCTTACTTGATTCTCATCCCCATTTGCAATAGCAAAACCCCATTTTACAGATGAGGAAATTGAGGCAAATGGAGGTTAAATGACTTGCTCAGGTTCACTCAAATATCTGCAGGCCCAGCACTCTATCCATTGTACAACCTGGCTACTTTCTGGCTGAACAATGTAAAATTACGAACCAAGTGCAATATAGGTCCAAGGAAGGAAAGATATTTTCTAGCTGGGAAGATGGGAGGATGGTTTGCTTTACAGAGCATGTGAAACCACACCTGAGCCTTAAAGGATAAGGAGGAATTCAGTAAGTAGAGGTATGGGGTGGGGGGAGCATTCCAAGCATTGGAGACAGCAAGGTATGGAGATGGGAAATAGGAAAGTATGAGTAGTGTAGGGGCTAGAATAGAATACTTGGAAGGGAGTAGCATGAGATAAGGCCTAAAAATGGGGTTGGCCTTGAATGGGAAGTCTAGACATATGGGTTTTATTTAGTAGGGAATAGGAATTATTTAAAAGTTTAGAGGAGTAACATCATTAGATGTCTTCATAAGAAAAGATTGAGCTGGCAGTCGTGTGATGGATGGATTGGACGGGCAAAGCCTGAAAGTGGGAAGACTGGTGGGGAGGCTCTTGCAGTCATCTAAGTGGGTGGTGATGGAGGGCTGCACAAGGTGGTGGCAGGGAGTATAGAAAGAAGGGGACTGATGGGAGAGAGATTTTGGAGGCAGAATTGATAAGGCTTGACAACTGACTGGATGTGGGAGGGCAAGGATACAAGAGTCAGAGGCAGCAGCAGCATTTCAAACATGGGTGGTTATAGGTGAGTGGTGGAGCCAAAAGCAAAAATAAGGAAATCAAAGGGAGGAGGAGGATTTGAGGGAAAGATAATAATGAGGCCTCGTCTTAAAGCTCTTTCTCCTTTTGGCTGTCAAACTCTGGTCTGTGTGACTTGTTGCCGACATCCTAAGGAGTAGATGGAAAGGAGAGCAATGGAGAGTTTAAATTTTGAATATTTTGCTTTATATTAAAATATCAATTTTGCTTTATATTAAAATCTGAGAATATCATTACAGAGATGGCAAATGGAAAAATGAAGCCATACTGGTGGGGCAGATGGGTGTTTCTAATCATTAAAGTGTTCTTTTTACATATGTACTCCTCTTTTTGCTTTTCATTAGCAGGAAAAATAATTTGTTTAAAAAAAATGGCTTACCAAGGTCAAGAATCAAAAAGACAGAATTCAGAAAATTCGGACTTATTCGTTAGACTAACTCTGAGATGGCAAAAAAATCATTGCTTCAACAATTTTTAAAAATATCCAGGCTTTCTTTAAGTATGGTTACTGCCTCTAATGAGGCAGACTCATTACCAGCCTCCTACAATGATGAGTCTCTCTGAATTTTGGCTGTACTGATTCTAGGACCACCAGAAGATCCATCCTTGAGGTCTTTCCTGTCAGGTAAGGTCTGCTGGTGCTTGTGCTCTATGACATTTGAGAATCCAGTGCTCTCTCCATTCCATGATAAGGCCTTGAAGAAGACTTTGGTGAATATACAGTATCTAATATTATGGTATTTAAAGCAGTAGGAATACTATATCTTATTGATGCAATTTTCTTATACTTCTTCATACCAATTCTAAATAAACCATTATCTATTAAGCTTTTCCACATTAGTTCCTCTTTGTGAGTTCAAATCTAGCTTCAGACACTTACTAGCTGTGTGACCCTGGGCAAGTCATTTAACCCTGTTTGCCTCAGTTTCCTCATCTATAAAATGAGCTAAGAAGGAAATGGCAAACCACTGCAGTATCTTTGCCATGAAAGTCACAAAAGGGGTCACAAAGAGTTGGACACCACTGAACAACAGAATTTTGATGTAAAATGGGGGGATGCATGGAACATTGGAGTCTAATCTTGGTTCTGCGATGAATTATCTATGTGATTTTGGTCAAGTAACTTGGTTTATCTAGGTCTCGGTTTTCCTAAGTGAATTGAGACAGATGATCTCTATAGTCCTTTTCACCTCTACCAGTCTATGATTTCTAATTATTCCCTATTTCTTCATAGATTAACTCAGTTTTTGTCCAAATTTATCATTGAGGGAACTTGAAAGAAGACAGGAGTTGAGCCCAGAATTAGGACTGTGGACTGAGATGGCTTCTGGGGATTTTGTCATTTGGAGTCTTCTTGACTTGACTATATGCTGTTAAATCCAAAGCTGTAGACATACAATAGGGTCAAATTAAGGTTTTTGGAAGGGTGGGGAGACCTGACTATGTTGGAAAACAGAGCAAGTGAACAATGAAAAGAAAGAGGCCTAAGGTGCTGGAGTAGAAGACTTAGTCCATCAACAAGCATTGATTTAGAACTTCCTACATGCTAGGCACTGTGCAAAGTGTAGGATACAAAGAAAGGCAAAAGTCATTCCCTGCGTTCCAGAAGGGTTGCACTCTAATGGGAGACACAATATGCAAACAACAGTCTTCAAACTACATATGCCACAAATTATAATCATCAGAGAGAAGACAGTAGCATCAAGAGGGAATCCGTAAAGATTTCTTGTAGAAGGGGGGATTTTAGCTGGGACTTGAAAGAAGCCAGGAGGAAGAGATAAAGGGGGAGAGCATCTAAAGCCTGGGGCATAGGCAGTGAAAGCTCTCGGTTGGGAGATGGAGAATCTTGTGCAAGGAACAGCAAGGAAGCTACTGTCGCTGAGTTGAAGAGTACATGGAGGGCAGGTGTGTGAGGCATAAAAAGACTGGAAAACTTGGAGGAGGCCAAGTTATGAAAGCTTTTAATGCCAAATGGAGAATTCTATATTTGATCCTGGAGGTGATAGGGAACCCCTGGAGTCAACTGAAAGTGGAGGAGGAGGTGGTATGGACACAGTCAGACCTATGTTTTAAGATTAATTTGAAAACTGAATGGAGGATGTGCTGGAGTGGGGTAATCCTTGAGACAAGGAGACCAACCAGAAGGCTATTATAAGAATCCAGGGGTGATGATAGGGCAGGCTTGCACCAGGGTGATTGCACTGTTAGAGGAGAGAAGGGGATATATGAGATATGTGATGAAGGGAAAATTGAGAGGAGTTGGCAACAGATTGGATATGTGAGGTCAGAGTGAGGAGTTGAAGATGATACCTAATGTGGTGAGTCTGGGCTGTTGGGAGGATGGCAGTGCCCTCAACAGTGATAAGGAAGTTGGGAAGAGGGAGGGTTTGGTAGAGAAAGATGAATTCAGTTTGAAGATAACCATGGGAGAAAGAGAAGGATGGAATTCATGGCATAGTGGGAAGGTTTAACTTCTGAGAGAAGTGTTACCGTTTCCTTTGAAACTGGCAGGAAGAAGTAAACAGAGGCAGAGAGAAGAAAAATGTTGAAGTAAAAATGAGAGTAGTTGAAGGAGCCCAAAATAGTATCATTTTAAAAAAAATAAGGTGACATGGGTAGGTCTGGCTATCTTACTGCCGAAGTAAGGAGATGAATTTAGGTCCTGACCAAAAAAAGGATAAAATTTAGAACAACTACATGAGCAGTTAGCTACTCAATCTATGAGATAAATATAAAAACAGTAGAATTGTAACCATAGTCTGGTTCAGATTGCACAAAATGAATCTGGAGTGGGTCCAGTTTGAATGATTCTGAATGTTAGTTGTCTTTGTAGTCATAGATATATTGGTAGCAGCACCAACAAAAGGCTAAATTTATAACTCAATTCTATAAATTTCATTAAAGACTTATCAGGTGCCAAGCACTGTGCTACACACTAGAAATACAAAGAAAAAATGAAAAAGTCATTGTTTCTAAGCTTATATTCTATTGGGAAGATAAAGCATGCTGAGATAAGTGCAAAGTATTTAAAAGCCATTTGAAGTAAATTCAAGAAGGAATGAGCATTATTGTCTACAGGAATCAGGAAATATGTAGGAGGTGGCACCTGAACTGTGCTTTGAATGAAGCTGGGCATTCCAAGAGAGAGAGGTGAGGAAGAGGGCATTCCAACATGGGGGAATATTAATCATCTGTTTCCTTTATATGCATACAAATACTACTCCTCCATGTTCACCTTCTGACTATTATGACAAGCAATTATAAAAAACAATTACAGCATACTTTAAACATAAGAAATATTGTAGTTCCCAATGGAGGAGGAGTATGTACAGGGCTAATATAATAATAAAAAAAATTCAATGGAAAAGAGCATAGAGGAAATCCTAGAAATGTGAAAGTTACTTGTTTTAACTTGTTTTACTCTTTTTGTTTTTTTGATTTCTTTACATAGAAAATTGAATTCACACTCCATTTCTCCACCAAAAATGAATAAACAGATTGAAATAGAAGCAAAGCAAAAAACCCAATAATTCTATGATAATGAATGATTGTGAGTGGATTTATTTTCTTTAAGGTTAGTGAAGAAATCTAAGTAATAATAACTCACATGCATGTAGTACACCTATATTACATATGTTTGTATGTATACACATATATTCATACATACAACTTTATAAGGCATTGTAAGTATTATTACCCCTATTTTATAGATGAGCAAAATGAGACCCAGACAATTTAAGTGACTTGCCCATGGCAGTTAGAGTATAATGCAGGGAACTGCATCCAGGTTTTCCGACTCCAGGCATGATGCTATTTCCACTCAGCCTGGTTGCTTTTCAGAAGGAACTCATTGGGGTTGAGTTATTTACTCTAACAAGTTACCCCAGTTAAAGTGAATGGTAGAATGCCCAATCAATCAATAAATCTCAACCGTAGGTTTTAAAATTAGTGAGAAAAGTCCTTGGAATTGGATTGACTACATGGGAATCATTTTCAAATGGGCTGAGGAAACTTGGTTTTGCCATGGGGTCTTCTATAAATTATCAAGCTAGTTTAGAACCAGAGTCATTTGAGACATTAGACCAAGAATGACTTTCCACTAGACCCACTGAGAAGGAACTGCCTGGGTCAGGAAGGTTTCTTCAGCTTAAGCCTTAGTTTAGGTCTTATTCATTCTCCTAACTCCCTTGATTCCCCCTCATCCCCACCAGAGGAGGGAATCCCTGGCCAGAGGAGGACATTTCAAACTTCAAAGAGTCCAGAGTGTGTTGGAGTTTCCTTCTTCCCATCTGTGTCCTAATAGCATCCATCCCCTAGTTTGGCTGACAGCTGTGTCTACTTTTGCAGCTAAGGGATAGAATGGATATAGATTCACAGCTTCACAAGGTACCCAGGAAAGAAGCTACACGAAACCTAAAGTGACCATCTTATGTATTCATGAATGGGAAATAAAGGACTTCCAGCAACCTTTGCCAAACTTGAGGCTTTCCCCTGAACTCTGTCATGTATTTGTAGGAAAACGTATCATAGGTGTTAGGGGGATGTTTTGTAGCTACTTAAGAATGACTGACTAAATTCACTCTCCAAGATAATACTGGTGAGAACACTCTGGTGAGGGCTCAAGCTTATGGTGTGAGAGAATCTTCCCTGTCTTCTCAGGACCTTCGTCTCAAGGACCCTAGGACCTTGAATCTTGCCTGAGACTCTTCTATGAGAACAGGAATTGGGATAAGGATCCTGAGAGCTTCTATGGTTTACACTACTATAATATTTAAACTGCAGTGTGATTAAAGCAATAAATAAACATTCATTAAGTTCCTGCTATATAATACATACTGTGCTGGGCACAAAACAGAAATACAAATAGTGAAACAATTCCTAACCCAGTATCGATTCAAGTATGTAAAAACATTCACAAGTTTCTATTCAATTTATTGTGCTTTTGTTGAATGCTTTCTTTGTATCTAGAAGGTTGGGGGATATCAAAGGAGGAAACAGAGTCCCTGATATTAAGGTGCAGTACCTACCCAAGGTAATTTGTGATTTGCTAGAATAAGAAATAGTCTTTGGATCATAAACAGGTTCTAGTCCCATCCAACTAACTGAGTCATTTTAGGGAACTGGTTTTAAGTCTGAATTTCTTAATTTGTAGAATTAGAATAGTAATACTTTGCCTAATTAACTCTTTGAGATGTTATGAGACTAAAGTAAAAGTTTATAAGAATGTTAGCAGAAGAGGGAATCTTAGGTATCATAGGCTAAACCTTTTATTTTAAAGATGAAGAAACTGAGATTTAGAAAAGTTAAATGACTTGCCTAAGGTCATTTTGCCAATTAGTGACAGAGTTGGAATCAAAGTGTTCTGATTCACAGACCAAACATTACTTTTCCATTATTTTTTAAAGAATAAAATGCTATAAAATTCATTATCATTGTACTATATGACATAAACTCATTAAAAACAACTAGAGAACCATTGCAAGGTAAGTGTGTATATACACTTTACTTATCACCTTTCCTTTTTGAAGAGGATCACTGACATCCATGGGGTGACTTGCCAGTGAATTAGATTTAAGTAAGGGAAAGTTGCATAAAGCCACAGCCTCACTTTCTCTACCTGAGTCATCAAAGACCAGTGGCAAGACAAAAGTCAAGATGACTGGCAAGGGCCAGGGATGCAGTGGATGATCTTGGCATCATCCATGCATGACCAATCTCAAAACACCTTCGTGGCTATTGGAACAGATTGTTCTCATCTGCCCATTCTGTCTGGGGAAGTCTTCACATGCTTGGGTAGACATTTCCCTAACATACTAATGGGTTTGAGGGTTAGTTACCCTCAATTGGGTTTATCCTATCTACTGAGATAATTTCCTGGGGTGCATGCTACCAATTTGTGGAGCCACAGGTAAGAGTTGGTTAGGGGTTGACACCGTATCTATGCATAGTATATGTAGTTACAGGAGTAATTGGATGGTGGAACAAAGATTGCATATCTAAGTACTAAAAGATATTCAGAGTAAGGGAAGATCAGTGTGGTACAGTATTGAAAAAACTTTTATGACCGAGGTCAGTTTTAAGACATGATTTAAAAGATGTTGGCATTCTAAACAGATAGAATAGGTATTAATGAACAAAGGAGCAAAGGCAGCAGTATGCCTTGAAATTGTTGTTTAAGCAAGATTATTTCCTAGGGACCTTAAGTAGATAAGCCTAACTATTAGGGATTACCAAGACAACAGGTTGTATGAATAAAGTGAGGCCCTGGGTTTTAACTGTCAGGCTGAAGAATTTTAGTCCTGGTACCATCACAGACTACACATGTGACCCTGGTCAAGGTGCTTCATCTCTTTGGGGCCCGTTTTCTCATGTGAAAACTGAAGTCAGATTGAGGTTCCTTTCTGCTCTAAACTATCCAGATTTCTAGAATTTAGTCATGTACGCAAACAGGAAGTGATTTTAGATTTTAGAACCAGGGAAAAAATTTTATAAAGAGTAATCTGGTAACAGTACATAGGATAGATTAATACGGTAAGACAGGAGGCAGTGATGATGTTAACCCCGGTCATTAAGGAGCAAGGGTTTTAGAACTGGAATCAGGCTGACGACAGTGAATCAATCAAGCAAGCAAGACAAATAACCAAATGAAGTACTTGCGGACAAAGAACTGACAGGATTTGGTGACTAGATAGGAATGGAAGAGAGGGTCAGTCAATCACAGATTTTACTTCAGGGCTTTCCCCTTTCCACTACTCACCAACCAATCACATATGCCATTCTTACTGACGGTTACAAATTGACTCTCTTTCTTTGATTTTAAAATGAAGATGTATTTTGTAGTGTCTATCATCATTGCACCCACAAGCTTTCAATAAGTACTTGTTAAGTTGAAAATTGTATGTCATGGGGCAGTTGGGTGGTGCAGTGGATAGAGCACTGATCCTGGAGTCAGGAGGACTTGAGTTCAAATATGGCCTGAGACACCTACTACCCTCAACAAGTCACTTAACCCCAACTACCTCAAAAAAATTGCATGCCATTAATTAATGTGAAGCAGCACTGTCTGAAAGTATTTGTAATTTATTGATATTAATTAGGAACTTGGGAACATATGAAGTGAAATAAGTAGGGGGAGCTGGAGCACATGGTGACCCACGGATACAAAGAAGATGATGTGAGTTTGGTGACTGGGGGATTGCTCATAACTTGCCCTCCAGAATTCTCAGATTGCCCTCTCAGACCATGACTCTTCCTTCTAGCTTTCTACCTGCTTCACTCCTCCATAACTATCCTTGAACCTCATTATAGGCTTCAGTCACTCCTCAGCCTGCTTTCTCTGTCCATCATCCCTTCTTTGGCTTCACTTTCCACCCTTGACCCTATGGCTAACCAGTTCAACTTAACATTGTATTTTAACCCTTGAATCTCTTGCCCCACTGTTTTGTCACAACACATTCTTTCCAATCCTCAGTACTGAATGAGCATATCCATTTACCTTTTCCATTAGAACTTGCAAGCTGCTGAATGCTACTATAGGAATTCACACAATAGTGTTACTAATTTATTTTATCTTATTTCAACTGGGTCCTCAGTGAGGTACAGTAATCCATTTACTATGGCTGCTATTTCAGGTACTAAGCCACTTAGACCACATTCTCATCCCTCCCTTTCTGCAGAGGACCTTATATCACATTCTACTGAGAAAATGAAGGCCATTTATCATGAACTACCACTTCTCCCCAATTCTATCCTCAAGTTCCCTCAATATTATCATCCATTCTCTCCTCCTTTGCTCCTATCTCAGAGGAAAAGGTGGTCCTTCTTGCCAAGGCTAACCCCTATTCTTGGGCCCTCAATCCTTTTCCCTCTCATGTTCTCCAGCAGCTTGGTTTTTTAATCATTTCCTTTCTAACTTTCAATTTCCTTTTATTCACTAGCTCTTTTCTTGCTGCCTACAAAAATGCCCAGATTTCCATCCTTAAAATACCTTCCCTTGACTCCGCTATCCTCTCATATTACAGTCCCATGTCTCTCCTCTCCTTCACAGTCAAACTCTTAGAAGAAGCTAATCTTAGTAATGGAGTGACCATTACTCACTGCTGGAACTTCCTCATCTTCCACTCTCTTTGTCACCCGTTGAAGGCTGGCTTCTGATCCCACCACTGAGCTGAGGCCTCTCTCACCAAGATTACCACAGATTTCTACATCTCTCTCTATATAAATTCAGCAATCTTTTCTCAGTTCCTGTCCTTCTTGATCTTTTTGCTTTGATGCTATTGGACATCCCTTTCTCTGATGTGGTCTCTCCTCTCTGGCATTTCATGGCACTGATCTAATCTGGTTTTCTTCCTATCTGTCAAATATCTATCCATATCAGTTTCCTCTGTAGGATCTCTTGTACCCCTTTCTTGGGTGCATCCCAGGAATGTAGCTGGGACCCTTTTTTTTATAGAACCTTTATCTATCTAGGTTATCTCATCAGCTTTCATGGATTTAATTATCATCTCTATGAAGCTGACTCCCAAATCTATATAGCCCACTTTCACCTCTCACATCTCTCTGGGACCATACACAAACTGCCTGCTGAAGATCTCCACAGGGATGCCCCATAGGTAGCTCAAAAGCTGCATATCTAACATAGATCTCATTATCTTTCCCACTTCCCAATTTCCCTATTTCTAATAATAGCACCATCACCCTTTCAGTCACCTAGGTTTACAACTGTGGAATCATCCCTCTTTCCAATCAGTTCCATAAATATCTAAACCCAATGAGTTGCCAGGTTTTGATTCCTCTTCTACTTTCACTTTAGCATCTATCCCCATCTTTTCACTCCTACAACCCTGACTCTAATTTAAATCCTTGTCACCTGTGCCTGGTATGTAGAAGCAGTCTCCTTTTTAGCCTCTTTGTCTCAAGTTTCTTCTCTCCCCACAATCTATTCTCCACAGCTATGTATGACTGCTTTACCCCCTGATCAAAAAAAAAACTCCAGAAACTCTCTACTGACTCTGGAATAAAGTACAAATTATTGTATTGGAAATTCCAGGCTGCTCACAATGTGGTTCCAATACCTCTTTCTAGATTGATTTTTACGTTACTGACCTTCATGCACGCTACAGTCCAGCCAAACTGTTCTAATTGCTGCTCCCTCTACAACATCATCTCTCCCACTCTCTCCCATGCTAGTAGAAGGGAGGGGTCAACAATGGATAGAGTGCTGGACCTGGAGTCAGAAAGAAGTCCTGAGCTCAAATCCAATTTCAGACATTCACCAGCTGTGTGATTTTATGCAAGTCACTTAATTTCAGTCTGCCTCACTTTTCTCATCTCTAACCTCAAATAATAACAGCCCCTACCTCCCAAGGTTATGTGAAGATAAAATGAGATTTTATTCATAAAGCACTTTGCAAACTTAAAGTGCTATATACATTCTAACTATTATCATTATTATTAATTTCAAAAAGCCCCTCAAACTGACATTGCACAAGAATAGGGTTCTGATAAACTGAGGAAAACTGGCCAGGTTTCTGTAATCATCTATAAATGATTAAGCTTGTTAGAACCAGATTCATTTGAAAGTTTAGGACAAGTGTGGCATTTACCCAATGCCCTTAAGAAGGAAGTTGTTGGGGGCAAGGAGGAGAGGACTCCTCTTTGGCTTTAGCCTAAGTCCTTCCTGCCTTCCCACCTTGACCAGAGGAGGCTTGTGAGATTTGAAGAGTCCAGGGGATGCTGGACTTCTCATCTTCTCCTACTTATGTCCTGTGATCAGGTGAGAGCAGTGCCTACATTGAGAACAAAGGACAGACAGGACCTTAGCTTCACATTTTCATAAAAAGTCCAGCCAAGAAGCTGGACCATACCTGACTTTGTCAAGGAATCAGGAAATGTGTGTTTGTCACATATGTCCTCCAAGCTTTCTCCCATTTTGGCCTGGACTCTGTACGTACTTGGAATAGAATGTATCTCAGAATTTTAAGAGAATGAGAATTCTGTTATCAACTGTTTTTCATTGTACCATTTCAGTAAATACTGTTTTCTAAAGGTAATTAGAGTTGACTGACAATTTATTTTCAATTGATAATCTTGGTGAGAAGCACATTGGTGGTGGCTCAAGCCAGTGGAATGAATCACCCTTAACTTTTCAGGGTTCCTCTAAAACCCTGAAGGGAAATATAGACAAACTCTGGCAACACAATTCATCAATGGGAGTGAGAACTTACATGGGCTAACATTCTCCCTCCTTACCTTTCCTCTTTGAACTCTTATCTCCCTCTATGGCTCAATGAAGGGCTACTTCCTTCATTAGAGTTCTTTCCTAATTCCCCAAGTTGTGAATGCACTCTTTCTTCAAATTACTTTGTATTTGGCATGTATCCTTGTAGCAGGACAAAGCTGTTCCTGGAATCTAATAGGTCCCAGCTTCTCTGATGCAGTTTCCTTGTCATCTAGGAGCAAAAAAGTCCCAGATATAGGGAATCTGGGCCTTTGTCTTGGTGGGTGCCTAAGACCATGTGAGATGCTGTACTCAGATGGCCTACTGACCAGATACATTTACATGGAAACAAGAAGGGGTCATGTGCAGAGAAGCTAAGGGTCACTATCTTTGTTGCATAATCTTGATGTGTTAAGACAAAGTAAATCTCCTTTGTTAAATGTTTAATGACTTTTGAATGCCTCATTTCATGCCAACATTTAACCTAAATGACTAGGACTGGTGTTAGAGCTGATTCCAACTTCCTCGACTCTTGCTCAAAATGGCTCCAGGTATTTTACCACTAGACCAGCTTGCTGTGTTATACTTAGGCTCAGAGGTGTGCCCGATTCCTTCATCATTTTTTTACAATGATCCAAGAATTTTATTCTCCCCAGATAAATTAAGGACTTGCTCACAACTAGTTTACACCTTTGATCTACTGAGAGACTAGAGAAGTCTCTAATTTACTCTATTTTACACTCATTGTGGCGTGGGTATTCCACCGTTACATATATAACTTGTATATATTTGGTATTTACTTATGTGCGGTCATGTTCTCCCCTAGCAGAATGTAAGCTCTTTGAAGGAAGTGATTGTTGTGTTCTTATTTAATGTCTTTGTATCTCTCATTCCCTGGCACAATGCTTTGCACATAGAAGAGGCTTCAAAAATGTTCACTGGGTTGATTTTAATACACTAATTACATTTTTTATCTCAAACACCTAACAAACAAGTTTTTTTTTTTTCCTGTTGCAGACTAAACTCTCCCCAGTGAAAAAGAAAAACAATTGAGCACACATATCCATGATAGTGGCCTTATCTGACAATGTATACAGTACTTTGCCCTATTAATTCCTCATAGCCTTTCTGCTGTAAGGAGAGAGGAATATTTTGTTATCTATGTCCTGGACCTTACTGGTTTTTAAATGCTCAGTTTGTTTCTTAAATGACATTGTTGAAGTCAGCATGCATATTATTTGTGGTTGTTCATTTCACTCTGCATCAGTTCATATAAATCTCAATCTCTTTTGGTAATTTTTTTGACTGTATAGTAATATCCCATTATCTTCATATCCCATTTTTGTTTTCAGCCGTTTCTCCATGCCCATTTTGTTTCTGGTTCTTATCTAGCACAAAGAGAGTTGCCATGAATATTTTGGTATACATCAGACATTTCTTTCTGTCTGACTTCCTTTGTGCTGAGCTCCAGTTCCATGTCTCTACCTTAAACTCAAAATATACAAAAAATCCATTATTCCCCCCCAAATCTACCATTTTCTCCTTTCCCTTTTCCCATCAAGAGCACCAAAAACATACTCATCGAAGTTTACTAATTCAGAATCATCCTGTACTTTTCATAATCATTTACCACCTCCAGTCATTGTTCAAGTCTTGATTCTTTTCCTCCACAATATACCTTACTTGTCCTCTTCCATCTACTCACACTGTTACTACCTTAGATTAGATCTTCTTAGACACATGCCTTCTAATGGTGTCCTTGCCTCAAATGTTTCCTCTAATATATCTTCCACAGTGTAACTAAATTGATATTCTCAAAGCACTGGTCTGGCCATGTCATTCCCTGGATAGAAAAGCTCTAGTGGCTTTCCATTGGCTATGGGATAAAATACAAATCCAGCTCTTTGGCATTTAAAGTCCTTCACAACTTAGTTCCATACTATCATACAAGACCCTTACATTCCCTTACATTCCAGCCAAACTGACCAACTTACTGTTTCCCACATTCTATCTCCAACCTCTTTACCTCTGCCTTACAGAATTCTTAGCTTCTTAGCTCTGCGGGAAATACAGGAAGGAGTTCTGTTTCCATGGGGTCAAAACTCAGTGGTGATAGTTAATCAGAGATGTGACCTAGCAGAGTCAGGTAAAGAAGGTCAGAAACTTGGAAGAGAGAGCAGGGGTTAAGTGCTCACAAAGATCGTTAGCCCCTAAGGTTACTGAATAAAAACTGCAGGTGGCCCTGACCAATCGGAAAATGGTTAAGGGCTTTCAGAAAAACCCAAGAAGACAGAACTGATCCAGCTTAAACCAGCTGAGGTCACTGGCAGGACCACCTAAAAATCTAAGTGTGCTTGCTTAATGACATACTATGGGTGTGTCAAGAGTGTGACCTGAAAGAGAACAGACCAATCGGTCCTCTGATGGAAGGATCTGTCCTGAACTAACATTATAAAAATGCCTTCCATTCCGTATCTCACTCTCTCCCCCCTTTTTTTTGAAGAAGGGTGGAGTTCACCTTGGCCAAAGTATCTGATTCCTCTGAACTCGACAATAAATTTTCCTTGATCCTTTTCGGTGTCAAGTGTGTTTTTAACACCTTAAACACTATTTCTTATATGACGCCCTCCTGTTCCCCTCCGATGTCAGCGTCTGAGTCCTTCCATTACCATATATGTAAGAGGCCTATCCACTCAATGAGGGTCACCTCCCTCTAAGTAAGCACCTGAAAAGGCCAAGGCATGCTGGGCCATCTCCAGTCATGCTGATGAATATCAGGTCACTGGATCCAAATGGCTCAGAAGTGAGGCTGGGACCCTGCATAGCCTCCTTCATTCCAATCAAAGTGCAAGTCACGTCATCATTTCTCTGATGTCATGTCTTCTTCGGCAACAAAGGACAAACGCAACAATATTTGGCACGTGTTGCATATATTTTGTACCAACATATATATATATATATATCTACGTGTTGTCTCTACAGATAGAATGCTAGTTTTCTGAGGACACGCACCATTTCCTCTTCATATCAACATTTTTTTCTTTTACATCTCCAACACTTGCCACCGTGCCTATAGCCCAGCACACAGCAGGTGCTTGTTGTCTGTGCCCAGTGACGTGCACAGGGTAACTTTTCTCGCCTGATTCCGGATCGATATCCAGAAGAGCTGGGTGTATGGCTAGCTGTGCCTGTCTTTGCAGCCCCTCCAACGCTGACTTGGGTTTGGTCATCCTCGCCAACCTTCAAGGTACGAAGTGGAACCTTATACTTGTCTTAATTTACAGTTAGTTTTCGTACAGATCGCACTCATCCTTTGGATGTTCCTACGGAAACGGGGTCTCAAGGGTCTGCTGGGACGAGGGGTCTCTGGACCTGTATCTAAATAAAAATAACGGAAATGAAAAGCCAGGATTTCTGAGCAAACGCCCTCTGACGCCCAGGAGGCAGGACAGAGCCCCGTGACACCGCCCCTCCTGCCGTGGGGGAGGGTGGTCGCAGGTCAGCAGCTCCATCGTTACACACACTACGGAAAGGTTTTCTACGGCGGTTTAATGGAGAGGCACACACGAGAACGGCACGTGGCGGGGGAGCCAGCCCGGACTGCCGGCGGCCGGACCCGCAGCAACAGGCTTTTTATTAGCCGGGCCTCTCCGTGGCGTGAGCCGTCCGGGCGCTGCGTTGTCCTGGCGACCATTGCGGGAGGGGCGGTGCGAGGGAGTCCAGAAGCTATGGAGCCCGCCTCCTTTCCGGCCCAGGAATTGCGCAAGCGCAGTTCGCTTCTTCCGTCACGTGCTACGGAGCTCATCATTGGTCGCGCCCTGGAGAGTCCGAACTCTGCTGAATCAACACTACACCTTCCCCCCCACGTGACTACTGAGCAGCGTCCGGCCCGTCCTCCGGCCGATAGGGGCCCGGGCGGTGGGGCTGACGATGGAGGCTCCGCCCCTCTCGCCATCTCTACCTCTTTTCGCTTCCGCCCGCATCACGTGTTTCGCCGGGCCCGGTCCCCTCCTCCTTTTCTGTCCCTTGTCGCTGCCCAGCGGGAGCTGCTGTAAAATGTCGTGAGCGGCAGCCGGCAGCTTTACGGCTCGGCTGTTCGGAGGCGAGCCCGGGAGTGCCCGCCAGCGCCGGTCTCCCCGAGGGTCCTCCGGCTTCCTGCACCCGGACGCGCTTCCCCTCCTCTACCCCCCGCCCCGCTCCCTCCCTCCTGTCCCCGGTCCTTCCCCAGTCTCCGGGAATGTGAGAGCTGCCATGAGGCCGCGGTGCCCCCTGCCCCTGGGTTGAGGCGGCAGGTGTCGCGGGAGGCGGGGATAGGGGGCCGCGGGGTGGGCGCGGAGGGCGGTGTGTGCGCGCGTGTGTGTCGGGAGGAGGGGCGGTCCCTGCGAGGCACCCCGGGGCGGCAGGCATGGAGGAGAGCATGGAGGAGGAGGAGGGCGGCGGCGGCGGCTACGAGGCCATGATGGACGACCAGAACCACAACAACTGGGAGGCCGCCATGGACGGTTACCGGCAGCAACCGCCGCCCCAACCGCCGCCGCCGCCCCCCTCCTCCTCCTCCTCCTCCCGGGAGCCGCCGGGAGTGCAGCTGCTGGCCGTGGCGGCGGCGGCCACCGAGAGGAAGGGCCCCAAGGAGGGGCTGGGGCCGCCGCCCGAGGCCAACGGGGTGGCGATGATGATGAGGAAGAGCTGCGACGCGGCCAAGGCGGCCACCGCCCCCGCCCCTAGCGCCACCATCAACATCAATACCTCCACCTCCAAGTTCTGTGAGTCCTCTCCCGACCCTCGGCCTCCCTCCTCCCTTTGTCCCGAGGACTCCCCGCTCCCGCAGCCTCGAGCGGCCGCCGTCCGTCGTCCGGAGAGCCCCAAGTTCGCAAGATCGTTATCTCCCCCCTGGCAGCCGCCCTCCCACGGTGGGGAGCCCCTCTCTTCTTGCTGCCCCTTGTCCCCTCCGGGGAGGTGGGGGGGTGCGCGGAGCCGGCCCTCCTCCAGGGGGTGGGGGTGGGGGGAGGCAGGCACCCCCACTTCCTTGGCCGCCCGACCCGGCCGTCTCGGTGCAGCCGCAGCCCGAGGGATCCCTGCCCGTACCTCTAACGGAGAGAGACGTGGCCCCTTGGAGGGAGAGGCAGGACTGCTTCTAGTCTCCTCTCAAAGGCCCGGTAACTGAAGAGAACTTTCTCCGGCACCTGTTCCACTGGGAAGTTGGTTGTGGAGGGCAAAACTTGGTGTCCCGTGAGGGATCTGGGTCAACCCCGGGAGCCTGTTTAGGCTTAGAAACTGAGATGGTGTCCTGCTTACTTGTGGACTTCCAGAACAGGGTCTGCGTGATCTTTCTAAATCCAAGATGTCAGTCACAACTAAGTTATCCATGGTCCGGGGTGGGGGTGGGGGGAGGGGAGGGGGGCATTATTATAGGGAGTTTGTTTTTAGTGGCACCTGGTAAAGCAGCTTGGAGACTAGGTTTTCAGTTGCTGATGAATTTTGTCAAGCAGTGCTAGTCATTGCCCAGTTTGCTGTGCAGATCAAGTATTTGAATTAAAATGTTGAATTATAGTAGTATTATTATAGTATTTTTACTAGAGGGATTCAGTCCTCATTTTCACTTGAGATGATGCTGATAACTACGTGGCTTTCCATTGTGTGGGTGTGGTGGGAAAGGATTGTTCACAGAAGTAGTTTATCCTTGAATTGCTGTTAATGTCCAGGTTGGCACTTCTCACAATATGCCATGTACAAGAGCTGAGGAGAGCTTGATGTCATGCTTGATATTTACAGATGTTAATATGAAAAACACAAGTTGGAGCGAAGTTAAAGGATGAAAACCAAGGGTCGAGAAAGTATTTTAGGTTCTATTACATTTTGTTCTACGTAAAAGATGTTTGAAAATAATTTGATCTGGAATTCAGGAAAAAAATGTTTGGGTTTACTTGTTAAAATCCTGAATAAGATTCCTCTGTGTCATTTTGTAGGGAAGGTGATCTGTTTGCGAAGAGGTCAGTTAATGCATACAGACCTTAATGAATGAATATGTCTTTCCTCATCTCCTAGGTTGCTTAAAACCCTAGCTAGGATTGAATTCCATTTCTGATTGATAGATGGCAGGTTTGTGTACTGGCTGATCTTATGCATAGGTGTTTTATAGCTGTATTGGACTATTGACATTGTTTCAGTGTTAATTCTTGGTCCTATTCTAGCCATATAGTTGCCCTTTTCATATTTTGCTCTTAAATTATTTTTTGCATGTTTAGTTCAGTGGAGCTGTGCCATAACTAATACTTTTTTGAAACAGGTAGATTTGAAAAAAGGTAAGTTTGAAAAAGGCTGCATTTTAATCATTGTTGGTGATCCTATGCCAACTGAGTGTCACTTTTAAGGAAATTGTAAACATGGGGTCCAAGAACTTATTTTTTCTCATTTGATAACATATTTCAGTGTAATTGGTTTCCTTGGTAATCCTATTTTATTTTATGCATTTAAAAGTTTATTCTGAGAACCGTCCATAAGTTTTCACCAGCTTTTTATAGGTTTTCACCAGACTTTCTTAGGGGTCCATGACACAAGGTTAAAAAGCCCCTGCCCTAAGGTGACACTGATGAAACTGGTGATACCTGAAAAAGCTCCATGTACTGTTTGCAGAAGATCCAATTCCATGTATGTAAGCTCCGTGGGGCTACCTCGACCTGGAGCTTATCATGTTGGTCTCTATCTGCCAGTCCCAAAATGCAAGCTTTCCTAATCCTTTTTTCACCTCAACATTTGGCAAATTATTGCAACCTAAATATTTAGATGATAGAGTGCTTGCATGACTCCTTTCAGCCTTGCATAACTAATGTCAGAGACATTCATGTGTTGCTTCTCTGGTTTAGGCTAATATATGACTTTCTTGAGGTTTGTCAGCCTACAGTGTAAATTCCTTCACTATTTGTGTGTCTAGTCTTTAGTGCAATTGTCAGCAAATAGAGTTTCTGCTTCATTCTGTCTTCAGGTGTAATTGTAAAGTAGACTAAAAATGGACTGACTTTCCCTCATTGATTGTGTTATGAGATGGAAGGATTGATTTAGCTAGAGAAGAATTATTAATATCCTAACTTTCCAGACTCAATTATATAGATAATATTAAATATTATCTATTTAGCAGTGAATTTTTGGTATAAAGATGTTTTGTACTCTAGCAGATAATACCGTTCATCTTATATATAGCTCAGAGAACTTAAGTTAATGTTCCAAATTTACTCTGCAAAGATTTATCGCTAATTGTTTCTTTGTAGCTCTTTATAGCTGCAAAGCACTTGAAAGTACATAATCTCAAGAAGTAGTACCATTTTTATTTTTCCCATTTTACAGATGAAACAGACTTGAAGTAACTTTTCTAAGACTGTACAGCTAACTATTAAGTGGCAGAGCCAGGACTTAGCTCTAAATCCAGTTTGCTTTCTACTGTTTAATTTTTGGATAAGATGTATGATTTCATTGTAGGAAACTCCCTCTACCAATGCAAATAAGCAGTTTCTCATCATCTTCTAGTCTTAGAGAGTTGCCTGGGGCACTGAGGGCTTGTGAATTGGCCTAAACCTATCCAGTAAGTATCAGAGGCAGGACTTGAACCTATGTTTTGCCTGACTCAGCCTTACTGTGTACTACCGTGCTGTTTTTCCACCAACTTGCTATGCTGCCACCTCTAAATTAGTACCATGGAGATAAGCAGTTATTGGAGCAATTCAGATGAAGAGTAAACTTTTGGTTTATTTTTTGCCAAATTTAATATATACTTAAATTGAACCTTTGTCCCTAGTGAAGGTCTTTGTGCTTTTCCTGTGACTACCACATAGAGATTGTGTTCACTTTACATTATTGCATTGCTGCCTAAAGAACCATGTTGTAATTTTAGAAGTGCAAAGTCCTGTCATACAGTAGCTATTCCAGGGGAACTCAGATGATAATCTTGCCAGTGGTAGAAAGTGGCAGGCTATACTGAGCAGCTTTGTGTTCTTAAAAATACTTAGTGAAGCTTTCTCAAATTCCAAGGCTTCTCTTCAGCAGAAAACACCACTTATACTGAAGTTAGGACTGAAATCATAAAAGAAAAGACTGAACTAGAGCATATTTTCAATGCAATTTCAAATATGTTATCTTCTGAAGAATTAATTGGAGTAAGGAAAGTCTTTTGAGACCTTTCAAGTAGCTAGAATGTTACAGACTATTTCTGAAATGTTTATCATGTGATTTAGATATGGAAAAGGCCTTAGAAATGTTGTCTAACTCCTGCATGTTACAGATGAAGTTAAGTTGCGAAGAGACTGTGACCTTCCCAAAGTCACTGAATAGCAGAGTTAGAATTTGGATCCAGAGTTCATCTAAATGTAATGCTTTTATCATCATTGGTGGAAGTGGGGGATGGAGGGGATAAAGGGATCTGACCGAAGAGGAAATATGTATGTATGTGTGTGTGTGTGTGTGTGTGTGGTGTGTATATAAAACATACCAGAGTTTTAAATTTCATTTAATCTTGTCGCATACCAATGCTCTTAAGAAGCATTTTGTTTGAACCATGACTTTACAATAAACTCAAGGATTTTGCCTTGTCTAGAATTTCTATATCCAATACTGCTACAAAAAAAGCAAAAACAAAGAAACCTCTTAGAATAGTTTTTCTTAGCCTGCTTTTGTAACTGTTGTTGTTTTCTTGGGACTTACCAACATATATCTGCTGTGATTTGGTTTACAGCTTGGCAAAAAAGCAAGACCAATAAATGGGTCATGGTTCTTTCTAATATGCGGAAAGAAAATATAAATGATTTTTGTTTCCCCTTTTACTGACCTAACTCTTAGATGCAACTGTGAATCCCATCTTGTACTATAAATGTCAAAGAACTTATTTTTTCATTATCAGAAGGAAACTGAAATAATGTACATTTTAAAAGACATTTAAAATGTTACTTTCTACTTTTAAAATTCTGACTACGACAAATTTGGCAAGGACTAAGCTAAAACTTTTAACCTTTGTGTCTTGAATATATCAGAGCTGGAGAATATTCTGACTATATAAGTGAAGAAACTTATTTCAGGTTCTATACAGAGAACCCTGTATAAACTACAAATATAATTATCATTTGCCCACATATATTAACACAAATTCACTTCACTGATTTTTATTTTCTCTAGAAAGTTATTAGTGACTTATTTCCTTCTTCATAAATCCAGTGGACTTTACTTATTTTTCATTCTCCTTGACTTTTCTGTGGCAACAGATACTGTTGACTAATCCACTCCTTGAAATTCTATAGTGTTTGAAAAAAAGAAAATAGGAGAACCAAGCAAACACAAAACCCCAGAAGTCAGGTGAGAAGAGAGTTTCAAAGAGGAGTAGTTGGACTAGCTGTTTTGTTAGAGAGGTCAAGAAAACTGAGGACTGAGAAAAGTCTCTTGAGAGATACTGCAGAGAAGCAGTCAGATAGCAGGTAAGAGGTGGGCTTAGATCCATGAGATTTGTGCTCTAGTCCTACTTTGGAAGTTTTACTTGTGTGAAACTTCGTAGCCTTTCTCTTTATCTACTAAGACCTTATCTAATTATATTAAAGGTGGTGGAGAGAGTTGTCTAATTACAGATCCAGAGCACATTCTTGTTTCTCCTTTGCTATTTTTTTTTTCTTTCTAGATCTCTAAATTTCTGTCTTCTACCTTCTCATCTGCACTCTCATCCAGTATTTTCAACAGTCAGGAAGACAGTGTACTTGAAAAGTTTAAAATGGTTTGGGGACCCCTAGGAATAAAATAGGATTTTTCTTTTCAAATTGCTTCTTTCCTTAGAAACCAGTTCTTAGCTATCCCAGTGGTCAGTTACCATTTGTTTAGTCTCCCAGGTTAGAAACGTTGGAGGTACAGGATCTTGATTTTAGAGCTAGAACAGACTGAGTTGTCAACTAACTAGTCTAACTCTTTTGTGTTACAAGTGAGAAAAATTTAATCCCAGAGAAGTAAGGTGAATTGCTGAAAGTCACACAATAATTAGTAGAGCTGGAATATAAACCCATTTCAGTTTATTTCAGATCCAACACTTTCCTTTACACTACTTCCTACTTTGCTTTGCACTACTTCTCTTTCATCCTTTGTATCCAGCTTGTCATTAGTACTTAACTATTTCTTCCTTTTGGAAAGTGTCCAATTTAATCCTTATTCTCAGTGCTCCCATTCCAGACCAAATTCCTAGACTTTAAAAAGCAGAAAGTGGCCCTAAAAATCATCTATTCCAACATTCATCTTACATTCTGTTTGTATTATTGCAATAATCTTATGACTGTCCTACCCAGCCTCCATTATATCTATCCTATACATTACTTTCTGGCTAATCATCCAGAAACGTTTTTCTTAATATTCTACGTTGCTCAAGAAGCATAGTGAAGTAGTGGGAAGGATATTGGAATTAGGAACTTGCTTGCTGTGTGACCATAGTTTCTTTATCTGTTAAATGAGGTGTTTGAATTAGGTAGTTTTTAATAACCTGTGAGTTTAAGCATATGAACCTATACTGTCCTTTTTTTTTGCCTTGATAACTGTAATTTGGTACTGAGTTACCTAGCCAATCTTATTTCCTTCTAGTCTTTTAACACATATATTTTTATTTTGCCTAGGTGGGTCTTCTTCCTTGTATGAGATATCTGAAATGCTCAACCTGTTGGGATTTTATTTACAATTGAGAAAGCTGAGATATAGAGAAGTTGAGGTATTTTGCTTCAGGTCATAAAAGCCAACTCAAAAACCAAACACTTTCTAGATCATTATTGTAGGATCAGATTTAGAGCTGGAAGGGATCATAGAAGCTTTTAAGTCCAACTCCAGCTGCCTTGGCATGTGACAGGTGAATAGAATTGATGTGGATAGTCATCACATTGGTGACAACGATTGTAGGATGAGCCTACTTAAATTTGGGGCCAGTATTAATTTGTTTTGAGGCTAGTGTAGTTAAAATTACTAATGGGCCTTTTGTGTATACTTAAGGGTGACACTTGTAAATTATGAACACTTTTGTCAGATTGTGTAGGTTTAAAACGTTACAAGAGGATGAAATGATGTTATTTGGGTCATAATTTCTAGCTGCTCCATTTCTTTTTTTTTTCCCTTGCATTTTCCATTTAGGAAGAAGACATGCTTTTGCAGCTCTTACTGGCAGTTCCCATTTCAGATTGTTTAGACTTGTATGGCCATTGCCTGATGAGACATGTTGATGACAGTCAAAGGAGTTCAAAGATTAAGACATTAGTTTTTCATGAAATATTTAACAATGACCACTGGCTGGTTTTCAGTTGAGATTATCTAGATTGAGTAGATTGGTATAAATAAATTAATGGCAACGAGTCAACTACTATAGTTAAGACTAAGTCTGAATTATCAAAGCTTTCTATGATTTCTGAGTTTAGTATTCATTTGCTCCCTGTGCTAAAGTTGCTTAGCCATTTTGAATCTTTTAAAATTTAAAGGTGATAAATTGTGAAAATCTAGGCAATTCCGAAAGATACTATAGAACTTCACTGTTTTCCCAAATAACTTGGTTTATCAGGCAGGCCTGAACTAGTTACCTACTAAATGAGTGGCATCCACTTATGTGTGTGTGCCTCAGACTGTTTGATATATAAACATTTAATTTGGCAGTGGTTGTTGAAGTTGTGTGGGAGTCAAGAATACTTTTATTTATGTTGGAATAAATTATATTTTAATCGTTACCTAATTACTAGCAATCTGGCATTTCTAAAACCTCATAAAATAGCAAATGTGTTTTAACCAGCTCTACACACTCCCAAATTTATTCTTATAAATGCTTACTGTTTTCATCTGAATCACTTGAGCAATAAGTGTAATATCACCTGATGTTGTATTTCAAGCAAACCATACTTTTCACACTGTATAAATATTTATTTAATATAAGCTCCTTGAGAGTAGGGATTATTTCATTGTTTGTATCCCCCATCTCTAGCACAGTCTCTTGTAGACATATTTTTTGCTGAGTAATTTAGTAAACATTTTTTGTTAAGGTTCTTATCACATGGTGATATGCAACAAACAGACAAGGCATTAAACTGATTCCTTTGGCATAGTGGATAGAGTGCTTAGTCTGGAGTGAGGAAGACCTGAGTTTTAGATGTAGCCTCAGCTATTTGCTGTGTGACCCTTGGCAAGTCGCTTAACCCTGTTTGGCTCAGTTCTTCATCTGTAAGATGAGCTGGAAAAAGGAAATGTCAAACCATTCCATTATCTTTGCCAAGAAAACCCCAAAAAGGGGTCATGAAGAGTTGGATACAACTGAAAAAAATGAATAAACACAAAAAGCTAGACATTGATGTTTTTACCTCTTAATAAATTAGTTTTTGACATTTTATCAAATTAGAGGTACTAATGGAGGAAGACAAATTTGACTTTCATTATTGAGCGTTAGAATGAGAACCCATGATTGTAATGTGATAGTAGCATTAAAGAGACATGCAAATTTAAGGAAATCTAGGGAACAGGAGGGAAAGCATGGAATAGATCATTTGGGCAAAAGAAGTGAAAGCAGAAGCAGAGTATTGGAGTATTTTATAGCTCATCTGGAAATCGAGAAGAAATTCTTGAGGAGCTTGAGAAATAACTCACAAACGTATAGCAGCATGCTGTAGTAGGGATGAGGGACTTGAGCTATCTAGACATCTCTTGTAGCTCTTCCTGTTTGAAGTAGGACAGCTAATTTTTTTTTATTTACCTTAGTTATAATTAATATCATAAGAGAATATATTGATGAGTTAGAACAGAGGTGTCAAACTTGCTCACTTCAAATACTCCCCACTGCAGCCTGAACTCGATTAAGATGTAATTGGGAAATATTTAACAAAATAAATAAAAATGCAATAAAACATAGACAACATTGCATTTGAAAACTAAGTTGCTATGTGCCCCACAGGGAGCCTTATGTATGAGTTATTGCTGCCCTCTCCCCTTCTGTGTTTTTTTGATTCTACTGGGCTGGAATATTAAACCAAATTCATTAAGAAATTTAATAGGGATTAATACAAAGAATTTTTCTTTGGTTCAGCAAAATCACTTTCATGAATATAAGATAAGGGAGTTAGGGATAGAGAGCAATTGAGATTAAGGGGTAGTTTAGTAAACTTGTCAATTCACTGAGTCACTGGTGTAATAACAATATTCTGGAAGGCAAATGTGATCTCAGCTTACATTCAGGGAAGTGGAGTTATACTCCATACATGGTGGAGTAAGGAGATGATGGCTTCACTATATTCTGTCTTGGTCAGACCACTTTGGGAGTACAGTATTTGCTTTGGGATGCTACCATTTAGGAGTTAGTATCTAATCTTTGATTTGATTTAATTCAGCAAACAGGACTGGTGGTACAATTGGAAAAAACATTGGCTTTGGAGTCAGGACCTATGTTGAAATTTCATCTCAGACACTACCTATGATTTTGAGTAAGATGCTAATATCTCTAGGTGTTAGTGTTTACATCCATAAAATGAAAGAGTAGGACTAAATGGCTTTCTCTGAACTGAGATCCAGAAGAACTATATCCTTAAGTACTAAAAGAGCTGGCAGATGGGATTGTTGAATCAATCTCATCTTCAGTTATTCATCTTTGAAAGATAATGGAGAATTAGAGAAATATTGAGAGATTAGAGAAGTGCAAATATCCTCATTTTCATGAAAGAAAAGAATGACAAACTATAGACTGGTAAAACTTCAATTCCTCTGATAACTTCATAGTCCTGTTAAAGAGTGTGTTTGTAAATATTTGGTAAAGTTATTAGAACTAGCACAGTTTCATCAAAAACAGGTCATGCTAGACTAAACGTGTATGTATGTATATATTGGGGATCAAGGAAATGCTTGTAGGTATAGGTCTTAGATTTTGGTAAATATTTTAAGAATGTTTTCTTGAGCACCTGTAATATAGTTAGGGCTATTTGGAATTGAGTTAATATTTAGACTCAGTTGTTGATGGTTGGAAGGAAGTGGAAGTCTTGGTGGATTGCCCTACAAGTTTGTGCTTAGACCTGTGCTGTTTAACATTTTTGTTAGTGGCTTGGATAATTAATCCAGATTCAGAAGTCAAAAAAATCTTAAGAGACTTCAGAAAATTACCTCAGAAATCACATCTGCAACTCTGTATTTTTGCTAAGAGTCTCTTCACCTTTAATTTTTAAAACAATTCTTCCATCATGTAAATTATAGCCTCCTTTTTTTCTTTTAGAGGAATAGTAAACTAAAAAAAGCTTGACCTTTGTAGTAAGTCAAAGATTATTAAAATGTGAGATTAAAATCTCACTAGAAAAGTATAAAATTCAAGACTTATTTTATGGGTGAATATATCAAGTATACAGAGTTGCATGAGCTAGGCTAACCGGTTTTAGAAAATCAATGGTCAAATTAAGATTAGAGAATGAGGAAATGAAATAAACTCTTAAAGTTTATTGTTACTTTAATTTTAAGTGCAGTTTGGAGACTTCGGTATATAGATCTGTTCCCAAATTGATATGTCTACTTTGGATAGCAATACCATTCCCATCAACTAATTCATTCCTTGTAGGAAATAAACCAGGTTGCTGTGCTCTTGATACTTACATTTTAAAATTCTGCTGCTCTGATAACATTTTTTGTCAGTGATGAATGTTGATGGTTGTGCTAACAAGGCAGCTGTAAGCATGGAGTTTAGTTGGCATGTATAGTTCATTCACAAAGGATCACTAATAGAGCTAGAAAAGACATAGTCTAATAACCTCCTCATTCTGCTGGTGAGGAAAACTATGACCCAACCAAATTGGTTTCCTACCTCTTAGGAAATAAAAACATTTTAAAAGTAGTTATCAGCAGTTAATAGCTTTTAAAGTTTTCCACTTTCACTTGTGCTTCCTGTTTCTATTTTTAAAAGTAACTTTGGAAGCATCCCTGAAACATAGCAGTTTTGAAATTGTGGCATATTTGTGAACGCTAGAATGAAAAACTTATCAATATTACTGTAATGGGACTTGACTGTATTGTCTCAGTAAATTCCTTACATTCCTCTTCAGTAAGATGCCTTCATATTTAAGTTGCAGGTTTTGTTTATGTTTGAGAAGAAGCGGCGTCCTTTAATGTGACCAGATATTGTCTGGTCACTTACCACGTAGATGATAAAATGGGAGGTTTTGCACAAACTTAGCTCAGCCCCTGAGAGTTTCATTCTGAGCGGTAGCCTCTTAGCCATCTCGTCTTTGGAGTGGAGCTAATAATGACTTATATTTTAGAACTACATGAAAGTATGAAACAATTTTCTAGAAAAGTAAGAGCTTGAAGTGAAACTGTTGAATCTGGGGAGAAAGATTATCTGTCAGCTTAATACTAATGTTAGAGTAATATTATTCTTTCCTTATTGACCTTTATCCACTGTTCTATTAATCTTAGCCCCTGTAGAGGTTCTGAGTTAGTTGCTTTAGGTAGTGTCACAAATATCACAGGATTCTGGAAGGCTGTTAGTTATCAAGACTATGTCTTTAAATTATCCTACACCCTTTGCCTTTATAGTGGCAGTGAATGGATTATGAACAAGTTTGAGAATGTTTTAGTGGCATCTGAAGCTTTGGGAAAAGGAGCAAGAGAAACTGATGGTATCAACTGAATTTGCCCAATACTTTCATTGTGAAAGATGAACTGTTTAATTTCCAAGATCTTAATTCCTTTCAAGGCATAATTGATTACTGTTTCAAATCACTGGGGTTTTCTGTTGAAATGGGGTACCAGTCAGGAATGGAGCCATGATTAATTGATTGAAGATCAGATATATTTAAAAGTATTATGATGAAATGTTTAACAATTTTAAATGCAGTAGATGAAAATGATATATATTTTTTTGTATTTTTAGTAATGAATGTTATAACTATTGAAGATTATAAGAGCACATACTGGCCAAAATTGGATGGTGCCATAGATCAGCTTTTAACTCAGAGTCCTGGTGACTATATCCCTATATCATATGAACAGATATACAGGTAAGACTATCTTTAAAGGACTGAGCTTTTTTTAACCACGATGCATTTATTGGTTCAATTGTAATTTAAATGTGACTTAATTTTTAATGCATATATGTAGGGTATTATTAGGTCAATTCCACAAACCACAAATTTATTTTCAGTACTTAACCCAAAGTCTTTCTTGAAGGTCTTGAGTTCTACTTCAACCGAGGTTTCATCCTTCCCTTTTTTCCTAACCCTACTTTCTTTGCAGATATCATAGTTCCTCTCTGTAGATTTGAAGCCCTTTATCTTAGTGCTGCTAGTGGCTGACTATAATTTTTCTGTTATGAGGAAGTTGGTTTTTTTCTAGCCTTTAAGGGTATAAGAGTCAGGTTCTTTATTCCCAGGTTTATAGGAATAGCCGTTGTGAATATTGTTCTATCTGAAATGTGTGACATGTACATCTAATTAGCCTTGCACAGTCTTAGCAGCATGTTTTTTTTACTATCTACCAGCACTATGTGCCAGGCTCCGTGCTAAGGGCTGGTGAAGCAAAGACAAGCAACAGGAGCTTTGCAGCCCTCAACGATCTTATATTCCGATGGGAAAGATGACACGTAGGTGGAGCTGAGCAAAGGGAAGTTTGTCCACTTGTAATAATGCTCCACCCAAGACTTGGGGAGAGTTTGGGCGAGAATAAAGTGAAGCAGGCTAGCACCCTTCCTCAAATGGTGGTACTGATAGGGAGACACCGATGAGGAGGGGAAAGGACCAGAAGTGAAGTTCCTTAGGGTGGCCGTGTGTTGGACAAGGCAAAGAGTAGGAGTCCAGGGTGACTCTGGGTGAAAGTCAGTTAGCCAGTAAACATTAATTGAGCACCTACTGTGTGCATGTGCCGAATTTTGCAGATACAAAAAGGGGGAAAAGACAATCCCTGCCCTCAAGGAACTCCCCATGAAGCCAAGTATTATAATTTGAATTTAATCACCTGCCAAGAATCTCAGTTCAGTTGTGCTAGTGTCCAACACTAGCTGCTCTCCAACATAACCTTGCTTCCAAACTCCTGTCAGTTCAGCTTTAGAATCGCCTTCTTATGTAGCTGACAAGGATAGTTGTCAGAAATTTTTCTCTTTTGGTCTGTGTTCCTACTAATTACTTTCTGGTTATATTCATTTCCCAAAGATTTGTTGTCTTTTACAAATATTATTTACCTTCTTTAGTTAGTGAGACCCAGAGTAGGTCCCTTTTAGTATCTTTTGTGTTCAGTTCTCATGTGAAAGTAGGGAAAACTGTAATTCCTCATAGGAGTACCTAGCATAGTTATGTCAAGGTACTTTCCTAGCACATTATGCAGTCAGCTCCTAGCAGCTTCTAAGATTCTGGCTGACTTGAGAAAGAAAGGTTGCCTTATAGCCATAGCTCATGTTATATGATAAATTTAATTTAAAAACAAGATGGGTGATAAATTTGATAGGTACTCTTCACTTTGCAGATACTTTACAGATATTAAAGTCAAGTCATACCTGGTTTGTCCGGAAATCAGCCCCCTTCGGGCCCCCCTCCCCCGTTCAGCCATCTAGAACGTTGCTAAGAACATAGGTATGAGTAAAAAAAGAACTCACAAACATAGCTGCCACATTTAAACAGATATTTACTAAGTAACAGTTTGCTATTTTTAAAGCAGTACAAAGATGAAAATCCAACATAGCCCCTTCCAACAAGGAACTTATATTAAGAAGTGTATGACACAAACACATTAATAAACACACAAGTGTAGGAGAGGCACATGCAGAACAGCATTAAGAAATGCAAGTGGAGGGGCTCATTTATAGTTGAGGGATCAGGGAAAACTTCATGGTGGAGTGTGCATCTGAGCAGGTCTTTACAGGGATGGAAGGATTTCAACAACTGAAAATGAGGCATTTTAGGCATAGGGTGAAGCACACGTACAGATGTACTGGGGAATGGTGCATAATCCAATTTGATGCCTAGACTGTATAAAGGGATAGAGTGTGAAATAAGACTATAAATAGATTGGATTCAAGTTATGGAGGGCTTTAAATTTCGGCTGAGAAGTTTTATTTTGATTGGCAATGGGGAACTCCCCAAAGGCTTTTGAGCTGAGGTGATCAGATTACTTTGTCAGGCAGTGGAGGATGGGTTAGAGAAGTGAGTGGTGGGAGGAAAGGGAATGAAAAATTTACTCCATTTTCCTAAGATAATAAATAAAACCTTATATTAGGTTGAAAGCAGCTAAAGTAAAAGGAAAGAAATAACTGGGATAACGCTTAGTGAGGTTGAATTGAAAGTATTTGCCAACTGATTTTATGTAGGGTATTAAGAAGAGAAGGGGCAGACGATTCTGAGTTTTTAACCTTGCTTAGAATAATTCTGTAGTTAATAGGAAACTATGGAAATTGGGGTGGCCAGGCATGAGTGGAAGGGTAACCAGTCATGCATTCAGTTTTGGAAAAGTGCGACACTAGAAATTATGATTGTGTATTTTTGTGCCTATGAAAAGTTTACTCCAGTTCTGTTGACTCTTCCCAACCATGCTTGTTAAAGCTGCATATGGCCTGGTTTCCTGACTTTTTACAGTTGAGAAGTAGTAAATTAGAATGATGGGGTAACGAAGGTCATGGACAATAGGTATGGCTAGCAACTGTGGTAACCGATGGAAAAACTACAAAAAGACACTATTATTAATGTATATGTAGTCATGAATTCAAATCCTGCCTTAGAAGTTTACTAGCTGTGTGACTCTGGACAAGTCACTTAACTCCCGTTTTACCTCATTTCTTTGTTTGTAAAGTGAACTGCACAAAGAAATAGCAAACCACTCCAGTATCTTTACCAAGAAAACCCCAAATGGGGTCACCAAGAGTGGGACATGACTGAAAGCCTCTTCTGTTCCAAACATTGCCTTCTCATAAACAGCTATACGTTTAATTTGTAAAGTCTAACTTTACCAGCTGCATGTTGGTTAAAGTGGTCTTTGGGGGGAAATGGATAATTAATTTTGCAACAGTGATTCCTAGCATTTGTAATTATTTGTTTGAACTTAAGTGTATTTTTTCTTTGGAAACAAACATTTTAAGATCATGCTGTGTTCCAAGAGTTTGTAACTTAGAGGATTACTATTATAATGGTTAAAATCCTTTACTGATCACAGATGCTGTTCTGGTACTCTTGAAAGGAGAAAGTATCAAATCTCTTAGTGACAGTCACAGATTTAGATTCCCTCGAGTGCCCCTCCTCCCACCCCCCAATTTGGTTGTGCACAATAGCCAACATTTTTACAAGTGTTAATGTAACCTTAGATTTAGAAACATTTTGGGTATAATTGAAGGTTGCTTGAGGGCAAAAGGCAAAAACCTGTTAGGGGTCAATTTTTTAAGGTTTCAATTAATTTTCTTTTGGCTACAGTTAATTTGCATAGCTGCTTTAAGTTGCTGCAAGTGCCTCACTGTTAAAGTAGTTGTTGTGGTTTTTTTGCAGCTGTGTGTATAAGTGTGTATGCCAGCAGCACTCCGAACAGATGTATAGTGATCTGATTAAAAAGATAACTAACCACTTAGAGAGAGTCTCAAAGGAGCTGCAGGTAAGGAATTGCTTGATCTTTTTTCTTCCCTAACCTGTTGCAAATGGTATAGCATGCATTGTATAGCTTTAGGGAAGTATTCATTTAACAGTTCAATGGTACTTGTAATTCAGTGTAATTATCAAGCCTTTCAAAGTCTATTAAACTGTATTAATAACTCTTAGTGTATGTGCTGTGAACTATAAATTGTGATGGTTTTTGTATTGAGTCTTTTCCTTTTTCTCTTGTGCTCCTCCTCCCCATAGTCCAAGTGTGTAATAGGGCCTTAAATGACAGCATTTATTACTGTGGTTTTTTTTATTTAAAACAAAACCAAATCTAGGCAGCTAAGTGATAAAATTGATAGAGGGCTTGACCTAGATGTAGGAGTACCTAAGTTTTAATCTAATCTCAGATACTTACTTAAGTGTGTACCCCAGGACAAAACACTTCATCTCTGCTTCTGTTTCCTTATTTAAACTGGAGTTAATAATAACACTTATCTCCCAGAGTTTTGGGCGGATCAAATGAGATATATACACATCTTAAAGTCCTATATAAATAGTTATTATTTTTAGCTGTAATTCCATACTTTATATTTAAGCTGTTTCCTCCTTTCCCACCCTCCCCCCATGTCCCTTTAACCCGCCTTAAAAGTTGATGAATTTCTTAGATACCTTTGGACAATAGTTATATTTGGTCCCTTTCATCATGGATCATAGATGGTAGTGGGAAGGGATCTCAAAAGTTTTGTCTATTGATTTTATTTTTTTAAAAAAATTAATGTATTTTGTCTCGACACATTATACACATACTTAGAGAACCCTTTTTGATATTTCCCATGATCTTATAAAAAGAATTGGCAACACTTGTAATTTAATGGCAAACAAATCAACAAGCATTTGTTTTAACCCCAGCTATGGGAAAAGCTTTGTACTAAGCGCTGGGAATAGAAACACAAGCAAAGGACAGTCCCTGCCCTTGTGCAGCTTCCATTCTAAAGAGGAAGGATGAGCCATAAAGGGAAACCTGAAAAGTAGCTAATTTGGAGAAGGTTGTTAGAAAATGGAAGCTCAGGGAGGGACTGACTAGTTAAAAGAAGGGATTGATTGCAGGATAGTCCAGGGAACTTCCAGAGTGAGAAGGCCAAGGGCTGAGGGAACTTGCATCTTGTACAATGGTGGGACAAATCTAGGAGTCAGTAGTGGAGTCTGGAGAATAAGGAAAATGTAACTTTTTAATCTTAAAGAGTTAAGTGACATGTGTAGAGTCATGCAATTAATTTATAGACTTGGGATTTTGAACCAACTCCTTTAACTCCAAATCTAGCGCTCTTTGTACTGTATAACTACCTTCAGTTGTCATTAACTTTTTTCTTTTCTATGAATTTTATCAAGAAACATTTTGATTTATGAACAACAAAAGCAGGATTGTATAAGAAATTATGAAATACTTTTATGTGTGGTTTGTTTTTAAAAATTTTACATTAAATGTTATGAAGTTCTAATAAAATTATCTTTTGTCTCTTTAGAATTTTTGGTTTTGGTTATGTAGTCTTAAATGCTTTTTATATTGAATTTTTTCAATTTTCATCTCAATCTCTACCACTAACTCAGTGGCAATTCTGCTTTTTGATCTCAAGATATTTTATACTCTTAAAAATTGAAGACCCCAAAGAACATTTGTTTATATATGTGTTCTATCTATCATATTAGAAATTAAAACATTTTAGTATTATTATGAGAATAGTTTTTGACTTTGAGTATGCTCTGAAAGGGTCTCAAGGATCCCAACGGTTCCCTCAACTACAGTTTGAAAACCACTGTACTGTCTCATATCCCAACCAAATAGAAACTTTCCCCTGTGACAAGTAAGTATAGTCAAGGAAAGCAAATCAACAGAGTCCTAGTTTGGAAAATGTATTCTATACCTGTAGAGCAGTGAGGTGGCACAGTGGATAGTGTCAGGCCAGAAGTCAGGAAGACTCATCATCTTGAGTTCAAATCTGGCCTCAGACAGTAGCTGTGTAGTCCTGGGCAATTCAAGCAACTTTCTGTTTATTGGTTTCCTCATCTCAAAAATGAGGAATTGGTCCTTTCCAGCTCTAAAATCTATGATGCTACTTTGTTTGTGTTACCATTTGTTTCCACTTCTTTGCCATGATCAGAGTATTCTTACAACTCTTTTTTTTATTTTGTGGTCCTTTATTTCCTTGGGGTACATGCTTAGTAGTGATAGTATGGGAGACTGATTACATTTCAGTGATTTCTTGGGTATAGTTACAAATTGCTTTCCAGAATTTTTACCAATTCGAAGTTTCACCAACAGTATGAGTTATGCCTGACTTTCAAAGTTCTTCCAACATTTGGAGTTTTCTTCTTTTGTTCTCTTTGCCAATGTGATGTTTATGTGGCAGAACCTTTGTTTTAAAATTTGAATTACCCTAGTGATTTGGAGCATTTTTATGTGGTTATTAATAGTTTACATTTTCATATTTGAAAATCTGGCTATTTACACCCATTGTCCACTTATCCAATTGGGCATTTGTTATATTTACATATTTTTCTCAATTCCCTTTCTATCTTGCGTTATATCATACCTTTATCAGATATTTGTTGCAAAGATATTTTCTAGTTTACTTTCCTTCTAATTCCAATTGCATTAATTTTTTATGAAAGCCTTTTAATTTTATGAATACGGCCAAGTAAAATTGGACATTTTATCTTCTGTGATCACCTCTAATTCCCTTCTCCAGTTTTTTATAATATGGACTTTTAGATCATGTCTCCATTTGGAGTTTATTGTGATATATGGCAGCTAGGTGGTGCAGTATGGTTTAGAGGTAACGTGGTAGTGCAGTAGATAGAATCCTGGACTTGGAATCGGGAAGATCGTGTCTGTTCTCAGACACTTAATAGGTGGTTAGTTACCCTGGGCAAGTCTTTTAGCCTCTTTCTGCCTCAGTTTCTTTATTTGTAAAATGGGAGTAATAGTATCAGCTACCTCCCAGGGTTATGAGGATCAACACAGAGCCTCATACCTCATAGGTACTTAATAAATTCATCTTCCCTTCCTAGGTCTCCTGCCCCATCCTTTATGGCATTTTGAAAAAAATTTAAGAAGTTCTGACTTAACTTCTAGCTTTCAATATTTCCTGTATTTGGAAAACAGCGAAGGACTTTACTCAAATGAAATAGGTTTTTTATTGATAAACATGATACATACAACATCTCAGAGAGTAAGCTGGAGAAGGTACTTTACTGTGGGGTGTCCATCCAAACTCTGACGTTATTTTACTGCTACCACAGTGAAGTTTTGAGTGTTAAAGAATCAGGTACCATTTTTTTCCCCAGTGCTAGTTGCACTGTAGTATAGTAATTTAGCTTTCAGAAAAGTCAGTTGTCTAGTGATTTACTGCTGCATAACAATGTTTAAACTTTGAAGGCTGGTGAGGAAGCATTTCAGCACTTGAAGAGGAGTCAGTATACTGGAGCAAAAGTGTTATGTAGCATTTTTTTACATCAAAAAAATCATACACAGGTGTGTGTGGTTGTGTACCAAGGTAGGAGGAGGGAGCTTGCCCCAGGATTCTACAGGGTTTCTGCATTGTTGAAGGACTATTCATTTTCTAGGGATTTGGGAGAGCCTACCTTCTGGGGAGCTTGTGGTGTGTATGTGGGGGGAGGGGGATGTTTGTATGTGGTGTTGAGTATCCTGTGACGGTATTATTAACACCCTCTAAATTTCCCTTCCTAGCAAAACATGATCCACCCATTCTTGTTATGGCTCTGATTAGACCATTTCCATTCTCCTGATATCTCTAGGGACTTTATTTTTTAGAGAGGAGATAGCCTTACAGTTTGATTATTCCTTATATTTGCTCACCCAAATAGCCATTGTGGTCTTTAGTTACGTTTATATCAACTATAGAAGTGTATTTTTTTCTACAGCTTATTTAACATATTTTTCTCTTAGTTGTTTTGTACTATGTCTTACTTGATTGATGGAAATTCTGTTTATAACAGCTCTAAACTTAATTTTAGTAAGAACGTTGGCTTTTATGTCCAGATACTTACCTTTTCTTTTATTATAGTAGCTATTTCTTACCCTTCTATAAACTCTATAAATTTGGTTCCTAGGAGAAATTTCTTAATGTAATGGTCAAAATTACTAACCTTCTCAGTGTCAATGAAATTTTTCAAAAACGATAATTTGCTTCTATGCTTCTTTGTGTAAAAAGTTGTAATTGAAAACTGCTAGATAAAAAAGTAGTTGGACTTGCTTTCTTATAAAGTTTATTTGTAGAAAGATAAAATTTCCTGCTTTATGGTTGTTTGTCACAGTAGGTGGATGCACGCATATTTTGTTATTCCAGCTGTTGAATTTGAAATTTGCTAAATTCACTTTCAGACTACAGTGTATCTCTGTGAGTAGGTTTTAATACGTGTGTGTGTGTGTGTGTGTGTGTATGTGTTTATTTTATAAAGGCTTATTTTAAAAAGTTCTTACAGTTAGATAGCACTACAGTACCATATAGTCAAACTTCTCTGAGTGGTACCCTTTTGGAAGGATACATGTTCAAAAGGCTTTCTTTTATTGCAAAAATTTTAGATAAATATCTCAATAACTTATTTGTGCTCTTTAAATCAATGTGGGGACTTGGTGGTTATTTATTCAGTAAACATTTATTAAGACACTGATTATTTTTATTTTTAGAATTATCATGTTCATTTTTACATTTTCCAAATTACTCACTTTGAAAATTCAATTTTAGATTATTTTCCATAAAGTTGAAAATTCTATAGCTAATGTTATTTCGGCTAGTGCATGGTCATATAAGGAGCACTTGACTAGAAGTAAGGAGACTTGGGTTCTAATCCTGGCCTTTCCACTATTTGACTGTGTGACCCTTATGCAAGATATTTATCTTATGGATCTCAGTTTTTGCCTCAGTAAAATGAGGTGGAATTAACTAACCTTTTTAAGGTGCATTTTGGCTCTTAAAAATTCTATTCATGAGTATTTAGTTAAGGAATGATCTTAATAAATTCACATTTATATAGCGCTTTAAGGTCTACAAAACACTTTGCTCACAATAAATTTGTGAAGTAGGTAGACCAAGTCGCAAACGAGAAAACTTGACTCAGATTAATCTGTTTTTGAAGCATCAAACAATGAGTTTAAACCCAGATATCATGACCTCAGATTGAGCAATTTTGCTGTACTATGGTAAGTTGACCTTTGAGTGATTAGTTTTGTATATTTACTAACCCTTCAGTTCTTTAAAAACTTAGTTTGTTGTTCAATATTATATGAAAGACCTTGAGGCAGTCTTTGTCTTTATTCTAGTGTCTATGTGTTGTTTGTCTTCTCTCTCTCTCTTTCTCTTCCCTGTCTCTGTTCCTCTCAGTTTATGTCTCTGTGGATGTTCTTTCCTGTCTCCACTCTCTTCCTCCTCTCCATGTTTATCAGAGCATATCAGGAGCTTTTTGTGGGGGTGAGGAAAAAGAAACAAACCTTGTTTTTGTAGTGAATTATTTGTAGCTCTATTTCTTTGCTTTCAACTTTCTTATTCCAATATGAGTAAGAGGATGAGATAAGAATTGCCATTGGATCTACAGTGTATCACCCCCTATCTGTGTCATCTAGAGTAGCACTTAGGCATTTTGGCATATAGGCTACATGAACTTTCTCATTCTTGCTCCCTAAAAATATTTTGTTGGAGAAAATTGAACATTGAAACATTAAGTGACATAGTCTCGAAATAGCACTCTTAAGATATTACCAGTTTTCCCAAGAATACGTTTCATATTTTCATTTTATAGACTTCTGCTAAACTACCACTTATGTATTCCATAATGTTATAATAAACAAGAACCTTTCTTTTTGTAAACTGAGAAATTGGAGCGAATAAGGAAAACTTTGCCATTCTTGTCCTGTGGAGGGTCATAACACACTGAAACTTGGTAAAAGATTTTAAAATCTGTTACCTGTTTAACTATTGAAGCTACTGCAAAGCCCAAATAAATAAGCAATTAAAGTTAATTTTCAAGGTATATTGACTCACATCTTCCTTGCTAGAATTTTTAAGATAGCATAATCATGTTTCTTGTTTATAACATTTCTTCATAAGTATCAAGTAAAATAAATGTAATTGTTGAATAGAACTTTTCAGAATCTTCCTTTTGCCAAAACTTAAAGTATCTATCTTAAGAAAATACTGAATTTGCTTAAGAAATCTATTTTATTGTGGCTGGAGGAGACATTAGAGTAGGAATATCCATGATGGAGGTTTGTAAGAATTTCATATTTGGATTGGGAGTAATGAATAAAAATGAAAAATATGATGTATTATTTATGAGTATGCCTATTTACATCATCTCTTTTGCTTTACTGTCAAAGATCTATTCCCTAGTCAATGTTTCCATGTAGAAAATTTATTCTAAATTCACCCCAACATAGCAAACTGGTGGTGATATGGCTACTATTTGCTCTCAATTAAAGTTAGAATAACTAAGCTATAAAACTACTGTTTAGGAAAATGAAACAAGGGCTTTTATTTTTTTGTTTATATATATATATATATATTTAGAATATTTTCCACATTTATTATGACCCATTTTCTAGTCTTGAAAATGTACAGTAATACCATATTAACCTACAAGGGATAATTACAAAGTATATTTCATATTTTTCAATGTATATTAATGTTATATTAATATTCAGAACAGTGAATCTGGAGTCATGGAGAAAAGGTGGAATTATGTTAATTGTACTGTTTAAGAAGGCAGTAAAGCATATATCTTAGATTTTTTTCCTTAAAATCAGTTTACATTAACAAATTTTTGTGATAAAAGATAAAACTTCAGTTATCTGGAAAATACAGTTAAATGTACATATACTCTATAGAAATTTCATCCCTTCTTTGGTTGTATATGTATGCATAATACAAAAGGTGTGGGCTAACAGTTGACCTCACTTCTGAGGCTGATGTATCATTAAGTCTTTGCTGTTTGAGGACATGGATATATTTTCTTCTATAAAAGCAACTGTGATGGCTTCAGACTCCATAGAGTTCTTAATGTAGTGGGCTTGAGGGCATTTTCCTCTTGAGATAGCCTTTTAAAATTGAAGTAAAACAACCTAAAAATCTTTACTTCTTTCAAGGTATATAGTTGAAAAGGTTAGCTGCTGATGCTGGTGTTATGAAAATTTAGATATTGAGTTCATTGCTAACTGAAACACCTGAGGCTTATATTAATGTGGAGCAGTTTTTTTCCCCCACATTGGAGAAATTATAGTAAACAAATTAATAGCTGCATTAGTGACGTTTTAAATTAGACTTTGGTGAAAAGAGCAACACTTTTTCCCATATCGTTTTAGTATTTTGCTATACTGTAATAATTCAGATTGTTGTTTGGCTTACATTTTATTACACATTATTAGCTCTTGTATAGTAGATCATTGTTTTATTTCTCCTAATATTACATGTCTCAAGTGTTGTTTATAGAATGTGTCCCTTCTTGCGAACAAGTTTTTGTAACCTGCTGCTGCCTGCCTATCATCAAGAAGTGTCATAAAAATTATGGTAGCTGTATCTGACTGGAAGAGGAGTGGTTGTCAGTAATTTTGTGAGAATGAGATAACAGCTGGTATACAACTAGAAAGAATGATGTAGTGGAACCCTCATGACATTAAAGGAAAAATGCTTCCAATGAATTTGACAGATTCTCCTTGGAGAAGTTAAAGGAAAATAACAGAAAAAATTGTAGAGTATGTAAAGGCATAAAGGAGTTGTGAGGTCTCCATCCATCAGAGAAGGTGGAGTGGATGCCGTACTACTGGTAAGTCTCTGACATGTGACCTTTTGTATTATATAATCCTTTGAAATCATTTAGTTAACCAGAATATGGAAATTTATCCATTTACAATTATAATTATGTAGCACCTATTGTATGCTAGGAATAGTGTTAAACAAATATTATCCCATGATCCTTACAACAACCTTAGATGGTAGGTGCTTTTATTATCCCCATTTTGCAGTTAAAGAAACTGATAGAAAGGTTAACTGATTTGCACAGTCATTTTCTGAGGATTTTTTTGAACTCAGTTCGTTCTGCCTCCAAGTCTAATGCTTTATCCAACTAGCTGCCTTTTATATTTAATAATTGTCGATTATATTCAGATTTGCATCAGTGCTTTTAGTGTGGACAGTTATGAAAGTATCTACTTAGGTGACAATTGATGATCCTTTGGGAACTTTGGTGTTCTTTGAATCCTAGCTTTGCTATTTGCTGCCTTTGTGACCCTAGGCAAGTCACTTCAATTCCCTCTTTTGAGGAAGTTGGATTCAGTGACTTAAGGTCCTTCTAACCCCAGGTCTGTAATCCTGACTTGCTTATGTTGTTTTAGTCAGAGATAGCCATTTCATGAACTGCCTTTATTATAATGTGATTTCTTTTGAATGATACCTCCTTAATTGCCTGCTTCATCTGCCTTCCTGGCTCTGGAACAAATTGTTCTCATCTGCCCGTTCCACCAGAGGAAGTCTTCACATGCTTGGGGTAGAACACCCCCCCCAACTCAACAATGGGTTTGAGACGCCTTGGTTATCCTCAACCTGGTTTGGCCCATATGCTAAAATGGTTACCAAGGTGTGGCTGCTGCGCATGCTGCAGCTTGTTGGAGCCACAGGTGAGAGTTAGGTGGAGCAGTTGGACACCAAAGGTGGAATGAGCCCTGAAAAGGGCTCAGCACCCTTCACACAAAAGGTACTAGTGGTCCCTGAACACAAATAGACTGATCCTTCACCTGGAAGATGGTCGTCATCTACCTGAGGGTTAGTGTGGTTTCAGAAAGGGCCGAGGAACAGTTGATATGGTGTTTGCTGCCTGACAACTCCAGGAGAAATGCCAGGAGCAGAACAGAGGTCTGTATACAACATTTGTAGATCTGACCAAGGTGTTTGATACTGTTAGTCATGTGGGCTTATGGAAAATTATGTCACAATTTGGTTGCCCAGAGTTCATTAATGTTGTATGCCAATTTCATGATGCCATGTTTGCCCATGTTCTGGATAATGGACAATGCTCTTGTGGCTTCCCAGTCACCAATGGAGTAAAATAGGGCTGTGTACTTACTCCCAATGCTTTTTACATGATATTTTCAGCCATGTTGTCAAATGCTTTCAATGAGGATGAACCCTGGCATGAAGGTGAGCTATGGCACTAATGATAAATGCTTCAATTTGAAAAGGCTGCAAGCCAAGATCAAAGTGGAGGGAGTGTTGGTGCATGATTTTCTGTTTGCAGATGATTGTACACTCAGTGTAGCCTTTGAAGCTGAGATGCAACAAAGTATGGATCAATTCTCTGCTGCCTGTGCTAGTTTTGGCCTAATAATTAACACCAAGAAAACACAGGTGCTCCATCAACCACCAGCCATCAGTTACAACAAATGGAGAAGTTTTGAATGCTGTGGATAAGTTCACTTACCTTGGTAGTGTACTTTCGAGGAATGTACACATTGACAATGAGGTTGACATACACATTGCCAGAGCTAACTCAGTGTTTGGGAGGCTCCAAAGAAAATTTTGGGAGAGAAGAGGCTTTAGACTGACTACCAAACTGAAGGTCTACAGAGCCATTGTGCTGACCTCATTGTTGTATGCCTGTGAAACATGGACAGTCTACCAGTGCCATGCCAGGAAACTGAATTGCTTCCATTTGAACTGTCTTAGGAAGATTCTGAGGATCACCTGACAGGATAAGGTACCAGACACTGAAGTCCTTGCTTGAGCTGAACTGCCAAGTATTCAGACTATGCTTCAGAGAGGGCAACTCTCATGGGCTGGCCATGTTCGAATGCCTAATGTGCGCTTGCCAAAAAGATTATTTTATGGAGAACTTGCATGGGGCAGGTGATCACATGGTGGCCAGAAGAAAAGATACAAAGCTATTCTCAAGGTCTCTCAGGAACTTCATATTTGACTGTGCAACATGGGAGCCACTGGCACAGGACCCCCTCAGCATGGCGTGCCTACATCAGAAAGGGTGCTGTGCTCTATGAACAAAACAGAATTGAGACAGCACAAAGTAGACATAGGATGCACAAATATTCACACGGACTATCTGTGCCCAACCTGTGGTAGAGCATTCCAACCTCGTATTGCTCTGATCTGTCGCAGTCAAACATACTGAAATTTCAATTTATCACAGTGATGTCATTTTGATCCTCTTCGAAGACAAAGGACAACAACCAATCAAGTAATCTACCTATCTCCTTAATATACTATTTATATTTCTTTTGTTTGCCCTGTGTCACTGATTTTTATTTTGTATTAAAGGTGACTTGTGGTGAGGACCTCCTAATCCTTCTATTGAAGGTTGAAGACTTTCTGATAGATTAATCATTTGCATACAAATTTCTCCTATGTCTTTTTCAGTCTTGTACTTAGTACACTGGAGTTAGAACGCCTGACTTCTATCTCCATCTCTATTACTGCTATTTTTCCTTTCACACTTGAAATTCTAACCACATTGTTCTATTTGTTATTTTCCTGTTGTTAGGACCCTATCTCTCTAAACTGTCTGCGAACATCTTATTTGTCCTTCAAGACTTGTTTCATGTGTCACTCCATACTTAGAACACTTAGGTTATACTACCTTTAATGCATTTGCCAGGCTTCAATTAGATAATTAAATAACATATTAGGTAATATATTTTTTAACCACATTTATTTGAATATATGACTCCCTACTAATTTATCAACTCCCTGAGGGCAAGGACTATGTTTTATCCTTAGGTTTCTCATGTAACAAATTATATGTAGATATAAGTAAATACTTAAATGTATGTGAGTTTTATGTTAAAGGAGAACTCATAGTTTTAATTAGCTAGGTTATTTTTAAAATAATAACCAAGTTGAAAATTTTGAATTGTTGATTGCAAACAAATTGGATAGCCCTCTATTTTTAAAAATGGTTTAGATATTCAGGTTGAATTCCAGAGTTTTAAAAATATAGCAACTTCAATTTAAATCTACTAAAAAAAGAGTATCTGTTCTGCAAGAAGTAGCCAATGATAAGAAAGTCTTGTTTGTTGGCTTTTGTTATCATTTTTAGCTTCTCTGCCATTGTCTCATCAAGCCTAGAAGAGACAGTTATGTTTATTAGTGTTTTGTTCAAATTTGCTACAGTAGTTCTCTGAAAGTAATTTTTGTAGGTTTTTGCTTGTAATGTAAAACTCACAATCAAAATACTGTATTAGTTTTGTAAGTTTATAGAAGGGTCATGAAACTCCTTTTCACATGAAGACAGGTGTGTGTTTGAATGACTCCTTGTTTATTATACAGGATCATAGACCAGCGAAAGACCTGGAGACAAGATCTGGTTCGGCTCTTTTTAAATAATATGGATGGTGTAATTCAATTTTTAGCTTTCAGATGTGGTCTAGGGATGATAGTGACATTATAATTGATTTCAAAATAATATATTAGGAAGTAAATATGTGAATTGGATCTGTGATTTTTATTAGTATGGAAAACTCCCTCCATCAGAGTGGGTCAGCAACTTCTCTTCATCCTTTCTTCTAAGAGAGTGGCCTAGAGAACTGAGGTTTAATGACGTGGCCAGGGTCACAGCCGGTATGTGTCAAAAAATAGAACTATAGTTCAGTTTTATCTTCCTGCCCCTCCCCCATTGAAAAAACAAGACCTCTTAAAATATGTGTAGCCAAGAAAACAAATTCCTGCTTTTTAACTATGCCCAAAAATGATGCCTCAATCTGTACTGAATCCTTGAGGTAGATAGCACGTTTCATCATGAGTTTTTTAGAATTTTGGTTCCTTGCGTTGATCAGAGTTCCTAAACCTTGTAGAGTTACTTGCCTTTACAATGTCCTTATTGCTTATTTTCCTGCTTATATTACTATATTAGTTTATACAGATTTTCCGGGTTTATTTTAAACCATCCCCTTCATCATTTCTTACAGGAGAGTAGCGTTCCATCATATTCATATGTTATTAACTTATTGAGCCATTCCCCATTTGATGGGCATATTCTCAGTTTTTAGTTCTTTGTCACCATGAAAAGAGCTGCAGTGAAAATTTTTGTGTATTAGAAACCTTTGCAAAATAGTCAAGGGTGAAGGAAGAAGCAAAGTCTATTATGACCATTACTGTCCTATCTAGTGGTATATAAGACAAGAAAAAGGAAATGGATCTTTTAGAGGGTATAGACGTACTTGTAACACAGTTGATCCGTTTTTGGAGGATAGTTCTAAATTGCTTTCCAGAGTGCCTGGACCAGCTCACAGGTCCACCAGCAGTGCATTAGTGTACCTTTTTTTCCTCACCACTCCAGCATGTCATTTACCGTTTAGTCAGTTTTGCCAATCTATGGGTGTGAAGGGGTACGTTAGAAATGTTTTAGCATTTTTCTAGTTATTAGTGATTTTAGATTATGGTGATCAATAGCTTGAATTTCTTCTTGTGAAGACTACCTCTGTATATCAGTTTTCTACATATCTTAAAAATGTAACTTTGTCAGAAATTTGGTGCCAAAATTTTTTCTTGCTTTCTGCTTATCTTCTCATTTCAGCTGCATCGAATAGTATTGGTTATAATGGACATTCTTATTTCACCACTGTTTCATAAAGGCCTCTAGCTTGTCCCTCTTACATGTGCTAGCATTTGGTTGTTAGTTGGATGTTGCTTCTCATTTTAAGGAAAGCTCCATTTATTCCTGTGCTTTCTAGTGTTTTTAATAGCAATCTATATTGTGCCTTCTCTAAAGCTTTTTTCTGCATCTATTAACATCATCACATAATTTTTGTTATTTTTGTTCTGTTTTCTTTCTCTGTTTTGACTCCTTGATTTAGGTATCAAGACTGTATTTGTGTAATAGAAGATCAAAGGAACCCTTCCTTTTCCCCCCCAAACTCTATTGGAATTAGTTGTTTTTCAGATGTCTAGTAGAATTTGTTTGTAAATACATTTGGTCCTGTGAATTTTTTCTTTGGGAGTTCATTACTCTCCCACTCACTCCCATTTTCCCTTTTCCTGACCTTTTTGCCTTGTGGGGTTTGTGTGTGTGTGTGTTCTTCTGTCTTTCCCTCACTTCAGATGAGAGTGAGGTTCAAATATTTCTCTCCTCCCCACTCCCTTCTTGTTGTGTTGATTCTACTTGTATATCCATTCATGTGTGATAATTTTCCCCATTCTTTCTCTCCTTGTCTTTCTTCCCCTTTCTAGTTTTCTTTACATATTATCAAAAAATAACAAAATCATTCCCAGGTACTCTGTGTAATTAGATGATCTCTGTGATCACTGATGCTGATAGAGTTCTGAGGGGTTATGTATATCATCTCATAAAAGAACACAAATAGTTTAACTTTAAGTCTTTTATGATTGTATGCTTATGTATAACTTTATATACTTCTCTTGACTCCTCTGTCAGATTTTTTTACTCTGCTCTGGTGTTTTCATTAGGAATGCTTGGAAGCCCTCTTTTTTTTTTTTTTTAAGATCCATTTTTTTCCCCTTTCTCTAGTGATTCTACTTGGTTTTGCAGAGTAAGTTATTCTTGATTAGGCCTTAGACCTCATTTTCCAAGCTCTTTGCTCTTTTCGGTGATTTGTGATCAAATGGTCTTGACTGTTACTCCTTGAGGGACTTAGGGGAGGACTTGAGGACTCTCTCCTTGAGAGAGAATTTTTCTTTCTGGCTGCTTGCAGTATTTTTTCTATGGCTTGTGAGCTCTGGATTTTTGCAACAATATTCCTGTTGTTTTTTTCCCCCCTCCCTGCTAGAAAGATTTTCTTTTAGGAGGTAACTAGTGGATTCTTTGAATTTTGATATTGCTCTGTAATTCTGCAACATAAAGAATTTCTGTATCCTGTGATTTACTGTTTTTACAAATGATATCTCTTTTTAAGAAGGTTCAAATTTAGCTATGTATATGTATTTTATTTTCTATGAATTAAGATTTTGATTAAAAATAAGAAAATCATGAATTAGGTAAATTGAAATATACTAGATTAATCCAGTGTTATTTAAGTATCAGTCCTTTGCTATGTTTTGTAAGTAATGAATTATACAAAGCAAAAAATTTTCTCAGGTATTTTATAAAACAGCAGCTCTGTAGTGTATTGGTGATAATCCATAAGCTGCATTTATTTTCATGGTGAATCTTTTTATAAATAACTATGAATACTGTAATCCTAGATCAGCACATTATATTTTGTGTCACGTCATTATTTAAAAAAAATTTCCTACAACAAAAATAAAAGCGCACTGCCTTTTCTTCTGAAATTAAATACTTAAGAAAATGGTACAAGATTAATTTTAGGCAATATTGGTTTTCATAATTGCACCCAATGTCCAAAAACAAGTAGCAAAATTTTAAACCAAATCAGAATGTGAAGATATAAAAATAAGTTCCTAAAATCTTTCTATAATAAAGTTATCAATCTATGCATAAAAGGAATCCCCACTATAATTTGTACAAGTGATGGGTCTGACTTCTGTTTAAACACCTCCAAGGAGGGGAAACCCAGCACCTTTCAAGGCAAGCCATTCATTTTCCTTTTGTACTGTTAGAAAGTTTTCCCTGACATCAAGCCTGAAGTTGCCTCCCTGACATTTCTTGTTTGGATCTTAAGGGTCAAGTTAATTCCTTCTACAAAATGGTAGCTCTCCAGTGTAAATACAGCTATCATATCCTCCCTGAGTCATTTTTTCTGTAAGCTAAATATGCCTAGTTCTTTCAACCAATCCTATCATGGACTCAAGGATTTTTACCATCCTGATTGTCTTTCTCTGGACACTCCCTTTTATCAATGTCCTTGTTAAGCTGTGATTACTATAACTGAAAGTAATCCCCCAGATAGTGTCTGACAAAGGCAGAGATAGTGGAATTTCCACTTTCCTATTCCTGGAAGCTATGATATGCTCTTAATGTAGCTGAAAATTCTATTAGGTTTTTTGTTTGTTTGTTTGTTTTTTTTTGTCAACTTTATAATTTATTTTCCCAGAATGTGAGGTGCATTTCAGATGATACCTCCATTTTTTCTTCTCTATCATACTCTAGGATAGAGAGATAACTAAGACAAATTGAGAAGATATTAACTGATAAGCTTTTGGCACAGATAGCGGTCTAGCAAATGTTTGAATGATTGAAGTCTCCTATTTCTTAAATATATCATACCGTTGTGCTGGGGACTCGGTAATCGTATCATTATATTTCAGTGACAAAATCACTAGTTTCTCCCTCCTTTGACCTTTCCCTAAGTAATCTGCATTCTGGCTCCTAGATATCCTCACGTTAGTATGCAATGCCCAGTCCCAGATTTTATGTAATCCTTTTTCTGTTGAATAAGATTTATCTACCCAGAGCCTTTGTCAGTTATTATACATTTATTAAGCATTTACTGTGTGCTAGGCATTGGAGATACAAAAAAAGGCAAAAGACAGTCCCTCCTTTTGAGAGACTCATGATCTAATTGGGGACACAGTGTGCAAACCATGATGTACTTATATAGGATGTAATCAACAGAGGGAAGGTACTGAAATAGGAAAGGATCTGGAAAGATTTCCTGTAGAAAGTGGGATTTCTGCTGGGACTTGAAGGAAACCAGGAGGTGGACGTGAGGAAGGGGAGAGCATTCAGGCCGCAGGGAATAATAGCCAGTAAAAATACCCAAGTCTAAGAAATGAAGTATTTTGTTAAAGGAACAACCAGGAGACCAGTATAACTATAGTGAAGGAGGAGGGGGTATAAAGAGACTGGTGCTAGATTTTGAAGGGCCCTGAGTATTAAGTGAAGGATATTTAATCTTTGAGGTGATAGGAAACCACTGGAGTTTATTGTTGAATAGGGAGATGGCATGATTGGATCATTAGGAAAATCATTTTGGCAGTTAGTAGAGGATGGGCCAAAGTGGAGAGATACTTGTAACAGGAAAGCCAACTAGGAGATTTCAATAGTCCAGGTGTATGAAAAGTAGGACCTATATGGTGGTAGCAGTATTAAGGATAGAGGACATTTATTTGAGAGATAAAAATCAGTCTTTGACAACAGATTGGATGTAGAGGAAGGGAGTGGGATAGTGAAGAGTCAAGGATGATACCTCATTGTAGGCCTGGGGGACTAGAAACATAGTGGCACCCTTGACAGTAATTAGGAAAATTCTGAAGAGGGAAGGATTTAGGAAGAAAGATGAGTTCAGACCTGCTGCGTTTGAGATGTCTGATAGGGGAGTTGGAGATGTGAGACTAGAGACCAGCCAAGAAATAGAGCCAGAAAAGTAGATGTGTCATCAGCATAGAGATAACCATTGAATCTGTGGGAAGATGAGATCACTAAGTGAGATAGTATGGAGGGAGAAAAGAAGAGGGTCTTTCACAGAGCCCTGTGGAACACTTCAGGTAAGTGGGCAAAGGAGATACATAGATATAGATAGTGTTCCTATAAGTAGGAGGAGGACCAGGAGAGAATAGTGTCACAAAAACCTAGAGAGGAGGTTATTAAGGAGAAGGGGGTGATCAACAGTGTCAAGAGCTTTCAGAGAGGTCAAGGATGAGGATTGAGAAAAGGCCATTAGATGTAGCAATTGAGATGATTAGTAACTTTGGAGACAGCAGTTTCATTTGAAAGAAAGAGGACAGAAGCCAGAGTGCAGAGAGTTGAGAATGAGAGACGGGGAAGTGGAGGCATCTGTCATGGATGGCCTTCTCAAGTTTAGCCACAAAATGCAGGAAAGAAGGATGGATCAATCAGATTAGTTTTTTGAGGATAGAGATATGTGGACATATTTGTGAACAGTAAGGAAGTAGGCAGGGAGAAATTGAAGAGAAGTGAGTGTGGGGACAATATGGGTGCAGTGTATTGGAGGAGACAGATGAAATGAGATCACTAGGGCATATGGAGGTTTTTGCTGGGGTGAGAAGGGTCACTTCAGAGAGAGGGTAAAGGAGGAAGTAGTTTTAGAAGGCATCTTAGTAATGTGATATGTGGAGGAGAAGTGAATGTTAGGCAAATGGTTTCAATTTTTTCTGTAAAATAGTAGGCAAGGTTCTCATCTGAGAGGGTGTGCAGAGAAGGAGTCATGGGAGGTTTGAAGAGGGATGAAAAGGTTGGAAAGAGTCACTGTAGTGAGTGGGATAATTAGGGAGATGGAAAAGGATTATTTAACATCAGTTACGCCCCAGCTGAGATTATGTGGCATGAATCTGTAGTGGACCCAGTCAAGATGAAAGCATGATTTTTCTCCACCTTCATTTTGTAGCATGTGTATAGGAGCAAAGGCAGTAGATGATGGGAATGGTCATGGTCCAGGACTGAGGCTTGGTGAAGTACAGCTGGCAATATTATAAGAGGATAAAGGACTCAAGAAGACAGTATAGAGTTGAAGTGGTTCACCAAGGGGTTAGGTGAGGAAAGGAGAGTATATCTAATGCAGGGGTGGGGGCTTGGGAGAGAACTGGGTGGTAAGTACTGTCAGTGATCTTCTGTTCTAATGGAGAAGATAACAAGTGCATGTTAAATGCATATAGCATAAATTCCAATATATAGAAAGTAGTTAGGGAGGCAAGACAGAAGCAGCTGGAGTCCTCAGGAAAGACTTGATGAACATAGCACTTCAGCTGCATCTTAAAGGAATAAAGGGACTCTGAGGCAGAGCAAAGATAGGTGTATTCCATGGGAGAATCCAGTTAGAAATTTCACCCGGAGGTCTCAGTAATACTTATATGTCAGATTTCTCCTTTTTGTTACAATCTGGTTCCTTTTGTTCATTGCATAAACTTTGAGAGTTTGTGCAGATAGAGGAAGTCATGCATTATACTATTTACTTCTTTCTTGGTATCTAAGACATAACAGAACCTCCTGTTTGTTTCCTGTAAATTTCTGACTGTTTCCTGTAAATTTCTGTTTCAACCACACATCTTCCCTCTTTGGACTCTATACAGTGTCTGTGGGCAGCTAGGTGGTGCAGTGATAGAGCACCAGTGCAGGAGTGAGGAGGACCTGAATTCAAATCTCAACTCAGACACTTGACACTCACTAGCTGTGTGACCTTGGGCAGGTCACTTAACCCCAATTGCTTCATCCTGGGTCATCTCCAGTCATCTTGATGAATATCTGGTTGCTGGATTCAGATGGCTCTGGAGGAGAAGTGAGGCTGGTGACTTGCACAGTCCTCCCTCACTCAAAAAACAAAGTCAAGTGCAAGTCATGTCATTATTTCTCTGATGGCATGGTCTTCGGCAACGAAGGACGAACATGCAACTATACAGTATCTAATTTAGGGAATATGTATAAGCAGTCTCAGCTACCCTTTTTAGCTTAAAGGTCTTTTGATTAGGTTTGCAAAACAAACTGGCAATTTTTTTTTAATCAGCCTTTGTTAGGCTGTCTCTGACCAGAAATCTGTCAGTCTTAAGTAAGCTATGATCTAGAAATTCAAATTCCATTCTCAGATATAACCGTCTGTCAACCATTGACTTCCCAATTATACTTTTTTTCTGTATCTCTTGCTTTTTTTTCCCCTTTTTATGTAAATGGTATTTTATTTTTCCAATTACACATAATGATGGTTTTCAACATTTATTTTTTACAAGAGTTAGAGTTCCAAATTTTCCTCCCTCCTCTCCCCCTCCCCAAGATAGCAAGCAATCAAGTTTGTACCTCTTGCTTTCAGTGGATGACACTGAGGAAGATAACAGTCTGTGCCCCATGATCTTCAATTTCTTGGCTGAGATATAATCATTGGTAACGCTTTAATTAATACTGCTGTGGTAGTGTCATTTGTGCCCCCGGAATCATCAGAAGTGATGTCTGTTTTGATAAGCCCTGGGAGGTTCTGTTATGTCTCAGAGACCTGCTTCATAGAGAGAAACATCTTTTATTGTTATTCACTGAAACATAGCTGCCTCAGTGGTCCATGAGAAGGAAAATTACCAGCCACCACTAATCTCTTCTTGCTCTTCCTTTTGGTGAATGGTCTGTCATCTGAAAGCACTGATGACTTTATCATTTTTAGGACAAGCAGCTTTTATTCTTCAGAGCTTCCAGATCTCTCCTCTTTAGGAAGAATCTAAAATCTCTTTTTAAGCTTCAGTTTTACAGCTGTCCTTTTCCTTCCTTTTCTCCTCTTTGTAATATTCTAACATTCTCCATCGTTGGGAAAAGGGTCAAATCTCCCCTCCTTCCTTTCACATACTTTTTACCGCATTGAATCCCTCCTCTTCTCTTAGGGAAACTTTCATTCTCCCTAATAACAACCTAGAACATAGAGAGCTTTTTTCAGACTTTAGCAAGTCCGGGAGGGAGATAAACCTACATTTAGAACACAGAATAGAAATATCAACTATGTAGTGCAAGTCATTGCACACTTTCCCCCATTCTCTCTTGGCTTGAGATTTTTTTCAGCCCTTTGTTATAGTTCAGTTCTTAGCACCTGGTTACAACTTAAGGACCTCACTCCAATTCCTTTGTCTGAACTCCATAGTAAAGCTGCTGCCTCTCCTTTAGTCTTTCTCCAGTCTGTTGACTTTTAGCAGTTTGACTCACCCATCTTTCTTTTACCTTCTGTAACCCTTCAGTCATTCTATTCTTACTTGCCTTTGTCCTTATTGGCAGCGCTAGGTGGTACAGTATATAGTGCTGGACATAGAGTTAGGAAGTTAAATTTAAATCTGGCTTTAGATGCTTGAATACCTGTGACCCTGGGCAAGTTCCTTGATTTCTTCATCAGCCTCAGTTTTCCCATCTATAAAATGGGGATAATAATAGAATATCTCCCAGGTTTGTTGTGACGATGAAATGAGATAAAACTTGTAAAGCTCTTTAGTGAGATATATATAAAGTTAGCTGTTATTACTGTTGTCAGTTCCTTTCCTATTCTTTTTTATTCTACCTCTTCAGGTTCTTTTCCTTATTCCCCCATGATCTCCTTAATTCTCTTCAGTCTTTTAATTACCTCCTTAATTGTCCTTAATTTTATTTCTCTAGCAAAATACAAATATAGTCTGAACCAGCATCTGTTTCTGGAAATTGTTCTTTAAATTTTTCCAAATTTCTGTTTCCTAAATTCAACCTACCACTGTTTTATTATTCTCCTCCAAGTCACCTGCACAGTTTTCTTCTTTTCATTAAGATAAAGTTTTTTTTTTCTTTTCTCCAACCTGTCTCCTACGGAAACTAGAAGTAAAATCAACAAAATAATTGAAAAATTCAGTGGATTAATTTTGGAATTTCAAGCTTGTCTTTATCTCCCTCTGAAATTTTTTCAACTTTCTTTTGAACATTTTAAAAAGTTTCTTTGATTTTCATGTTTTCTTTTGTTAAAAAATAGTATTACTATAGTGCCCTCCTTTCACCTCCCCCCCCCAGAAAAAAAGTACTTAAGCTATCCAAGTTGTCTTCCTAAAGCATAGATCTGACCACCTGTGTGCCACCTCCTTTCCCCTTTTTATAAATTCCGTTGACTAGCTGTTAAATTAGTATCAAATGTAAAATCCTATTTGCCTATAAAAACCTTTTATAACCTGGTCCTTTCCTACCTTTTTAGTCTTCTGACTCCTTACTCCCTTCTGTTCTCTGTTCTTTGTCCTTGAAAAGGACCATGACATCAGGAAGGTGATGCCATGACTTGTAGAATTGGATTTAAGTGAGGGAAGGCTGTGCAAAGTCACCAACCTCTCTTTTCTGGAGTCATCTGGGCCCAGTGTCAAGATATAAATCGGGACAACTGGAGATGACCCCAGATGCAATGGGAGACCTTGGTCTCTTTAAATTAATGTCTTTCCCAGGTCTCACTTTGACTGAGGCAACACCCATTTGGTGATTAAGGCCTGGTTATTGTCCTTTGTTCTCAAAGAGAACCAAAAATGACTTCACTATGCTAGAGTCAAATTACAGTGTGTCTAACTGTGGCTGATCAGACTAATATGAGCTTAGAAAGTTCTACCACAGGTCAAGCACAAATAGTCGATGTAAATCGTTTGGGATAGATTCTCTTAAATTTTTGTATCTAGTGTTTCTTTTGTGCTACTTCAATTTTGCTTTGCTCACAGCACCTTCTTGATGAGGGCACGCCATACTCAGTGGTCCTGTGCCAGTGTCTCCCATGTCATACAGTCAATTCCAAAGTCCTTTTAAAAAAAAATATGTAATTTATTTTTCACTTTTCAACATTCACTTCCACAAGAATTTGAATTCCAAATTTTCTCCCTATCTCTCCCCAACCCCCATCCCAGGACAACATACACCCCCATCCACCTCTTCCTCCAGTCGGTCCTCCTTTCTGTCACCCCCCTCCTCTCCCATCTCCTTCCCCTCAATTTTTGTGTAGGGCAAAATAGATTTCTATACCCCATTGTCTGTACATATATTATTTCCCAGTTGCATGCAAAAACAGTTTTTAATGTTCATTGTTAAAGCTTTGAATTCCATACTCTATCCCTTCCTCCTTTCCCGTCCATCCTCATTGAGAAAGCAAGCAGTTCAGTATAGGTCATACATGTATAGCCATGCAAAACACTTTCATAATAGTTATTTTGCAAAAGACTAACCACATTTCCCTTTGTCCTGTCCTGCCCTCCATTTATTCCATTCTTTCCCTTGACATCCTCCCACAATAGTGTTTGCTATAATAGTATCTTCCCTCTCCTATCTCCTTCCCCCTTCCTGCAGGGTAAAATAGATTTCCATATCCAATTGAGTGTGTTATTCCCTCCTTAAACTAAATTCTGTGAGAGTGAGGCTGAATTATTCCCTTTCATCTCCCCGCTCTTCCCCTCCATTGTAAAAGTTCTTTTTTCCCTCTTTTATGTGAGATGATTTGCTACATTCTACCTCTCCCTTTCTCTTACTCCTAGTTTGGGCATTTTCCCAGCCAGTTACTTGACTTTTGAGTCCTTTGTCAGGTGGAAGGTATACTACCCCAGGTTTCAGAGGTTTTGTGCAGCTGTTCTCTGAGATACCTCTGGGGACCCATAAGTTCTCAGTTTTTCCAAAGTGGTATAGTCAAGGGAGAGATGTTTACTCCTCTTCTGACCTGTGCCCTGGTTTGTGAGTAACCACAAACACTCCTTTTTACCCTGGAACTGTGAATAGAATTTCCTTTCCCCAGCTGCCATCATCTCCTCCACAGCATGGCTCTGTGCCGATGTGGCTCACGCTGGACTCTGCTATACTCAGAGCCAGGCTGTCTTGGGCTGGAAATCTATTTCACTCTGTCATTTTGTGGCTTCTGCTGCTCTAGAACATGTTTAGAGTCATTTTTTTACAGGTATTTTAAGAGCTTTGGGGGGAGAGTTTGAGGTCCTTGCTTCTACTCCGCCATCTTGGTTCCACCCCTAATTCCACAGTTCTTGAGAGACTTTGAGAGTGTCCTTGTATCACTTCTTCCTGCCACCTTGTGAGTTTTCCACTATTGGAGAACTATTGTCTTTTTGGCAAGCATACATTTTTGTTCCCTGTAGTAGAATTTGAATGCTTGGCAGTTTAGTTTGAGAAAGGATCTCAGTGTCTGATAAGACCAGGCTAGGTAAGAAATGAGGCAAAGAATGGACTCTTTTACCTGTTTAAAAAAAAAATCAGTCTGGGAGGGGAAGACCCTCAAAGTTTCTGGCCAAAACAGAAACCATTGCTATTTATCCTTACTCTGAGCCTAAGCAGTGCCCAAGTAGGGCTTGGGCTGGGACTTACTGTTGGCTGATCAATGAGAGCAAGAGCGATTTGGGTTTTTAAGGCATGGTTCTTAAGAAAGGGGTCAAACCCGTAAACCTTAAGATATAGGTAGGTATGTTATCCTATATGGATAGATAGAGAGAGAGAAATAGAACAAAGGAAAGTAGACCAAACCAAACCATGACAAGGGAGGGCTACACAAAGTCACCAGCCTCACTCTCAAGATAGAGCTTACTCCCTTCTATATAGTTGATGTCCCCAGGACACTGGCCTTCCTATCATCCATTTTCACTGGCTGCAAAAGGCCTTTGTTGATCCTTATTAATGCTAGTGCCTTTCTTCTAAGACTACGACCAGGTCCTGTATATATCTTGTATGTACATAGGTGTTTGCATAATCTCTCCCCCATTAGATTATGAGCTCGTTGAGGACAGGAACTGTTTTTATCTTTATATGTATCACTGGTGCCTAACAGTGCCGGACACATAGTCAGTGCTTAATCAGTACTCTTGACTACAAATTGTTATTTTTTCCTAGTTTTATAATAATAGTTTGAATGGTGTGACAGCGGATTTGTAAATTAATTTAGGTAGTATCATTTTTATTACATTGGTAAAGCCCAACCAGTCATGAACAGTTAATATTGTTCTGATTATTTAGTTTTGTAGAGTGTTTTATAGTTATATTAATATAAATCCTGTGTGTGTCTTGGTAGGTGGCATCTCAGATATTTTCATGTTCTTAATTTGTTTAGAATGGAACTCCTCTTTCTGTCTCTTGGTTCTGGGTTTTGTTGGTAATATAAAGAAAGATCGGTGATTTGGTGGATTTATTTTATATCCTGCTTTTCTGAAGTTAAGAATTGTTGCTGTTAATTTTTGTTTGAATCTCTAGTGCTCCAAAGGTAAGCCATTATCATCTGTAAAAATTGATATTTTTTTTTACTCTGCCATTGTTTATCTCCTCAAATTCTTTTTCTTGTTTTGTTACTGTAGTTTGTATTTCTAAACTACATCAAATTATAGTAGTAAGTTGAACTTTATTTTATTGCTGATCATCTTATTAGAAAAGCTTTTACCTAGATATAATTTACCTTCTTAAAGTTCCATTTATTCCTATAATTTTAAATGTTTTTTAACAGAAGTGGGTGTTTTATCAAAAGCATTTTCTGCTTTTAATTATATAACCATATGGTTTTTATTGTTTTTTAGACAGCTAGGTGGCGCAGTGGATAGAGTGCTGGACCTGGAGTCAGGAAGACGTGAGTTCAAATCCAGCCTCAGACACTTACTAGCTGTGTGACCCTGGGCAAGTCACTTAATTGCTGTCTGCCTCAGTTTCCTCATCTGTAAAATGGGGATAATAATAGCACTTATTTCCCAGGGTTATTATGAGACTCAAATGAGTTAACATGTCAAAGTACTTTGCAAAGTTTAAAGTGGTGTGTGAATACTATCTATCTGAAGAAAATGAATATGTAGTATATTATAGGTATGCTATATATGTATAATACATATGCATACATACATGTGAGCACATGCATACATGTGTTCATGCACACTTTCCTGATCTTGAACTAACCCTGGATTCTTGGATATAAATGCAACTTGGTTATAGCATGTAATCTTTAAAATACACTTTTATCCTCTTTGCTAATATTTCAGTTTTTTTTGTGTTGATATTCTTTTGATTATTCTCTATTTTTCTGCTTTGTCTCACTAATTTGTCAAGATCATATTTGTTTCATAGAAGCAATGTATGATCCTCTTTTTGCTCTGTTTTGGCGTAATATTAGAATTGTTCTTTAATTATTTGATATATAATTCATAGGTGAATCTATCTGGTCCCAGGTTTTTTTTTTTTTGAGAGTTCATTCATGGCTTGTTCATTTTCTTTTTCTGACAGTAGACTAATAAATTGTCTATTTTTATTTCTGGTAGTCTTGAGTATTTTGTGTTTTTGTAAATGTTCTTCCATTTCATATAGGTATCCATTTTGTTAGCATATAATTCAGAAAAATAGTTTATAATCTCCTTTTCTCTGCATTTGTTGTGAATTCTCCTCTTGTTCACATTGAAAATTGGTTTTCTTTTATCATCAGATTAGGTAACAGCTTTTATTTCACTAAAAAAATTCCACCTCAGTTTTATTTTTTTAATGATTTTTTTGTTGGTAATTTTGTTTATTGTTTGAATTTTTTTGTGTTAGTGTGAAGTTTTTTAATTTGTTGCTTTTTCCATTTAAAAAATTTTTTCTATCCTTAGTTCATCGATCAGGCTTTTCTCTTTTGTTATGAAATTGTTGAGATATAAATGTGACTCTCAAAGGTCACACCACAATTCTTTTTTGTTCCTTTATTTGTTTTGATGAAATTATACATGAATTATGAATGAAGGTGGGAAAAGTCATCCAAAACTCTTCTATCTGGGTCCGCTACAAATTTTTGCTACATAATCTCAACTGAACTCTCACTACTACCAGTGAGTCCTTCTGTGAACTCACTCTTCCACTCTCCATAACCACCTCCAAAACCTTTTAATTTTAGTTCCTTCTCAGACCTTCCATAACTCCCTTTCCCCCACCCTCTCAGCTGATAACCTTGCCTCCAATTTTATAAAATAATTAAGGCCATTTGCTGTGAGCTCCTCCCTTCTGCCTCACTTTCTATCACTCAGATACTTTCACCCATGTCTCCTATGTTGAGTTGGGTTTGTACCTTACCAAGGCTAACCTCTCTTCCTGCTCAAATGATCCTATTCCCTCTGAGGTCTCAACCTCTGCCATCCCCACCATTACTACTTATTTTCCATTTCTTTTTGTTAATTGGCTCATTTCTTATTGTCTACAAATATGTACATGTCTTCCCATCCTGAAAAAACCCTCACTTGTTCCTTCCATCTTCACTATCCTTTATAACTAAACTTTTCAAAAAGTTGTGCAGTAGGTCCTCCTACATTCCAGCTTTCAACCAGAACTTCACTGCAGAATTACTGATGTCCTGTTAGTTGTCAAATCTGAAATCCTCTTCTCAATCCTCATTCTCTTGGACCTCTCTCCAGCCTTTGATTCTGTTGATCGTTCCCTTCTCCTTTGTACTCTTTTCTTTCTAGTTCCCTTCTGTCTTTCTAGTCTCCACATGCATCTTGATCCAGTGACATTGTCTCCTGGCTGTTCCACAAACAAGACCACCCTGTCTCTTCACTCTGGGTATCTTCCCTGGCTGATGTCCATTCCTGGAATGCTTTTCTTTCTCAATACCTCTTAACTACCTTCCTGGCTTTTAAGTTCCAATGAAAATCCTGTCTTTTACCGGAAGATTTTCTCAACCCCCCTTAATTCTAGAGCCTTCCTCTGTTAATTATTTTCTATTTATCCTATATATAGTTTGTATGTATATACTTGTTCATGATTATTATTTTGATTTTATTTGAAGCACAATAAAATATATTCTAGCTTGTCATTTTAATTCAATCTTTGTTTCCAATGTATTTATTATAAACAACATATTGTTGGATTCTCCTTTTTAATCCATTGTGTCATATGTTTTGTGGTTGAGTTTATCTCATTCATATTCATGGATATGATTAATTGTGAATTTCCCCTTATACATTTTCCTTGTTGTCCTCTTGTCCCCTTTGTGAAGGTCATAAACAGAGACAAGTGTGAGCAGCACAGATAATTGCTCCCACTCCATTTTTCCTCCTCTATTTATTTAATTCAGAGCCTGTTTTTACATCCCCATAGTATTCCATGTATTCCCCCTAGTCCCATATGATAAATAGTTTTTTTCTTTTTGGAGAGGGGGGGAAAAGTCCAACACAACTGATTAATACATTAAAAAAAGTCTGAAAATATGTGCAATGTGTAACGTTCTCCCTCAAAGAAGGGGTAGGTTGGGTTTGTGTATAATTTTGTTACATTTACTTTTGATTTTTTGGTATGTTGTTCAGTTTACAGTTTTGTAGCAACTGTGTGTAGTGTATTATTACCTTGACTCTGCATCAGTTCACATAGATCTTTGCATGATTCTCTTATAGTCCAGTAATGTTCGATTACATCCACGTTCCATAATTTGTGTAGCCATTCTCCAGTTGAATGCTGCCTATTGATGCTTACATTTTCTTTCTTTAAAAGAATTCCCCTTTATGATCTGTGCTTCAAAGTTGAACGTTTATTTTTCTTGGAGCTGTTCACTTCCTCATTGTCCTCTCTCTTGAATGCCCCTTTTCTTTTCCCTATTCTTGCCTATTTCTCTGTTGAGTTTATTGTATTTCTGCACAGACTTTGTATATGTACAGCTCTTTTTTGTCTGGTCCAGGTCAGAGTAAGGTTTGTGAATTGGCTGCTTTCTTTACCCTCGTCCTCCCTGTTTGTGCACTCCTCTTCTCATGCCCTCCATTTATAGGGACTAAGCAGCTTTCTCTTGTCTTTATTTCTTCCTTTGTGTATTTGTTTTTTTCCTTGCTTTTCTTTCCTCTTAAAACCATTAAAACAAATCAGAACTGCCTCTTGTGTTTGTCTTTATTAAGTACCTCTTTTACCCAGGAATACTCTCCCCTTAGCTGATCCACTTTTAACCCTTGTGATTGCTCAGATGGTGTTGCCCAAGGTCAGACCCCACTTATCTACTCCCACTGCTTCCCCAGTACACTTTTGGGTGTGGTAATCAGGCCTGGTTTGTTCCTCTCCCCATAACTAAAGCTAATGCCTCTTACAGGGCCCTTCTCAGGTGTCCTGAACTAGCTGAAGTGACTCAGCGGATAGAGCCTTGGGTTTTGAGTCAGAAAGGCTGAGTTTCCGATATGATGTCAGACACTTAACCAGTTCTGTGACCCTAGGCAAGTCACCTCTCTTTAACTCAGTTTCCTCATCTGTAAAATGAAGAAAAAAACCCTCATGGTTTTTTCTAAGAATCAGATGAAATATTTGTAAAGCGCTTAGTACAGTGCTTGGTATATGGTAGGTGCTACATAAATGTAGTAGTATTAATAATTTTTATTAATTATATTATTATTAATAGTTAACTGTTGTTGCTTTCTTTTTGTTCAGACCTATGTTGAATGGAAGAGCTTTACTATTGTTTCTCTCTGGGAGTCTTGATCATTATTTAATATGATGGAGTGTTTGTATCTGAGTGTATGTGTACATATATATGTATGTGGATATGTATGTATGTATATATCATTGATCTGGGTCTGTTTTTAGGTCCTTTTCAGAAATATAGAATGTTAATATGGGAGAGAATTTCAAATGTCATTTCACCTAGTCTTTATATGTTTTATAGATGCTAAAATAAAAACATTTTTGTTACCTTTAATCATGATCTCCTCTTAAGCTCCTTCACTTAGTGCTGGAGGACTATTATATTCATACAGTGTTTTTGGAGATTCCCAATTGGTTTTACGAGAAGTTGTTAACTTTTTTTTTTTTTTTTTACAATCTCAGTATATAAACTCAATATATACTGTTCTGTTCAGGAGTACTTACTTTTTTGAAGTATGACAAGCAATTTTATTTCCTTTGATTATCTTTTGTTTTTATGTCATCTTTATTTTTTTTATTTCATAGATCTTTCCCCCACCCAAAGTATTGTATATTATAAGAAGGAATAAAGAAGAGGAAACAAAAAAGCAGTTCAGCAGAACTAACAAAGCAAAAGTAGAGGGTTCAAGCTTATTTTCATTACTAGGGTATTTGATTTCTGTTTTAATTGTTCTTATTAACAATTAAACTATAGTTTAAACTATAGTAGTACATTTAGTTTTCTTGGTTTTGTTTACTTCACTTTATTTCAGTTCATGTAAGTCTTCGCATTCATTGTTTCTCATGACATAGGAATATTCCTTTATATTTACAATTCCCCACAATTTGTTCAGTCTCAGTTGATGGCATCTGTCCTGTTTTTAGTTGTTTGCTACTACAAGAAGTGATTCTGTGAGTATTTTTGGTCCATTAGACTTAAGTTTGACTTGTTCAGAGTATATATGACTAAGCATAGGATTTTGGGGGCATTGTAATCACTTCCTTGGGGTAATTACCAAATGCTTTCTAGAATAGTTGGATAAATTCAGAGCTCCACTAACAGAATATTCATGTTCATGTTCGGGAACTCTTCCAACTTTGACTCTATTTCTTAGCATTTTTGCTAATTTGCTGGGAATAAGGTAAAACCTTAGAGTTATTTTGATTTTAATTCCTCCTATTAGTGTTTTATTACAGTCTTATGTTACAATCTTATATTCTTCTTTTGAGAATGATTTCTTCATAAGCTTTGATCATTTATCCACAGGGGAATGGCTTTTTTATACGTTCATGTTTTTCCATCAGATGCAAAAATTTTTTCCCTCAAAATTTACTTTTTTATTCTGGTTGCTTTAATTTTTTGTTAATGTAAAAGCAAAATTTACTCAAAATAAAATTTGTCTTATTTGTTTAGTACTTTACACCTCTCAAAGTGCTCTCACTTGATTTTTACAGCTATTTTGTTAATCAGGTAGTACATAGATATGCCTTGAACCCATGTCATATAATAAGGAGACAGGATTCCAACTAGTTAATTCCTAGAAAGTGTGGTAGTGTTTGATTTGGAGGAAGAAAGACTTGAGTTTGAATACCATTTCATATAGTTGTGTGACTATATCCAAGCCACTCAGTTTCTTGAGTCTCATTTCGTCATCTGTAAAAGAGACATAAAAGCACGTATTTGTTAACATTGTTAAGAGAATTAAATGAGATAATTTTGAAAAGTGCTTTGCATAATCCTAAGGTGTTACATAAATATGAGTTGATATATATATTTTTCTTATTACTGTAAAGAGTGGAAGCCTTCTTTCTGTATGAGATATGATGACAAAAACAAGACTAGTTTAATCCAATCCTTAATCCAAGGAAGAAATATGTTATATTTTCTACTTTTTATGATTGATCTTACTTTGTTTGACTATTTTGTGGTTAAATGGTGTAATGAGGAAAGGACCCTCAGTGAGCCCCCAAGTCAGGGGATATCAGCCTGCTGCTTCTGGGCTTGGTGGTGTTATTGGAGAAGTTACTTAACTTTGTTTGTTTCTTTATCTGTAAAGCAAGCCATTTCTTCAGAGTAGATCACTGAGGTAGACAGGGAGGTCAGAAGATCATTCCCATTCTTACAGAGATCAGGACATTGAGATTCAGGTGAAACAGAGCTACACCATTGGTGTCAAAGATGGTAAGAACAGCCTAGCTTCTTAGAGAACTACATGAAATAGTATATATAAAAACACTTAGATTACATTTAAGGAAAATGTAAAATGCGAGGTGGTATGGGTGTTTTTCACAGGGTAAGTTTATGACTTGAGATTTCATGTTGTGTGAAGTCTTCCAACTTTTTCACATTTTTACTTTCTGCCCTGCATTGGCAAAACGAACTGTTGAAGACAACTATACAATTCAGTAATAATTTTGAACTTTTAAATATCATTTCACCTAAATATTAATGTATGTTTTCAACTAGGAAGAGATCAAGCTTTTTAATGAGCCTTTTAATGTTTTATGTATGTGTGTGTGTGTGTGTTTCAAGTTTTGCAGCTAATTAGTAGAGAGAGTTCTAATCTTTAATCTTCAAAACTAGAGTTTCACTTCATTCAGGTATTAGTTGTGGTGCCATTTTGGATTTCTGTTCATATCATGGTAAGGGGTCATTTTGTAGCTGTTGACCGTACTGCTTTTTTCCTTAGGTTTTTACTCTCTTATCTGGCTTAGAAAAGATCACTTTTTTTTTATTGCTTCCTACAGGCCAGCCCTCCAGAACTGTATATTGAAAGATTTAACTTAGCACTTGGACAATATATGGGAGCATTGCAGAGCATTGTGCCTCTTTTCATATATATGGTAAGTTTAGGCCAATAAAAAAAAAGACCCTAAGAAAATTATGTTAACCAGAACTATAATGTGATTAATGAGACAGTACCCCTTGTGATATTTATGGCATTTTTCTGTCCTTTTCCCCCTTTTTTGAAATTGCCATAAGGTAACAATTCTAGAATTTAGAACAAGCCACTTAGTAATCAGGTAACAACACTTGAATATATTTAAAAGTTTTGATTTCTCAAGGAGCTTATAGTCTGCTTAAAGAGGTAAGACTTGTAGAATAATTAACAGTACCAGATGAAACATGCCAAGTATTAAATGAAGGGTTATAATCCAAGTGCTATGAGGTAAGGAGAATTTATATGTAGTTCCTGCCCTATTGGTTCATAGGCCATAAATGCATCTTTTTCTTGGTCATATTTTATAGTCTCTTGGGATGTCAGACCTTGCTCATTTAAGTTACAATTATCAGCATGATTTAGGCAATGACTGAGACATTTTAATTAATCAACTGCTCAGTCAGGCAAATAAAGAATGTGTACACCATATGTATAATATAAATTTTAAAAACTGCTTCAGAAGATATATGACTTTTTTTAGCACAAGTACTTATTCCACCAGTTTAGATCACAGCTGTTGTTGCTGGTTATTTACATTATGAATTTGTATTCAGACTAAATAAAATACACAAACATGAATTATTGTACTGTTGTACTATAAGCAAAAATGATGGCTAATAGGGGCTTTTTTAGTATAATGTTAGACGAGCTAGTGTTGTATTTCCTTTGTAAGAAGATGAGTCAAATATAACCTTTAAAAAAAAGTTTTCTTTTTGCAGTCCATAAAGATGCGTTTATTCATTCTTGTTAATGAGATGACATTAACTGTTTCTGTGTGAATGATTGGATAGTATTTATTCCTTAGTGAAAAGTCAGCTTTGGGGGGTGGGGAAAGGAAGGCTTATCACCTATGTTTTATTGTATGAGGACCTTGTAGGCGCCTCCTTTAGATGAGTTTGGTTACTTTGGGATGTGGTAATGTTAGCAGTTAAAGCAATAACTGTGTTGATATGGACAGACTTTTATTTCCATAAATTAAACTCTATGTCTCTTGACTTTTCCTGTGTAAAGAGGGTACATCAAGGATATTTTCCAGTGAGAGAATAGATACTAAAATTTAATTTTGAAGTCTATTGTTTACATAAATTGACAATGGCTTGCTGTTAAGAACAAAATATGGTAACATATCCCTAAGCTCTGTCTGTGATTGAAGATCATAAATTAATATCTTGTTTTTTAAAACTATGAATTGAAGTATTAGGCTCATTGTTTCGTTTTGATGAAGGAAGACAAGACTTAGTATCTTTGTATATAACAGGGTATGTTATGTAATACGTCTTTGCACCTATCATTTCATTGATGGGTAATCCTTCCAGTGTTGTAAATCTCAACCCATCTATCCTTCTAGAACTGTGTGGTTCTTGTTCTTATCTTCATGTACATTTTAATACAATGGTAGGGGGGTGTCCATCCGCAGTGTTGGGGACCAACATTTTGTGGGTGTTCCAGTGCAACTCTTGGTCTGACTATTGGTTGTTGCTCTTGCTCTTGATAATGACCGAACTGTTCCCTTTTCCATTCATAGCTCTTTGATATTTTTCATAGGGTTTGCGCAGGGGGAGTCTATTGAATGTTTTAAAAGAGCAAATATTGTGAACATTTAAGTTATTCTATGGAATATAATATTTTTGTTTAGGCTGATAGTGCCACATATCCTCACTAGTTTTTAACTTTTTTGTTACAGTCAGAACAATGTATTCCTGCTAATGATTAGTGACATCAAAGTTCAGTACCGTGAAACTTAAATTTTTATTGTGTAATAACCTCAGAAGTGAAAATAAGTCATGTATATTGAAAAATTTTTCCTTTGGGACATCTATAAGCAGAATGATTTGATTTCTTAGTGTTACACACATCAGTGTCACAGATACTTTGTTTTGGAAGGATGAAAATGTCCATACAGCCCATACAATGTTATGCTTTCTTTACATTTTTATTTGAACAACAATGGAAAAGTTTTATTTCAGATGTTTATTAATTTGACTCATATGAAAATTTTTTACATAATTGCACATGTATAACCTATATCCGATTGCTTCCTGTCTCAGGAAGCAGAGAGAAGAGAGATGGATAGAATCTGGAACTCAAAACTTTAAATAAATATATTTAAAAATTAGAAAAAAAGATTTGCACTAATTTAATTTTAAAAGTCACCCCTAAACTACATTTCACTAACCTTAGATTTCTGGATATGAAAATTCCATCTGAAACAAAGCCATTGTAAGTTTTTTTGTTTAAAATTTTTTTTTGTTTTAATTATTCAAGATGTGCATCCCTTACTTGCCTACACCAGCTTTACCCCTGTGCCCAAATTGAGAACATATGAAAACCAAAATTCATTACCAGCACAGTCAATTAAAACAAATTTGCACATTGACCATATCACCCCCCCAAAAATTGTCTCATTCTGTATTTGAATCCTTTACCTCTATTATCTGGAAATGAGTAATATATTTCATCATTAAACCTCTGGAGTCATGATTGATTATAATGCTGATAAAAGTTCAGTGCTACTATTCCATCACATTTATATATATACCATAACTTGTTCAACCATTCACTTGTTCAACCATTCTGCAGTTTATGGACATCCCCATAGATTCTTTGCTGCTTCAGAAAGAACTGTCAGTTTTTTTGTAAATCCTTTAGAATTTGTTTTGCTTAGTACTAATTATTTCCTTCATCTGCCCTTCTAAACCTCCCTCCTACATTTTCTCTTTTCTCTCCTGTTTTATCTGTTGAATAAATTGTATTTCTGTGCCATCTGTATGTGAGTGTTTATATGTAAGTATATAGGATTCTTCTTTTGACCAGTTCACATAGGAGTGAGGTTCAAGTGTTAACTGTTTGCCTACTCCCTTCTCCTTATTTGTATAGTTGTCTACTTGCTTGTTTACTTTCTCCTTCTCCCCAGTGTATTTCTCTTCACCTTTCTTTCCATTCTTTTCTTAATGTCATCAAGAAAAAACAGAACCACTCTGAGGCCTTGTCCGATTGGACTTCTTGTCTGAACTCTGATCGTGATAGAGTTCAGAGGGGACATGTTTTATCATGTCCCCATATTTGAATGTAAGCAGTTTATTCTCATTTAATTCTTTATATTGTTCATTCATATTACTGTAATTTTAAATCAAGAGAGGTGTGTATGTGAGGTTGATTTGACTTATTTTAGAGAATCGTACAGTTTAGAATGTAAAGGTCATTATAATTCATCTGTTTCAACTTTATCATTTTGTAGGTGAGACGGTAGAGGCCTAGAGAAAGGAACTGTCTTAACCAAATTGGTGGCAGGCTAGAATTTGAACCCATGTCTTCTAAATTCAAAGCTAGAGTCCTCCTATATTAGTTTGTCTCTTACATACTCAGTAATAAGATACTTTTTAATGATGTTTGCATAGTTTAAGGTAGCTGAATCCCTGAATTATGAATAAAAACATGGAATGAACATGGATGCTGCATACTGGTTTCTCCTTATATTAATAAAACTCATTAAGTATGCATTCTGACATGTTCTCTGGTATATGTCACCTAGTTAAGTATTATTCAAGTCAGTCAGTAAACATTTATTAAGCGCTTACTTTGTTCCAGGCACTGTACCTAATTGTTGGGAATAAAAGAAAGGCAAAAAGCTGTCCCTGATCTCAAGGAAGTCACAATAAGAACAGTGTCACAAACCCAGAAAAGGGAGAGTATCCAGGAGAGGAGGGTGTTTGATGGTGTTAAAGACTGCAGAAAGGTCCATAAAAAGCCCTCATATTTGGCAGTAGAGAGGTCATTAGTAAGTTTGGAGAAAGTGGTTTCAGTTAATGATGAGATCAGAAGCCGGATTGTGAGAGCAGAACAAGTGGGAGCACTTGTGAACAGCCTTCTCAATGAATTTGACTACAGAGAGGAGGAGATGGAAGGGACAGTAGCTCATTGAGAAGGGTAGATCAAGTGAAGAGAAATAGACATGTTGGTAGGTAGTAGGAAAGGAGCCAGGAAACAGAAAGTTTGAAGATAAATGAGATTGGTAATGATAGGTCCATCTTAAGAGAAGATGGGATAGAATGGGGTCACTTGTGAATAAAAGGGTTTTACCTTGGAGGCAAGGAGAAGAGACCACTTCATGTGAGATGAGGGTGAAGGCACTTTGTTGATTGAGAAGGGGAGAGGAAGAAGCTATCAGCAAATGGCCTAAATTTTTTAGTGAAATATGAGAGAAGTCTCTCAGCCGAGAGGGTAGGGAGGAAGGAGCCATGAGATTTGAGGAGAGAAGAAAAGTTTTAGAAGAGCTGCTGTGGCGTGTGGGACAGTGAGTCAGGGTGGTGCAAAAGGGCCACTTGGTCAAAGCTGGGTCTAGTTGAGATTGGGTAACAGATCTGTAGTGGACCAGTATAGCATGGTTTTATAATTTTCTCCACTTTTGTTCCATAGCATATGAGTAGGAGCAGAGGAGGTGGATGGTGGGAATAATGCAAGTCTAAGGGTAGGTGAGACCAGATTGATGATATTGTAAGCTGGCAAGGGACTTGAGAGAAGAGGACCATGTACAATGGATTTAGTTCTCCAAGATGTCAAAATGGATGCAGGGAAAAAATGCAGCCAGTGCAAGGGTGATGGCCTGGTAAAGAAAGAAGTAAAGAATGGAGGGATTTGAAAGTCATAGGACAGGAACAGGGTTTGGGGTGACAAGGCAGAAAAAGTGAATCAGATAAGGGAATTTCAGAGTTCAGAAACACTGCAATTTTGTATGATGCCTAAAATCAAGAGTGTGACCAGCTCTTCGTGTCGCTGTGGGTGAGAATGGGAAACGAGCAATTGGAGAAGTGAACAACTTGTGCCACATGATTAAATTGTAATGGTGTTGGACCAAGGAACTGTCAGAATGGTCCTATCTAAGAGATAGTAAGTAGAGAAAATAGAATAATTGAAGAGAAGGGAAAGACCAGTGAATTTAGAGACTGGATATATATGTAAAGCCCAACATTTTTACTTAGTGTCTTTGTGGTTTAGATAAGTTGCTTGATTTCACCTAGACCTCAGTTTCCTTATCTGTGAAATGAAGATATTGGGCTAGATGTTTTCTGAGATTCTTTTGAGCTGTAAATCCTTTGAAGCTGTGATAATGCTTAATGTTCAATGCCTTTTATTAGTACTTAGTAGCAAATCATGGCATACACTAATACAGTATAATTGCCAATATTCTTTAGAGAAGAATGTGTTACTCTCTTTGTTCTGTGGAAGAAAATTCTGTACACAAAAGCCTTTTTCTGTTGACCAACAGGGGACAGTTTACCCATTTTGGACTTTACAATTTTAAATATTCTCAAACAGTAGACAAATTTCACGGTCAAGATTAAGCAAGATAAGTCTTAAGAACAATATTAAATTAAAAAAATTTTGATTTCCTAAAACATTTCAGTCCCTCTTTTTGATTACTCCCTTTAAGAGTTTTCCTTTATATCTCACCAAAGATGATTTGGAAATATTTGCATGAACTGAAGAATCAAAGATTTTTTCCTTTATCTGATCATTATTCTAATTCGGTCAATGCATGGAGATATAAAGGGTGCTGTTCTTAATATGGATCAGTCAAGAACTTCTTGCTTTTGTGGAGTCACCTTTGAAAAAGATGAGCACAACTTTTCCTAGAAGTTTGATTTATTAGAGGTTTCTTAGTTCAGGTTGGGACCAAAGATTTTAGACTAATATATTATTTTGTAATAAGTAACTTGAAGAAGTTGGGAGGGGGAAAGAGAACAGAATGGGAAGAGAGAGAGAACCCACTCTGTATCCTTAGTTATTTTTCTAAACTTTATTGTAACAATAAAGTTGAGTTAGCTGACATGCCCAACTCAGATATTACTCTAACCTCTTGTATCCCTGGCTCTCTTTCCTCTTATTATGCAGTATTTAACCTGAGAATAGTTGGAAAGTTCAACTTCTTCCCCTGTTTTCTCCTACTGAGAAGTCTTCATTTCTACTTTCCTTGGTCCTGTGAAATTGACTGTGGAACAGAACCGCCATCTTATTTCACTTAAATGTTGTAGGTTTTTAGCATTATTTTACAATGCTGGACAAAGTTATTTACCTATAAAACTGAAGATGAGTTTGTTATTTGGGGTGGAAACCATTTTTAGAGATTTAGCACCCCTTACTACTTATTTAAAAGTAACATTGTTATTAGTATTTCAGTGAATTGTTGGAATGATTATTTGTTTCTAAATGTTAGTTTTTAATCTTATTTTCCAGAATAAATTTTACATAGAAACCAAGCTTAACAGAGACTTAAAAGATGATCTTATAAAGCTGTTTACGGAACATGTTGCAGAAAAGCACATTTACAGCCTAATGCGTAAGTAAATAATGTTTAACTTTTGAAAGTTGAGACTTAATTTAAAATTATTCTGGCAAAGTTTTCTGGTTAAAATGAAGTCATTTGGAAGAGTCATGCTTTCATGATTATATCATTTGCTTTATTTATGAAAACTGAAAATAACTTGGCATTAAAGACACAAAAAGAATAGTCCAGTATTGTCTTAAATCTGCATAAAACTAGGTCATCTAAGTTAACACACAACATGAAAATGCATGATGGACTTTATTTTAAAATATCTGGACATATTCTTCATTTTTTGCCTATCTGATATAGTACCCAGATTACTTGATTTTAATTAGCTCATAAACATCATTCTATTATGCTTTTCATTTTGTATTCCATTTTATTTCATTACTCATCAAGCCTCATCACTCATTAAAAAAATTCTTTAGTATTAAATGATGATATAAATGTACTGTGGATAGAGATGAAAGGGAATAATTTTTAGAAAGCAGTGCTTTAGTTTTTTCGGGGCATTTGGGCAATAGCTGACTTTTATATAGCACTTTAAATCTTTTATCATTTACAAAACCCCTGTGAGGTAGTACAGATATTATCTCCGTTTTTGCAGATGGGAAAACTTAAGCACAGAGGTTAAGTGACTTATTAAAAATCACACAGCTAGTTATTATCCTAAAAAAAAAGTTAGGAGACTCCTATCTCCCTCAACTCCTTTTACACAGTAGGTATTCAGATGAATAAATGTTTGAATGAGTCTTTTGTGTAAAGTTGGATGGTGAAGAGAGTGTTGGGAGACACTGACATCTTTGAAGGTTGTATATAACTAACATCCAAAAAATAATCTGTGAAGGTAAAAGGTAGAAGTTACCTTTATCTTTTGTTTAATTCCTGAGAAGTCATAGAAACATTTTAGATGCCTAGGATTTTAAAAGAATACCAATCCATTTTTTAACATCCTGAACAGATATTTTAAAACATTTCATGTCTTAGTATTCTGGCTCTTAGTAAGTATTCTTTGGACAGTTGATCATTTCATGTTTCTTCCTTTATGTGTATATAGCATGTTGAAAATTGACACTACCAAAACCCTACAGAGAAATTATGCTATCTGACAAAAAACTTACTTTATAATTATCTGTTTGTATCTGGCAGTAACTAGGAAAGCAATTTCATTTTGCTCATTTATCACAGTTCTAGGAACTTTCAGAGATTTTAGTTTAGGTCAGATGAATAAAAGGTTTCTTTGCTTATTTTCATTTACATGATGCTAAAGAGATGAGGGAAAAAAAGGCTTCTGGTCTTCCAAAAAAAAAAAAAAAAAAAAAAAGATGGGCATAAATGAATGTTCCCACTTATACAAGTGAGGATAGAGCAAGTAACTCCATGAATGTTTTTAGCAACTACTGTTCAGCTGTGGGATAGGACGTTTTGTGGTATCAGCCTACTTTACTCTAAAACATCTGTTTGCTCATTGGGCTTCATCTAGTGAGTGTAGGAAATGCTAGAGGGTTTATTTTCCACTACTGCCTATAAATTTTAAATATTTTTTTCCCAGTGTTAAGGAAAATGTTACTTTTCTATTGACCACCTATTTTGTGTAGTTTTGTTACTTGAATACTTAGGAAGGTATGTATAATTGCTGTTTTTAGGTTGGGGAGGAGGGTTGGTCAGATTTCTTATTATGATGTTTTTAGTGAATACATGAGTTTCTTCATAAATATATGAGTTTTCTGAGAAAATTCATGTCACCTAATATAGGGCACATACAAGCTTTATAGAAGTGGTCTGTTCTGTACGAGTGATCATTCATTTGATCTGCAGAATTACATTAAATTTTTGACTTTGCCAAGGTGCCCAGCAGGGAAAAGGTGACCAGACCCACAATAATCGAAGTCTTACAGAGAATATAAACAAGAGTGATGCAGTTATGTTTGTTAACTTTTCTAAAAACAAAAACCTAACCCCATGGACCTAAAATCCAGTTTATCAGTTTCTTCCTACCAACTCATCTATAGATCTTCCTTTAGAAATGGAAGTTTAAAACACTTCTCAGTCTCTCCACACCCATCCAGATGCCCTCTCTTCTCCAGTGGAGAGTGGATTGCCATGTCAACTGAATGGCCCTTCGGCTTGTATCTAGATGTTTATGTTACTTGGCAACACAACTGAGGCCTTTGCCTTTACTGAAAAGTTTAGTTGAATAGTGAGAATTTAGTGACAGCAGTGCTTAATTTGAATGCCCGTGATGATTGCTTTAGGATTAAGGTAGAGCTGTGTCTTGGAAGTTTTCAGAAGCCTTTAGATATGGCTTAAAATCTGATGTTTAATTTAAATATCCTAAACTAAAAAAGAACGTGCAACGATACATCTCTATCTTCTTGACAATTTGTTATTAATAAATTTGAATGTAAATGTAAAAGTTGTTATAACATTAAATGTAGATAAGATTTTTTCCAGATGAAGTTAGAATTAAATGAGTAATGCATATTGATGATGACATGCTTCATTAGGTTAATTTTAAGTATAACTCGCTGAGCACTTTTTAAATAATGAAAGGTTAAGTTTGTCAAAAGAAGTTTCTCACGTCTCACATGGAAATACTCCTCATTTTAGAAATTATATAAACAGTGATCCCATCATACTTACTAAAAAAAAATTTGACTTGGTAAAGGATCCTTTACAAGATGTCTTCCATCTATGCATCAAAACAATTTAGATTTCTTAGAAGATGTAACAATAGAAATATTTATGTTCAGTGACCTTCTGATAATCAGGTGAGGCATAAAACAGGGAGATTTATTCGCACCAAAGGTATTTACCATTGTGATGGAAGAGAATCCAGTCTTCACAGTCCAGGTTAAGGAGGGATAATCAATCTCTGAATGGTGAAGTCCTCCAGATACTCCTGTCTTTGGATAGTATTGTGCTTGTTTCACCAAATATATAGTTTCCTAGAAGAGATCTGTATCCTTTCAAAGAAGATTGGCTTGTTCATCCACATAGGAAAGACCAAATGGATGAAGAACATCTTGTGCAGATCTGATCTATTGCCTGCATATCAACATGTATTTGAATAGATGCCTTTCAGAGTTTGTTCAACAGCAGGAAGAAGAGAGCAGACTGGATTATTTTAGGGAAATTGCCAAGCTCTTTTTCTGTTCACAAAACTTCTCATGAAGGCAAAGGTTGAATACTAATATTTTACTGGTGTTGCCCCATGGCATGGAAAACTAAAAAGGAATATCACATAGAGGTCAATATAGGGGCACATGGTTGCCTGCAGCACATAACCAAGTAGAAACTGACAAATAGGAGTAAAAGATGTCTTCGAAGAATTCCATGGCCAGAAGTGAAGTCTGGTCACAAGTGGGTGTGGGGGTCAGATAAGCAGTTACTATGTTCAATGGCTACCCTGTAAGGGAAAGAGTAAGGTCCCCGGCAGATTGGATGGACTCTGTTTGGCAAGTCTTTTTTGAGGCCATGGACCTGAGTAAGATGAAATAAACAGATACAGATGGATCGTAATCTATCTTGGAATGAATTCTCTAAATCAGTGGGATCACAGATCCATTTGAGTGTGTATAAATGAAGAAGTACTTTCTGTAACTTTTTATCAGACAGAAGTAAAACTCTGCTATTGCCTTATTTAAAAGACTTTATCTTATAAATAAATAGCAGTGACCATAAACAAAAAAAAATTAGCACGTTTGGTTCGCACATTCATCTGTCAAAAAAATTATTTAGAGTTTCCTAAACCTTAATGGAAAAATGGTAAAAATTTTATCTGTTAGTGATTAGTTCTTTAGAGTAATCTAATAATTTTTATAATGAATACATTAGTGTTAATGAATTTCATTAGTAACAAAAAGAAAACTCATTTTCATTTGGAATTATTAAAGTAGCTTAGTTGTCAGCCTTATTGCCATGTTTAGGATATACTCAACATTTGCAGTCCAGAAATTTTATTTTTCTGAGCTTTTCCTTGACAGAATTTATTAACCTCACTTAAGAGGAAATACATCTCTTATGGAAAGGTAGGGAGTAGTGACCTCATTGAGTTCATTGTCTAAAGTTCAAACCTGGAGAACACTCTACCACCTCATTGGAAATTCTTCGATTTTCACAGCTTAATGCAGACTTACAAGTTCATTCATTGTAGTAACATGAACACAGTATCAGTATTGAAATGTGACATATGCTAGAATGTTTGGGTATTGGGTCATTTCCATTAGACATTCCCCTAGACTCTTGTGTTTACTAGTAGGCCAGAAATTACTGTCTCTAGTTATATGTAGATCTTTTGTAGAGATTTTGATAAGCAGGAAGATCATAAACAGCACCCTTGGGGACCAGTAAGGTCCCTTTGTTTTGTAACTATTTTAGCCTTTGTTTTGTAACCATTTTTTCTTTTTTATTTCAGCTTTACTTTTAGAAGCCCAGTCAACACCATTTCAAATAACACCTTCAACTATGGCAAATATTGTGAAAGGCCTGTATACACTTAGACCAGGTAAATAATAACTTTTTCCTTTGAAAAGGATTGAAAAGATTGAGGGTCAGCATCAACCAAGAGTGAAATGGCTTAATTTAAAAAAAATTTAAATGTATATTTTAAATCTTCTCTTCTATGAAGGTTAATAATATGACATTTATTGTGTCAGTTGAGTTGACCACTTTATAGATTGTTCTACTATCTAGTAGATATTAGCCAGTGTTTTTGTGTCACTTTTAAGATTTGCATATGCTGTCTCGTGATCTTCACAACAAAGTTGGGAGGTAGTTTCTGCTATTATCATTTTACAGATGAGGAAGTTAAAACTTTTAAAAAGTTAAATGCAGGCAGCTGGGTTGCACAGTGGATAGAGCACTGGCCCTGCAGTCAGAAGGACCCAAGTTCAAATGTGACTTCAGACATTTACTATTGCATGACTCTGGGCAAATCAACCCCAGTTGCCTTCCCTGCCAAAAAAAGAATAAAACTTTAAGTGCCAAATAGATGCCAAAGTTGTGAAGTAAATGTTTTGAAAAGATTTCAAGTTTTCATTGCATCTTTTGGGGTTGAGGTGGAGTAGCTCCATACCTTTGATTTCATTGGGTTATGAAATGCTGGGTAAGGAAACTCCTTCTACCAATGTCAGCATACAACTTTTTTGGCTCCTGTAGAATTAGAGAATTGCTTGGAGCACTGAGATATGTTCAGTGACTTGACCAGGTTCACCTCACTAGTGGTTATCAGAGGCAGCACTTGAACCTAGGTCTTGTTGACTCCAAGACTGGCCATCTCTCAGTTGTGTACTGTGCTGCCACATAGCATGAAGGCATTGGTCATGTGACATGAGAAAAGTGAACTAGGCAAAAGTGTATTCTAAAATAGGATTTAGGAAAAGGATTCAAATGGTAACCAAAAAAAATGCTCTTGTTTTAAAGAATCCTTACTTCTTCCCTTACATTTACATGTAGAGCTTTCTCTTACTAAACACAAATGTAAACTGTTGGTCTGGAAGTGTCACAGCAATATTTCTCGTTTTGAACAAATATTTCCAGAGGCTGTATGCATTAACTAAAACCCACACGTTCGTAGGTGTAGTTTTGCATGTTCTTCTGGTATACCTGTTTTAATATAAGAGCAGCACAAGTGTGAAGGGATCCCCAAGAGACTTCTTGTTCAGATAGAATTTAACAGATGTTTCAGAGGAGCTTATCATGCCCAGAGTACTGTACCAGTCATAAGGGTAAATTCAGAAATGGATAAAACATGGCTCATGGCATCATAAAACCTAGTGGCAGGATAGATTAATAATTAGAGTGCTGTCATTGTTCAGGCAGATCTGAGTGCTCGACATTTATTAGTTATCAAACCCAGTAACCCAGAATCAGTCTGAACCTCAGTTTCATCTCTGTAAAATGAGGCTATTCGCGGGACTGTTTTAAGGATGTGAAGTATAGAATCGTTCATTCCCTCTTTTTATACATAAAGCAGCTGAGACCTAGGTGGTTTTGACTTGCCTGGGGTCACACAGGGTAGTGAGTTACCAAAGGAATTTAAAATCTAGTTCTTTCTCCACTCTCCCACAGGGTAATCTTATTATCTCTACAACAAAATACAAATTGCATAGCATGGCATTCAAGCTCTATTATGATGGTTCCATTATGCCTTTCTACATTATTTCACATTGTTCCCTTTCATGTGTGGTACATTCTAGCCAAACGGGACTCCTTGCTCTTTCTGAGCTTGACATTGTCTCCTGCCCCTGCATTCATCTCATCCATCACCATGACTAAAATGCACTCTTTTCTGAGATTGGCCTCTCAGAATCCTTGGCTCCTTCAAGACTTATTTAAGGTGCATCCCAGTGGTTAGCTTCTCCAGATTACTTTGTAGGATACTTTTCTAACTATGTCTTTGTGTCCTCCCAATAGAACGTAAACTCCTTGAGGTCAGGAACTATTTAATTTTTGTCTTTGCAAACCTAACACTGGACCTGGAGTCAAATCCAGCCCTTAGGCACTGGTTAGCTGTGTGATCCTGACCAAGTCACTTAATCCCTGTTTGCCTCAGTTTCCTCACCTGTAAAATAGGGAAAATAATACTACCTAGGGTTATTGTGAAGGTCAAATGAGATGACTGCAAAGTGTTGGCACAGTGCCTGGCACATAGGAAGGGCTACCTAAATGTTTGTCATCATTATTATCTTATTCATGCACACTTACTCAGTGTTTATTGAATTTTAGTATATGATATATTGATGTGAGTATGCCTGCTCCAAAAAGACTGTGTAGTGTATTTCTTGAAATTCAGTCTGTTTTGGAGAGTTTATTTAATGGCCAAGAATTTTCATAGAACAGACTTCAAGAACTTTGTAGGTGGATCATAACAGCCTTGTTCCTTTCAATTAATGCTATGTTGAACTCTTTGGAGGTTGTGGGTTTCCCTTCATTGAGAGGTTTTCAGGCAAAGGCTAAATGACTACTTATTGGGTGTGTTTTCTAGGAGATTGTTTTCTGTTATGATATGAACTAACAGATGTGTTGTTCACCTTCAATTCTGTGAATTCTACCTTGGCAGAAGAGGAGCAGGGAAGGCTTGGTAGAAGCAGTAGCATTTGAGTAAGGTCTGGAAAGTCGGTAGTACTTCATCAGCAATAATGTGGGGTTAATGTCATTCTTAGCCTGTGGGATGACAGGAGCAGAAGTACAGATGTAGAGCAGTAGAGGAGATACCTGGAGGCAGTGAGTAGTTAAACTAAAGTATAAAATGAGTTACTAATTCTGAAATTAGTAGCAAGATATTAGCATGGTATGAGATTGGGAAAAAAAGGTGATAATCTGACAGATTATGGACAGTCTTGACTATCAGACTAAGATTTGAATCTTTGTTCCATCTGAATGGAAAACATCTCAAGCAGTTTACAAAAAAGCAGGCTTAAAAAACAAAAAGAAACTTTAAAAAATACTCTCTAGGAACAGTCTTAAATTCTTAATATGGAACATTATCTTACCAACCTTCAAAACTTAGATAATGTCTCTTTGCATGAGTCTGCAAAACGTTTAATAATTATATGAATAAAGCATTCCTGAATTGGTGAAATGCGAACCATCTAATTTAGTTTTAATTACGGTATTTCTGTTGAGGACTCTAAGGAAAGTTTAGCCAGTGTCCAGGTTGTGGACCAGGTTGATGTAAAATATAATGATTGCCCCTTCCCCATTCCTAATTTCCTAAAAATTCCTAATAACCCATAGACATTTATGAATAACAGAGGCTCCCTAGTTGTTTACAAAGCTTAATGTGATAGTTTTACAAATTGGTGTCTCAGGTTTTTACTAGGTTATATACCTGAAGATTTTTGACCAGAAGCTCCTGAGTAATCTATTACACATCTTACTGAACTGAATTGGAGCTTCTTTTGTTTTAATTAAACAGTACTGCTGAACAGAGCCCATGTGATTTCTGAGAGTTAGCCAATGAATAATAATTTCTTGTTCGATGGCAGTCAGGTACTTTATGGCATTTCAGAGTTCTATATCCTGAATAGACAGCTTTTTTGCGTAACTTTTATCACAAGTAATGAAGAGAATCTTAGAATAAATGTTGATACATTTCTTTAAAAGCTATTTTATCTAACCTGGAGCTCTAGTAATGAATTTCATAGTGTTGTGAGAAAAACTTGATGTTCAAGAATGACCTGTTAAATAATTTTTTTCCTTTAGACAACCTTTGGTGTTCTAGTCTTGATAATTTTCTGAGGTACTTTTTTTTGGGCACCTTCCTGTTATTAGCAATAGCCATTATGGAGGGTGTCCTGGAAATGTTTAAGAAGTGTAAAGGTTAATAAAGTTTTAAGCTTTGATCACTTAAAGTTGCACCAAGACTTTTAGGAACCCTGTATTTGTGTTTTATTGAGGAGTTTGTATACTCACCTCACAAAGATTCAGTTCCTAATAAAAGACATAGTTTATGGTTTTAAGGACCCCAAATCCTTCTAGTACTTGCCTGTTACCATTACGTTCCACATTGTACCTATTTTCTTTTAGCTCTTTGGGGTCGGAGGGAAGGGTCTGAAATTATGATTTAATTAGTGAAAAAAACTTCTGATGAGCCAGATTCCTCTACCTAAGCTGATTAGCAACTCTTCTTAGATGTGTACGGCCTTAGAATTGCCTGGAGGCAGAGGTTAAGGGTCACGCAGTCAGGGTAGACTTTGAATTCAAGGTTTTCTGACTTGAAGCCCTGTTTTCTAGCAACTGCGGCACACTGCTTCTTTCTTTCATCTTAAACTCCCTGGAGCACCTAAAAGTTCTCCTTTAGTAGAATCGGAGATTAATTTTGACTAACAATGGCTTAAAATAGCATTGCTATTTTCTGAGATGAGGTAGATTTTTTACCTTTTATGAAAAAATTGTAGAATTGTAAATACAGGGCAGTGTGAGTGTCTGTGTGTGTATTTTTTAACATGTATAAAATAATTTTCATGATGACTGAGAAAGGAACAGAAGGGATATGAGTTCTCCTGCTGCCTAGATGAACAAAAACTCACCTTAACTCCAGTCCAGCTTCATGTTTCTTCCAGCCTTCTCCTAGGATATCAGGAGCCTATACAACATGAGCACCTTGTTATTTTCCCCGCTGCTGTGCTTACAGGCAGTAGGGGGGCACAGTGGATGGAGCACCGGACCTGGAGTCAGGAAGATAGGAGTTCAAATTCAGCCCCAGACACTTACTGTCTGTGTGACCCTGGGCAAGTCTCTTAATTCTGTTTTCCTCAGTTTCCTCATCTGTAAAATGAGCTTAGAGAAGAAAATGGCAAATCAGTGTCGCTGCCAAGAAAACCCCAAGTGGGGTCATGAAGAGTTGGACACAACTGAGCGGTAGCAATTGTACATGCACCACTCCTCCAGCCTTTTCTGTCTCTTACTCTTAATCTGCAGGCAGCTAACAAATTGTCCTTATTTGTGTGTTTTATGTTTACCTGCCCCTACAGGGTAGTGACATGACAGTATTATTCAACTTCAGCAGCCTGCAACATGGCTTACACATGAAGTAAGATAGTCTGGTTTTTAAATTTAGTAATAGAGATCTTTTAATGATAATTTTTTTTCCTTTTGATGTTTACGTTGGTATAGAGTTTGCTTTTGAAACAAAATAAACTCCCCAAACTCGCCATTTCCTTTAAATTTTTTTTCCTCTTTTCACAGAGTGGGTTCAGATGGCACCAGCTTTATTTTCTAAGTTCATCCCAAACATACTCCCACCTGCAGTGGAGTCAGAGCTTCAGCAGTACGCAGCTCAGGATCAGAAACTCCAGAGAGACCTTCTACAGAACGGATTTGCAAGGTACCAACTCTCTCCCTAAGCGAGGGCTGCAGCTTCCATATACTGTAAAAAAGACCTTTTAGTAGTCTGATCAGTGGGTTAACATGGGTTGCAACAAAGATAACAGAACATTTATGGTGTTAAAATAGGGAATGGGTCCTGTGGCAGAGTTACATGAGATTTTATTGCAATATGTGAAGTTCTGTAGCAGAGGTTCTTTTATCTGGAATCTATGAATGTACTTTTAAATAGTGTGATGACTGTATTTCAGTGTAATTGGTTTCCTTTGTCATCCTTTGTATTTTATTTTCTGCCTATAAAAAATTCTAAGAAGGGATCCATAGGCTTAAACAGACTTGTAAAGGGGTTTATGTCACAAAAGAGATCAAGAACTCTTGTTTTAGGTGTTTCCTAAAGCAGGAATTCCTAGAAGGGAAGATACTTTCTACCTATACAGCCTTCACACTGCCCCTCTCCCAAATTGGGGGTGGGGGAGATGATTACTTTTGAACTTTTGCATTCCTAAGTAGACAACATTTTAATCAAATTGAGTTATATAAAATATAATTTTATTAGTCCTAAGCTAGCAAGGCTTGTATAAGGAATGTTTTAAAAAAATGGTATTTACATGTTTCTATTTTTCCCTGAAAATTTTCTTTTAAAATTTTCAGAAACTTTTTTAGTTTACTATATCTTATTATTTCTTAAACATCAGTGAGTGATATACATCTCATTTGCTAAAGTGCCATACTGTGCTATATTAAGTTGAAGTAAATGAAAATTATCAGAATTTTGACATCCATTGAAAAAATTCCTTATTGTAACTACTGATTTAGTGTTTTAATTTCTTCAGGAAATTAAAATCACCTTTTATCCCCTTTTTCATTTTTGTACATAAACAGCCTATTTAGGTCAGGTCAGAATTATCTCACTTGCCATGCCTAATATATTTTCCTCTTAATTTTATATTGATTTTGATGTTTTCAGTGGTCTCTCTCTATACAGAGAGTTAATTTAGAAAAGACTTTCACATCAGTAACCCTATCTTTTCAGTTAAAATGTAATTTCATTTTATTTTCCGATGTTATTTGGATGATTGCCATGTTTAGCACCTTGTGACTTTCTTATCCAAAGAAGTACTCTTGTCATACAGATGTGTCATGTGTGTGTGTGTGTGTGTGTGTCTGTCTGTCTGTCTGTCTGCGTCTGTGTCTGTGTCTGTGTTAGGGGAGAAAGTGGAGAAGAGAGGAGGTTTTTTAGAGGGATAAAATACACACTTTGCTAACTATGCTGTATGTTATTGTGTAAGATTAATCATTAGAGAGGTGTACCAAAGTCCTATGTGGAAATGTGGAGAAATGTTTCTACTGACTAGATGGTCTAGAGGCTAGTATGTCTGGGCAGGAACTAGGACAAATCAGGTTAGAACGCTGATTGTTTTTACTGATAAGCATTTGTTAAAAATGCTATCTGCTAGGAGAGGCAGCTGTTGATTACGTTCTTTATGCCTTTGGCCTTTCTCATTTTTTTATTTTAAACTGTGCTTTCTAGATTTTTTGTTTCCATCCCTAATATTCAGTCATGAAATAAAATCACACAGTATATGTTGATTTAATAGGGAGAGGCTTAAAAGCTTTTCATAGAATCTTTTTTTACCTCCTTGATCTCTGCAACAGGTGATAATACATACATGGCAGTTATTTTCGTGGTAGTTCTTTTTTGTATATCTCTCCCATCTAAGATTACTTGCTATCTCGTGAATGGTTTCTTTGTTGCTTTTGGAAACATAAGTTAAACTATAAGACCAGCTCCTTGGTTTGCCTCTTAAGGGAGAGCCCAAGAATCCTAATTCATTTAACTGAAGTTTGCTTTTGTCTCATTTTATAATGGGAATGTTAAGATTTATATGATTCAGTTTATGTTTTTATGCCTACACTTTGGTCCTTAAATTAGTGACTTATGTACCAGTGGTTTAATATGTATAGTTGTCATCCACATAAATATTGCCACATATTTTCCTTTTCTTAATTTTTTTAGATTACTTTAACAGAAGGAGAAAATACACACACTCTTGGCCAGCATTGTATGACAGACATATCCAGTCATTAGCATTGACTAATTCTTGTTTTTTAGAGACCTGAATTTCTTTGAGTCCATAAATACATGTATGTTTATATGTATCCTTTGAATAGTGGATGTACACATAAAGAAAGCTATTAAGACAGCATTCCCTAGAAAAATAAAATAGAAGCACTCAAATAAGTAGACATTTTGTCTAAGGTTCCACCATATCAGGGAATCATCTCAGTCTTGAACTACAAACATTTGGCATTTCTATTGGTTGCATGTACCCAGGTGTCTGTGTCACATGCATAACATCTTTACTAGTGAATGTGTCTAAAATATAGCTGTCTCCTTTATCCAGAGAGGTGTGGCTTAGGTTTGCATTAGAAGAATAAATGGAACTTGTATGTTAATAAAATTAATAGCCTTAATTAGTGTTTTCAGCATGTAGGAACTAAGCCCAGATAAGAAGCAAACCCTCTCTTTTTTTTAAAATTTGTTTTTTGCTCATTTTTATATTAACTAGCTCTGAAATTGGGATTTTATTTATGCCCATGGTGAACTGAATTTAGTTGGCTTATAACTGACACATAGATAACATTTTTGTGGGCATAATTAGTAGATACCTTTGCCAGTTCATCATGGCTTTAAAAAAAAAAAGACCTGAACCACCCTTGAAAATAAGCATAGTTTTTGCAACAAGTAAACAGTAAAGACTAATAGAAAATGTTTGGAAGCTTCACATTTTTTATGAAGGAATTTTCTAGGCCCTGTATACCAAAAGAAAGAATTAGATAGAATGCAGTGAGTGAGTTCTAACTGGCCTATGTCTCCACTCTTTCCTTAAGTGGGTTAGTACTTGTTGCTTCATGGTTGTCTATGTATTGGTAAGCAAGTAAGCTGAGTAGTAAAAGTTATTATTGCTAACCCCCAAACTTATGTATATTTGATAATTTAGTGCTTAAAATCCTTAGACAACTCTGGAATTACAAAATTAAGCGTTTATGGATTCTTGGAAAGAAACATGGATTTAAAAATTTTTATCATAAACTAGTAACTAATATTAAAAGACACATAATCAAATAGGTTTATAAAGTAAGCTATGAAATTTTAATAAACCCTTACTATTTTAGCAGTAGAACGAAACATTAATCAGAAACCAGTTAAAATGTGTTCCCCATATCTTTGCACATCTATCCGAAGATTCAGATATCTTTTCTTATCTTTTTTCATGTATGTGTATGTGTACACATGTGTGTATGTATACACACAGAAATAGTTGTAGTCAATATCTGTAGCATTCTGATTTTGCTTATCTCACATAATTTCAGATAACTTTTGCCATATTCCTTACAGCCTTAATAATTATTGTTTTTATAGCAACATAATATCCCACTACATGAATATACTATAATTTAGTCAGCCATTTTCCATGCATTGAATGTATAGGTTGTTTCCACTTGTTTGCTATTCCACATAAAACAGCTAAGTATCTTTTTGTGTAGGAGTCCTTTTGTTTTCCTTTTTGCAATATATTTAGGATTACATTTTAGCAGGGTCAGAATATATGATCTATTGGTATTGCTTTCTAAAACCATATATGTTTAAATTTAGCAGAACTTTTTCTGATTCAAGTAGTTTTTCTCATATTATTGTTCTTTTTGTTGAAGAGATTATTGATTCCCTAGACCTAACTAAGCCATCTGTTAAGGCAGTTTACATAAGTATATATATTTTTTATTCTTCCCTGGCCCCTTGATCCTCTCCCCTCTTCTCTCTTGTCCTTTTAGAAGTGCATTAGCCACTCACAGGCCCTGTTCCATTTTTAATTGACACAGAAACTTTGACCTATTCATTTTCTGACCTGTCGTAGTTCATTCCTCTTTTGGCAGACTGATGGCCTTCCACTCTGAGGCTTACTGTATTGGTACCAGGTTTAGTGTAGATACCAGATCAGCTTTAGCCCTTCGGCAGTTCAGAACTCCCAAGCTTGAGGGGTCCACCAGCCTCTGCTTCCCTAGCAACAGGGAGTACGGCTTGCACCACCATGCCTGTCAGTATTTATAAATGACCTAAAACAAGTTTTTTTTGTTTTTTTAACCTGGGCACCATCAATTTTTTAAACCATTTGATATCCACAATTTAACATAATTGGTATCTTTTGTAATCTTAGGTATTCATCTTTTTAGAAACACTTTTCTGAGAAGGAAATATGTAGGTGATTGCCAAAAGAGTCCAATACCCACAAAAAGGATAAGAACCTAACCCTTAGGCTAAAAACTATTTCTTCTAAACCATTGAACCTTTGTTTCTGCCACTAAAAGGTGGCCTATATGGGACTGAGAATCACTTTTATTACTTTAAACATGTTTTTTTTTATTTGAACTATGAGGAAGGTAGTATAAGATTGTAGCTACACTATTTAGCAAGTACTCATTTTGGGTACTGTGCTCTCTGATGGGGAAATGAAGACCAGAATGACAGTCTTGATCCTCAAGGCACTTTGATTTTATTGCTTCTCTGAAGAATGACTATGCTGTGTGCCAGAATATTTTATTAGGTTGAGTGAGTATGCTGAACCATAGTCCTTAGGACAAGACAGTTAGGAGTCCTTTGGCATGTTAAGAATGCCTCATTGAAGTTTTTCATGTATCAGTTCTGAGTATGTACAGTACCAACTTAAACATCCAGCTGAATCATGCAATTAAGACCAAATCCCTTATGTCCATAAAAATTATTAAAAATTTTATTTTACATGGAAAACCTTCATTTTCTTTGCTCAGCCTCTGACTGAAATTTAACTACTAGGCAATATTCCAGGGTGTAATGAGATTGAAGTAGATTTTATTATAATCAAGTTAATTGTGCTTTTTATGTAATTAAATTTATGATTATACATTTATTGTGAGGATTAAACTCTCCTTTTAAATTATACTGACAGTGCTTTGGGTAGAACAGACAAAATACAACTATTCCAGTCCAACTTTTTATCCTCCCACTACCATTCAGGCAGGATTTGCAGAACCCATACTTAGGCTAATGCAAAAACCACTCTTTTGCTCCTAAGAGCTTGTCGATGGGTCTTATAATTTATGCTCTGTAAAACTCAGTGTGCCTTCTTTGATCATTATTTGGCCAGAGCACTTTTTGAAGAAATTGTATCCACTGATGCAAGAAGAATCAAGAATATAGTACAGTTATCTAATAATAATTCTGTTACTGGCTATTTTGATATGAGCAGTCATTTTATGGTTTGTGCTCAGCCAACCACAAGATTATACTGCACAGCTTTGCAAACCACTTTTTCATTTAAGATTATATTCCCATCATATTACGTTAGGGTCTAGTACTATGCCCAAGATTTAATAGAGTGTGCCACAGAAGTCTTTGCAGTGTTCTGTCCTGATATATAAATGTTGCTGCATTCATACTTTATTAGTTGCTAGTGAGCACATTCACATGTGAGCTGGGTTTTTTGGTGAATTGGATAAGACATTTGTGAGTATAAAGAATTCTACAGAGTAGCCTTGTTTTAAAACAATTAGTATTGTGAGCTGCAGTTAACTTTTCCTATTCTTTAACTTTTTTATTCTTTCCTGGAGTCAGCTTTTTCCTATTCTTAAATTGAATTGACTTTGACTGGTTTGTAATTTGAAATCAAATAATGGAAAGTGAGCTTAACTGAGCTTTTAAAGTGTGTGCTTAGCTTTGAAAGGATATTAAACCAGCCCTAATTCACACCTGCATTTGGGGTCCTTGGAGATGACGACCAACTAATTTTAATAGTAAATGAAAACTCCGAATAGTGTAACGAACAGTTTATTTACAAAAGAAAATTGAGTCCCTTCAATGTGCTGCTCCATTTTCCTCTATGTTATTGAATCTGAAAGCTCTTACTATATCCATGTGGTAATAGAGATTACAGCTCTAGAGCACCTCACAGTTTGTCTTTAGTATGAGTAAGGTGACATATCATTGACTGTATATTGATTTGATGGGTAGATAGGTTCAAGGGATTATGGCTTTAAGAGCTCTCCTGTGTTTATAGTCTTTTTACATTGTGTGCATTTGTAGTCTGCCATGGTATCTGTTCTGTGTTTTTAATTGAGTCTATTGAGGTAAAGTAATAAAAATTTTCCATGAAAGCTTATATCATGGATGGAGGATCCTTGAACTTCCTTTGTTTACAATTATTCCTGGTAAAGAATGTCATGATAAACTGAATTTCATTTGACTTTTAGTTAAGCATTGCTGAAAACAATTTTAAGAGATTTACAAGCTTATTTATAAATTTAATTAGCTAATGGAATCTTTTTTCCTGAATTGATAACACCTGTATCCAAACTATCCATTGAGTTGAGTTTCAAAAAGAATGTATTGTTCCTAGAATTTTAAGCCTAGAACAGAGCACTAGATGTCTGCTTTAGTTAACTTAGTATGTTTCAGATCAGAAAAATATATACATTTAGAGGAATAATTCAAAACTAGGAAATTTATACCTGTGCTTTAATAATTCATAAGTAATGAATGAAATGAAAATATTACTTAAATCATCTTAAGTATAAAAGAGATTTCATATATTTACTAAAATGCCAGTATGAAAGCAGAGAAGAAATGTAGGTTATAGGCGATGCATGGACTAGTCCTAGGTTTTGCCACTAACATGCTCTGGATTTGCCAACTTTATCTTCCATATTTTCTCATCTGTAAAGTGAGGAGTAAAGAAATCTGTGTCCCCATCTCTCCTGCACATGTTTTTAAGGTAAATTAGATAATATCTAAAATGTCCTTCCTTTTCTTGGAAGAAAGACATTATGGTACATTAAGGTGATGTTTATGAACTTTTCAGAATACTTCAGCTATTAAGCTTCATGTGTATTAAGGCCCTTCAGGTGTTTATTTGATGTTCCGGAGAGTCTGAGTATTTGCCTACATGTATTTGTACAAGTCAGTAGCAGTGCTTGCAACCCAGTCACCTCTAATTATCTTCATGGTATGACAGCGTTTTGGTGGGGGATAAGCAGAGGTCATGAGGAGAAGACACATCTTTACCTGTTTCATATATATTTTTTTATATTAATTGTATTTATTTTTAGTGTTCTACAATCACTACCATGTAACTTAGCTTTTTTTCCCCCTACCTACCCCACACCTCCCCCATAGGATCTACACATACATTCCCATTAAATACATTTTCACTATAGTCTTGCTCTGTAGAAGAACTGAAATGAATGGGAGAAATCATATAACAAACCAAAACATAAAGCACACACAAAAAAATGATCTGCTACATTCCGTGATTGACTTCCATAATTCTTTCTCTGGATGTGGAGGACATTTTGCCTTGGAAGACCATTGGGAATTTTTTTTTTTTAAGTCCTTGCATTGCTAGATCCAAGTCTACCAGAAAAAAAAACTTACACACTGGTCGTTGCTGTGCACAAAGTTCTTCTGGTTTTGCTCCTTTTGCTCAGCATCAGATCATATAAGTCTTTCCAGGCCTCTCTGAAGTCTCCTTGTTCATCGTTCCTTATAACACAATAGTATTCCATTACATTCATATACCATAATTTATTCAGCCAGTCCTCAATTGATGGGCATCCCCTTGATTTCCAGTTTTGGGCCACCACAAAGAGAGCTGCTATAAATATTTTTGTACATGTAGAACCCTTTCCCATTTTTATGATCTCTTGGGCTACAGTCTTAGAAGCGATATTGCTGGGTCAAAGGGTACGCACGTTTTTGTAGCCCTTTGGGCATAGTTCCAATTGCTCTCCAGAATGTTTGGGTGAGCTTACAGCTCTACCAGCAATGAATTAGTGTTCCAGCTCTCCCACATCATCTCCAACATTTATCATTTTCCTGTTCTGTCATGTTTCCAATCTGATAGGTGTGATGTGGTATCTCAGAGTTGTTTTGATTTGCATCTCTCTAATCAAAAATGATTTAGAGCATTTTTTCATATGATTACAGATATCTTTAATTTCTTCCTCTGAAAATTGCCTGTTCATATCCTTTGACCATTTATCAATTGGACTATTCCACAAATTCATGGTAAAAAAAAAAAAAAGACTTTTCATGTCTTTCATAACTGATGCTTAACCAAATTGGGAACATGGAAACACTACATTATTGGACTCATAAATTTTTTATCCCATGCAAATCTTTGAAATATCCTACAAAAACACATTCCAAAACAAAATATAAATTGTCGTAGTCACTGTCCTTCCATTAAAGGTAAATAATTGAGAGTTGGGTGTATTCTAAAGTGCATATGATTCAAGTTTCAGGTTTGCAGCTCTGTTGCCTTACTATTATCATGATTTAAATCTGTTGCTTGGATTAGAACTAGTCAACATGTAATGCCCACTGTGTGCTAAGCAGTGGAAATACAGAGACAAAAGAGAAATGGTCCCTGTCCTCAAGGAGTTTTCCTTCCACTGGGAAATATATACCCATATTAACATATGCAAGGTCATTGGGAAGCAGAGGCACCAGAAGGTGGGAGGATCAGCAGTGGCCTCATGTTGTTGATGGCACTTGAGTTGTGTTTTAAAGAAAACGGCTTTCTAATGGATGGCATGGGGGACAGACTGTGCCTGTCATTTGTGTATGCACATATCTGTATCCTAATGAAGAACAGGTTTTCCCTTGTAGCTCTGCTATTAAGTAAGTCAATCCTGTTTACCCTTCCCGCTTTTGTTTTCCTAGAGGTGATCAGTCACGTAAAAGAGCTGGAGAAGAATTAGCTTATAGTAAGTAATAACATTTTTGTCACTATTTCTAAAAGTTAAAATTTTTGACCCAATACAAACAGTATTGATAACTCTATGATGAAGTGTTTTAACATTGGTGCATTTCTTGATGAAACAGGTGTCCACATAAGGACCAACTTTTCATGAAGTTCAAACTGACTGTCCTGCAGGTAGTCTCAGTAGGGAAATCATATTGGTGGTTGTAGGCATTGGTGGGATGGTTGTGAAGAAGCTGGCACTGTTCAACTCAGAAACTGGTGACGCAGTTTCACATGCTAGTGATTTAGCACGTTTCATGACCCATTCAGTGCCATTTGATCCTACCCAGAATATTTTTGTAAAACCCTTCTTTTCCTACAAGGGGATGTGGGGAAGAGGTCATGTGGGATAGGGGAATAGCAGCAGCCCCCTTAAGTACTATTGAATGGTGTTTTGTGTACACAATTGCTTACTTTTCAAATTTTTTTTTTCAGATGGCTCATCAGCTGTGCCAGTTCCAGAGGGTACAGATAGTGAATGTGACCTGGATGTGCTTTCATTCCTAAAAGGAGATCCTGGAAGAGCTGGGATTGTGTCCAGAGCACCAGCTTGGGCCCTGCTAAGACTCAGGAGCTCTGTCGCCAAGCTAGACTTGGAAGAGGAGGCTGGACTTCATGCTTAGTTTTCTAATTTTTTCTTCAAAAGTTAGTTGCTGCTCGACCTGGGGATAATTTTGAGAGGTGACAATCTTTCAACAAATTGTATTCATACCTCTTATGTGAGGAACAGGTATCTTGAGAAGCTTTACTCAGTGAAAATTGGTAGCCCAAATCAGCAGCTTCCTGCAGAAGACCAGAAGAATCCTTTTTTGCACTTATTTTTTTGTTCATTTGTGGACTGTTAAGTGTGTTGGTATATATCAGTTTCATATGTCAAGGTATCTTTTACTTAAAAAAATCATTACAATACAGTATTTTTTGTCCATAACCAAAATGAAATCCCCCTTTTAAAGAGTTGGTCCTTTGTTTAACATTAGAAAGTGTGTTAAAAGAGATTATTACGCTCTGCTTTGTCATAAATATTCTGAATTCTCATTGGTTCACTTTTTTCCACTCTGTGCCTTGAGCTTTGTGCACTTTGCAACAACTGATTTCACATTCAAAGATGCTTCCTGACGATGCTCTTGGTATCATGTACAAACCCAGGAAGGCACTAACTGCTGTTCAGCTGGCAGGATGTTAATTGAGGGGGAAAAATTGTTAATTTGTAGCAGATTGGTCAGATATTCCATCTGCTTTAATATGTGTATGTTCATGTTAGTGTTGGGGACCAACTCTTGAAGAAATTTCCATTCCCTTTATCACCTAACCATGACTATGTCAGCTGCTGCAAGTGATGGCAGTGAGTTAATTTTTGAACCTCAGAACACATGCCACTCCTGTGTTTCTAGGGTCATCATAACAACTAGCACCTTTGAAGTTCTGAGTTAGATTTTTGAATCCAAATAAAATCAGTGGGGTAGGGTTCCTGATCCATTTCTTTTTAAATGAGTGAGAAATGTACTTGATAAAACAAAGCAGTTTGACTTTAGCTTTTGATAGTCATATCATCCTGACAGAGCTTCTTGACATGGTGGAGATGGGGTTAGACCTACTCTGCTGTCACCAGGACTTTTCCCAACAGAGGCAAAGGAGCATTTTCTCTTCTACACCTACAGTACTCTCTCCTGGCCAAATTCTTTTTTTTTTTTTTTTTCTAGTTTGAAAGGGGGAGAAAAGTGCAAGATGTGGCAGGGAAAACCATCTCTTTCCTTAAGTCCAAACAGACTATGTTGCTTTGTGTTACAGACTTCAGTTTTATGTGGCTATGTCAGAATAACTTTTACCTCCTCAAGAACTGCAGAGGTGGCAAAGAGGCCTTTAGAGGGACCCTTTAGGTTGGTCCACTCACTCTTGTTTTGAAGCCTTATCTCATGTAGTCTCCATAAATTCGAACTGTTTCTTTTTGGAAGGGAGTTAGGCAGTAAGACATAGGGTTGAAAAGAAAGATCCAGGGGAGCAATTCGTCCTTCGAAGGAAGCCTTCACTTTGGAAAAACTTGTTTCACTAGGGAAACAAGAATTGAAGGTGTTATTAAATTTTCCAGTTAGGATCAGTGGTTAAGGAGAACCTTTCAGTCTTATGGAGCACTTTGAGCAGGGTCCATTTAACCATCCAAGGATCTATAGGGTGTGGTAATAGATGAATTATTGTAAAATATAATATATATATATATGTACATGTACAGGAACAAAATGTGACCTGAAAAATTGATTTCTACACCAGTAACATTCTGATTTAGAATGTTGAAGAATTCTTTCATCATGCAGTTAGAATTTTACTTTGTTTAATAAAAAGTTTGATATTGAACTTGTAAATAGTACACAGAACTGAAGTCTCATGTCTGAGAAAGTGGTTATAACAAATTTTTATTAGGAAGTAAACTTCAATGTCCTGTAAAAAGGAAAAATTGAACATTCCTTTTAATGTAGATGAATAATAAGCATCTTAGCAGTAATGAAAGCCCTTTTCCACAATGTAGCATTCTTGCTTGTCCAACAGTATGTATAAACTTCCTTTGTAAGAAAAAAAATACTGTATTATGTTGTGAATTGGCATTAAAATTTCTGTATGTTTTTGCATTATTAACTTAATGCAGAGGTATTTTTATACTGTCTTCTATGGTTTTATTATTGTGCGTGTTTTAACATAATATATGGTAGTCTACATTTAGTTTTCTAAATTTTACACTGTGATTAAAGCTAGCTCCTTTCTGGGAGCTGGTACTTTAAAGCTGTGGGGGTAAGGTAGGACAGAACTGGTAACTTCTAACAACATAACTGGCTTTGATTTGTTTATTGTTCCCAGCTCCACTCCACCCCTGAAATGAACTCATCGGTAACAGAAATACAAACTATACTTTGGAACATATTCTGTATTAATGTTAAATGTTTTTGTTTAATCTGTTGTGTTGAACAATGTGATATTTAAATTTTAAGATCACATATGTTGAATTCTTATTTGTAATTTACTGACTTGAGATCTGCTAAGTAATGGCAGAATTTGCCATGAGACCTTAGGTAAATAATTGGGATGAGAGAGAGAGAAGGGATTGGGAGATACAGGGATTTCTTTGATGCTATAGAACTCTTAAGTGGGGAAATGCCTCTGCCAATGCATGTTGGCTCCTCTTCCTGGTTGCCTAGAGCAGTGGTGCCAGACGCAGATGGAAATGAGTCACTGGATCCTATCTCCCAATCCTTGTGGGTCTCATATTCACTTCAAAAACCTCATATTAACAGTATGTTCTATTTATTTTGCTAAGTATTTCCCAGTTACATCTTAATCTGGTTTGGGCTGCACAGTGGTCCTTATATTTGCCATAGCTAATTTATTTCCAAGGTGTTACTCCAACTCAGGTCTTCATGATAAAAGACAGCATATTGACTTTATAGATGATATTTACCATGAAAATGTTATCTTGAAATACCTTTTGCTTTTTTTTTTTTATCAATGCCATGTTCTTGCAGATGTCTGATAACCCTTTCTAATTAAACTTGGTGCCCTGGATGAAAAATAATTGAAGGCAGAAGGCCTCAAAAAACCTTCAAACAGTGACATAAAAGTTTATCAAATTAATAGATTTTTTTTATAAAGATTATTTGTTAGAAAGATTTGCCTTAAGTTTAAAAATTTACTTTTAGTACTGGCTTTATCTTGCTATCTTACCACTTTACCCTTACCCAGAAGGAAATGTTTCTTTTTTCTTGTAGCACGCCTGAAAAATAAAAGTCTTGTCAGGAAACCTGACCTTACCATCAGCTTCAACCAAAAAATGTTTTAAAATATTTATCTGGTGCGTACTTAATTTTCTGTCAGAAAGTTTTACACAATTGCTATTCTTTGTGCCATAATAGGTTTAGAGAAGGTGTGTTAAAATCAGTAGAGTTTATCCCTTTAGTCCTAGAATCTGATTGAATCATGGTGCTAAGATCTGAGGAGATTTATTTAAAAAAAAAATACGTGATATAGGCTCTTCTCTAACAATACTTTGTAAACATATGGCCTTAGTAGTACAAATACATAAATTTTCCTATTTTGTTCCATATATGAGTCTCTTCTGTTGTAGTTCTGTATGTATTTGTTAGTTCTCAAGAATACTTTGCCCTTGCATGAAATAGCAGGTTCTTGTTCTAATTGAACAAGGAACAAACCTTTCCCTGCTTTTCACATACGTCCCCTGGCTTCCTTTTGAGGGGAGCAGCTGTGACTTAAGAAACCCACTCTGCTTCTGATATTCTAAATTGAATAGTAACTTTGCCTCTCGATCTCTTACTCTTCTGTTTCACTTTCTCCATTATCATATGCTCCCCCCAAAAACCCAAAACTGTTACTAATATTGGCAGTATTTCCTCCTCCTGTTTCCTCTATTGCAGAGGAATTAATTATTTTAGTGATTATTGTGGGAGAGGTATTGCCCTCAGGGCTAAAATTAAAATATTTTGTCTAAGTGCAGTTACTAATAATTCTAATGTTGGGTTATGAGTACAAGCTAATCCAAGCTATTAAAAGCCTTACCATTAAAATGGAAAACAAAATGCACATGGAACATTTAGTCTCCCTCTTTTCGAGCCTCTTAGCTTGGTTTTTAACAAAGGATAATGAGGCCTAACCTTTCGGTAGTAAGCTTGGACATAAGTATACTATATATGACTAATGCCCATAAGAAAACACAAGACTTTATAGTGTTAAATTAGCTTTAGCAGGAAGTTACAGAGGTTACAGGAGCTCCTGGAGAAGCAGCCTTTTTTAAATCTTCATTGCTTTAGCCTCACCTTCTAGCTGCTACGTAAATAAAAGGACCACCGTCTCTATTTCCTTTCCCCCTGTATGAAAATTTTAAAACACACCTGAATCCTTTTTTACATACTGTGTTGATAGAAAAATGACTTACCAACTTCTGTCCTGTGTTTACTGAGTTTTCTGGGGGTAAGTTAATTATTTCAGTGATTCTCCCCTAAAAGGCATAGGACTAAGAGTACTCCTTCCTAACCCAAGAAAATATTTGTTGGATGATATTATGGGTTCCCTAATCCACAGTCTTCATATCTGTTCTTGGAAGACAGTAAATATATTTAACAAATCTCTTTATTTTTATTGGATGACTTTAAGAGAATTTATTAAAGAAAATGACACATCAAGAGTACATATTTTTGTGCAACACTCTTTCTCTGTATATATTGTCCACATGCTCATTTGAAATGATTTTAGACTTTTGTTTCTAAAAAATACACAAATGCAAAGCAATTATAGTGGCTTACAATTCTGAAAAACAATATAGATCTTAGGTTAGGAAGTGAGAAGTAAAGTTTTTTTTTTTTTTTATTACTTTAATATGGTTAGTATATAGCTAATGCAGTGAGCCTCTGGACATTCTTCCAGAAGTATGTGCTACGTTCAAAACAGGTGGTGATTTAGTAGTATTTGCTGTTTGGCCCATTAATGTTACAACCATGGTATTCTGAGAAAAGTATTAGAAATGTAGTTGCAAACAACTGCGGTTGAGAAACAGGAAGTTCACTTGCATGATAACCCCCTGTACCAGCCAGATTAAGGCAAGAGACTTCCATTACTTACCTGCTAAATCATAATGATGGCATTGGAGGATCTTGTATATAGTTCTTTTTGGGAGTGGAGTTGAGGGGAAAAGGGAATCTTAAACTGTTTATCTGACACTTCACTTTGCCTCGTATTCAAAAGAGACCCTATTATATTTCCTCAAGTTTGCCCTCAAACTTACACCGAAACCTTGGCTGTGGCATTTTACTTCAGAGTAGATCATTAATTGTCCTTTCTGTATCAGGGAATAATATCTTTCTCCCATGAGCATTATTATTGATGAAATAAAGCTTATAAAGCTGTTTTGAGTCTTGCAGAGTTGATATGACAAATGTGATATGGTTATTGTATCATTGTTAAAGGTCTGTTCATATTTGCTGAAGTACAACTGTTACTGGTAAACACCTAACAAACTGGTTAGCCTATAATGATAAGGTATTGTTAAGTCTGTCCCCTAATACCAAAATGATAAGTTCTGCTTTTTTTCTACTTCACCTTTTATTTCTTTTGCTACTCTTTAATCTTACCTGCTTTTCAGTTTGTAAATGTTTTTACTTTGGTTACCTTATTCTTTCATTTAGTTTGAAATTAAATCATGTCTCCTATTTTTTTTTTAAACCCTTGCTACGACTATTTACTTTATTGTGTGTAACTGTCTTTTTTAGAATTTTTGAAATTCTAGAGTACGTTCTCTGTGCTAATTCCCAGGAACTCTTATCACCTGGGCTGTTGCCTCTTCAGTTGCATTGTATCTAGTCTTCTGTTACTGCATAGGCAGTGTGTGTGTATATGTAGTACACATATTATGTGTGATTATTTTTTATTTGGTCTAACTTGGTTTAGCCTCCCTTCCCCACCTCTTCAAATCTTATGCTTTTCCCATGTCTTTTTATGTGAGTTTTTAAGAATGCCTCAATTGGCATTTCTATTAAACACACATCATGTTTCTGTTAGGTCCAGTTTTGCCTTTCTTTTTGAGTCAGAAAGTGTTATTTACTCTCTACCGGTCTATTTCTTGATACATCTTGGCTTTTTGAATTTTGTACTAATCTTCATTCCATTTATATTCATTTCTAAGCCGATGAGTTTCAGCATTTTTTTTTTCATCTGAACTGTGTGTAATCAAGCACATTTGGCCTTTTTCTCAGTTGCACTCACATTTTGATGTTTGTTTTTCAGCCTTCATGTCCTTGCCACATTTGCAGTTACTAAACACAGTTTTTTAAAAGTAGGCCTCCATTCACTGTGGTCAAAGGGTTCCAAGAATAGCTTCTTCATGTCTTTGATTGGCCTAAGAAGCTGACACCAACTTAAAGTAGTTATTTATTTCATCCAGGCAGGGTAGTTGAGACAATTAAAACAGTTGTGCCAATCTTGCCCTTTACACTTACTTTCTCTGGGTGATGGATGTAAAACAGCCTTATTTAGAAAGCTCATATACTCTCTTTTTCCCCTTCTGCAGTATTGTTTGCTAGGGTCTTCTGTTATTTAAAATGTTCCTTCCAGCTTGTTAATTCCAGTTAAAATTTTATTTCAGAACTTATGCACACTTTTTTTCTGGGGTTAATTTGAAAGGTATAGTAACACTATATACTAGTAACAGGCAAAGGACAACTTTATCCCCTTTCTCCCTCATTACGTTAGCTAGGAATGTAGCCTTCCATCAGCCAGCATTATCATCCTTTTTTAACAATCCCCTTTCAATGCTTTCTGGGAAATGGAACTATCAATAGCTGAGGAAACCATTCTGCACACTGATGGTCTTTTAAAGTCCTTTAAGTGCTGCTTGGGAGGAAATGCTGATCTAATATATCAGTCCTTTGAGAGAGACCTAGTTGTGCCATATATGTGCCTGTTAACTCGTGTCACACGCTTTGCCTGTATGCAGCTTTATGATGGAATTAGCCAATAGCAGCTAAAATGCCTTATCTATACTCCTTGCTTTAGGTGAGGAATTAAAGGCTTTTTGAAAGCAGACAACAATGGTGTCCGTTTGACCAGGGGTAGGAAGTGGTCCTATAATTGGGGTTTACAGCCTTTTGAAACTAATAAGCTGCTTAGAATTAAAAACTACAAGTGTATTCTATTTTGGTTACCAGACTACAGTCATCCTCTCAAAGGTATGCATAGTGGTCCTCAGTTTTTCACTGCAGTTTTGTGTTTTAGAATCCAAGAATATTCAGAGAAATGCAAGTATGTTGCCACTAGCTTATCCCTGTTCTGAGATCTAGCATTCATCTGTCCAGGGTATCTGGGACCTTTGAATTAAAGGAGGAGTTCTGAAGACTTGAGTCACAAACGAAGATTCTTTTGGAAGCTGTAATTCCCTCGTCAATTCCCTGCCCAGACGAAAGGAGCACTTTTGTCTGAAGATGACAGTAAAAAGTTCTTTCTGTGCCAAATCAAAGAGTGAGTGAGTGCAAAAAAGAAAGTAGAGGCAGTAAGGGTGGCTGACACTAGGGTCTCTAGAAGGAAATTAAGGCTGCATGAAAAAATGCAGTGTGGGTATAAAGTCACAGAAGTCTGTTGGCATCACTGCTTTTTCTCTTTTTATGTGGTATTTTATTTTTTCCCAGTTACATGTAAAGATGATTTTTAACATGCAATTTTCTAAAATGTTGAATTCCAAATTTTCTCTTCACTTTCCTCCATCAGACAGTAAGCAATTTGATATAGGTTATATATATGCAATCATGTAAACTATTTCTGTATTGGTCATGTTGTGAAAGAAGACAGACCCAAAGGGGGAAAACAAGACAAAGTGAAAAATATTTTGATTTGCATTGACTCCATGAGTTCTTTTTCTCAATGTGGATAGCATTTTTCATCATGAGTCTTTGGAACTGTCATAGATGGGTTTATTGCTGTGAATAGCTAAGTTATTTATAGTGGATCATTGTACAATATCGCTGTTACTGTGTTCCATGTTCTCATTCTGCTCACTTTGCATCAAGTCGTGGAAGTCCAGGTTTTTTTTTAAATCTGCTTGTTATTTCTTAGAGCACAGTAGTATTCCATTACAATCATATATCACAAGTTGTTCAGCCATTCCCAGTTAATAGGCATCCTCTCAATCACCAATTCTTTGCTTCCATAAAAAGAGCAGCTATAGATAGTTTTGTAAAAATAGGTTCCCACTCACCCTCCCCCACCTTTTTAAAAAATCTCTTTGGGATACAGACCTAGTGGTAGTGTTGCTGGATCAAATGGTAGGCACTGTTTGATTGCCCTCTGGGCATAATTCTAAAATTGTTTTCCAGAACGGTGGAATCAGTTCACAACTTCACTAACAGCACATTGGTATCCCGATTTTCTCACATCCTCGCCAGCATTTGTCACTTTCCTTTTCTGATAGGTATGAGGTGGTACCTCAAGAGTTGTCTTAATTAGCATTTCTCTAATCAGTAGTGCCTTAGAGCATTTTTTTTCATAGGATTATAGATAGGTAACTGATTTCTTTGAAAACTGCCTGTTCATATCCTTTGACCATTTATCCATTGGGGAGTGACTTGTAGTCTTGCAAATTCTCTTTATATTTGAGAAGTGAGACTTTTATCTAAAACACTGGCTGTTGTAAAGATTGTATCCCAGCTTTCTCACGCATTTTTAATAAATGGTATTTGAATCAGTAAGTGAATAAATGAGTCATAGGAGTAAACAATAACTTTTGAAGTTTTATTGTATTAAAGGTAACGTCATGCTTAAGGTACCACACTAAAGATACGCTGCTTGTCTTAAGGCAAACTTGAAAAGAATTTTCCAGAAAAGGATCTGTAGTGGAAATAGTGATAGAATTTCTGCTTAGGAATCATAAGGGTTTCAGAGTCCTCTATATGGGCTTGCATAATCCTTTTGAGGAGATCTGGGTTATAGAGTTCTGACACCCATTATTCATGTGACTTTTAGGCAAGTCATTTCTCCTGTCTGAGCTTCCATCTTTTTAAAGTTCCTTCTAGCGTAGTTGGTTCTGTAACATCATTAGGGATGCTGAAAACAAGTCATTATGATTTTTATTAGGAATGATACTTTATCTCAAAGCTGTTACCATGATCTAATGAGATGAGACTGGACGTGAAGTGTCAATGTATCACTTATGCCAGATAAACATCATGGCTTATAAAGAAAAGTAAAATGGCCTGGGGTTTCCATATAGTTTCTATTCAGATTGAAATGGGCAGTGAGATACTTTCCTTTACACCATCACCTTTCCTCATACTTTGGTCAGGGCGGGGAAGGGGCATGGTGGTAAAGCTATGTATAAAGATCCCTGCTGATTATAAATCAACTTAGGTAATGTTATCTGTGTTTTACTGTATTTTTATTTTGTTAATATTTCCCAATTACATTTTAATTTAGTTCAGCAGCACTCCAGAGGGTTGATGTCATGCATGAGACTGGATATGTGTTTGACAACTTTGATTTACCCCAATCTGTCCCGATGCTCTAAGTTTAGGGAACTATACCAGGCTCTAAATGATTGTCTTCAAGACCTTGTGGTGGGACTATTGTCTTTGGGGAGGTGGGGGTAGGAAATGATAGAGGCTCCCTCTATTGGTAAGTAATAAATGTCTTCTCAGTGGACACCTGGAACCTGCTTTAGCTTTGTGCGACAGGAGACAAATGACTGCTGATATTTTTTTCTTCTGTATGTTTTCTCTATCCCCACCAAAAAAGAAAAAAAAGAAAAAGAAAACCAAAACACTCCAGGACTATGATGTGGGAAAGGGAAGAGGGGAAAAAAATGACAAATTGGAAGCAGCAGGCTTTGCTAGAATTTGACAAAAGACCATAGGCAAATTTTGGCAATTTGCACCTGAATTTTTTTAAATCATAGACTGTGTTATGAAAGAAGAAAACCGAGAAGGGATACTTGGGAGTATGCTGAGATGATGAGATAAGAAGAGAGACCAATTTGCAGTCAAGGTACTTCTCTCCCAAGGAGAAGCAGTAAAGTGAGAGAACAAATACCCATGTCTCCTGTGTCCTAGTTACCAGGAGTGAAAGGCAGACGTGATTCTACATAGCAGTGAAGACTGATGTCTTGCATGCCTTCACCCACCCCCAACTCTTCTTTAGGCTAAACTGCCCCATTTCTTAAGACAGCTCTTGATCAAGTAACTGCTATACCAGGCAATGTGCTAGATGCTGGGCATATACTTACAAAGAATAAAACAATCACTGCTTCTCAGAAATCTGCATCTTAATGGGGGAGACAATACATTTATATATATGTACATATATATATATATATATATATATATCATGATGAGTTAGTGTAAATGCATACAAAGTAGTTAAATACAGTAATTTGGGAATAGGATACTACCAGTTGTGGAAATTGGGAAAGACTTCATGTAGAAGATGGTGCTTGAGCTGCATCTTGAAGGGAGGGACTTAAGAGGTAAGAAGGGAGTGTATTACAGGCATATGTTTTGGCTAATGCGTAGCCATGGAAATGGGAGACGTATGTCACATGAAGAGCAGAGAGGAGACCGATATGGCTGGATTGGAAGTTCAGGAGAGAGTAATGTCCAGTGGTATTAGAAAGATTAGGAGGTTATGCAAGACTTTTAAAGCTAATCAGACTCTGAATTTGATCTTAGAGGCAATAAGACACAAATTCGTTGTGCAGAGGAGTGTTTAAGGAAAATTATTGACTTCTGTGTAGGATGCGCTGGATGAGGGAGAAATGAAGCAGAAGTCTATGGTAATCTAGGTGACGTGATGAGGGCTTGCCTTAGAGAGGTAGCTGTGTTAAGAGGGGTCGAAGTTAGAAAAGATGAGATTTAGCTACTGATTGGATGTATGTATGAGGTGAGGAGTGAGAAGTCTAGGATAATGCTAAGGTTACATCCAAAAGACTGCATTGATAGTGATGCCTCGGACAAAAATAAGGAATTTGAAAGAAGGAAGACGGTGAAGATTCAGTTCGGTTTCGGACGCTGAGTTTAAGATCTCTGTGGGATATGTCTTGTGAAATACCCCATAGGCGATTGGTGATGTAAGTCTGAAGCTCAGAAGACACTGAAGGTGAATATATAGATCTAGGAGTCATCTGCGTAGAGATGATAGTTAAACCCATAGGAGCTGATGAAGTTAGGACAGAATCTTGGGGAACAAAAACCTGCAGTTAAAGAGCATGATTTGGATGATGAATCAGCAAAGGATACTTTGAAGGATTGGTCAGACAGGTAGAAGGCCAACCAGGAGAGATTATCCAGGAGGATAATGTCAGTTATCCAACAATGTCAGATGTAACAGAGATTCAGAAGGATTAGGGCTAGGAAAAGCATTTAATTGGTCAAATAATTTGGCAAATGGATCATTATTGGTAACTGGAGAGAGCAGTTTTCAGTTGAATGATGAAATTGAAAAGTGTTAAGAGGACAGAAAATGAAGTGTAGATGACTTTTTAAAACAGGTTTGGTTAAGAATGGGAGGAGAAACGTAGGATGATAGTTTGAGGGGATGGCGGTTTTTTAGGAGAGTTGGAGCATGTCTGAAGGTAGGGAAGGAACCAGTTGATCAGAAAAGATTGAAGGTTCAAGAGCAGGGGGATGAGTGATGATGCCATCTGCTGGAGAAGACAGGGAGGATGGGAACAAGGGCACATGTAGCATGGGCCTTGACAAGGAGAAGGGCCTCCCTCTTGGTCAAAAGACTGGTAAATACAGGAAGAGATAGTGGGAGATGATGTCAAGAGCTTTTTAGAGGAAGAGAATAGGAAAAGACTGAGCTCTCATCAAAGGCCCCTCTTCCCCCAGTAAAATAGGCAAGTTTCAGTTAGGAGGATAGCGAGGGAGGGATGTTGAAGATGGAAGGTTGGGAGTAGATTCAGCAGGTTGATAGGGAATGAATTAAGGAAGCATCAAAGAGCTGCCTTTCAGCAAAGGGCCCAGATGAGATTGGATACTGTGAATCTGTAATGTGTAGAGCACAATTGTGAGCTTTATACAGTGCCTCATGAGTAGAAATTGACCTGCCAGATGGTGGGAGTAATTCAGAGCTAGGTCTTGGCAAGAGAAATGTGATAGGAGAACAAGGGGTTCAAGAGCAGAGGGTGTTGCAGAGTTGAAATAGGAGTAGTTGATTGAGTTGATTTTAGAGAGGGAGCAAAAGTTAAGTTAGAACAGGAGTATGGCCTGAGAAAGTATCGAGGGGTAGAGCCACCAGAAACCACAATGAAAGCAAATAACAAGTTTAGGAGGAAGCAGCATGGAGAGAGGAAAGATTATGATCAGAGGAACGTCATTTTCTAATTGGGGATAGGCTTCCCTGTCACACTGGGCTTGCAGTACACTAACAGCTCAAGGTCTTAACAAGAATTTTGGCCATATGTTCCATCTTTTGCATGTGCACCTTTAAAAAACCCTAGCATAGGGATTACATTTGTCAAATATAAAAAATAAAATCTACCAATTTCTTCTGCTGAGATCTTTTTAGACCATAGTTTATAAATCATGGGGAAAAAATTATAAGGGACCTTAGGGGTTGCCTAGTACAACCTCCCTCCCCACCCCCTTCCTCTTAGGAATCTTTGTAATGAATATGATTATTGTAATTCACTATATTAATTATTCCTCCTAGCTTTGGGTCATCAACGTGGCATCTATACCTATATCCAAGTCTGATAAAAATTTGATCAGAAAGCCAAAAATAACCCCCTAAAACAAATAGACTCTTAGTGGAACTTGGAATTGTGCAACCATACTAGCAAACAAATTTAGTAATTTTCTTGTACAATTCCAAGTTGTTTAAACCGGAGAATACAGTCAATGAGTAAATGTTTATTAGTCACCTACTATGTGCCCAGCGTGTGCTAAATGCTGCGGAACACAAAAATAAGTGAGTGAATGAATTGGTGAATAAATAAAAGGCAAAAGACAATCCTTGCCCTCAAAGAGCTCATGATCTAATAGAAATGACAACACGCAAATCAATACAAAGCAAGCTGTGTACAGGATAAATAACAGAGGGAAAGTATATGAATTAAGAGGGGTTGGGGACGATTGGGATTTAAAGGAAACCTCCTGGGTTAGTAGTTGGAGCAGATGAGGGGCAGCACACCACTGATTGAGAATGCCCAGAGTTGAAAGATGGAGCAAGCTGTTCATTGACCTCTAAGAGGCCAGCATCACAGGACTGAAGAGCGTTTATGGGGGAATAAGGTGTAAGAATCTTGAATAGATAGGAGGGGGCTAGGATATAAAGAGCTTTGAATGACTTTTGTATGTTGTTTTTACTTCTGCAGACTGGGGAGACTGGAGTTTATTAATTGGGGGATTGGGGGAGTGGGCAGGTGTTGACATGATTCAGTTTGCACTTCAGTGAAGCTTAGTGGCTGAGTGAAGCTTAGATTAGGAGTGAGGAGAGAGATTTTGGCCAGGCAAACTGCTCCCCCACCACTCCCACCCCAGCAGGTTCTTGCAATAATCCAGGTGTGAGAGGATGAGGACCTTCATTAGACTGATAGCAGTGTCAGAGGAGAGAAGGGGATGTTTTTGAGAGATGTTGCAGAAGTGAAATCAGTTGGCCCTAGAAACAGATTGGATATGGGGTGCTGGAGGGTGGTGAGAGATAGTGAGGAGTCCAGGATGACTCCTAGATTGTGAACCTGAGGATTATATTTCTCTCTATAGTAATGGGGGGAGGTGGGGTTAGGGAGAAAGAAAATTAGTTCCAATTAGGATGTTAGTTTAAGATGTTTACCAGACATCCAGTTTAAGCTATCTAAAGGGCAGCTGGAGGTGTGCGATTGGAGGTCAGCAGAGAGATTGGGATAGGAGCGGTAGGTTTGAGAATCATCAGCATAGAGCTGATAAGATCACCAAATAAAAGTATGGAAGGAGAAGAGAAGAGAGCCCAATACAGAACCCTGAGAAACATGATTAATTAGAGGGCATGATCCAGCAAAGGAGACAGAAGGACATACTAGGCAGATGTAATGTTAATGAGAGTTAAAGATCTTCCCCATCCAATAATGGACCTGCCCGTTAAGGGAAGCTTGGTTATGGGAGATCTGTTTTGTAGGAAGGCCCTCACATTTTGTTAATTTTCTAATGAGGTACTGGTTCTCAAGGGTTGTGATGCCCTCTGGCTCTGAAAAATATATAAATACTCTAAGACGAGGTTTTACTTTGGGGCTTACTTGTTGGAAGTGTTTGTTTGGCCAGGTGAGACTCTGGGCAGCCACTAAGGAGCTACCCAACTTTGAAAACCCAGATGTTGGTGCTTCTCTCTCTGGTCAGACAGTTGGAAACCCTGTCTGTTGGTCTTTATTTGTTTGTATTTTTTCTGAAGTTTAAGGTGCTGACTTTTCCCTCTGAACTAAGTGGATAATGTGCTTGATTAAAGTAGATTGTTGACCCCTCAGAAGTTGCCTTTCTTTTTAGAAAAGCAGATCAAAGAACCTATACATCAGGCCCTTCTGTGTATGCTGGGATCCTTGTTGTTACAGCAGATCAAAGACCAAAAAAAAAAATATACCAGGGTGTTCATAGCAATACTTTTTATGCTAGGAAAAAAACAAAACAAAACCAACACTAAACTATTTGCCATAGTGGAAACTGCCCTTCAATTAGGTAATAGCTGAACAAATTGTGATAATGAAGTATGATGAAATACTGTGCCACAAAACTATAAATGAAGAATTCAGAGACGCAGGAGAAGTTTATGTACCAATGCAGACCGAAGCAGAGCCAGAAAAATGATACACACAATCACTATGGTAATATAAAATGCTTTGTAATCATAATTATAATCTAGCCCTTAGAGAATTAAAAACAAAACAAAATAGCTCCCTGCTTCTGTCAGAGAGGTAGGGGTGACAACACTTATTTTTTTTCTGCTCTCACCCACACCCTCTCTCATGGCTCACTCTTTTGTAAGGGATTTCATGGAGATGGGATGGGATTGTCCTTACTCTCATCCCTAGGATATATGAGCTAAGTATGCTTACAATGCCCTGTGCTTGAGTAACCCAAGATCTAAGCCATATGGTACCTGATGAGGGATAGCTGGAGAGATCTGAATAATAAATACTGAATGATTCCTGAACAAAGGAGATGAACCATTTACCCCGTCTGTACATGAGGAATGGGGTAAGTCCATTCGTTAGGAAGGTGCATGGAATAGCTACAGTTTCATATTTAGAGGGAACTAGTTAGGAAGAAGTCATCTCTCCTGGCTAGTCTAAGCTCTTCCCCCATACCCTACTCCCCACTTCCATGGAAGGAGCAGTTGTCTGAACCTATTTGAAAACTGAAAAGGATAAGACATAGACGTGGCATGTGACGCGTCTTGGGAGAAAAGCCCAGTGGAGAGAGTAGGGTGATTGTGCACATGCAGTTTCAGCCTACACCATTTTCTGTAGTTTGAGCAGTTGCTAATAGAATGATCCCTGGGACTCTTTAAGCATCTAAATTGCATTACTAATTAGCACCTTTACAAATGTGCCAGCAGCACTCATTAACAAGCATCTGTGGAGTTCAGTGCTCTTTGGGAGCCAAGTTCTTGCCTGTGGGAAGGAGGTAGATAAACAAGGTACAGGTAAATTGCTTGTAGGCCCCAAAGGGTTTCTGGGACCTCTTGAGAACAGTAGCTTTCTTGGGTCACTTAGAGGTGAAAGCTATCTCACCCCTCATGGCTCAGAATAGAAAGGGTTGACAGATGTCCCCTATATGGGCTTCCAGGAGTCAGTCAGTTTGGCTGCCATCCACGCCTTTCTCTGCACCTGACCCTTCACAGTGGGCTTATTGTTGGTAGCCTTGCTACTTTGTGGTTCTCCTGTGAGATCTGAACCGATTGCTAGGTATGATCCATGAACGACCTATATATACTAAGGCAAATGAGGTCTGTTCATGATTAATCCTAACTTGCCTTTGCAAAAAGAGGGGAAGAGGGGAAAAGGGGGTCTGTGGAGGAGGGACCCCAAGGATTTGTGGTTGGCTGGCTCTTTGGCTTATCATCTCCTCCATGAGTACACTCCCTGGTGGGCACTAAGAACATTCCATTTCAAGGCTTTTCCATGAGGAGGTCAAATAATCATGTGGGTGGAAAGTGTTTAAGATCACCAGGCACAAAGTATGCACTTTAAGAATGCATCTTGTTCAACTAAGTACAGGTAGGTATACAGAGATCTGGATTCTAGTATGTGCATGACCTCACGTAGGTCATTTGCTTTCTTTGCCCTGGGCCCTTCATCAAAAATAACAATTGCTTTCACTTATATTTGTGATTACAAAATATCTCATTTGATCCTTACAACTGCCTTGTCTAGAGTGTGGTGCCAGTCTTATCCTTCCTTAAAAGATGAAACTGAGGTTCAGAGAAGCTGACTTCTTATCTGTAATAAGAATAATGGATATATTATAAATGCAGGATATAAATAAATGCAGGATACTAAGCCACATCTAACTCCCTAGTCCAGTGCTCTTTATGGTATAATAATAGGTAGCATTTTATAGCACTTTGAAGTTTGCAGAAACACTTTACACATACCTTCTCATTTGATTCTCACAACAACCCTGTGAGGTAGATGCTTTTATTGTCCCCACTTTACAGATGAGGAAACAGTCTCAGAGAGGCTAAGTGACTTGCCCAGTCACACAGCTGGGAAATGTTTGAGGCAGAACTGGAACTCGGGTCGTCCTGGCTCCAGGTCTAACTCTGCTCTGCCTACCTACCTCTGTAAATTGAGCATCTGTGACCCCTCTTCTAGCTTTAACACTTTGTTCTATGTAGTGAGTCCAAGGTCGTGAACAAGACGTAAAGGAAGAGTGAGAGCGGTGTGTATGTCACAAACCCTGGCGTATCATTGCAGAGTGAAGTCAAGAGCTGGGCTGAAATCCCACCTTGGACCTATGACCTGTGCGATCATGGGTAAATTGCTTTTGCAAACTTGAGTATCTATTGAAAAAAGAAGACAGTTATTTAGTGGAGCCATAATCATCCTTGTTGATGGACACCCATTTCAAATGGATTGTAGTTTTGCGGTTTCTGCAATATTAATTAATGTGATATTAATTATTAAATGGGATCTACCTTAAAAGGGTTGGCAAAAACCTTGTGATGGAATTGTCACAGTGGGCAACGAGGTAGTGCAGTGAGTGGAGTACTAAACCTACAGCTGGGAAGACCTGAGTTCAGATCCAGCCTCAGCCACTTACTGTGTGACCCTGTGCAAGTCATTTAACTTTTTTGCCTCTGTTTCCTCATCAGTAAAATGGTAATAATAATCGAACCTACCTCCTAGGTTGGTCATGTGACTCGAATGAGATATTTGTGAAGCACTTGGTCTGGCATATAGTAAGTGTTTAATAAATGCTTGTTGATTGAAATGAGATAATTGTAAAGTGTTTAGCATGGTGCCTGGCACATAGTAAGCATCATCTCATTGTTAGGTAGTATTGTTCACTATCACACTAAAATTACCTGCCTTCCTGCCCTTGTAGGTACATACAGTGAGTTCCCCAAAAGATCTGCATACAAATACAAGTTCTTTTTTCTGCCAAATGCTCTTCAGATTTGCTAACCAAACAATCTTTTTAAAAACCATTTATTGTTGGAAAAATTATCTGTTCTTGGAAAGACCCAAAAAAAAAATGAAATGGTTTAAAATATTGTATAAGTAGTGCCAATAGGAAGAGAATCATTCATTGGGTCTGGTTTTAGAAATTTCATTAACCAGATATAATGGATTCAGAAGCACTCAGAACCTTAGTTTTGGGATTTTCTGTCTTTGGGTGAATCAGTCTGAACCTCAATCTTTTGATCTGTAAAATGTGGGGACTGGACTAGCCCATCTCCAAGGTGTCTAATCACTCCATATTGTATGATCCTCCATTTAGGCCTCAACTGGACAACTGTGCTACACAGCTTCAGATCTAAAGGAACATGGGGGCCGGGGAAAGGAATTAACTTATTCCTAATTCCCATTTGGAGATTTCAGAATGAATTATGCCTTGAGCATCTTCCAGGAAGCAGAGGGGAAAAACACTTGAAAATAAAATTGAGGGATTTTCATTCTCCAAGAAGAGATTTCATCTTGATTAGTCAACTTTTGCCTTCTAGCTCTAGCCTTGGGAAAGGGAAATGACCCATCATTGCCTGGGAATGGGAAAGGAGCAAAGGTCTGGGAATCATGAGGCCCATGTTACAAGCCCCACTCTGGCACTAACTAGATGTATGGCACTGGACATAGCACCTTCCCTTCTTAAGGCCCATTTTTGCCCCTTGTAAAATGAGGGAGGGGTTACAATAGATTGTAAACTTTAGGGAAGGGACTCTTTCTTATATGTTTTTGTATCTAGGGCAGATAAGTGGCACTGTGGCTAGATCATAGGGCCTAGACTCAGGAAGGCCTAAATTCAAGTCTAGTTTCAGATTCATCATAGTTTTGTGACCCTGGGCAAGTCACTTCACCTTCATCTGGTAAGATAGGGATAATGATAACACCTCACAGAGTTGTTGTTGGAGGGATCAAATAACCAAATATGTATAAGGCAGGTAGCACAGTTCCTAGCACATAGTAGGTGCTTACTAAATTCTTGTCCCCTCCCCCCATACTCTGTGACTAGCACAGAGCATTATACATAGTAGATGCTTAACTGCTTATTGCATAAATGCTCTTGAATATTTAGGGCCCCTTTTATATCTAATGTTCTATGAGCTATAGTAATATACTGTCTTTTATTGACACTTAAAACACTTGGATAAGCATGGAGCGAAGATTTTCTAGCTCTTCCTTGGTCCTAAAAGGGAGTAAAATAAGTGATCCTCATGACAAATTTGACTTATAACTTCTAATTTGAAATAAATTAAAAAAAATAAATGAAATAAATAAATAAATAGATTTGAAAAAAAATAAATTTGAAAAAAAATAAATCTAGTAAACACCTAGCATCAGTGGTGTCAGATTCAAATAGAATCTCAGAAAGGGATCCCTGTAAGCACGTTGACATAGCCACAAATTAGCATGACCTATCTTGTATTTTTATTCATAGTTCATTAACCATTTCCTGGTTACATTTTTAACCTGGTTGACTAGTAGCAAGTTTGACATATCTGCCTTACATGTTTACAAGATGCCATATTTTTCATTGACTCACCCAATCCTCAAGACAGTACCATGTAATAGGGAGAGCAGATTATTTTAATACCTATTTCACAGCTGCGTGAACCGGGACCCAAACAAGTTATGTGCGTTGCCTAATGTTACAGTTCAAGTTCATGGCAGAACCTGGAATATAGGTCAAGGTTCTTGAGACTGGACCGTTGCTTTCGTCACTAACTGATACTGTAAGGTCACTAATAAGAGGTCTTTTTCTTTCTCTGTGTCCCTCTAATTTCAGAAGTGTATGGAATTTCTGGTATGGAACTCCCCTCTACCAATGCAGATTGGCACCTTGTTGATAACTTGGATTCTTATAGAATTTCCTGGAACACATTGCTCCTGAAGTTAGTGAATGCCTTTTTCCTTCTCTGGTGGTGAGCAAGGGGACACACTATTGTGGGTCATTTCCAGGTGAGAGAGAAGCTGCTATAAAACAGAGTCCATGGACCTACTGTTGCTGAGAGAGGTAGCAGTATAGCAGCAATGCAGGCAGTAGCCCCCTTCTGCCAGCTGCCTCTCTGCTCCATGCAGCATGTGGTCCAAGAAGGGGAAGGGAATAAGCACTTATTAAGTACCTACTGTATGCTAGGTCCTGTGCTAGTTGATTTACAAATATTATCATCAGATCCTCACATCAACACTGGGAGGTAGGTGCTATCATTCTCTTCATTTTACACCTGAGGAAGCTGAGGCAGATAAAGGTTATGTGACTTGCTCAGGATCACACAGGAAGTATCCAAGGCTGGATCTGAACTCATATCCTGCTAATTGCACATCCAGTGCGCAGTGTACTACCTCATTATCCATGAACATGGGCATCTCTTTTTTGCCTCTTTGTGTTTGTGTTTTCCTGCTCTTAGGTAGAGTATTAATGAGGCTGTAACCTTGTGAACTTTGAAAGTTAAGGAGAGAGTGAGATGTCAGGGGTCTGGAATGTAGGGTCTATGCCATAGTTGGCCTTAGACTAGCTCCAAGAAGTGACCTATGTGACTCCAGTGAATTAGTGATAGAAGAAAACCCAAGAAACAGTGACAGGGAATCACTGGCTCGGCCACATTTGGGTGGGGTGAATGCTGTGTAGAAACTGGCTTAAGTTCGATCTCACTTTACCCCTAGGATGAAGGTGGTATAGTGGAGAGTGTGTCCCTAGGTATTGTTGGGGGAGGGGATGTTTGTACTTCCACTCTTTTTGTATTTTATCAATAAATAATGATTTGTAAAATCTGGAGGGAAAAGCCCATTAATCCTTAATCTGTCCAAGTGCAGACAATTCTTCCAGCACTTACTGACGTAAAGGGGAAAAAAATATTGACTTATAAATCAGGAAAAATACTTGGCAGAAGAGGTTAAGTATCTTCATCTTTGTCACATAAGTATTTATGCCAGAGGCAGAATTTGAGCCCTGGTCTTCCTGACTCCAAAGCCAGCCCTCTATCCCTACTATGCCAGGCTTCCTCTCTTGAAGACTACTTTTTTTTTTTTAAGGTAAAGGATCCCAGGGTCCCTCAGTTCCTAGCTATTCCTTCCTACCTCTGTGTGATTCACAGCACCTGAGAATCCTCCACAGCTCTAAAAGAAGGAACTTTGATTATGCTAACGAAGGAGAAGCTTGGGAAGAGCCCCACAGGCAACTTCTACCAGGGTTACCCTCCCTGAAGCAGCCACATGGCCTCCACATTTAAGCCATCTCTCTGGTGGGGATTCTGACTCGTCTCTTTTCCCTTTCCCCTCTCATTTATGGAGCCTCTAAGGGCAGACTGGATAACATATAAGGGATGGGATTAGAAGGTCACAGAGCTGCCTTTCATAGCAAGATCTCCCACAGTTTTGAAAATAGAACCAGCCTAACCTTGAGTTTGAAAATGCATTTTCTTCCTGCCAGACTTTGGTGAGAAAGCAATTTACGAATGTCTGGAGCCAAGTGTAGGCTCTAATGGAGTGTCAGTCCTTAGGAAAGAAGTTGGGTGACTTTCTGAAGTTGTACCAGAAGAGACTTAAACAGAGGGTCCAAAGAACCAGCAAAAGACTCAATGTATTCAAAAGGTCCTGTTCTTTCCTGGTAGACAGATTGATTTTTCAGATCAATCTGACTCCAGTTCTTTGCTGTTCCCTTATTCCTGGGGATGACCTGAGGACATATCCTCTTTGGGAACCCTATTTAGAGATAACTGTTCGCAGTTTAACTCCATGTTCACGTCTTCAAATGGGGGTCCTTGTTTTGCTTTTCTATTCTTAGAATCTTGCAAAATATCTTCTTGTAGTACTTCTAAATATTGGTGGAATTAAAGAAAAGACCTGTTATTGTGTGTTTGCCAGACAAGATCTGAAGGGAACTTGGAGCTAGTCTGACCCAATACCTTCATTTTATGTGTGGTCCAAGGAGACAGAGGATCCCTTCTCAGGGTCCCTCAGTGAGTTAATGCCAGAGCTAACAGCCAGAGCCATTGGTTCCCTCTTCTACTTTCCTGCCGGACCATCCTTAGATGGTCCTTTGGAATTTTGACTAGCATCCATTATAGAAAAGGAGAAACATTCTAGAAAAGAAAAAAGCCAGCCTTCCTTCTCCCTCTCTGACTCTCCCATTAGTGTAGTTCTTTCAAGTTATTTTCTAATAACTTTATTGATACTGTATTACTGTTGTTTGGCTATTTATAACATTTTTTTCTGGGAAACCAATTTTCTAGGCTTTGTAACATTGTTTTGTGTCATGTTTTCTTTGAACTAACCAGAAGATGCTAGGATTTCAGATCTGGGAAGAACCTCATGTATTTCAACTCCTTTCTTCTACAGCATGAAAAAACCGAGGCAGAAATTGGAGAAATGTCTGTCCAAAAGTAATAAAGCTAGTATTTGCAAAGCAAGGATTCAAACTCAGGTCTATGGCTTCTTCTGTTTTGAGACACCACAAGGTCTTTATTAGCAAATCCATGGATTAAGTTTCTGTTTCTAAGTCTGTTCCATAGCTGGAGTGTTCCTTTGGCCCACCCCTCCCCACTCACAGCAGTAGGCTGGATCCCTTAGATGACGGCTCCGGATTTAATGGGGGCTACATTCCAAAAGTGAGAACGCATGAACTCTCAAACATTTGTTAAATGTCTACTATGTGCCAGGCACTTTACTAAGCACTGGCGATACAAAGAGAAGCAATCTAAACCAAAACCAGACAAACAAAACCCATTCCCTGCCCTTAGGAAGCTTATATAATGAACAAACAAGCCATATACAGGATAAACTGGAGACAATCCCCACAGGAAGGCACTAAGATTAAGGAAAGGACTTCTTGCAGAAAGTGGGATTTTAGCCCAGACTTTGAAGGAAGCCAGGAGGTAGAAATGAGGAGGGAAAGAGTTCCAGAGATTGCAGTCAGTTCAAAGCAAAGGCATTTTCCTGAAATGGCATGGTAAGAAGCTAGGCTATGTTGAGGGCAGAGTTTTGGGAGATGGAGGTTTAGGTTTGAAAGAATTCACTTAGGCCTTCTCTAAAGCCATTGGGAACTTTTTATCTTACGTGAAAAAGCATCCTTAGCAAGAAAACTAAGTGAGACCCAGATATTTGAGGTTTCAATATAGTGATGGAGTTTTAGAGGTTTTTATGGAGGTTAAAATTAAAGACAGGACAAGAAAAGATCAGACAAAGACAAAAGGAATTCTTTGTGGTTTAAGGATTTGAGGATGGGGCAGAAGGATAAAGATTAAAAATTAAAGAACCAAGGGAACACAGGATAAGGGAGACAAAAGCAATTCTTTTGGTACAGGTTCAAGATAAGGGGAAAGAACTTTAGGATGCCTTCAGGTTATAATAAACTGGGTCCGAATAAACTTGGGGCTCCACAAAGTACTGGAAAAGCTACTCTTAAACCTTAGGGCACGTTTGTAGCCACATCAATATTATTCTTTGATCACTTTTCTGGCTAGTTACATCCTGGTCTTATCTCCTATCTTACATCCTGCTTGTTCCAGCTGCCTCAAACATTCTTTTCTATCTCATTTGGCTACAATAACATCTCTTCCCTAAACTTCCCTAAACTTTCACCCACCTGTACACCTTACATTAGCAAGGTGAGTGGACACATGGCCAAACACAGCTGTGATAAATCCTTTGGTGTCTTCCTGTGCCTTGATGTCTTACCTAAGCTGGGTGAGAATCTCTTCTGAGTTCTGTCCTGCTGGACTTTCAGGACCTGTTTTATGCTGGGCATGTCAGCTCCAGCTTTCCTCTGCTGGAAGGCAGGCTTTATTCTCCATGGCCTCTAGCTTCTGCCTCAACTGAATGTTTGCACTGCCAGACTTTCAGGAAGAACCAGAACCTTCCTCTGGGACCAGCAGAGAATCTCCCCAGTTTTGCTCCTTCAGTTCTGAGGCTTACTGTCTCCTAAGCAGTAGGGATCTCAGCTCCAGGTCCCAAGGCCTCCCTCCCTTGCTTCTTTCACAGATTATTTCACAAGGGTCAATTTTCTCCCAACTGTATTTTTAAACTCTCCTGTTTTTTGAACTGATTGGAAGGGGGGAAGGCTGGTAAGCAATGAGGGGGCAAAGCCATTGTTTCTGCCAACAACTCAACCCAGTTCCTGAACTTATATTCGAAAATGTGGCCACTAAAAGTCTTAGAGGGGACCTTGTTTAAATAGAATAATAATTCCTTTACTCATGTGAGACTGCATCTTCCTGAGAACTACTGTTCTGAAAACCAAGCTTCATTTTCTCTTGTAATTCACACATACTTATGAAATTCTAGCACTTTACCTCTTACTCTGAGGCCAGGAGGAAATGGTCGAATAAGGGGCCCTCAGTTTAAATAAGTAATTCTACATGACAACATAAAGGTAAGTAAGATACTGATCCCTGAGAGCTTTTCTATTTTCTGAACTGTGGCTTAAGTCCAGTACTCTTGTAGGATACAAACTCATTTCATTTCCTTTAGTAAATGTCTCTTATTAGTGTTCACAATCCACAGCAGTCCAAAGGAAATTTCTATGGTTTCCTGTAAAACTTGTAGGAAATCTTTCCTAGAATAACCCTGCAAACTGTTCATCCAAGGGGCTCCATCTGTGGTTTTCCTGATTTCTGCCACCTGTAGCACAGCCTAACTCTTCCATCCCAGACTCCATCTCACTATCTCCCCTCACCCCAGTCAGATCTGGGGACTCTGTTGCTCTTCTCTGTGGTGCAGAGAAGTTGGTTGTCCCAACTTCTTGGACCAGCTTTCCCATAAGACATATGAATCATGTAACCAAGCCACCCCTGTTAATTTTCAGTTTTCTTCCTTAGAAATGGATTTTCCATCAATCTTGTATTGAACATCTGAATTTAATTCTGAATTTCCACATTTTACATTCCAGGGGGTGCTGTGTGATTGGCCTCCCCAGCCCCTAATCAGATAGCTATTGGGGTGGGGGGTGGGGAGAAGAAAACAACACTTTCATCTTGGAGTTTCCTTCTTTGATGTCCTTTCCTACATCAGCCTCTGTGTTTGGTGCCTTTAATCTTTTCCCTTTTGCTTCAGTCATACTTCTCAAGTAATTTTCAGCCTCCCTGCAAAGTTGAATTAGTTTGATTTCTTATGATTATGTTAGACTAATCAAAAATTACCAGGTCTGTTGGGGGACCTGAGAGATGCAGACCACAATTATGTTGGTCATCAGAGAACAGGAAAGCACCAGAGAACAGGACATCTAAGGGGAGAGAGGGAAAAAGACAGAAAGAGAGAGACAGATAGAGACACTGAGAAACAAAGAGGCAGAGAGACAGAGACAGAGAGAGACCTTCCTAAGGACCAGCCCCAGACAACTAAGGGGCAAAGTATCAGTGTTACCTCTCCTGTGGCCCTGATTGCAGAGGGTGGGGGCAATATCAAAGCAGTAATTTCCCCCACAGGTGGCAGTACCAGTTACCATTCATTGATCCATTAAACATTTATTAAGCCTCTACTAGGTTTCAGGCAGGTATATAAAGGCATATAAAGACAAAAATGAAATAGTCTCTGCCTTCCAGGAACATTACACAGAGAAGAAAATATAAACATACGTAAAGTATTTAGAGACAGAGGGTACAACAAACTGTAGGGGTCAGGAAAGGGCTGTGGAAGGTGGCCCTTGAGCTGAGCCTTAAAGTAAGGAACTTTAAGAGGCAGGGTTGGGGAGGGGGTTATATTATAGTCAAGGGGGACAATCTTAGCAGAGACAAAGAAATGGGAGGAAGAAATACTAGAGGTGAGCTGGGGATGCCTAGTACAGTGGGAATTTTTTTTTTGTTTCCTTTTATTATTAAAGACTCAAGGCCTTTCTTCCTGTATATTTTGCTTAACTAAGTCTGTCTTCTCTTAGTATTAACCTTAACTGATCAGAATCTGACTCATGAAATAGGGAAAGAATGACATTCCTCCAATGGAAGCCAAAATGATTTAGATATCTTTTGGTCCCTCCAGTAAACTGCTGAAGGTCGTTTTCCCTGATGCCAAGTGTTCTTGATTATCCTGGTGATATGCGAATCTTCCCCCTCACTTAGCATATTTGTGAATCCTTTAAATGTAATCTGACTCAGTTTACCTACAGTGTGTTTGGCATGGTTTATTTCCTTAAGAAATGTGTGAGATTATGACTGTTTCAATTTGTCCAGCTTTTATGTCATTGAAAGAAGTATGGGATTATGGACCTATCTTCTCTTTAACTTCTTTGGTCTTGTACATTAGGAGGAAGGTACAAGATTACAATATGAAAAGAATTATTTCTCTGTCATTCTGCTGTAATTTAGTCTATAAGGAGTTTGGTTGGAATCCTAATGGGGGTTCAGGTCTTCTCTGAGGTCTTGGACCTATGCTTGTGTGAGAAACCAGGAAGAAATTCTGTTTCCACAGGTTAAAATTCCCAGTGTTAAGTGAACAAAATTGTGACCTAGCATGGTCAGATGAAAGGTCAGAAACTTGTGCAGGCTTGATGAGCTGTTTGAGGGAAAGCATATCAGAGGAGAACATGACGTCACGTGACCAATAGATGGTGTGGCGGGAGGTCTAAAATTTGAAACAGTGTAAGAAGCTTCCGTCAGTCTGAACAAATTGTAGTTTTCCTGTATCCTTCCTTGGGAACCACTCATTCATTCAGGGGGAATGAATGTAGAAGGCACTCCCTCCTCCTGAAGAGGGGTGGCCAAAGTGTTCAATACCTCTGAACTCTGCTGTAATAAATTTTCCTTGATACTTTTCAGTGTCAAGTGTGTTTTTAACACTTGAACATAATAATAAAACTTAGGTTTTGGCTTCTATAATTTCTCTGTTGTGGTAACTCTTTTGGCAGCAGTTACCTGCCAGGTGGACTCAGAGAGGAGACATTTCTCACTTAACACTAGAGAAATCTATGGAAGACAAAACACAGAAATGCTAACAAAGTCTGACAGGGTAGGCTGAAGCCAGTTGGTGAAGGCATTTAAATATCCAACCAGAGGAATTTCTATTTGATCCTAAAGGCAAAGGTTGTAGCTCTTTTTGGAGCTTTGTGAGGAGGAGAGGGATGTGCTCAGAGCCTGGATTTAGGAATACCTATTTGGCAGCTATGTGATGGGGAAATTAGAGTGTGGAGAGACTAGAAGTGGAGTGACTTCTAAAAAGGTTTAAGAGACTTAGTTTCTGGGCAATTTAATCATTTTATTAATGAAGCCAGTAGGTTACTTAAAAGGATGGTCATTTGGCCATTTCTCTTAGATGAAAGACAATCATGGCTTTATATACCCTTCGAAGCAATGAGGGGTGTCTAGTGACATCATGCCACTCTTGGACAGAGAAATTATCACTACTCAGACCACCACAACCTTGGGCTGTCTAGACAAAAGGATCTGTCTCCACCCAAGTTTGAGAGGACACAGTGGGCTTCCACCTCAGATTAAATTCCTTTTAAGGTTGGGTGGGGTCTGACCAAGATCCAGGAGTTCACGTAATCTCATTATCAGTAATGTCCTTCAAGAGAAGTTAAATCAGGACTTTCAAATAAGAGGAGAACTCTGAATCTCCCCAAGATATTAGTTATTAATGATCATTTCTCACAGAGGGGAGACTATTTCTGAAACTCTTCTGAGACTCAGGTCCTCCTGACTCCTGTACTGGTGCTCTATCCACTGCACCACCTAGCTGCAAGGGCAGTTAAGAGGACCTGAGTTCAAATGTCACCTCAGACACTTGACACTCACTAGCTGTGTGATCTTGGGCAATTCACAACCCCAATTGCCTCATCCTGGGTCATCTCCAGTTATCCTGATGACTATTTGGTCACTGGATTTAGTTGACTCTGGAGGAGAAGTGAGGCTGGTGACCTGCACAGCCCTCCCTCACTCAAAACAAAGTCAAGTACAAGTCATGTCATTATTTCTGATGGCATGGTCTTCTTTGGCATCGAAGGACGAACACATAAATTATGTGATGGATGATGAGAGGCTAAATTGGGGCAGTCAGGTAGCACAGTGGATAAAGTACTGGGCCTGAAGTTAGGAAGACCTGAGTTCAAATTTGGCCTAGACACTGACTAGCTGTGTGACCCTAGTTTCCTCAGCTGTAAAATGGGGATAACAATAGCAGTTATTGTCTCAGGGCTGCTGTGAAGCTCATGAGATAATATTTGGAAGAAACTTAGCATGCCCCCTGGCACATAAGTGGTACTATATGATGTCAGCTATTATTATCATTGAATTGGGGTAATGAACATGCTAGCTAGGTAGCTCGGTGGCACAGTGGTTAGAATGTTGGGCTTGGAGTCAGGAAGCTGTTCATTAGTTTCAGACATGTCTGACATTTTTTGTGATCCCATTTGGATAGTCTTCACAAAGACACTGGAATGATTTGCCTTTTCCTTCTCCAGCTAATTTTACAGATGAGGAAACCGAGGCAAACAGGGTGAAGTAACTTGCCCTTTGTCACACAGTTGGTGTCTGAGGCCAGATTTGAATTTGAGGCACCTTCTCATGGAATCTGGAAAACCTGAGTTCAGGAAGACCCGAATTCAAATCCAGCCTCAGAAACTTCTTAGCTATGTGACGCTGGGCAAGTTCCACTTAACCTCTCTTTGACACTGGAGAAGGAAGTGACAAACCATTCCAGTATCTTTGTCAAGAAAATTCCATGGACAGAGGTCCAGGGGTCACAAAGAAAGACACAACTGAAACAACTGAACAATGGGCATTCTAATGGAAAGAAGGGGAGGGGGGCAAGCCATGTTATGGCCTAGTACTGATAATTGTTCAAGGAGTGCAGAAGCTTTTCATGAGCAGGTTATGTCTGGGAAAGCAAAGGATAGTGAATCCTTTTTTTCCCCTAAAGCTCTTTCATGAAAAAGAGTATCAAAGAATCTCTTTGAAGGAGAAGGAAAAGGACAACTATTCAGGAAGGCTGGGACAAAGATGATAACTGGTACCAGAGAGAAAGTAGAGCTATTTAACTCTTGTTTGCCTTCTGCCTTCTTTGCCAAGGAAAATGTTCTTTGGACTGGAAAAAATAAAACAAAAAGGGCTAATTAGAAATTGATATCCAAGATAAGTAAGGCTACGTATTAAGGGACCACCTACCTTCCTAAGAAGTCAAGTCCCATGTCCCAAGACGAACAACATTCTTAAATCTGAGAGAATTACCACATGTGATTACTGAGATCCTGCACATGCTTCTGTGGAGAGCAAGGGAGGCCCATCACAAAGGCTTTCAAGAGAGGGAAGAGAATAGGATCTGCAAACTACAGGCTGGCAAGCTTGGTTCAGATTCCTAGCAAAATTCTAGAGTGGACTATTAAAGAGATTCTTAGTTAACATCTAGAAAATGAAATGGTGATCACAGGGAGATTTCTTGACCTCATTAAAAGTAGGTCATCATTAATTGGGGAATGGCTAAATAAATTGTGGTACATGAAGGTAATAGAATATTAATTACTGTGCTGTAAAAAACAACAGATAATGATAAATCTCAAGAAGCATAGGAAAATTTTGTGAACTGTTACAAAGTGAAAAGAATATCTACAATGACTTCAATTAAATGGAAAGAACAATTACCATAAAATAATTGAAAATGAAGCTTTCCAAATTACAAAGTCCAAACAGCCCCAAAGAAGGGAAACGAAGAGGTATGAAGTCAATGGTGTGAAACATTTCATATTATGTCCGATTTTTTTTCAATTGTATTGATTGGTTCTGTTGAATTATTTTTGTTTCTTTTTTTTTTTTTGTTCTCTTGTCCAGTTTTCTTAAATGAAAATTCCTTGTCATAAGAGATTACTCTTTGGGAGGTGAAGAAGGAAGGATATGGGGAAAAGACAATTTAAAAATATAAGGAGCAGCTAGATGGATCAGTGCGTAAAGTGCTGGGTGTGAAGTTAGGAAGCCTTGTCTTCCTGAGTTCCAAACTGTCCTCAGATGCTCACTGGTCTTATGACTCTGGGCAAGTCATTCATTTAACTCATTTTGCTTCAGTTTCCTCTTCTGTAAAGTGATCTGGAGAAGGAGCTGGCAAACCACTCTAGGATCTTTGCCAAGAAAACTCCAATGGGCTCATGAAGAGTTGAACACAACTGAAATGAATGACCAACTGAAAAAAAAAGAATATAAAATACAAATCTATTTTTAAAAAGTATCATGCCAGACTGACCTTTCTTTGTTTCTTTATATGTTTCTTTCTTTCTATTATTCTCTTTTTTTTTGACAGTTAAAATACTGGTAGGTCAGAAGAATATTGTAGACATAGTGTACTCAGATTTTAGCAAAACTCATGCTATTCTTGAGGAAAAAGATGGAGAGATGTGGCTGGATGATAGATGGATGCTGGCTCAAGTCGTATGCAGAATACTCCAAGCCTCTGGGTTTAGCCCTGTACATTTATAGCTTTATCAATGACTTTGGACTGGAAAGAATAAGACAAAAATGGTTAAACAGAAATTAGTATCCAAGATAAGGAAGACCACATAGTAAGGTACCATCTATCTGTCCAGGAGGTCAAGTTAAAGGTCAACTATATGGCAACTTTATGGAATTTACAGATGATACACCAAGCTACATGAGATAGCTAATGCTTCAAATGATAGGATGTAGAAGTGTCTTCGGAGTCTAGGCCTTTGGGCCTATGATGTTTAAAAAGTTCAAGAGACTTTCTTAATAATGCTAGCATTTTAATAAAAGAGGTCAGTGGAACTCTCTAATGCTAAAGACCCTCTTAGCAGTAGGTGCAAGACTGCTATGGCCTTGGAAAAGTGAATATTCCAGTGGGTGGAAATCAACTCTGATTGGTTAACGAGTAATGAGAGACAAGAGGGGTGTACAATGAGGGGTGGACTTATTAACTTTGATTATGTCATTTACTTCTAAATTTCCCCCAGCCTAGGGGAAATCTAGACCTAGAATCTGTATAATCTGTATCCCCTACCCAAGCAGAAGACAACAGGCTTGGAGTTTCACCTTCAGTTACTGGTAAGGTTGGGAGGCAGGGTGGGGTGGGGTCTGACTGAGCCTGAGGAGAGTTAATTCAATCTCACTATCCGGAAAGTCCTTCACAAGACTGAACTTTGAAATGAGGAGTATAGAAAAAGGAGGAACTCTAGATTTCTCTAAATCATTGGTTATTACTAATCGCTTCTCTCAGGCCAAATTAAATAAGATGAAATCACAGAGGGTTAAATGTAAAATCTTACTCTTGGGTTCAAAAATCAATTTTACAGGTACAAAATTCGGGAAATGTGGTGAGATAACAGTTTGTCTTAAAAAGGCAGGAAGTTTTAGTGGATTACAAACTCCATAGAGGTAATAGTATGATAAGGCACCCCCTTTCACCAAAACCTCCCTCCCCCAAAGCGACTAGACAGGAGTGGGGAAATCTGTGGCCTCAAGATCACATGACCCCCTAGTTCCTCAAGTTCAGTCCTTTGACTGAATTCAAATTTTACAGAACAAATCCCCTTAATAAAAGGATTTGTAAAACTGTAAAACTTGGACTCAATCAAAAGGCTGCACCCAAGGACCTAGAAGGCCACAAGTGGCCTTGAGGTCCAAAGGTTCCCCATCTCTGTTAGAGTAACTGGGTCTGTGAAAAAGGAGGCCACGTTTTTACCCTGCGTTAGTTAAACCACATCTAGATCACAGGTTAGAAAATCATTGGTAACTCGAAAAGTGGCCAGAGGGAGGCAACCAGAATAGTGGAAGGCTGTGAATTCCTGCTAGCTTACAATCCATTGAAAGAACTGGGAATCTTCAGTTTGAAGAAGGGAAGACTTAGGAGAAGCAGGAGAGCTGTCTATAATTATCTGAAGGGCTATCATGTGAAAAGGATTCCATGTATCCTTTTGGGTTCTAGAGGGTGGGGATAGGAACAATGGGTAAAGGTTGAAAAAAACATATAGGTAATTCTCCATTTTCCACCAGTACCTCTATTTAGTGTTGATTCTTTGGAACATCATGCCCCCATGCCAGGTACTCCCTGGTATTCCTCTCCCTGCCTCCCCTTCCCCACCTCCTTCAGCCTCTTTACAAGTTATCTTGAATTTGATTTTAAAGGACAGTAGAGATGGGATTATTACAAGAAGAGCTCTGCAGTTTACTGCATAGTTAGGGGAGCTTAAGTAAGCCACTTAATTTCTTGGGGACTCAGTTTCCTCATCTATAAAATGAAGGGATGGGACTAGATGATCCATAAATGGGTAGGCAAGTACACCAGAAGAGAAAAAAAGCGTATGGTAAGGAGACCAGAGACTTAGCTATGGTCATGAACATGGTGTGTTTGTAGGAATAAGTGACCCAGGCCATCTAAGTAATTCCCTCTTTTTATAAATGTGACATCCAGGGCCAAGGAAGAGACTTGCCCAAGGCCATCCAGAGGCAGTAGGTATCTGAATCAGGATTTAAATGCAGTTAATCAAACTCCAGATGTAATGCTCCATGAAAGGGTGCCCTGAGATGTCTGAAAAGATAAGTTGGGGTCAAGCATGGGCTGGTAAATTTTATAAATTTATATATAAATTCTATATATCTATTTAATTAAATTCTATATAAGCAAATTATATAACATAGTACATATTATATGTCATCATATTATATAATCTATAAGTAAATATATGTGTATATGTATACTTATACACATACATATACCCACATATATGCACATACATATATACATACACACACATACATGCACACAATTTTTGGAGGCAATCAGGGTTAAGTGACTTGCCCAGGGTCACCCACCTAGTAAATATCTGAGGTTGAACTCAAGTCCTCCTAACTCCAGGTGGGCTGGTAAATTTTTAACAACTGTCTCTGAAAAAAAAGATGACATACTCAGGTTTAATCTGCATCATTCACATTTTCTCCATCACTTTCTTAAGTCTAGACACTCAGACAATAAATCAAGCCTTGATTTGTAGATTTCCGAGGTGTAAATGCTCACTGAAAATTCAGCCATCAGTTCTCAGGACCACTCTGAGCTGGCTCTAGCATACCCCTGATTATGTCCAGAAAGAATGTAAATCATGCTGAAGAGGACCTTAAAAAACAAGAAGTTTTTATTCTGCTTCGTTAACAATTAGGAGCCATTGATGGATTTGAAGCAGAAATCTAATTTGTTTTTCTCTTTAAATCTCCATTTATTTGATGATGTGAGTAAACCAAAGCATAACAACACCTTGATTGCTCACTGTTCCACATCAGTAACTTTTTTAGATTCATGAAAATTTATCTCCTGTAGCACCGGTACTTTAAAACATTAGTATTATTATTTTTACCTTTTTGAAGGAAACCTTTCTAAAATGTGTTATGCATTTCCCTGTCTTCTTAAGTCACCTATCCCCAGTGTAATTGACCCTTTCCTCGATGATTCGGAACATCTGCTAGCTGATTTCTGGAGATGACCCCGGGAGCTACTAGGAATCAATCCTTGGAGACTGCAGACACCATAATCGTTGATTCTTTTCCTTCAGCACTCTTCTTTTCCATTTCTCACTGTTTGCTTCTCATTTCCAGCTGGCTTCTAGTCTCTTGCACTGTTTCTAATCTGCTCTCTGATATAATGGAAGAACTGATGGCACCCTGGGGAAACCAAATCAAGTAGAATATTTCTCTCACAACTAAGTAAGTTGGCTTTCCTAGTGAGTGAAGATGGCACTTCCCTCTGAGGCTGTAAAGCTCCTTGCCACTTAACTCTCTCAGGATGCCAAGCTGTGGATGCTAAAGCACTTTGATCTTTCCATTGCCTGCATGATGCCCCTACCTTGCACATTTCTGTGTTCAAAGAATCAGACCTTAGAGCTGGAATGGATATAGAATCTCCCAACATTTTTTGTTCTTTGAAACTTTTCCAATAACAGCAAAGTTGTTAAGCCCCAGGATAATTTATTATAATAATAAAAATATTTAGCATCTACTTATTGCTTAAAAGCACCATCAATAATTTTTAACTAGAGCCCCTTGGATCATCCATGAACCATTAAAGAGGAACTACCACCATAGCAGAATATAAACTCCTTGAGGGAAGAGATTCTTTCATTTCTGTGTTTGAATCTCCTGTGTTCCACAATATTCTTTGAGTGTTATTTTTTGTTTAACCCACTCATTCTTTAGGATTAGATTATTTAATTTTCAATTAATTTTTGGTCTATCTTTCCATGGCCTTTTATTACATATAATTTTTATCGTATTATGATCTGAGAAGGATGCATTGACCATCTCTGCCTTTCTGCACTGGATTGTGAGGTTTTTATGCCATAGTACATGTGCCATTTTGTACATTATTTTTTTGGAGGGGTTGAGGGGTGGCAGCTGTGATTTCATCAGTGGAAGGAACTAGGAAACTTACTCCATGGATGCAGATCAACTTTTTTTTTATAATTTAGAGCCTTAGAGAAATGCCTGGGACCCTGTGGATTTAAGTGATTTGTCCATGGTCATATAGTGTCCTGAAAAAAAATCCACAAAGCATTTTTAATTGTATTCTGCTTTATTAATATTTTCTTCACCAGTTTCTTAAGTCTGGATAATCAGCAAAACAATAATTCCAGAGCTGATTGGTCATTTGCTGATTTCCAAAGTGTAAATGCTGGAAAATTTAACTATTGGCTCTGCTGATGCTGGCTCTGGTACCACCTTGGTGAGCAGGGGCAGCAGAAAATAGATCACCTCATTCAATGCCATCATTTTCATATGTGGAAACTGAGGCCCAAGGAAGTTAAAAAACTTACTCAAGGTCCCACAGGTAGTATGTAGCAGATGTGGGATTCAAACCCAGACCTTCTTGCTCCAAATCCAGTACTCCTCCTACTCCACACTGCTTCAATCCCCCAGGAATTCTCTTCCATACTCCAAGATCAGTCCTCCATCCCTTGCCCCCAGCCTCTTTCCTTGCCCATCACAGGCACTGGCTGAATTCAGTTGACTGGACTTCTGCTCAGAACCCTTTCCCCACAGATTTCCAGGCTTCTCTGGTTAGCATTGTTGGGCGTCTGTTTTGAGATTCCACTCATTGCGCCAATTGTTTTGACACAGTCCTTTAGCATAACGGAGTCCTTTTTGGGAGTACCAAGGGTTTCACTATTGACCCTGGCTTTCTACAACTAGGCTTACAGTGTCATCCTCCCCTAGGGTAGGTGTGGCTATCAATAGGTTAAATCCTGGCCCAGGGACCCAGTTTATGTCTAAGGAAAGGCCTTTGGGCTAGCCAGAGACATCAGGGAAAACAGCCCCTTACTAGGATCTGCTGCTAAGGATAACACGTACAACAGAGGGAATCAGTTCAAGGCAAAGCTTTATTACAAGCACTGAGAAAGAAGGGGGAGAGGTGAAAAGGATAGAGGGAAGCCGACTTACAGCTCAGGTGTACACGCTGACATCGAGTATAACTCACGTAAGGGCAGTGCTCCTGGGTAACACAAAGACTCTGGTCCGTTCATCTGGGAGGTGTGGGCCTGCTGGAGAGGAGGGGATGCTCCAGAGCAGGGGTGGGAAACAAAGCTTCACAAGTCTGGATTCAGTCAAAGGTCCATACATGAGGACCTAGAGGGCCACATGTGTCCTCGAGGCTGTAGGTTCCCTACTCCTGCTTCAGAGTGCTCTACTGTGAGGGAAGTTTTTATGATACAATTTGGGATGACCTCCCTAGAGCCAGCCAGATTTCCTATCAAGAGTCAGGGCCAAATGTTATTTTGAGGGGTTTGTTATTAGGGATAAAAACAAGCTAGTGGTAGACAAAATATTATTTGGGAGACACAATGTTAATGCCGGCATTTTTGCCTAAGTGTATTCTGTAAACTTAAGACTTCCCTTAAGGGGAAACTGTCAGGATGGCCTCAAAATCATCAGTCCAATCTTATAACAATGGTTTCCATCCATAGATTTTATAAACTACAAGCCTCCCTTTAAGAAGAAACTGTTACAGTGATCTCAAGATTACCAGGCCTAATTTTATAATAGAGTCTGACCATCAATGGGTGTTATGTTTCTACTAGGATTTTTTTAGTGACCAAAAAAGTTCATTCATTCTTCAAGTATTTATTAAGTGTCTACTATGTGCCAAGTATATAGTACAAGCCATTGGGGATGCAAAGATGAGACTGAAATGATCTCTGCCTTCATGGGAAATAATATATATCTGAATAATGAATCTAGATCATTAATATAAAATGTATGCAAAGTAAATGCAGAGTAATTTGAGGTGGGGAGCACCAGACTTAGTTCCTGAAACCTCTCTTCAGTCTGAAATCTGTAATATGTTGCGTGGGACATCTTGGAAGGGAATCAATCCTGATTCCCTGTTCACTGGTGGAGGGAGTATTCATACTGAGGAAATCTTGGATCTATCAAGATAATAATATAGGTATCCTGAAAGTCTTAGGGCAGTTTAAAGTTATTTAAGCTGTTAAAGCTTTAAAAAGCTTTAGTGCAGTTAACGGAGTTATGAACTAATCCAACCATTCTGGAGAGTCATTTGGAACTATGCCCAACGGGCTATAAAATTGTATACCCTTTGATCTAGCAGATCGCTAGGTCTATATCCAAAAGGATCTGTTTGTACAAAAGTATTTATAGCAACTCTTCTTGTGGTGGCTAAGAATTGGAAATCAAAGAGATGCCCATCAATTGGGGAATGGCTAAACAAGCTGGGGTATATGGTTGTAATGGAATATTATCGTGCCATAAGAAATGACAAGCAGGATGATTTCAGAAAAACCTGGAAAGATTTACATGACCTGATTCAAAGTGAAGTGAGCGGAACTAGGAGAAGGTTGTATGCAGTAAAAGCAGTACTGATCCATCGAGAACCGTGAACATCTTAGCTATTCTCAGTGATACAATGATCTAAGATAGTCCCTAAGGACTAATGATGAAGCATGTTATCTGCCTCCAGAGAAAGAATGGATATTGATTGAATACAGACTGCAGCATGTTATTTTTCACTTTCTTTCATTTTTTCTTTTATTCATTCAAGTCTTGTACAAAATGACTAACATGAAAATGTTTTACATAATTGCACATATATTACCTGTATCTGATTACTTACCATCTCAGGGAGGGGAGGAAGGAAGAATTTGGAATCAAAACTTTAATAAAAGTGTTTTTTCAAACTGAAAGAAAAAAAGTCAGTACAGTTTAAAGCTTTAATAGCCTAAAATAGTTTTAATTGCACTAAGACTTTTGGGACACCCTATATTAATAATGACAAGTTACATTTTTCTACTTTTATTTTGTTTCCAAAAGCTTTTTCGTATACTATATATAGCGTTTGATCTTCACAACAGCCCATTGAAGAGAAAAGGTGGTTAGGATGATCCTTGTTTCAGGCACATCTACTGATAACTACAGTACAAATACACACATGCATAAAGGAGGAGGGGGCTCTGTAAGGTCCAAGGGGAGTGGGGATGGACAGTAGAAGTGATTCGTAGAATGTAAGCTGCTTGAGAGAAAGTACTGACTCACTTTAAGATTTGTATCCCCGGGGACTACCATTGTGCCAAGCACCCAGAAATGATCAAATAAATGCGTGTTGATTTTTGATTGATTGTGGATTGGAAACAAGGAAGGAAGGAACGGAATAAACATTTATTTGGTGCCTACTATGTGCCAAGCACTGTCCCTTAAGTGCTTTACAAGTGTTATCTTATTTGATCCTGATATCAACCCTCTGTGGTAGGTGCTATTATTATCAATAGCTTACAGTTAAAGAAACTGAGGCTGACAGATTTGGTCTTATCCACCTAGCTGGAAAGATGAGCTATTTTGTATTTTTGTACATTCAGAATAAATATAAGGAAAAAATACAAAATAGTTAAATATAAAAGACACAAGGGCAAACCTCCAAGAAACATCCAGTTTATGATGTGGAATCTGACAATGAAACGTAATGACTCTACAACCCCAAATGTGGTAAGCTCCTCAGAATGTGAAGAGCTATGAGATCAGATGAGAGGAAGAACACTTCTAGCTGGTGGAAACAAAAAATGCTGCATGGAGAAGGGGGCGCTGAAGGAAAGGTAGGATGCCTACACTTGGAGAATGCCTTTCTGGTGTAAAGATCAGTGTTGATGACAAATTCTTCCTCTGGTCTGGTAGGTAGGGTGGTGATGCCTAACCCTGGCCAATTGTTCACTTAAGGACCAGGTGTGTTACTTCTGCAGGGCTATCAGAGGGTGGCAATCCTGATTCCCTGTTCTGAGATGCATTAAGTGGTACAATGACTTCCCAGCCATTCCCTCCTTCTATCTCCATCTCAATCGTACCCCCTCTCACCATCAGTTTCAAAACTCACTGGAGAGCTGGAGGTAGAGGTAAACAGCTGAGGCTGCCCTTGTGACTGATAAAAATTGGGAGCCCAGGTTCAGGCTGGCTTGCAGCCAGTAATGTAATTCTAGATTCCACCATACCCATAACTCCCAGAATCCACAGCACACACTATGTGTCTGGTATAGCCTTCCCACAAGGGCTTTCAAATCAGGCTGATGATAGTTTCTTCCTTCCTTGACTAACACGGGTCCTGTCCTGTAGGGGGTAGGTTTTTAAAATGTTTCACAAGATGGGATTGAATTTATTCCCCCTTTTGTTGAGTGAACACTTGTAGTAGAATCATAGAAGGTCAGAGCTGGAAGGGGCAAAAGCCATCATTGCATCTATCCCCCTCACTCTATCCATGGGGAAACTGAGTCCCAGGGAATTATAACATCACAGAATCTTGGAACTGTTTGGAGGAAAAGGAGGTGTGAGGGATAGTGATATGAAACAAGACTGGAAAAGCAGGTGAGAATTAGATTGTGGAGGGCTTTAAATTCTGGACTGAGGATTTTTCTTTTATTCTAGAGGCAATAGGGAGCCATTGATGATTTAATGAAGAGCTGGTAAAAATGGGCAAATCTGTATTTAGGATTTTTAATTTGGTAGCTGCATTAAGGATGAAGGATGAGTTAGAGAGTTAGGAGTCCAGAAGCATCAAGACCAAACTGGACCTCTTGCAAAAATACAGGTGAGAGGTGATGAGGACCTAGAATAGAAGAAGGAGGCAAGAGGCATTTTTTTAAAATTTCTTTTAACTGGATCTGTGACTTCCTTGGAATAGGGAACTCCAGTAAATCAACTCCAACCAGTAAGGAGCAGCACCTGCTCTGCCCCATTTAGAAGGTTTGGAGAGTGCCTTAGATCACTGAGAAATTAAGTGACTTGTTCAGTGTCAGATGATAAGCATCAGAACTTGAACCCAGGTCTTCCAGGCTCTGAAGCAGACTTTTTTTTTTATTCCCTATGTCATGCTGCCCTATTGTTCTTTATAGTACGCTGAAATCTGGCTCCATATAACTTTCCATACATTTGGGGGAAGGGAACAAGGGGACAAGGCAAGACAAGTAAGGTATTTACTATGTACCAGGCTCTGTGCTGTGGTTTTGTTTTTTTTTTACAATTATTATTTTATTTTCTCCTCACAAAAACTCTGGGAGGTGGGTGCTATTATTATTCCCATTTGACAGTTGAGGAAACTGAGGCAGACAGAAGTTGTGACTTGCCCTGAGTCATATAGCTAGTGTCTAAGGCAGGATTTAAAGTCAGGCCTATGTATTAGCGCTCTCTCTACTACAATACCTAGAATTAGGATATTCAGTCATAGCTCTCCCCTCTGGAGCCAAGCAGAATAAATCTATATGGGAAGTGACTTCACCATGTCCACTTAACTGGAACTAGCCCCTTCAGTCTGTGTTCTTTTCATACTATGCCAAGAGTCCCACAAGTTCATTTATTTCTATTGTGAAGTTCATTATAATGAGATAAAGCTTATCTGAGATGATGGAGAAATTTCCATACTGTATGTTGTTTCATTGCCTTTTGAACTGGAAGGTCCAAACCCCTTCAGTTAATATATGAGCAAGCTGAGGCCCAGAGAGATGAAATGGGCTGGTCCTAGGTGATGAACTCTGGGTCATGGTAAATCTTTTTTTGTGTTATGGAACCCTTTTGGCAGTCTGATGAAACCTATTGACCCCTTCTCAGAATAATGCTTTTAAATGCATAAAATAAAATAAGTAAGATTACAAAGGAAACCAATTGTACTGAAATACAGTTATCAAATGCTTCCCCAGATAATTTCTCTGAATCTGAACCTCAGTTTCCTCATCTGGAAAACTGGGGGGGGGCAGGGAACTGGACTTGATGGAATCTAAGGTTTCTTTAGGCTCTGTGTCTATATGTGGGTCATATGACTTGTGGGACAGAAAAATCACACAAGAGGATTGTCATCCTCCTTGATTGTCCCATAGGGAAAGAAGGAGGAAGCGCATTGGGCAGAGTCAGATGTCATGTTTGATTTCTGAATGCTACACCCCTGCCTTTGACTTTGAGAGTTTGATGGGCTGTTCTTGTTGGACTGTTTTTGTTAAATGGTTGTACTTGATCATTGGAATCAATGGGACACTAACTGCCCTACTTCCCATTTGTTTTGCTGAAGAGACAGAGAGACAGGGCTCATTCTGTCATTTACATTATTTACTTCCAGATTATGTCTACCTTTGCATCATCTTGTATGTCCTATGTGTCATTATAAAGAAACATAGGCGGCTGCCAAATCCTAATCTGCAAAAATTAACAATGACAGTAAGAGCTTTGGGATGAGGACTTCACTCTCTTAAAGGACGGCTAGACATTGTCCTTGATTCAGTGAGCTGATGAAGAGCAAATGCTTATCCTATTTGTATTTTTCACATTCCAAATGCAAGTTCCTTTTAAATTGGATTACCTCTCAGTCAAGGAATCTTAACGGGGGGTCTGTGAGCTTGTTTTAAAAATATTTTGATAACTATATTTCAGTACGATTGGTTTCTTTTGTGATTGTATTTTTTAATCTTATTCATTTAAAAGCATTATTCTGAGAAGGGGGCGATAGGTTTCATTAGATTGCAAAAGGGGTCCATGACGCAAAAAAAAAAAAAAAAAAAAGGATTAAGAAACCCTGCTCTACCAGCAGATGGCACTTTGAGGCAGAGTTTGGGAGGAAATAGTTGTTCTTTTGACTCTCCCCTCCTATAGGCAAAATGGGAGGGACAGATTCTTTCCAGATCATATTTTATCCTCCCAGTATGAATGAACTTCCTTTGCTCCTACACACCTATGTATTCCCCTGGAAAATTTCCTTAAAGCATCAATGACTTGCCTCTGTTTCATATAATGTAATGTTTCATTTTTTCCCCTCTTCATATAGTGCTCTCTCTCTCTCTCTCTCTCTCTCTCTCTCTCTCTCTCTCTCTCTCTCTCTCTCTCTCTCTCTCTCTTCCCCCCCCCCCCCCACTTTGGTGGCCATTGCCACTCTCTCACTTCTTGGTGGCTGTTTGCTTCCCTCTTTCCTCTCCCCACAGTCTCATTAAAGATTTCCTGGTTTGGCAGGAAAGTTCATTCTTGAGATAGATTCATTTTCTCCTAGAGTGGCAAGAGATCATTGTCTCTCTAAAATTCCCAGAATTTATAGCTAGGTTTTGTATCTTATTCCCTACTCTAGGGAAATCAGGCTGACTGCATCTGAACCTTTGTAACATACATACAGGGGTTTGCTGGAGCTTGAATTGGCTTTTGAGAACCAGTTGTTAAAATTTTCAGTTTTTACACTCCTGCATGTGTGTGTATTGAAATGCAACAGATAATATAAGCTCAGGCACACTTGAGCCCTGGCAGGACTGATCCGAAAATTAGGAAAGAACCTCACCTACTTCTCCAGCTTTATTCCATGTGACCTTCCCTCATACATTCTCTACTCCTCTCAAGCTGGCCATACCCTTTAACCCATATATTATACCATTAGATTTATCCCCCAAGGAGGTCATTAATAAAAAGAAAACCCTTATATGGACTAAAATGTTTTTAGCAGCACTTTTTGTGATGGCAAAGATTTGGAAACAAAGTAGATGTGTTCACCAAACAAATTGTAGTACATGAATATAATAGACTGTTACTGTGCTATGAGAAATGAAGACAGTGATGAGTATGGAGAAGCAAGGGGAGACTTATGAACTAGTACAAAGTAATGTAAGTAGAACTAGGAATACAATATACACAACAATCATAACAATATAAAGGCCATGAACAACAAGCACAAAACAACCAAAAGTGAATATTGCAAAATTACAAAGAATAAGCATGACTCCAAAGAATAGATATGAGGAGTCATCCCCACTGCACTCCTTTGCAGGGGTGAGCGGTCCAAGGGTATAGTGTATTACACATATTTTTCAACTTTTCAATCAGTTTTGTTCCTATGCATTTCTATAGATCTGGATTATAATCCAAGATCTTTCTACATAGCTTCATGACCTTGGAGAAATTACTTCACCTCACTTTGCCTCATTTTTCTCAACTGTCAATACTTTATGATTTTGTCTGTGTGGCTACTCTTTCCACTGATATAGATTGTAAACTCTTAGTGCCTTGGTAGATGGTCTTCAGGAGTTCCTGTGACTGACAAAAATTAATCGGATGCTACCCTATTGATGAACCCTTTGGAATATGGCCTCTACTAAGAGCCCCAAGCATGATGGAATGCTCTAGAAGTCATATTCCACTGTCATAGCCTTCAAGAACTCAGAGTCATCTTCATACCATGATGAGATAACTGAAAAGTCAAGTTCTCCCCACAAGGCAGAATCAGGAACAATCAATGGAAGTAGCAAGGGGGCAAATTTAGTTTTTATATCAGGACAGTAAAGGTTTCCTAAGAGTAAGAGTTATCTAAAAGTTGAATGGATTGCCTTAGGGAATAAGGAATTCCATTTTACTGGCAGTTTTCTTCTTTATTTAAAAGAATATTTTATTTTTCTCCCCAAATATGTGTAAAAACAATTTTGGACTTTCAGGGTTTTTTTTTTGTTTGTTTTGACTTCTAAATTCTACTCTTCCTTCCCTCCCTCAGGTGATAATATAGGTTTATACATCATGTAAAACATTTCCATGTGAGTCATTTTGTGGAAGAAAGCTAGGATGACAAACAAGAAAGGAAGGAAGTGAAAAAGAGTAAGCTTCAGTCAGTCAGACACTATTAGCTCTTTCTCTGGAGATGGACAGCATTTTTCATCATGAATCCTTTGGGATTGTCTTGGATCATTGTATTGCTGAGAACAGCTAAATCATTCATAATTGCTTGTTGTCATTTTGCTGTTACTGTGTACAATGTTCTCCTGGTTCTGCTTACTTCGCTCTGCAACAGTTCATGTAAATCTTTCAGGCTTCTCTGAAGTCATTCTGTTTGTCATTTCTTATAGCACAATAATATTCCATTGCAGTCATACATCACAACTTGTTTAGCCATTCCCCAACTGATTGGCATTTTCCAATTCTTTGCCACCACTAAAAGATGCTATAAATATTTTTGTGCAAATGAAGTTTTTTCCCTCTTTTAAAAGAAATCTCTTTGGGATACAGACCTAGTAGTGGTATTGCTGGATCAAAGGGTATGTACAGTTTTATAGCTCTTTAGGCATAGTTCCAAATTGCTCTTCAGAATGGTTGGATCAGTTCACAATTCCACCAACAGAGCATTAGCGTCTCACCGGCTGTTTTCAGACAAAGAGCAGACAATTGCTTATTGAGAATGTGTAGAAGGGCTCTTTCTCAGATTTCAGTGGGACTAAATAGCTGCTGAAACTCCTTTCCAAGTCTCAAATTTTGTTATTCTGTAAAATGGGGATAATAATTCCTATCTTCTCTACTTCAAAGAGCTATTATAAAGATTAAAGGGGTTAAATGATATAAAAGCCTTTTGATGAGTAGAAAGGGATTTATAAGACGAACCAAAGGTATTCTGAGAATGTCAGGCAAGGAGGAAAAGAATATCATTGTGATCTTTTAGTTGCAAACTATTTTCCACAAAATAAAAATAACTTTCCAAAAAATAAAACTAACTTTCCAACAGCATGATTTTACTTCACACCAATTGATAGGTGCTGTAGAAGAGGTTGGGGTGGGAGAGACTCACACAGGGTAGCTGTTAATGCTCAGTTCTCACAAAGAATTGAAACCTGTGTTTGATTGTCAGGAAATGGGGCAGCAGTTGTAGAGAGATGTGGACTAAAATCATAGCATCCCAGAATTGCAGAGAGGAGAGGGACCTTATTCTGCCCAACCCACTCTCCATAGCAACAAGTGGTGGTCGAGCATTTATTTAGAGATGTCAAGTGACAGGGAACCTGCTACTTTCCAAAGCATCCCATTTCACTTTTGGATAGCTCTAATTGTTTGGAATTTTCATCCCTTCCCTTTGAAAAATATTTTACTTTGTCCAATTACATGTAAAAAATGCTTGGCATTCATTTAAAAATTTCTTCCTGAGACAGCAATCAATTTGAAAAAAGTTATACATGTGCAATCATACAAGACTTTCCATATTTTCCATATTACTTACATTGAAAAAGAAAACACAGACCAAAAAAAAAATAAAACCACTCAACACATGAAAAAGCAAAGAAAATGAAAAATAATATGTTTGAACTTTGGGATATGCTAGAAAACCTAAACATGGGCACAAGGATCATGTGAGTGGAAAGAAAGGGATGCATGTAAGAAATATTGTGGAGTTCCTCACATATGCTATTTCTTATGATGAAATAATATTCCATGACAAATTACAAATAGCAGAATAAGCACAGGAAGACTGATATGAGGAGAAATGAAGTAAGTAGTACTAGGAAAATAATATACCTGATTCAATTCAATAAACATTGATTAAGCACCTACTATGTGCCAAGTACTGCAATAAGTGCTGAAATGACAACAATTACGGAGGCAGACAAACTCTAAAATAAAGACAAATGCTGAGTAATTGTAGTAACTAGTCCAGATCCTGGAGAAGAAGAAATGCACACTGCCCTATCATCTTTGTGTAGAGAGATGGGGGACTACAGGTAGAGGATGTTGTCTCTACTGTCACATCTGGTCACTGTGTTCTTTGCTTTGCTTTTATTACTTTTCTTTCTTATATGGAAGGGTGGTTCTAGAAATGAATGTGACAGAAAATGAAAAATCACAAATAAGACTAATTTAAAATACAATACAATGAAAAAATTTTTTTAAATGTGGTGGATGAATCAGTAGAGTTTAGTAACTGATTAAGGAGTATGAATAGTAGGGAAGAGTTTTGATGCCTTCAAGGTTATAAACCTGAGTGACTGAAAGAATGGTAGTACCATTAACAGAGAAAGAGAAGTTAGGTAGGTAGAAATGTGGGCCTGAATATATCAAAAAGGACTCTGACTGAATGGACTGATTTTGGAATCAGTTGTATAGACATGACCATTAAACCCATAGCTGCTGAGATCATTAAGGGGGATAGCATAGGAGAGGCCCAGAGAAGCAGGGGAAACTCTCAAGGCAGGCCATTCCAGCCTTGATTGTCAGGAAGTTTCTCTTTCTATCAACCCTAAATGTATCACTCTGCTCTCTCCAGAAGCTCAGAATTTAAGAGTTAGAAAGGATCTTAATGGCCATTGAAGCCATCTCATGTATAAAAGGAACTCTGATTGCATCATTCCTGATATGTTTATCCAGCCTCTGCTTCAAGAACTCCAGGGAAGGGGCAATTCACCACCAGTTGGGACAATCCATTTCCATTTGGGACATCTCTGCTTGTTGGGAAGTTTTTCAGATTTGATGAGCATGTCATCTATGCCCTTTTCTAGTCATTGATTAAAATGTTTAATAGTACAGGACTAAGCACAGATTCCTGCAACACTCCACTGGTCATGTCCTGTCATGGTGGCATATAACTATTTAAAAATACTCCTTGTATTCAACCAGTTACGAATCTATCTGACTGTATTATTGCTTGACTCACATCTCACCATGTTTTCTACCAGAATAGTATGAAATAAATTATCAGAAGTTTTGCTAAAATATACATAAACTATGTCTCTACCATCCCCCTCATCTGCTAGTTTAGTAATCTAGTGAAAGGAGTGTATGGCTGTTCAGGAGGGCTAGCACCTCTAGTGTGAGGACTTGCTGAGCCCTTCTCAGAGATGCTCATCCACCTTTGGTGTCCACCTGATTCACTCAACTCTTACCTGTGGTTCCAAGAAACTGCAGCATGCATAGGGACCATACCTGGAAAGCTGTCTCAGCAGATGAACTAAACCACACTGAGGGTAACTGACAGACCTCAGACCTGTTGGTGAGTTTGGGGTGTGTGAAGACTTTCCCTGGTGGAATGGGTGGAATGGCCATGAAGATGGCTGAAGCAGATCCTTTGGAATGTTTAGAGTTAATGTCAGGCATTGAAGACCCCAAGGTCACCCCTGTATCCTGAGCCATAACCAGTTATCTTGACTTTTGTCTTGCCACTGAACTTTTGATGACTCTAGAAGAGAAAATGAGGTGGATAATTTTGCACATCTCTGCCTCACTTAAATCTAATTCATATACAAGTCAAGATGTCACCCATGATGTCATTGGTCCTCTTTGAAAATGAAGGATAAAAAACAATCTTGTCAAAAAAGTCTACCAAATGTTAACAGACATGTTCTTCATATATCTGGAACATGTCAGAGCTAAAATCACAATCCAAGTAGCTCTTTCTACTTTGACTCATAATATCCCTGATGGGTGGTGGCCTCAATGCTAGTGTCGGAGAATTCTCTTCCTTTCAGCTCTTGTACTTGAAAACTGATCCTTTGGATGGGGAGTGTAACAGCAAACAAAGTGGGATTTTTTGGTTTTTGTTTTTTGGAGTTCAGTTTCCCAGGCTCAGGCTAAATGATGAGCATCTGAAGGCTCAGTCTCCTTCAAATCCTGATAGTTCACAGATATTCTGAGGCACTTAGGTTTCATGCCTACTGACTGAGCCCATTAAGAGCTGAGTCGTTTTTATACATACTCTGAGGTGAAGTTTTGCTTTGGGGTTCACTCTTTGGAAGAAGGTTCGTGTGCCAGATGAGACTCTGGGTAGCTGTTTAAGAAGCCCTCTGGCTTTGAAAACCCAGATGTTGGTGCTTCTCTCTCTGGTAACTATGTATGTATGTAATGGTCAGATAACTGGATCTGTCTGTTGGTTGATCTGTGATGTATGTATTGTTTATTGGTCAGACCGTTAGAAGTCCTGTCTGTTGATCTTTATTTCTCTGCTTATATTTTCTCGATGTAATTAGAAAGGATTGTTGATCCCCTAAAAAGCTATCTTTCCTAGTAAGGCAGATCTAAGAACCTGTGCTATCATCCATCCTAGGTATGCCAGTCTGGTTGCCTTTACAGGGAGAAACTGGATTTATTTGGACTTATCCATAGTTATATAACAGCCCACAAGCAGTGGGCCATTAGATTTGTTTCCGTCACTAATTAGCTGTGTGACTTTGAACAAGAGGCAGCATGCAAAGGTAGGAAGATCCCTAGATTTGGAATCTGAAGCCCTGTGTTTGAATCCTAGCTCAGTTACCTGTTACCAGTGTGACTCTGGGCAAGCTCTCTGATCTTCAATTTCTCAATCTGTAAAATGAGAGGATTGGATTAAATGATCACTCAGATTTCTTATAGTTCTAATTTATCTTTAATCTTAACATCACTTAAGGTCCCTGGACCACCATTTCCTCCTTTATAAAATGAGCTGGAGAAGGAAATGGCAAACCACTCCAAGTGTCTTTGCCAAGAAAACCCCAGATGTGATCACAAAGTGTCAGACATAACCCAACAACAAAATGAGGAACTTAATTAGATGTTCCCTTCTAGCTCTGAAATTCAATGATTGTATCCAATCTTCTTCCACAGGGGAGATATATGCAAAAACAATTTCACAGGCCTCTTATGGCATGATGGCCATTTTTTAAAAAACAATTTAACTGAACAAAACATTTGATGGGGTGCATATTTGGTGTAGAACACCATGATAAACCTTAGAATTATGCAAAAATTTCTAATACTCCTTACCCTCAGGAAACTTATAATCTAGTAGGCAAAGTAATACACAGACAAATAACTGTTCTACAAGGTAAGTCTACTTGGTTGGCAATGGGGAATCATTAAAAGTTTTGAGTAGAGGAATTGTGACTAAATCTATGCCAAAAGAGAGCCTTGTAGCCTTGTGTATTCTTGAGGGGGGAGAGACCACAGAATTGCTGAAATTCATTTCACCAACTTTTACCCTTTTGTATTGCTAAATTTTAGCAATGAATTTTCAAAAACAAAAACAAATGAACCCTGAACCCAGACATACTTCTAAGCTTAATCCATATTATTAATATTTTTTCCATCACTTTCTTAAGTCTAGACAGTCAACAAAAGAATAAACCAGGCCTCAATTTGCAGTTTGCCCACTTCTAAGGCGGAAATACACTGAAAATGTAACAATCGCCTCTGGAGCCAGCTCAGCAGGTTTTAGCATGTCTGTCCTACTCAACTAGGGAATTATTAAACCCGAGAGCTTAGCTATTTGATAACAGTTTCTTCTTTCTTTTCTGTCATCACCTTTCTGTTGAGGTGGACAGCCCCTGACTCCCAGTTCAGAGCTTTAACACTGTACCAGGCTATCTTCTGAATAATACTTTTATCGTGACTCAGTTTTAGCTAGCAGGCTACTATAGCCCTTAGATCTTTTGAAGTCACACTCCTGGTCTGCAGTTCATCCCCACCTTGTCCATTGGTGGGTTTTGTGATTCCTCTGCTCTGATTTCTACTGCGTTAGATCTTACAACCCTCCAAACAAATGAAGGCCAGATGCCTCACAGTTCTCTTGACTTTGCTTTCAAAATCCAGGCAGGGAGGAGGTTTTGACATTACATCCTGCTTACAACTGCATTGTAAGCAAGCAAATCTAAGTATTATTTTGAGAAGGGGACTCATCAGACCCTGTGTGTAGGCTGGCCTTTTATTAATATAGATTAATGGGTATAAGCAGGGCTCTTGATTACCCCAGAAGAAATGGATTTCTAATGGTTACTCTGGCAACCACTCATGGCTGTGTTCATTATTATAGAGAAAGTGATTAAACTTGGCAGGATCTCACCTAATTGGTCATATTTTTAGCAGCATTTGTGTTTGTGATGGTGAAAATCTGGGGGAAAGTATTGTAGGGGGTACTTAACAAGGTCCGATTCTTTCAAAATGAAACAAAATAAAAAGAGATAAAATAGGTCAAGAATTCCCCAAACAAGATTGACTCAGTGTAGGAATCATTTCTTATCCTAACTTCCAACATCTACCTGACAGAACTTAGGGTATGAGAACTGGAATTGTAGTCAAGGGATTTGGGTTCAAATCCAGGTTCCAACATTTACTATCTAGCATGACCATGGACAAGTTGTTTAATCTTTTCAAGCCTCAGTTATATAATCTACAAAATGGAAATATTAGTACTTATATGATCTATCTTTCAGGGTTGGTGGGACAACAGTAAACACTGAAATTCAATAGAAATCTGAGTGATTTGACATAGTGGAAAAATCACTGGATTTGGAGTCAGAGGACATTGGTATGAACCCTACTTTTCCCTCTTATGTGCTGTTTGGCCTTGAGTTTCTCTCTGGACCTCTGTTTCCTCATTTGTGAAATGAAGGGCATGAACTAGATTAGCTCTAAGGGACTTTCTGCTCAAAATCCTGGGGTACTAGGATTAGAATGAAATTTGATCATCTATAAAGCTGTTTTATGGACAACTGGTATTTCTTCAAAGTTCAAGTCTTTCAAAATTAATGAACACTGACTGAATACTGATCATGAACACCTTAATTTTTTCTTTCTGCCAAATGGAGAAAAAATCCATGTCCTATACCCTAGTCCACAAAGAGATGCAGCCCCACATGTGGATGAGCTGGTCCTGTGAAGCAAGGAGCTGTCCAAATTGCTCTCTTTCTGGCAAGAGGTGTGTGCATAACTGTCAAAAATAGAGAACCATGGGGGAAGCTGTTAATGCTTTTCCGAGGCTTTTCTGTCAGGCTAGATGCTGGTGGGTCAGTTACCTGAAGATTTCCCAGCTTCTGCATGGGCCTTTTGTTCTCTTGCCTAGAGAGAAGATTAATGGTTTCCTGTGGAATTGGAGCCTTTCTTGTTTGAAAATCTGATGCATTGAGCTATCTTTCTGGGGGTATTCTCTGTTCCTTTGGAAGAACTGTAACATATTAGAGCTAGAAGGAAGTGTAGAAATCATCTAGTCTCATTCTATTGATCAATAAAGTAAGACTCAAAGAAGGTAATTGACTAATTTGAGTTCATACAGTTGAGGGGTAGAAGGAGATTTTAAACCCCAAACTTCTTTTCTTCTAGTTACAATGGCCTGGTCAGAAATCATCATGTCCTCCCTCTTTCTGATAGATAGGACATTAGAGGGCCTGGTTTATGATTTATTTCCTAGGTAAACTTTTCAGGCAGGGCAAACCAAGACTTCTCAGGTCTGCTATGTCCTTGAAGTTCATTCATTCATTCATCCAACAAATATTTATTTAATACCTGCTCTGTATTAGGCCCTGGGAATACAAAATGAAACAGTTCCTGTTCTTTTTTTTTGAAACAAATAAATTTTATTGGTATTCAATTTAAAAACTATTTAAAAACAAATGCTTAAATAACTCATCAAGAGGACTATCCTTTTTAAATGGACAAATGAAGTATAGGACTTCAAAGTTTTAAAAATTAGGCTATCCATTTCATGTATTCATTCTCAGAGAAATAAAGTTTCTCACATGTTAATTTTCTGGATGACTGAAGCTCACCATACAAAGTATCAATTTAAAAAATTTAACCATTTTAGATAGAAGTCTTTCTCTAACTGTAGCTTGTATTTCCCCAACCTCTTAAACAGAGTATGCTTAACTCTTTCTTTGACCTAAGGTAATAATGATGCATCTCAATTATTACTGTACTATACCGTACTAGGATCAGAGGAAGAATATCAGCACAATGACTGAAGTTTGCAGGCTATTTATCGTTAATTAAATGGTAATGCTTTCTCCCCAGTTATTCTGTGTGCTTTTTATGTTCTCTGTGTTATACTTTGTTGTCACTTCTTGCTGCTATCAATGTTCCTGCCAAAAAGGAGTCCTTTTTAACTGAGGTAATTAAAACTGTCACAAATAAGCAAATGGCTTTTGAATAAGAGTATGAAGAGTTTTCCAATAAGTAAAATACATGAGCCTCATGGACCTTATGACACATATTTTGGCTGACCTTTCCCTTTCCTTTCCTTTCCTTTCCTTTCCTTCCCTTCCCTTTCCTTTCCTTTCCTTTCCTTTCCTTTCCTTTCCTTTCCTTTCCTTTCCTTTCCTTCCCTTCCCTTCCCTTCCCTTTCCTTTCCTTTCCTTTCCTTTCCTTTCCTTTCCTTCCCTTCCCTTCCCTTCCCTTCCCTTCCCTTCCCTTCCCTTCCCTTCCCTTTCCTTTCCCCAGGTTCTTGCTGGTATTCTAGATAGTTGAGGTTGCCACGTAGGAATTATTACTGTATCCACATCAGCAAAGCGATGTTAGTATGGACAGTTTGCCAGGATGTAGAAATATCCTCATTACATAAAAGTGGACATCCTAAAGTATTCATTAAACTAAGATTCTGTGTGCCCATAAAGTCTGTCAAAAGATGTTGGGCTAATACCAGTAGGAGCTTCTACTGGCTTCTCTGCTGGTTTCTCTTCCTTAGTAGCACTCATAGGTATGGGTTCATAAGCTGCTGCAGCTGGTGTTGGAGTGACAGATGTAGGGGGTGGGAGCCAAGGCAGGGGAAAGAGTTGGGGTTTGAGCCATAGATGGCTGCTGTAGATGAACAAACTGTAGTGGGGGTAGCAGGATTTGATTTGTTGAGTTGTAGCTGGTGATGGTGTTGAAGTAGCTGCTGCTTTGGGTTTGGTCACCATAACCACCACAAAGTTCTTCTCATAGATTTTGTATTCTTTGAGAGCAGTATCATTGTTGAGGAGTTTGCCTTCTTATATAAATTAATTTTTGAACTGCTACTGGAAAACCATCCTTTCCCTTTTCAGATTCTATCTTCTCTTTCAGTGCCTTAACTGTCTCCTCAGAGTTGATGTCCATCTTGAAGGTCTGTTGTTGGAGGGGCTTCAGAGTGATCTACATGGGGTTGTCTCCACTCCTGGACACCATGGTTGCTGTGAGCTCGATGCTGGGAGGGAGGTTGATGTGGCTGGTGGGGTTGGACGCATTCCTCCTGAGAAGAGACTGGGCCACCACTGCTCACAGCAATAATTGTCTTCTCCCCAAGGCACTGGCCAGCAGGGAGTCTGTCCTCAGAATCTGCTGGCAGGTCTGGGAGGCAGTGAATAAATCTGTTACTTCTTCAGGGCCTGGTCACCCCCATCATGGCTTGCTTTGACAGCTCCCCTCTCCCTCCAGAAGCAACAGTCCCTGTCCTTAAGGATCTTATGTTGTCTTGAGGAAAACAGCATACAAATGTGAATAAAAACCATATACAAAGCCAATGCAAAGAAACAGAGTGTGGGATAACTGACAAATGTGTGTGTTTGTCCTTCATTGCCAAAGAAGACCATGCCATCAGAGAAATAATGACATGACTTGCACTTGACTTTGTGTTTTTGTTTTTTTTTTTTGAGTGAGGGAGGGCTATGCATGTCACCAGCCTCACTTCTCCTCCAAAGTCATCTGAAACCAGTGACCAGATAGTCACCAGGATGACTGGAGATGACCCAGGATGAGGCAATTGGGGATAAGTGACTTGCCCAGGGTCACACAGCTAGTGAGTGTCAAGTGTCTGAGGTGAGATTTGAACTCAGGTCCTCCTCACTGCACTGGTGCTCTATCCACTGTACCACCTAGGTGCTGTAACTGACAAATAGAGGAAACAGGAAAGGCCATGTACATGTAGAAAAAGCATTTGGGATGCATTTTGAAGGAAAGGGGAGATTCTGATGCAACAGTGTGCTTCATATTCTCTGTTGGGCTTTGGTTGATTGTATGTGCATATGAAAAGACCAGGAGCACTAAGCAGGTAAAAAAGACAAGAATCTTGTGCCACTGTGCCTTGTCTCTGTTTTTCTCCATCCAGCCCATGTACTGAAGAGACTTAACGTTGAAATCTAAAAGGCTTTGTGGTTATTGGGCAAATAATCATGGCCTGTTTTATAATCAGGACTCCAGAAATTAAAATTAGGAGAAATAGGAAGTGTTCAGCATAAACCTAAGGTAAGATCTCTGACAAGAACCAAGTCTATAGACTAGGAGAAAAAGAGCAAAGAAAAAATGTCTGAAGACATGAGCTGGGGAGGGAATTGAATGACCCTGCTTTTTGTTCTAAAGAGCTTGGTGCCTAGGTCAGAGTGTCTTTTAGAGCTTGAGATATTTAACCAGGACTCGATAAAACAACGATAAAAACGAAAAATTTAAACAAGAGAAAGAGTAAACAAAAGCTTGTTTAAAAACAATTAAACAAGAGCTTCTTGCTGATCCAAGGCAAGAGTTTGTTTTTTTTTAGAGTGGCAGCAAGAAAAAAGCCCTGATAGGCTAAAAGAGCATGGTAGTTGAGAAAAGAGATACACAAAGAATTCAGCTGAACCAGAAACTTGAGGGAAAGAAAAGCTTCATATCCTCTCATGTGGCAGAAGAGTATCCAAATGAGTATCAGTCAATTGAGCAGTGTCTAGTAGAAATTACCTGACCAAAAGGAAGCAGGAATTGTGGTATTAATGCAATGATGTCACTAGAAGACACCAGCGGGCCTCTAATATAGAACTACAAGTTGCTCTTCCACATGTATGTCCTGACACGTGTTCCTTACATGTGAGCCCCTCCACACATATTTCTTAAATTTGTTCACTCCTCCCACTGATGCTATAAGTACCTTTGTGGAAGAGTGTTCCCCAGGGTTCACAAGAGAAAGTTTAGTCATTATTTCACTTACTATGCCATTTTATTACGATGTCTATTCTTTGAGCCAAATTGGGTCTGATTGATAAAAGTAAAAACATTTGGTGGGAGCTCATGAGCTACAGTTTTTATGTTAAAGGACCTTGAGTAGCCATTCTCTGGGAGGACTGACCTTATGTGTTGGGGTGTTTATGCCATCAGATACTACTCCAAAAACCAGAGGTTTAAAAAAACAAGCTATGTCTGAGGCATGAGGGCATCCTGTGTAAGGCAAAGAGATGAGAAAAGGTATGTTTTGAATGAGGAACATCTAGAAGGCTACTTTGGCTGTACCACGGAGTGCATGAAGGGGAGTAATATGTAATAATCCTAAAGGCAGATCATGATGGGCTTCAAATAACAAAGATGTTTGTATTTATCTGAGAGACAAAGAACTTTTTAATTTAATTTATTGATATAAATTTATTTTCAGTTTTCAACATTCACTTGCACAAAATTTTGAATTACAAATTTTCTCCCCATCTCTACCCTACCTCCACCCCAGGATAACATGTATTCTGACTGCCCTTTCCTCTAATCTGTACCCTCTTCTATTACCCTCCCTTCCCCACCTTTATCTCTTTCCCTTCTATTTTCCTATAGGGTAAGATAGATTTCTATACTGCATTGCTTATATATCTTATTTCCTAGTTGCATGTAAAAATCTCTAAAATCATTTAAAGCTTTGAGTTCCACATACTCTCCCTTCTCCTCTCCACACCCATCGTCATTGAGAAGGCAAGTCTTTTGATAAAGGTTATACATGTATGGTCATGCAAAGCACTTCCATAACTATTGTGTTGTGAAAGATTAACTGTATTTCCCTCTATCCTGACCTGCCTTCCATTTATTCCATTCTCTCCTTTGACCTGTCCCTCTACCAAAGTGTTTGCTTCTGATTACCCGTTCCCCCAATAAGCTGTCCTTTCTATTATCCCTCCTTTCTTATCACCTTCCCCCCCCTTCTTTCATATAGGGTAAGATAAACCTCCATATCCAATTGAGTGTGTATGTTATTCCCTCCTGAGGTCAAATCCAATGAAAGGAAGGCTCACTTATTTTCTCTCATCTTCCCCTTCTTCCCCTTCATTGTAAAAACTTTGTCTTGCCTCTTTTATGTGAGATGATTTACTACATTCTACCTCTACCTTTCTCTTTCTCTTCTTACATTCCTCTCAACCTTTAATTTTCTTTTTCAGATATCATCCCTTCATATTCAGCTCACTCTGTGATCCCCCTCCCACCCTCTCTCTATATATACATATATGTATATATATTCCCTCCAACTATTCTATACTGAGAAAGGTCTCATGCATTACAAATATCACTTTTCCATGTAGGACTGTAAATAGTTCAACTTTAAGAAGTCCCTTACAATTTCTCTTTCCTGTTTACCTTCTCATGCTTCTCTTGCTTCTTGTATTTGAAAATCAAATTTTCTATTCAGCTCTGGTCTTTTCAACAAGAATGCTTGGAAGTCTTCTATTTCATTAAAGTTCCATTTTTTCCCCCTGAAGTATTATACTCAGTTTTGATGGGTAGGTGATTCTTGGTTTTAATCCTATGTCTGTTGACCTCTGGAACATCATATTCCAAGCCCTCTAATCCCTTAGTGTAGAAGCTACTAAATTCTGTGTTATCCTGATTGTGTTTCCACAATGGTTGAATTGTTTCTTTCTGACTGCTTGCAATATTTTCTCCTTGAGCTGGAAACTCTGGAATTTGGCTACAGTATTCCTAGGAGTTTTCCTTTTAGCATCTCTTTTAGGAGGGGATTGGTGGATTCTTTCAATTTCTAATTCACCCTCGGGTTCTACAATATCAGGATAATTTTCCTTGATAATTTCTTGAAAGATGATGTCTAGGTTCTTTTTTATCATGGCTTTCAGGTAGTCCAATAATTTTTAAATTATCTCTCCTGGATCCATTTTCCAGGTCAGGTGTTTTCCCAGTGAGATACTTCATATTGCCTTCTATTTTTTCATTCTTTTGATTTTGTTTTATAATTTCTTGATTTCTCATTAAGTCATTAGCTTCCATTTGCTCCATTCTGCTTTTTAAAAATTATTTTCTTCAGAGAACTTTTGGGCCTTTTTCTTCCATTTGGCTCATTCTGCTTTTTAAGGCATTCTTCTCCTCATTGACTTTTTGGACCTCTTTTGCCATTCGGGTTTGTCTAATTTTAAAGGTGCTATTTTCTTCAGCATTTTTGGGTTTCCTTTAGCAAGCTGTTGACTCATTTTTCATGATTTTCTTGCATCACTCTCATTTCTCTTCCCAATTTTTCCTCTACTTCTTTTACTTGTTTTTCAAAATCCTTTTTGAACTCTTCCATGGCCTGAGACCAATTCATATTTTTATTAGAGGCTTTCGATGCAGGAGCTTTGGCCTTGTTGTCTTCTTCTGGCTGTATATTTTGATCTTCCTCATCACCAACAACGTGAGAAAATACCTCTTCCCAAGAAAGTAAAAATGTATAGTCTATTTCTTTCCCCTACCTTCCCCGCCCCCACCATTTGCTCATTTTCCCAGCCAATTACTTGACTTTGAAGCCTTGTTAAGTGGAGGGCTCCAGAAGCAGCCTCCCTTCATCAGTGGCTACAACCACCCTGGGGCTGGGGGCCCAACCACACTTCCTTCTCAGTCAGGTGAGAGACCCTTCCCACTGACCTTTGAAGCTGTCCTTTAGCATTTGTGAGTTGAGAAGTCTGGAATCCACAGCAACCACAAGTGATTCAGTCCCCTAAGGCCTGCACCTACTCAGTCTGCACTGCTGTGGCCCACACCAAACTGCACTCTGCTCCCAGCCTGGTGCAATAGACCCTTCCCATCTATCTTCCAGATTGTCTAATTTGCTTCAGTCTGTCATTTTGTGGTTTCTGCAGCTCTAGAATTTGTTTAGAGTCATATTTACAGGTTTTTTGAGAGGTGTGGGGGGAGAGCTATATCAGGTCCCTGCTTCTACCCTGCCATCTTGACTCTGCCAAAGAACTTCTTGAGGAGAATAATGACACATCCTTCAGGAATATAAATTTTCCAGGTATGTGAGAAATGAATTTGAAAAGGGAAACTAGAAGCAGGGAGACCAATTAGAAAGGAGTCCAGGTGAGAAGTAGTGAGGATACAAACTAAGGTGTTAAGAGAAGGGAATGGGTTTCCTTCTGGCTGTTATAACTGTCTGCCTGAGATAAGATGATATTACTGGGATTGAAATGCATAGAATCCTACATTTAGATGAAAAATAATCTTAAAGTCCATTTTAGACTAACCTGTTAATTTTACAGATGAAGAAACTGAGACAAGAAAGATGAAGTGACCATCTAGTAGGAATGCTTTCAAGCAGAGCCTCCTAACTAGCAGTCAAGTGCTCTTTCCACTGTATTCCGGGCATGTCCTTTAGGGTTCTTCCTTTTCCATTAAGTTGGCAGAGTGCTCACAATCATGGGTCAAGAATGGGATGGGATTCTTTCTTGTAGAAGGAATTTAGACTACTTCCAGAGCTTTATCCAACATTGTGTTCTCAGCTGTGAAAATAAAAGACTCAAACATAAAGTCCTCTTTATATATTCTCAGTTCCAGTTGGACTGACCTTAGAGATCTTTCAGTCCATTTTATGGATGAGAAACTGAAACCCAGAGAAATTGAGTTAAATCACACATGCAGTAGTAATATCAGAGCTCAGATCCTATGACTCCAGTCTAAGAGTACTTAGTGTACTACCCTATCTCACAGTGTGATATGGAAAGTACACTCGTCTGGGAGCTAGGAACCTGGGTTCTAGTCCCAGTTCTGCAAAAAACTTGCTGACTTTGGATACTTTACTTATCTCTTTGACCCTCAGTTTCCTCATCTATTCAAAGAGGAGGGACTGAATCAAATGGGGCTGGGGGGAACTTAATCATTATAGGCAAAGAATGGCTATTCTAAGCCTGCTAAATTCTTGCTCAGTGATATAAAGTCATCGTTAAATGTCTAATTTGTGAACCTCTGTCTCAGTGAATGAACAGGCACCTTCTTTGTCCTATTAATGACACTTATGTTTCCTCCAATTTCCATCTGTGGGATAGATCTGTTGTGCAACCTGATAAGCAGGGCTTTGTGACCTTTAAAATCAATTGCAACGGTAAATACTCTGACTTCAGGCTTCCTGGGTAGAAAAGGGTTGGCATTTTCCATTTGTCTGTATCTCTTGATGACAGAGCATTTCAGAGACCTATTTTGACTTGTGGCAAATGACAGTGAATAGGGCACCCTAAATTTCCTCCTGCCAGGGTAATGGGTAGAATTCAGAGTGGGGAAAGTCAGATGATTTTTCTAATCATTACTTCTCAGCTCCTCTCTGACAAGCCACTTAGAGCTAAGGCCAAGAAATTTAGAGCTATTCAAAATATCAGTGTGATTCTCTTACATTGGAATTTTCCCAATAAGCATTCATAGTTGCATACAATATTGAAGCTGGAAAGCATGATGACAAAGAACATCTAGTCTAGCTGCTCTTATTTTATAGACGGAGAGAGAGACAAAGAATGTCACACAATTATGACCTGAAGATGGATGATGCCAACTCCATTTCAGGTTGCTGTAATTCCTTTCTACTCTGGGAAGACTCTAGGATGAAGCTAACATGAGAGAGAGAGACCAGGGAATTTCTCCTTGGGTGAGATCTAGGATTCTCTCTTTGTTAAATGGGGTTATCTGACCGGCAATGGGAGAGCTCCTTCGCTCTGTATTGTCTGATATATATTCATGTATGCATACTTTTTCTGATTTCTGTCTTGCTATCAACCTGGAGAAATGGGATTCTTTGTTAATTGCTTTGTATGTTCAGTGTGTGTGAAGGAAGTCAAGTCTTGTGTATAAAGCTTGGATCCTCCCTTTCTCATTAATGAATAACAATCACATGTCTGGCTTGAAACTGAAAATGATGTCCCCTAGACAAATAATGCTTAAGGGAGCAGATAGATTTAATTCTAGTCCAGTTTCTCATTTCCCTCTGAGGAGGGCAGAGTAGCCAAGCTTCTGTTCCTTAATGTCCTGTTTCCCCTACTGGCAGGAGCTAAAGTTTCTCTTGGAGAAGGAGGCTAGAGATCTCTATTTTGCCTCCGTTCAAACAACACAACAAAACTCTCATGCCACATGTGGGGGAAAGCTTCATTACACAATTGATTAATGGAAGAATCAGAACTAGAGCCTAGAACTTTTGACTCTCAGTCACAAGTGCTTTATTTTTATTTTATTTTTTATTTATTTTTTAATTTTTAACACAGTTACTAACAGATAAAGCAATTCAAACTTTTGATCAGGTGATACATCTTTTTAAAGCATTTGCAATATGGACCACAAAAGAATTTTTTTTTAAACATAAGCTAACTGAGACACAGATAATATTTATGTTGCTAACTTCACATTCTCTTGATCTAATTGTCTCCTCAGTATTACTAAGAATAGAAAGACCCTAACTTCATGTGGTTAGTCTAAAGTCCTATGCCTAATAGCTTAATTTTGGGCAGCCTTGGATGTTCCTGTACCGATAACCTATAATTGAATAGATCTGGTATTAAGTTTACAAACCTTTTAACTATAGGGAATTGCCACCAAGAGTAGGGACATTGCAGGGAAACAATATCTCCCCAACTTCATGTCTATTGCAGGCAGGAGTAGATTGTCCACTTGCATTCAGGCAGGCTTAAAGTCTGCCAGGTGTCAGTGGGGAAATTGAGTCCGGAGAATCCCACCTCAGCCCAGGCTGAACAGCTGCTCTCCCACTCTTCCCTTGAGATCACCTATGCAGTTCATACCAGCATCTCATGAGCTTACTGGCATCATGTAATGGAGGCTTGGATCACCTTTCTTGCTTCCCATACCTGGAGTTAGACTCAAAAAAACAGTCATTTAGTAGTCCCACATCATCTAAAAATGGCAAGTTCCTATAACCAGGTTTAAAATATGATTATAGTTTCACTTTGGCTAAGGAACATCTTTTAGGCAAGTCTTAAGTGGCTTACATGTCTTTCTATACATGTTCTGGTTCCTGATTAAATGGCAATCATAAAATCAAATTTACCATTAAAACCTTGACTTTTCCATCAATGCCAAATTTTATCAGAGGTTATCTTCCTCTTGGAAAGTTAGACTGCAATTCTTTTCTCCAAATTAAAGATGTCATTGATTTATTCTCAGTAATTAATTCAGTCTATTGTTTTAATACTAATTGCTGTTGCCTCACTTTGTAACATGACCAATTTTTTCTCCCCATCACCTTCCTCCCCCCACCTCCTAATACCTTGCATTCTCGTTGTTCCTTCCGTCAATGTACCTTCCCCTCCACCACACCACACCCCTGTCCCATCCCCATCTTTCTTCTTTTCTTGCAGGGAAAGATAAATTTCCATACCCCTATCCCTGTGACTCTTATTTTCCAATTATATGCAGTAAAAATTCTCAACATTCGTTTCTACTACTTGGAATTCCAACAAGTCTCCCTGCCCCCCACTCCCCAGCACCACTAAGAAGGAAAGCAATTCAATACAGACTACACGTGTTGTTTTGCAAAAGACTTCCATAGTAGTCATGTTGTGTAATACTAATTATATTTCCCTCTGACCTACCCTATCCCCCTTATTTTTCCCCACTACAATTGACCTTGTCTCTTCTTGAAAGTGTTTATTTCTAGTGACTCCTTTCTCCCATTTGCCCTCCCTTCTAACATTCCCTTTGCTTCACTTGTTGCCTCCTCTCCTACTTTCCTGTGGTGTGGTATAAATTTTCATATCAAATTTAGTGAGCATGTTATTCCTTCCTTCAGTCACATGTGGGGAGAGTAGCTTTATTCCCCCGCCTCCCCTTCTCCCTTATCTCCTCTATTGAATAAGATTTTTCTTATCTCTTTTATGAGTTATAACCTGCCCCATTTCCTTACTCCCTTTCTCACCCCTTAATTTTTATTTTATTTAATTAATTTATTTATTTTGTGTGTGTGTGTGTGTGTGTGTGTGTGTGGATATCATCTCTTCCGATATAACACACCTTGTAATCTCTATCTATGTGTATGTGTGTGAGTGTGTGTGTACAATCTCTCCAACTACCCAAATACTGAGAAAAGATTCAAGAGTTAAAAATATTTTCTTTCCATGTAGTTAATGTAAACAGTTCAGCTTTAGAGAGTCTTCTATGATTTTTTTCCCCTGTTTACTTTTCATGCTTCTCTTGATTCTTGTCTTGGGAAGTCAAAATTCTAAATACAAATCTGGTCTTTTCCTCGCCATGAAATCTTCAAATTTGTCTCTATCATTGAATGTCCATTTTTTTCCTTGAAGTATTATACTCAGATATGCTGGGTAGGTGATTCTTGGCTTCAATCCCAGTTCCTTTGACCTCTGAAATATCCTCCTCCAAGCCTTTCGATCCCTTAATGTTGAAGCTGCCAGATCCTAATTGTATTTCCACAATACTCAAATTGTTTCTTTCTATCTGCTTGCAGTATTTTCCTTGATCTGGGAACTCTGAAATTTGGCCACCATATTCCTAGGAGTTTCTCTGATCAGGTTTCTTTCAGGGGGTGACCGATGAATTTTTTCAATTCCATTTTGCCCTCTGATTCTAGAACATCAGGGCAGTTTTCCTTGATAATTTCACGGAAGATAATGTCTAGGCTCTTTTTTTGATCATGGCTTTCAGGTAGTGCAATAATTTTTAAATTATTTTCTCCTGGATCTATTTTCCAGGTCAGTTGTTTTTCCAATGAGTTCTTTTACCTCATCTTTTATTTTTTTTTAATTTTTGGTTTTGTTTACTTACTTCTTGGTTTAACTCATAGTCTTTCTTTTCCCTGGGCTCAATTCTCTCTTTCAACGAATTATTTTGTTCAGTGAGCTTTTGAACCGTCTCCTCCATTTGGCTAATTCTGCTTTTTAAAACCTCCTTCTCCTCGTTTGCTTTTTGGACCTCTTTTTCCAATTGAGTTAGCCTCTTCTTAAAGCTGCTATTTTCCTCAGCATTTTTTTTTTTTTTTTGGTTCTCCTTTAGTAAGCTGCTAACTTGATTTTTAAGGTCTTCTATTTCTTGAGCCAGGTTTAAGTCCCCTTTGGAGGGAGGGCCCTTGATGTTCTCTGACAGTATGCCTTGTTCTTCCTCATCTGAAGGGATGGGGGGGGAGATACCTGTTCCCCAGTAAAGTAACCTTCTATGGTCTTATTATTTCCCCCACTTTTCTGGGCATTTTCCCAGTCAGTTACTTGACTTCTGAGTTTCCTCTCCACACCCACCTTACCTCCAGATCCACCCAGCTAGTGCTTAGGGGCTGAGATTCAAATGCTGCTTCCCAGCCTTAGGGCTTTTGGCTGGGGCCCTGGGCTGCTATTCAGTGTGAGATTAAGATCAGGTGCTCCAGTGGGGGCAGGGCCGCCACTCGTGGCTCAGTTCCCTCAGGGGGTTTACATAGAGACCTTAAACAATGGATCCAAACTCCTGTCTGCTTTGGGAGCCCCTGTCTGCTGCCACTTCCACTGCTGCCTCCTGAGGGGGCATGAGTTATGGAGACACCCTGCTCCCGTCTTGGCCAGCCAAAAAGGCTCACTCACTGACTTTTGGCACCTGTGGATTGAGGAACCTGCGCTGCTGCTGGAGATTATGTCCCTGAAGCCTGCTCGGATCTGCTCCTCTCGGTGCCGCATGGCCAAGGCAGGGCTGGGCTCTGCTCTGGGTCTGGTGCAGGACAGACCTTTGATATTGGTTTCTCAGGGCCCTCTGGAACAGAAATCTCCTCCACTCCGTTGTTCTGTGGCTTCCACTGCTCCAGAATTTGTTGAGAGTTCTTCTTTACAGGTATTTTATGGGCTGTGGGTTAGGAGCTAGCATATGTGTGTCTTTCTACTCTTTCTACTCTGCCATCTTGGCTCTTCCCCCCACAAGTGCTTTACAACTGGAGCTGGAAATACTAGACTAGAAGAGGAACTCTCAAGCACTTTATAACTCCCTTCCTTCTTTCCCAGACCAAATGATTCCTTCGAATAGCTATAGCATTTATATTGAGTCTACTGTATGCCAAATACTTTGCAAATATGATTTTATTTTATCCTTGCTACAACCCTGAGAGGTAGGTGCCATTTTACAGTTGGAGAAACTGAGACATATAGTGGTTAAGTGCCTTGCCCAAAATCACCCAGTCTGTGAGTGTCTGAGGTCAGATATGAACTCAGGTGTTCCTGATGATGGACCTAGCACTCTATCCACTGTGCCATCTACATGTCTAATAATCTAATATTTGCTAGTGTTTACAAAGCATTCCAAGCTTTGCAAAGTGATTTGCATATATCATCTTGTTTAATCCTTACAAGAACCCTATAAGCTAGGTACTATTATTCTCTACATTTTATGGATAAGGAAACTGAGACTGAGAAGCTAAGGAACCACACAGTTAATAAGCACATGAAAGAGGATTTGAACTCAAGTCCTCTTGACTCCAAGTCCCACTCAGTATAATTAGATGTCTATCACCCAGTGTTGTGAGAATCATATGAGAAAAATATACTTAATAGCATCTTGAAAATCTTAAAGTAGCATATAAGTGTGAACTATTATTATTGTTGGGCAGGTGGTATAGTGGATAGAACTGCTAGACCTGAGTTCAAATTTGACTTACTAGCTGGGTGACCCTGGGCAAGTCACTTAACCCTGTTTGCCTCAGTTTCTTTAACTCTAAAATGAGCCAGAGAAGGAAATGGGAAACCACTCTAGTATCTCAGTCACAAAAAGCTCAATGGGGTTACCAAGATTTAGACATGACCGAACAACAAAATTATTGTAGCTTATTCTAATCTTTTGGATGGAATTGCTTTTCTGATTTTTATCTCATGCATTTCATCTTAGGTCCATGGAGTTCTGATAGAAATGGTCTTGGGAAATATTGATAGCCTGCTATTATTAATAATATAATGAAATTTTGAAACTGAACAAAAGTATTGAGATGTAAGCTCATTGCCTGTAAACTCATCATTGAAAACATCTTCAGCGTTAATAGCAGATCGCCTGGATATGTTCATGAGAGGAGTTCTGTTTTTCTTTCATTCTTGGTGGGGATGGGTGAGAGAGAGAAGGCAATTTTTTGTTAAATTAAAAAATAAAGTTTAATTTAAAAGCTTTCAGAGCAGATAGAATGATGACAGGACATATTATATATATATGCCTCATTCTCTTCCAATGGTTTTTGATTTCTTTTATCCTTCATTGTCTTCCACCAAATAGACCAACTTAAAGTGAGGAGGAACACAGCACGAAGAGCAGAAACTTCCATCCCATTTTTCTGCCAGCTTGCTACGTTGGGGCCCTCATGACATATGGAACTACAAAGTCCTTTTAACAGTTCAGAGAAAGAGGAATCAATAGCAAACAACTCTTGGACAGCCCCGGCCCCTTCCCCTCTTTCTCAGTTTGTCTCTGTTTGGGGGGACACTTCTACCTGGATTTGTGGTTAACATATCCCTGGACTAGGAACAAAGAGACCTGGATTCTAGTTCTGACTCTAACCCTACCTCACTTATTTCACTTCTATTGACCTTCATTTTCTCATTGTAAAATGATTGGGAGGGTAGAGAGTAACTGTTCTCTAAGGCTCCCTTCTTGTCTAACAGAGTCAATGACAAAGTAAAAATAATGCTGTACCTGGAGTTAGGAGACCTGGGTTCAAGTCTTTTCTTAGACATTTTACTTGCCAACCATGGACAAATCACTTAATCTTACAAAGCATCAATTTATTCTAAAAAATGGAAGTAATAATTCCTGCATTATTTAACTCATGGAGTTATTGTGAGGTGTTTTGTAAGCCTTAAAGTATTATTAATTATATTATATTAACATTATATCACAATATCATGCTGTAATCCATATTATATATTATATAATAATAATAATCGTTTCATTATTATCATCATCAACAGGCTATAACCATAAAGGTCAAAGTGACTTGTCCCTTGCAGAATCCACCCAGAAGATATAGCTTTCCTACCCCAGGTTTTATCCTCATTGGCAGTTCTAGTCCTCAAACGTAGTAGAACCATAACTAGGAAAAAGCAAAAGAGACTTCATCCAAGGGCACTATTTTTAGAAGGCTCTCATAGTACTTCAACAGAGTAGAAGCTGTGGAGCTTAACAACTAGTTAGAAAAAATAATTAAATAAACAAGGTCAATAACTAAATGAGAAGTTAATGGATGGCTAGGGTAAAGCCGTTCTCCTTCTTCTGCTTTATTTTTTGTACCCTCACATAAATGTCTCAGGATCTCAGTCTCCTCCTCTCCCTTCCAGGGGCATTATCTCACCTCAGGAACAAAAGTTCCTAATTAGAACCTCCTCTTATTGTTCAATAGAGAGGCTAGATCAGAGAGAACCAATGTGGGGGAGTCTCTCTGAGCACACCCCTCCTCCTTCCTTATTTTCTGTCATGATGGCTTTAGAGAGTGACCTACATCCAATTCCATCAGCATTTTGCTCCAGGAGCCTACAGGGTCTGAATAATAGATGTTCTCAGCTGAAAAAGAGAGGTTGCCACGGAAGCTGTCGTTTCCTGGTTACCATCCCTGGATGTTTTTGATTAAGGCTTTAACACCTTATTGTCTTTCTTATTTGCCCTTAATATTCTATAATTTCATCAGCACTTCTATGTCACTGTTATATCCCCTTGTTATTTTTATCAATTAAGCTGGGAGGAAATCAATCAGCCAAAGGTTCTCTATTTAACCTCCTTCTCCATTCTTCCCTCCATTCCTCCTCTTCCCCCAACTAAAGCGCTATGGTCATCATTCTATTCTAATGCTCAAAGATCTAGTATGGCTTCTGATTCTACCTATAATGGAAAGTTCCATTTCTATAGAACTTTACTGTTCATGGGGCACTTTCAACAACTGTGGAAGCTGGTAGGTGCAGGTGTTATTAACACTCGTTTTATCAATGACTCTGCTGAGGTTCAGAGGGTTAGAGGGCACCACCATCCTTCTAGTCATTCAAATTTTCTACCCAAAAGTCACTCTCATTTCTTCACTATTCTTCATTCCCCTCTCCCTCCATATTCAGTAAGTTGCCAAGTCTGTCCATCTTACCTCCCAAATCTCTCATATCCAGTCGTATTTAACAACCAGTTCTCTGCAAAATGAATGAATGAATAAATAGATAAACGAAAATTTTTAAATGCCCAACTATCTTTAAAGTTTAATCTGTGATATTAACATTGCTTCTTTATGTCTAGATAATCGACATTAAATCAAGCCCTGATTTGTAGCATTTGCCAATTTTGAAGATATAAATGTATGCCAAAGATGTAAGCTTTCTGAGATTAGGGAGACTTATTTATCTTTGTCTCCTATATCTCATATCTTTTGGTACAATGCTGGATCCACATAAATGCTCAAAAGTTTGTAGTCACCAGTCCACTTTTTTTGACAAACATTTGTTAAGCATTGATGGCATACTAGACTCTGTGGTAGACAAAATAAAAAAATAACATTCTCCTTGCCATCAAGGAGTTCACATTCTACCTTTGTCTTTCTTCTATGGTTGGCGCCAAGGGCGTGGGATTTGATTTGTGTCCTGGCTCAGACATTTATGAAATGTGTGATACTGGCAAAACCTTAGCTTATCTGAGCTTCAGACTTTGCGTCTGTGGTTTCCTCTTCTCTTATTCACAAGCTTCTGAATGAAGCTTGAGGAAGTCTCATAGCCATGTTGACCGAGGACATTAAAAATTTATGTTATCCAGCCTCAAATGGGCCTTCACTGCAGCAAGCTAGTCCTTTTCTCCATTAATGTATTCCTTATCTCACTCACCACCGAAGCCATTCCAAATATTTTCTTCCCTCCTTAAGCTCCCTTATGCCTCCTCTACCTCTATCTCAACCGAGGATCTTGCCTCTTAAAAATTAAAATCATTCAATGCGAGTTTTGTCTTAGTCTCTTTGTCTCAAACCCGTTTGACATCATCTACTTTTTCCCTCTTTCTCCCAGTCGCTAACAAAGAGATGACTCTTCTCTGTGACAAGGACAACCTGTATAATTGATCCAAATTCAGTAGATTACATCCTCAGTCAACAACCCCCACTTCCTATTCCTTTCCTGTTGCCTTCAAACATGCCCAAGTCTCCCTAATCCTTTACAAGCTTTCAGTGCACCCTACCATTATTGTCGCACATCTTTCTTCCTATTCTTAGTCATCTCTTTGAAAAAGTTGTTTACACTCATTGCCTCTATTTTCTTTCCTCTTAGTCACTCCTCAACCCTTTGCAATCTTCCAGTCTCATAACTCCACTAAAATTTCTCTTTCCAAAACTTAATTGTTCAGTTGTTTGATCCTGTTTGACTCTTTCTGACTCCATTTGAGACTTTCTTGGCAAAGATACTGGAGTGGTTTTCCATTTCCATATTCCAATCTCATAACTCTACTGAAATTTTTCTCTCCAAAATTACTAAATCCAGTGGCATTTTCTCAATCCTAATCCCTTTTGACCCTTCATAAAATGAAATCTCATTTCCAGGAAGGCTAAGACACTGTTGAATGCCTTCTCCCTCTGGATGCTTGCTCCTCTCTTGGGTTTTTGTCACACAATTCTATCCTGGATTGCAGGATTCCAAAAGAGGAAGTAATGTTCAATGAGACTGGGATGATAGATTGGAAAGTTAGATTAGGCTTCCTAACTGTATGACCAACCCATCTTAGTTTTCTTTGCTGGCTCCTCATCTACATCACCCCCCCCTAACTGCAGGATTGTCCCAGGCCCTTTTCTATTCTTCTTCTCTATTTTCTCTCTTGGCAAGCTCATCAGCTTCCAGAAGTTTAATTACACACACACAGAGACATATACACACACACACATATATACTCACACATATATATTCAATATTTCTTTTCTGAGTTCTAGTCTCACATCATCAAATGCCTATTGGACATTTCAAATTGTCTTGGAGAGATCTTGAACTCAATGTATACAAATCTGAAGATTCCTTCTCTCTTAGTCTTTCCTTCTTCCAAAATTCCTTATTTCTGTTGAAGGCAACAACATCCTTCTAGGCTCCCAGGTTCATAACCTTGGCATTCTCTTGGACCCTTCACTCTCCCTCTTCGTACATTTGTAATCAGTTGCCAAATTTTGCCTTTTCAACCTTCACAGAATCTCTCACATCACACTTCTTTTCTCCTCTCACACATTTACCATCTTAGATTAACCCTCATCTACTCTCACCTAGATCACTGCAACAACCTTCTATTTAGGTCTTTCTGCCTCAAATTTCCCATCATTCCAGTCCATCCTACACACTGCTGCCAAAGTAATTTTTCTTTAATTCAGATCTGTTCATGTGGCTGCCTCAATCAATCAACTTTACTGACTTTCTCTTGCCTCTGGACCAAACATATTACCTCTATTAGCTTTTAGAGTCCTTCATAATTTAGCTCCAATCTATCTCTTCACCTCATTGAACATCATTCTCTCTTCTGGACTCTGCGATCCAGTCAGACTGGTCTTGCTGCTGTTCCTTTCCCATGATACTCCATCTCCAGTCTTCATGCCTTGGCCTTGATCTCCTCACATCCCTGGAATGCCTCCCCTCTCCTTCTATCTCATAGAGGCCTTCTCTTTAGACTGTAGCTCAAGTGCCATCTTCTGCGTGAAATCTTTGCTGATCCCCCCAAGTGTTAGCACCCTCCCTCCCTAACCACCATGAATTATATTGGACATATTTGTATTTATTAAATTGAATATTTATGCCATATATGTTTTAATATGTAAATGTTTCCACTATTAGAAGTTAAGCTCTTTGGGCTTCCTGTCTATTCCAAGCACATAACCTGACATGTAATAGGCCCTTACCTGTTGACTGACTGATCTGTAAAATAGAACAATTTAATTACTTAAAGGGTTTGGGGAAGAAAGTCCTCTGTAAACCTGAAAACACTGTCTGTCGATGTGACTTCTTTCTTTCTCTCCAAATCTTTTTCTGGATGTTATTGTTTGTGTGATTGTTGTGTTGGTGTGATTCAGCCTCTCTGTTTTCCCAAACAGCACAATCAAAGCATCCAAACTGTTCTAGCACAGCACGTAATTAACTTTCCATTTCTCTGATCCTGGGCTGGACACATTATTTCCTGTCTGCATATAATCGTGTTAGTGTTCTTTACAGCATAATCCAATTTCATTCATAAAATGAAATCTCATTTGCAGGAAAGCTAAGAATTACTGAAAGTTTTAGAAATATCAATAATTCCCAAGGAGTGTTCTACCAAAGGTAATACTCATCTTAGTGTATGTGTGTGTTGTTTGAGCCTATTTTCAAGCCAAATGTTTGTTCTTTTTCTCTCTCCTCTAATTGGGTAAATTAGAATAATAGCAAGTCAGACTTGGAAAGGATTTCAGAGAGTCTCCAAAACACCCTTCCCCACTTTTTTTTAACACTTTCGGAAACTGAAGCACAAAATGGAGGGTGTGGGGAGGACTTGCCCAAGACCACATAGAAAGCGAGTGGTAGAGGCAAGACATAACCAGGGGGCTGCTGACTCTCACTTTGATGATCCTTAATTTGCCATGGTCAATCAGAACACAGGGTTTCTGGCTGAACTTGCAAGAGGGAGAAGCCTCTTCAGGTGTCTGCAAAATTTTAAAATCAGAAATGTCTGAGGACATCACCATTGATCCAATGACATGGCCAAGTCTTTTAATCTCATCCAACCTTAGTTTCCTCATATGAAAGATGGGAATAATAGCCTCTATTTCCCAGGGTTGCTGTGCTTTGTAAGCCCTAGAGAATTTATGTAATAAATAATATATTATATTAGACATTATATAAATAAAAAGTAGCTCTTATTATTAAAGTCTACCTGAATCTTCTCTTCATCTTTCAAAGCCCAACTTGGGTCCTGCTTCCTTCAAGAAACCTCCTCCAATAAACCCAGTCAACAAAGACCTCTCTTCCTATTGGGTTCCTGAATTACTTATTGATACTTATTGTCACTAGATACTTCCCAATTCAAGACACTGCATATTCTTTTTTGATGTGTCTTCCCAACTAGTTCACAAACTATCTGAGGATATTTGTGTCTTACTCTTTTATTTTATGCCCCATGTCAACAAGGTCAGAGCCTTGTACATAGTAGGGATTCAATCAAGGTTTGTTGACTAATTCATCTCTTCCTAGAAATGGTGCCAGATGTTGACCTAATCCAAGCATAACAGTTATTGACATAGGTAATTGACATAGTAAATGAAAATTCACCATTCTGGTCTCTAGAATAGTCTAGCTTTATTTCTGGGAATGAAAGTGTGTATGGGAGGGAAAGAGAGAGAGAGGCTTTGTTCATACATTATACTTGTAAAGAGGAACTGACAGGATTTATCCCATGTGAAAGAGGCTGGGGAGCCTTTTTCTAGAAGGGCATGTTACTGTGTAATGGAAGTGCCTTGCTCCCTGAGTTGAGCACATGTAGCCATTCTGTAACTGGTTCCACATTAATAATAACAGTAGCTGGCACTTATAGCACCTACTGTGTGTCGGGTACTATGCTAAGCTCTTTGTGAATGACATCTCATTTGATCCTCACAACTACCTGGGGAGGTAGCTGCCATTATCATCATCTCAGTTTTACAGTTAAGGAAACTGAGGCAAACAGAGGTTAAGTGACTTGTACAAGGTTGGTCACACAGCTAGTAAAGACACTCTCAAGGTCTCTCTCAAGAACTTGGGATTTGACTGTGCAACATGGGTGACGCTGGCACATAACCGCACAGCATGGCGTGCCCGCATCGGAAAGGGTGCTGTGCTCTGTGAGCAAAGCAGATTTGAGACAGTGCAAAGTAAATGTAGGATGTGCAAATTTGGAGTATCCACCCCACATATTCATACGGACTATCTGTGCCCAACCTGCGGTAGAGCATTCCGAGCTCATATTGCTCTGATCGGCCACAGTTGGACACAGTGAAATTTGACTTATCATGATGATGTCATTTTGGTCCTCTTTGAGAATGAAGGACAGCAACCAAGGCCATTTATGAACTCAATTCTTCCTGACTCCAGGACCAATGCTCTGTGCGTAATGGCGCCACTTAGCTGCCGGGGTACTACTCATGTGATAAAAAGGCTAGCTATTGACTGGCCATGTAGCTGGAGCTGGAATGCATCCAAAAGACACTAATGAGGTGGGGAATAGAGTTTGGACATCTCTTTATTTTTCCTGTCTGGCTCTATTTTGGTGAGTGACAGTAATGTAAGGGAGAGGCCTCAGGGAGTCTGACAAGTGACCCATGTTCTTTGTCTTTTTCCATTTGTTCTTTCCTGGGTTCTTCTTTGGGGGGGGGGGGGTGAAAGAGATTGGAGATGGCTATGGCCTTGGGAACTTTGAAAGTCAATAAACATTTATTAAGCACCTACTGTATACCAGGATCTGTGCTAAGAATTGCAGATACAAAGAAAGGCAAAAGATAGTCTCTGTCCTGTGGAAGCACATAGTCCAACAGGGGAAACAACATGAAAACAACTATGGACAAACAATAAATATATGTATATTTGTGTGTGTATGTATACACACATATAATAACGTAGTAGAAATTGTACATATGTTATATATAATAAATTAGAGATTATTAATTGAAGGCATGATTGTTAAGGGGGATCAGAAAAGGTTTCTTGAGAAGGTGGGATTTTAGCAGGGACCTGAAGGAAGGAAGTTAGCCAGAAGATAGAGAAGAGGAGTGAGAGTATGCCAGACATGGAGACAATCTGGGAAAACAAAGAGTTGGGAGAACTCCCTGTGAAAAGGGAGGAAGGGAAGAGTAAGGCATAAGAAGACTTGAAAGAAGGAGGGGCCAGGTGATGTAGGGCTTTACATATAGGTCAGGAGAAAAATCCACCAAATACTAGAAGCTGACATCCATGATGAAATTTGCCAAAAGTAAAACAATGAGGTGTGAAGTCCAGAATGCACTACCCTGGGCCAGTCCAGTAGTAGCAGAGATGAGAACTCATTTGTCCATTGGCTATGCTGTTTTTGGAAGTGGCTGGGTAAATGTGTCAAATTTGAGTACATTATCCCAAGTGTCTGATGGGATATAGGGGAGAGAATGACCCTAGGAATAGTGGAGGATGGGGGGAGATATTTCTTTGGTTCTGTATATCTCAGGAAATATTCCTTTATAAAAGTTAATAGATATTAATTGGTTAAATATAACTGGGTATTAATCATGGGTAGTTAAGATTGAGGGGCATACACTGGGAATGGGATAGCATTTTAAGCTAAAAGCATTAGAGGAAACTAACCCATAACTCCTTAGAGGTACCCTAGGACCCTGAGAGGAGATATAGTGGGCCTCACTGTGGGAGAATGAATCTAGAGGGTCGCTGCAGAGGTAATTATAGAATACTGGAAACAACCTGAACATCCAACTACAGAGCTATGATTAAATACGTTGTGGTACGTCAATAAATGGAAATAGGAAGTATGAAGAAATACAAAGAAATCCGGAAAGAACTTTATGAAATGATACTAAATGGAAAATAAAAAGCCCAGAGGGATCACATACAAACTATGACCACACAAGAGGAAAACAATGAAAATAAATGAAAAAAAAAAAGAATCCTTTGGGAGATGGAGAGTGACAGGAAAATTATTATATTACTTTGTGCAGTGGAATGAATAAATTAAAATGTAAATAGTTACTAAAGAAGTTTAGTTATATTGATGTTTGATATTGTTTCTAAACAAAGGAGTAGTCTAGTCTCGCAACCTGTAGGAGCTGTTCAATATTCATTCTCAACTGGTGTCCATGGCACCTGTTTGAGTTTTTTGGCTCCATTTGAGCCAATTCCCTTCGAGTTTTTTGGCTAATCAGTTCAGCTGGGGAGATTTCCCGAAGGATGACTTTTTAATGGCCCTTTGTTCAGTATGTTTGGCCATAGAAGCAACAGATTCTGTCACCTGTTTGGGGAAAAGCTCTCTAGTTTCCTCTGCTATTTAGTCTCTCTCTTCACTAAGTGGCCTCCGCTATTCCCGAAGATTGCTTTTTGCTATTTGTTATCTTGACACTTGGCCTCATCTGAGGGAAGGAGAACAAGATACAGATTTGCCCACAACAAATAAGCAAGAATCCATTGGGTGATTCCCAACACATTTCTGCCTTTCCCTTCTGCCTGCTCAGGGAGCCCTGGGTATTTCTAATCTGCATCCAGGCACTTATCCTGGAGACAGCCAAGTTTCCGTTAATTAGCCAGTTGTGAAATGTTGTAAGACAGAGACTATCAATTGTTTTGAAAGGAATTTACCCTTCTGGCACATAGGAAAAAGAGACAGTTGACAGCTTGTTATGATTAATCTGTATCTCCAGATTACAGGGAATCAGGCCCCAAATGAACGAGACTTTCAAAGCTCAGAGCCCCAAGGCACTGCACCAAAATGGGAGGGAGGATGCAAAGAAAAGTACATTTTCAATGAAGCCAGTCTATTCTGAGTCAGCCAGCTTGCCATGGAGAGGAGGGCGGGGGGGGGGGGGGGGGAGAAGCAAGAAAGATCATTTGGAACAAAATAGTGATGATGTTCAGGCTTTTTCACAGAACAAAAAACCTGACAATTATAATGAAAACACACCTCAGAGTGTGAGGATGGTAAGTAAGAAAGGAACACAAAATTGGATTCTCGGGATTTTTCTTAGGAAAGGGCTCTGTGTTCTTTAGGAGTCCTGGGAACTAGGGAGGTGAAAAGGGTCTAGCACAGGTGGCATGGATCTGTGGTTTTGGTGAGAAGGATCTAGTTGGCTCTTTTTAATAACAACCACATTTTACAAAGGAGAAGCAATGAAGAATCTGGGAGGCTAAGTAATGACTGGCATTGGACAAGACCATGTTCATTAAATCCAGCTGAGCTAATGCAGAGAATTGCTTCTTCTTATATTTGATGGTGTTTATGTAGAAGAGATGCTGAAACCAGATAGGAATGGGTACAAGTAGAAACAAGGGACTCAACTGAATTCAGAGAGAGGGTCCCATAGTTTGTTGAGCTTGAGACTTGTTAAAAATTTACTTCCTTGCCTCCTCCTCTCACCAATTCCAAATGCATATAAAGATAGTTTTGTTCTATTTTATCAGATAATTCAATGAAAATTAAATTGTCCAAGAACAAGGTTAATATTCCTAAAGTAGAGGTCTGACCAGCTCTCCCCAGCTTCAGTATTTCCCTAAGTGCCTCTCTCTAGGATGAAATACGAACTCCCCCAGCATTTGAAGTCTATTACCATCTGGCTCCAACCTGTCTTTCCAGACTGACTTAGCAATGCTCTCCTGCACACTTTATATTCTTGCTAAACTTGTCTGCCTGCTGTTGTTTCTTGCTCATGTTGTTCAGTTTCTCAGTTTTGTGAATTTGCATATGTACAGAATGATCTTCATCCTCATCCCTAGCTGCCTTAAAGGCTCAGCTTAGGTATCCTCCAACATGAGCCCTTCCCCCCCCAAAAATATTTTCTATTTCTATTTTTCTATTATTTTCCATTTATTCTGCCTCATGAGACAATATAGTATAGTAGAGAAAGAACCAGTCTCAGCCAGGAGTCCAGGCTCAAGTCCTGACTCACATACATACCATTTGTGGGAGCCTGGGTATGTTATGCTTCCTCCCCATGCTCTGGGCAGCTCCCCAAGACTCTAGGTGCAGAGAAGTCATCAGCATGCCTTGGCTGAGATTCCCAGATTCTTTAGTATCTCTTCTTTGTAAAATGTGGCTGTAATTAGGGAGAGCCAGTTGGATTGTTAACACCAAGACCACAGATCTGTGACCCCTTTGCTGGACACTTTATACCTCCCTATGCCCCAGGAGTTCTTTAGATCAGTGAAATAACAGATCTGGTCCCTTGTCTTATTGTAAGTTTGTATACACAACACCTGGCACAAAGTATGAGCTTAATAAATTCTTTTTCACTTATTTATTTCATCCATTTGTGTACATAATTTGTCCCAAGAGAATATAAATTCTTTGAGGACAAAGACTCTTTCATTTCTATCTTCTTATTCCCAACAATTAGCACTGAGCTTTGTATTTGCAATAATAATAATAAAAAATAGGTGCTTAATAACTGTTTGAGAAATTGAAGAGTCAAGACTCCCTAGGTTCTAGTTCCCGTGAGGATGTCTCATTCCTTTAGGAATTCTGTGGTGCCATCCTCTTGTGAGTTCCATGGCCTCCGCATGGAAGGAACTCAAACTGATTTCATACTTGTGAGGAGGGATGGAGGGGACTCATGCCAAGAAGCAGGGCACTTCTCTGGGTACTTACTAAATGCTTTTTGGTTGCTGATGAGGTAACATCTTGATGAGGTAATCTTCTAGTCGTGAGACTTTTGGGGTAGCACTTGATGCTATTGGTTCTCATTTTGAGGTGATCTGGTCCCATGAAATGTAGCTCTTGCTTGAAAGCCACGTGGCTGGTATTATAATGACACTCAAGGAGGATTTGGAAGGCACCCAACAATGTATTCATTTTTGGGAGGATGAGACAGTTATTATCCTCAGTCCTTTGAGTTGAAATGATAGCCTTTCATCACATACAGCATTAGGGTGACAGGGTTCAAAGGTCCCCAGCCAGTTGACCTGAAGCTTAATTTTTCACAAAAGGTGACCTAAAGGGGGAAAGAAAGAATTCAATTATTTCCAGCCTTCCTCTTCTCCTCCACCTCCTTTTCTGAAATGGGAGGACGACAATCAGAAGGAGAAGCAAGTCATTTTTTTCCAGGCTGTAATGAAAAATTCAAAGTTCTGAGGTGTGTGTCAGAAGGAATAATATACATGAAATTACTTTTGAAGTACACCTTGTTATTTGCTGTTGCTCAGTCATCCAGTCATGACTGACTCTACATGATTCCATAGATGTTGTCTGTAGGGTTTTCTTGGCAAAGATACTAGAGTGGTTTGCCATTTCCTTATCCATGTGCTCACATTTTACAGATGAGAAACAGAAACAAATAGGGGTTAAGTGACTTGCTCAAGGTCACATAGCTAGTAAATATTCTGAGGCTAGATTTGAACTCAGGTCTGCTTGACTCCAAGCCCAGTGCTCTATCCATTGCACCACCTAGTTGCCCCTATACATGGATATGCAAACATGATTTTGGTAATTATTAACATTTTTGATCAATGACCAAATCTTCCTTACCATGGCATAGGTTAGGTTAAGAAGGGATTGGATCTTGGGGAGAACTTGGAGAAGCCCTCAATAATTAATAAATTCCAGTGACTCCTATGACCTCAAATCTTTCATAACTTGGCTTGTATCTGCTTTCCAGTCTTGTACTTTATTCTCTTACACACTCTATGATACAACTATAACGGTCTACTTTCTAGTCCTCATACACTATACTCCATCTCTCAACTCCACGTCTTGCGTTGGCTTTGCCCCATGCTTGGAATGCTCTCCCTCCTCACAATTAATTCTTGGCTTCCTAGGTCCCCTTCAAGACTGAGGTTCGCATTTTCCATATAAGGGAAGCCTTTTCTGGTCTTGACTCCTCTCCACCCTTCGCTTCTACTCCTACCCCAATCCAATGCCTTCTCTCTGAGATGACCTATCTTATGTGCACATGATTATTTCCATGTTGTCTAAAGTGTTGTTAGATTGTACATGGGTTCAGGGCAGGGATCATGTTTTTTACCTTTCTCTGTGTCCTCATTGCTTAGGACAGTATCTGGCACAAAATAAGTAGTTAACACTTACTGATCAACTCACTGACACACTCACTTAGTAGCTCTCACCATTTAGCCCTTGCAATTTCTGATTTAGGGTGAATACTAGCCCTATATATTATTATCCAAGAAGGAAAGGTAGTAACTGAAGTGGAGGAGACTGGAGTAAAGCCTTTCTTTCAGTTGACAGAGTACCTCACCTAGAGTCAGGAAGACTTATCTTCCTGAGTTCAAATCTGGTCTCAGACATTTACTAGCTGTATGACTCTGGGAAAGTCACTTAATCATGTTTGCCTCAGTTTCTTTACCTGTCAAATGAGCTGGAGAAGGAAACTACTCCAGAATCTTTGCCAAGGAAATCCCAAATGGGGTCATAAAGAGTCTGATATGACTAAAAATAGCTGGACAGCAGCAGCAACAACACATAGGCAAGGTGTGACATATCTGAGATTTCAACTCAAGTCTTCTGACTCCACATTCAATGCTTTTTCTACTACAGACTATAGCAAAGCAGAGGTAGGGTGGACCCAAGAAGAGCTTTTCTGGCTGCCCCTCTCCCTCAGGTATGGGGACAAACTTTGCAAATTTCCTCTCTGAAGATCTTTAAAGAGGAGAATAGGAAAAAAAAAGTGTGGTTGCTTTTAGTTGCGTTTTTGCTTGAAGGCAGTGGGACAGATAAAATGACACCCCCAGCATATTTCTAAGCTTTCAAATAGATGTAACTGCTTTTTAATGATCTCCCTTCACTAGGCCTGAAATCTCTCCTCCTTTCCAAGTGACAGTAAGAGCAGTTATGAAACAAGACAGATTCCTTCCTCCTGGGCATCGACTGCTCTACAAATCTGCTTTGCCTTCCTGTCATAATAGCCTGTGGAGGAAGGCTGTCTAAACTGGCAGTTACCTGCCAGAAAGAGAGAGGCCAGTTTCAAGCACTATCCATTCAACTGTTCCTCCTGTCCCTTCAGACCTAGAACACATGAAAATTACTTGTAGAAGGAAAGAAATCCCGGTGATTTCTCTTTATGTAGTAAAGGGTAGGACAAGGGAGGAGAACCTTCTGCCTCAGGGCTACATGTGGCCCTCTGCATCCTCAAGTGTGACCTTGAGGTTGCAGTTTCCCCACTGCTGGGGTAGGAGAAAGAGTTTCTGATGTTTGAAACTCCCCAGTTCCAGAGCAGGAATCCTTGCTTAGGATGAGGTTCAACCTCTGACAAATCCAAGAAGAGACTCCTCTCTCTTGTGCATTTCAACGTTTTCTCTCCCCACTTTACGATGCTTGCACTGCCTTCTTGCAGCCCACAGCCACCCATTGGGAAGCTCCCATCCAATTCTGGGTCTTTGTGGACACATCCTTCCTCATTCTCCCATCCCTGTCTTATTTCTCAGAGCCTTGCTCTGTGTTTGAGAATTGCACATTGATGAATGAAAACACCAGAGTTGGAGTCAGAGGAGCTGGGTCCTTCTATCATATCTACTGCTTCTTTCCTGAGTGACCTTGGATGAATAAGCCACCTGTTCCGCAGCTCGATTTCCTCATAAGTAAAATAAAGAGCTTGGACAAATAACCTCTAAATCTTCTTCTGTCATTGATAACTAGCTGAATGACCCTGAGCAAGTTGCTTAACTTGCTCTCTGGGTATCAGATTTTTTGTCTATCAAATGAAAATGCTGCAGGAGAAGTTCTTTTATACCTTTAAATTTTTTTGTTCTACGATTTTTCCCAGTTCTACCATTCTACAAATATATGGATCTCAAATACACTTGTGTTTTAATAGCTGTTGATTTTAAAAATTGACTGTGAATGTCAAGGATTCCTTTAGGGTCAGAGGGAGAAAAGAAATATTCCCTTTACATAAAATTAGCTTTGCTTGCCCCCCTGTTTCTGAAAAATTGAAATTCATTCATCATTTATTAAGTACCAATATGTTTTAGTATAAAGCTAGGTTGTAGAGGAGAAGCAAGAATAAAGAAGACTGTTCCTTCCCTTAAGGAGCTTAACCAAAATAGAACAGTGAAGCATCTGGGTCCTTAAGAGACTTTCCTCTCTCCCAGGTCCTTCTAGGTTTCCCTATCGCTGTCTTTTGGACAAGAGCATTCCTTATCCGGCTCATTAGTTTGGGTACATGGAATGTAGTTTCTTCCTCTGCAGAAGTACAGAGAGGGGACAAGTGGAACAGATGGATTTCTACTTGAAGCAGCCTTTTCCTGACTTCTCAAAGACAAGTGTTCTTCCAGCATCACCAGCTTCCGTGGGACATGGTGTTCTCTACTTTAAGAGCCACTCAGCCTGTAGTTTGGCCTCCTTGGCTCACAGCTATAACAGTAACATCAAAGATACTCCTAAACCCTAGCCAGCAATTAGGTATTCAGAGCCAGGAGCTGCTTAATTGATGGAATAATTGTCAGAGAGTAGGGGCAGTAGGGAATACTCAAATCCATCCATACATTTAGACTCTGAATTTTTCCATTATGAGTTCATGCTTTAATAAGGAAATGCTGATTATCCAGAGTCTAGAGAAATAATTATGGGTTCTCAGTTCATGAGAAAGAATTAATGTTGGCCAAGGAAAACTGAGTGGTATCACCCAGGTGCACCTGGGGCAAGTTGACAAAGTCCATAAGAGGAGAGTCAAGAAATCTAGGAGATTAGATCTGTTACACATAAATTCTCTGTTGTAAACAATCATACTTCAACCCTAAGAAAATCACACAGCCCCAATCAAGTAGTGCTCACGGTGAGGATGGTGAATCACAGAGCTGTTGAAAACAAAACAAAAAAAGGAATTGGGTGGGAGGTAGAGGATTTTCTAAGTGTTGTCCAATGAAGGTACAGCTTACTGATTTGCTAGCCTAAAAATACTTTCTCTTGAGAGAGAAGATTCATTTCCATGATCACTGCTAAGCAACTCAAGCACTTTGACATTGTACATGATTTTCGATCTTTGGAAAGCTATGCCATTGGCATATGATACTTGTTGGGTTTCTAAGATCATAAAATCACAGATCTCAGAGCTAAATGGGGTATCAGCAAAGCATCTCACCACCATGCCCATTTTGTAGATGAGGTAGCTCAAATCCCAAAAGCTTAAGTCCTAGTTAAGAGTAAGATCAAAGCCCCAGATCTCTTGTCCCAGAGGTGTAGTACAATGGAATGTGTAGTATAATAGAATGTACAGCAGAAGACCTGGGTTTGAATCTAGATTTTAAATTGCTAATTAGTTGACCATGGATAGTTTACTTAACATCACTAAACCTCATTTCTTCATCGGTAATGACATTTGTATTATATATCTATTAGACTCTCTGAGGAAAGTACTCTGTAAGCCTTAAAGTATTATGTGAATATTATTATCATAATTATTCAGAGGAAAATGTGTCATGCAAATGTACACCCTGCCTCTCAAAATTCTTTTCATTTCTTGCCTTTTGTTCTTCCTCTTCCTTCCCCTCCTCCTTTTCCTCTTTCTCCTTTCCATCTTTCTGGGGACATGAATTGGAGCTGTCATTGTTACCCTATTTAGGGAGATGAGGTAGTTCAGAGGTGGAAGCAGGGAGGCAGTTGCTGCAACCAATGACCCTAAAAAGGATGTGGGATCAGTCACATAGCTATATTAAAGACAGGCTTGCTGCAGGCCATATATGAATATTAAAGGTAAGAATGTGATTAGGTTGGAGGATGACAAAAGTTTTGTTCCCTGAGTTTATTTTTTCATTTCTTCTCCCCACTCATCATTAAAAAAAGAGTTTTGGAATTGAGAAACTGGAGGAATCTGGACCCCTAGAGCCCTTAGCAGTTTCTGGAAAAGTATTTTCTATAACAGCTGTTCTCAAAGTATAGTCTATGGACCCCTGGGGGTGTCTGGGACCCTTTTAGGGAGTCTAAGAATTCAAAACCATTTTCATAGCAGTCCTAAGATGCTATTTGTCTATTAAAATAAGCCTCCCTTTTCTAACTACATGACTGTGTGAAGTTGCATTTTCTTCATATATTTCAACAAAATTATATGTCACAACAGATTGAATGCAGACAAAGATATGAGCATCCAGCTGTCTTCTATTAAGCCAGACATCAAAGAGATTCGAAAAAAATGTAAAACAATGCCATGACTAATTTTTATGGAAAATAGAGTTATTTTTCATAAACTATGTTGTTTATGTTAACATATAAGGGATTTGGTGTTATTTTAAATGAATTAATAAATATTTTAAAATTTATCTATTTTAATTTCCAATGCAACTAATATTAATCAATATGACCCACCTAAACAAAAGCTTTTTGAGATCTTCAAGAATTAAGAGAGTAAAGAGGTCCTGAGACCAAAAAATTTCAAAATTGGTGTTCTAATAGGATGCTGACTAAATATAGTTTTTTTTTTTGTTCATTGTATCTGACTTTTTATGACCCCATTTGGGGTTTTCTTGGCAAAGACACTAGAGTGATTTGCTATTTTATTCTTCAGATTATTTTACAGATAAAGGAACTGAGGCAAACAGGATTGAATGATTTGCCTAGGGTTACAATGCTAGTAAGTGTCTGAGGCTGGATTGGAATTTAGCTCTTTCTCACTCCAGGTCTAGTGCTGTATCCACTGCACCACCTAACTGTTCTGTAGGTATCGTTTAACTATAGCAAATTAAACAGCAAATATATGGACTTTTTGATCTTAAGTCAGAGAGTTCTGAAAGATCCTGTACTTGGAACAAATAAGAGGTTTTTTTTTTTAAAGACTGATTTAATCCTGCTACCACCAACTAGTTATGGTGGCTCTGTGCCAAGATGCTTGACACCTTCAGCATGGAACCTTCAGGTGGAGAGGAAATGTCTGTTCCAGTCAAAGCTTGGAGAAATGGACAGAACCATAAAAATGTCACAGACTCTTCCGTACTTAGCTCATAACATGGGATTCAATATTTCTATTTTTAATAGGAGTTATTGGAATACTACTGTATTGTAAGAAATAAGGGAAAAAATGCTTTCAAAGGGACATTAAAGGATTTGTTTGAACTTTTGTAGGTCAATTTATATTGTAACCTCAAGACTGTAGAAAGGAACAGTTTTGAAGACTTTTATGAACTGATGAAGGATGCAGTAGTAAGTAGAACCAGGAGAACAGTGCATGCAGTAGCAACAATGTAACCATAGACAACTATGAAAGCCACGAACAACGCAATCACCTTTGTGATATCGTTCGTCCTCCTTGAGAATGAAGGACGAGCAACGATGGCAACAACGGCCATCCACGGTTCCTGAGGATCAGTGATAAAGCATGCTATCCACCTCCTGACAGAGGCTCAGTCTACGGCATGAGACCTCTATTTTTTGGATGCGACAAATGATTTGTTTTGCATATTTGTTGTGAGAATTTTTTGTTTTTGTTTTATTCAGTGGGACAAGGACTAAGAAAGAGAGAAAATAAATTTTTGTCAATTTCAAAATACAATTTCATTTTAGAAAGTAAAAATAAAAGAGTTCTAGCAGACAGACCTGGACTATAAGCAAGAAAGAGATTATACCCCAACCCAGGAATTCAGCTGAAGCCGGAAGCTGAGAGAAGCTTCGTAATCTCATCCTCAGGAAAGCTGCATTTAGCAATGTTCAGCCGCTACGCAGAACCAGTGGAAACAGCCCCAACACCATCCGGGAACAATGCTCAGCAAAGACTTGAGTAGAGCTGAGTTTGAAGACCACACCAGATCCATAACAGTGAGGGCTGGGAGATGATATCCCAGAAGACATGGATGGCTCTGTGTTGTTGGAATGGGGGTTGCCTTTCACAAGCCCCTACCAATGTGACTGGCCACCAACGAGAGTGGATGAACATGTGATTCACTCAAATCAATGTCATTTATAATATAGTGTATTAAAATGTTTCCTTCATAAGCCTGGGATACACTCTCATGCAAATATTCTCCCTAAAAATTGGGAAGAGTGAGCACATATAGGAATAATGTATGAAGAGGCCCATAAGGAGGGAATCCTACTATGTAGCTGGGGGACACATGGGAAGATTACCTGTGGGAAACAGGTATGGCCAGAGGGCACTGTGCAGCAGCACATGCATAAGAAAAACATGAATCCAAAGAACATGAAAGGAGAGGCAACTGTTACTCTGATAATGCAGGGTCACCATTACCTATAGATGGAATAAGCGTTTATTAAGCACATACTGTGTGTCAGTCACTGTGTTAGGCACTGTACAATTATCATCTCCTTGGATCCTCAGAACAAAACCTGGGAGGTAAATGCTCTTATTATTTCCATCTTACAGATAAAGAAACTAAGGCAGATAAGAGGTTAAATGATTTGCACAGGACCACAAAGCTAGTGTCTGAGGTCAGAATTGAACATAGGGCTTCCTGACTCTATTTATTGAGTCATCAAACTGTCTCTGGAACTAGGTACAAAATCTGGTCCTGGAGTCAGGAAGACTTGCCTGAATTAAAATCCAGCCTCAGATCCTTAGGAGCTCTGTGACCCTGGCCAAGTCATTTGACCTCTGTGGCTTCTGTAAAATGGTGACAATAATAGCATCTACATCCCCGAGTGGTTGTAAGGATTAAGTGAGATCATTGTAATGTGCTTATTGTGGTGGCTGGCACATAGTAGATGCTCTATAATAATGAGGAAGAGGAGGAGAATGATTTAAGAGCTGAAGGTAGAGCTCAGGTTGTTCACATCCAAATCTAGTGTTTTTTCCTTTATGAAATGACCCTGTTAGAGATGTGGTGACAGGTTAGAGTTTGAAGGGGGTCTTGAAAACCAATCCCGAACGATTAGGAAAACTTTCTTTCCCTTCCCAGAGTCCTGTTGCCAAATATGTCTGCATGTCATTGTTCCTCTAAATGGCTGCTGAGGTCTTTGGCAGCAGAATAAACCCCCAGTTCTCCCTCTGACTGAGCTGCACCATTTTACATTTGAGATCTACCTGAAAATTAAATCCAGCTGGAGGTTTAGACGCATCCTGGTCAATGCCAGTGACATGCAATATTCCAGCTCAGCTGCAGAGATGTTTAAAGGCCTTGGCTCAAGTGGAGCCTGGCTAGGACTTTGATGCTATTGGCTGATTGCTTGTTTTTAATTTTCTTTTGTCTCTTTTGTCCTTGCTCCACTGTCTCTAGGTTTGGAGAGGGAACTGTGTCCCTTCATGACAATACACTGTCTTTACTGGAAGGAGTGCACATAACAAAGAGAGCGATTTTCTGAAAAATGCCAAGGTTGGTTATTATATGTGCCTTCTGATATTCTTCTCCATGAGCTGTTGGGTCTCACTTTGCTTCGATGCTTTGAGTCATAATAAAGGAACTATAGCATTAGAGCTAAAAGGGAAAGTTATAGGCCTTTCAGTGCAAATGCAGTGTCTGAGCTGAAATTTGAACCCAGAGCCTCTGACTTCTAGTATGATGGACCTCATGGAGATTCTTTCCCTTGCCTCTTGACACTTTCGTAGCTAAATGCATGATCTTCTAAATCACCAGATATTATGTGTACATAGCCTTGAATACATGGCAATGCAGAAGGCCCAAGAGATGGACAATTCTGCCTTCTCCAAGTTCGACTTCTTCCATCAGAAGAGCTGGGTAGTTACAAGTGGAGATAGGAATTTCTTTAAGGGAAATACTTAATTCAGGAAAGAATGGTCTGAGAATTGGAATTAGGCTGACAGTACCACACTGAACACAGAATCCTGCTCCTTCTCACTTCCATTGTCTGGCTCACTTTGCTTTCCTCTGCTCCATACCTATCCAAATCTTAACCATCCTTTAAGGATTGGGTCTTATATTATGGAATGTTAGATTCTCAGGATGTCTAGAGGTCACATCTGTCTGGCTATCACTGAAACCTTTTCAGGGGATACATGAGGTTAACACTATTTTCATTATAATATTGACACAGTTGCGGCAACTAGGTGGTGCAGTGGATAGATCTGAAGTCTGAGAGACTCATTTTCCTGAGTTCAGATCTGACCCTACACACTCATTAGCTGTGTGACCCTGGGCTAGAAACCCTGTTTGCCTCATTTTCCTCATCTATAAAATGAGTTAGAGAAGGAAATGGCAAACAGCTCCAGTATCTTTGTCAAGAAAACTCCAAATGGAGTCACAAAGAGTCAGACATAACTGAAATGATTAAACAAGAGCTAAGACATTTAAATTTCTAATACAGTAAGCATCAATCGACATAATCCACATAAACAAAGGCACTTTAGAGCGGTCTTCAATAATTTTTAAGAATGTATAGGGGCTCTGAGACCAAAAGGTCTGAGAGTGCTGGTCCAACCCTTTCACTTTCCAGAAGACCATATGGAGAACTCAGTTCCCTGGCCATCCAATCTAGTCTTTCTACCATACCAGGCTGCCTCAAAGCCCATCTTTTCCAGGAAGCCCTATCCCTACACCTCCATTTCATATTATTTTTCCTACCTGACTACCATTCTTAAAGTAAAACTAATTCTGTTGTGAGAATATCAAGGTCTTCCAGTGCATCCTGGGCTGTCTCCAGTCATCCTGATGAATATCTGGTCACTAGATTCAGATGGCTCTGGAGGAGAAGTGAGGCTGGTGACTTGCACAGCCCTCCCTCACTCCAAACAAAGTCAAGTGCAAGTCATGTCATCATTTCACTGATGGCATGATCTTCTTTGGCAATGAAGGACGAACACACACAATATGGGGGAATATATAAGTTTTATCTTCCCAACTAAAAAGTAACCTCAGAGACTATAGAGATACATCCTTTGTATTGATCAACAGCACAACATAATGATAGACATGAAGTAGATGCAGAGCTAATTCTGCAGTAGTCTGAAGGCAATTAGTAGCTAGTCTTACCTGGTTACTAACCCTTTTGCATTTTCTTTGGTTCCATTAATAATAAGGAAGATTGCTGTAAGATAATACAAGGGTCATCTTTAATATGAATGTACTCTAAAGCCAGTTGGACATTATGTTACAAGAATAAACACCAAATACTTGGAAAACATTCAGGCTTGTTAAGCTTAATGGCTACTGAATTTAAGTGAAGCATGACCAATTTTTGTAAACACCATGAAATGGAATGGTACGGACGCTCTCATCCCCTTTAATTGGAAATAGCATTTTTCTATTTCAGAAAGGTCGTGTGCCGGGGAGATCAGGAAGGCTGGCAGCCAAGGAGGGCATATGGGAAGATACCCAAATTGGATGCTGGTGGGCAGATGCTATAAGCTCCTATTTGACAAATCAGAGTACCATGCTCAGACCTTCTCTGCGGTACAGAACCATTATTCATAATCACTGGTGATAAACTAACCTTGGGGTTAGAAAAGTTCTCATGAAATGCACTCTAAAATGACACTTGTTCTGAGCGTGGAGAGGGAACTGTAATCACTTTCTATCTCCCACAGTAGCTGGAAAACTATGTCATTGATGAACAGACAGTGCAGGGAGAATGGGCTCCTTATAAAATAATGCCAAGAAGACTGTGAGGTCTACTGCTAAGACTTGTACTCTCTAATGCACAGCTGTTTCTGTGCAAAATGGAAGCACATATGTGGTGAACTGGAAAGAATGAGGATAGATATTGGCAAGATCATCAATTTAGAGCTGGGAGAGACATGAGAGACCCTCAGGTCAAACCCTCTCATTTTACTAAGGAGGAACCTGGGTCCAGAAAATTGAGTGATGTCCAAAAATCACATCAGTTGGATTTAAATCTTCTAGGTCTTCTCTGATTCTAGATCCATCATTTATTCTTCCTACAACTCAACCTTTCAGTTAGAGGAACCCTGATTATTTTCTAGCCTGGGGATTCTGAGTTAATCATTTAATTTCTTTGGGCCTCAGTTTCCTCACTGGCATAATGAGGGTTTTGGGCTAGATGACTTCTAAGGACATTCCTAACTTTATGTCCATGAACTGGTAGCCCTCAGGGAAATGGTGGTTAGATGCCTGAATGTAACCTGTTAAGTTGAAATTCACCAGCCTATAGAATCTACCTTACCCATGTATCTCATATGGTGAAGGACAGAAAATAGAGACGACACAGGGTTTCTGGCCTCATCAAGTTCTCAGCTAATTGCAGGCTAGGCTGAATCAGCTATCCAGACTGCAAACTCTGTTTTGAAATAGAGATTTTTTTTGTGGGGAATGAGACCCTGAGCTCCCCATCCAGATCCTTCAAAGATTCAAGAGCTGCTGATGCAACTGAAGGAGCTACAAGTTTTGGAGGTGACTGCTGCTACCATCTCAGCCTAGAAGTTCCCCATGCACTCTCTTGCTGAGAAGTGTGTGATTTCACATGTGACTTCAGGGTGCTGGATCCAGGAGATGATGTAGTATACTTGATGGAGCAGTAGACTGAGTTACTAGCCTTAGACCTGGGTTCAAATCTACCTCAGACACTTAGTAGTTATATGACTCTAGGCAAATTACTTAAAAGAAAACACTCTGTTCCTCAGTTTCCCCATATGAAAATAGATATATGTGGAGACTCAATGGCCTCTAAGTTTCCTTTTGATCCTCAAACTGTTTCTACTCATAAGGTCCATGGCTTGTCAATAAAGGTGCACAGCTTGCATCTTCAAGCTGGGGAATAGGAGAGAAAGTGTGGCTAGTTAATTAAGGCTCCTAGTCCTGGTTTCTGATCCAGAAATGAGCTCAGGCTTTCCCTCAGCTCCTTCTTTTTGTCCATCCCATCAAAGACCCACAACTTTCTGTGGTTTCTTAAATTGTTGGGCTGTGACCCAAGCTCACATGGTCAATTGGTTTCTGTAGGGTTACCCCAGGGATGTTCAGGTGGAGACATGTGAAAGCAGGAAGTTTAGAGCCTGACAGTGACAGATCTGCCAGTCATAAAATAGCAGGAAAGATACAGAAAGTGAGAAGGAATGGATGTCAATACTCTGTTCCCTCAAACCCCTAAATCTAACTCACACCCTTATCCTAAAGTGGTGTTAAAATACACAGAAATGGGTGTGGTCATGGGGGAAAACAAACATACCTCCCTGTCTGGTCTTCAGATTTATTGTGGCAGGACCCCCTTATGTAAAGCTCTCTGTAGGGGACCAATAAACCATAAGCTAAACCATAGCTTTTGCTATGGAATGTTCCCATCCTAGTGAGAGGCACTATATACTACTAGGTATCATACAAGAGTGATTTCCAGGCTTATGTCACTGGAAGGTCTTTAGAAGTCATGTCGTATGAACTCTTCATTTTATGGGTGAAGAAACAGGCTCCTAGAGGGAAATTGAGTTACTCAGGGTTATAAAACTTGTCCATGGAAGAGTTAGGAGTAGAATCCAGGACTCCTGACCCCCTAATCAAGTGCCTGGAAATTTCCTGTTGAGAAATAGAGATTTGGAGTCAGAAGATCTGGGTTTAAGGCTGGAACTTACCTGACATGAAGATTTTTTCACATGGAAACAATGAGTACAATGGCCATCAATACGTATTTAAGGAGGGAAAAATGGTATTTTCTCAGAGTTAGTAAGTTTTTTAGTGGATGCAAGCTCTAAAATCTGGCATCCTGTTATATCTTTTCCCATAATCTATTATAGACAGTTTAGAATGTCTAACTAGGGGTCTCCCTATGTTGCCTAGTCTTATCATCAATCCAGTGGCCATTGGCTAAATATTGACTGGCACAGAGGCCAATTTGATCTATTGTGTCTCTCTGATTTGTGCCTGTGTGCTCCTTCTTAGGCACTGTGATGGCCCTCTGATCCCAGAGTGGAAGACTCACTATATCTGTGCCAGACTTTGTACAGATATGCAGTTGGTTTTGGCATTTGTGTTGCTCAGTACTCCTGAACTCAATCACTCTGCTAATCTCAGCCAAACCTAGTCTCAATGATTACAGCCATGGGCCACCATGCCAGGTCTCTGGTACCTTTTTAAAGCAGCCTCTTGGATTGATATAAGTAGCAAGAATCAATACCTTGCTTTTCAACATTTAGGGAAGAAAGCTGTTGCCTATAGACCAGGTACTTCTATGATAATGGTCTGATTAGATTCAGAAATGCTTTATTCTAAATGATCAATTATACCCTTCAGGAAAGAAATAGACATGTTTATTTATGCTGAGAACTTCCAATTTCGTGCCTAATTTCCCACTCAGTACTTTGATGATGAGCTCTGGAGTGATCCTTCATGCTCTTTATGGAGGGCTATGAATGCCTGCAGAATCTAGATGTTGAGCAGAGTTACCTTAATAACCTTTGTGGTGAGTTCCCCATGAACAGTGCTCTTAGGAGTGTGTATGCCACTGGTTTTCTGATTAGACTCGGATCAGGCCACCTCAATTCATTCTCCCCAAGTATGTACATTGTACTCGTCCATCTGAGAAATTGGGTCTTCCAACCAGATATCAGGCAATGAGCTCAGTGGCACCCTAAATAATGGGGACAAAGCTAAGACTTTGTCACATACTTAATCTCTTTGTGAAACGGTTAAAGGACACAGAATTTGAGGTACAGTCTTGTGGTTCCTTAGGCTTTGAACTCAGGAAGAATTCTCTCAAAGCCTCACAGCACTGATTTTTGATAATGGAATTCCGATAGTTAGGAAGATTGGAATTGACCCTTGGAGCTCAATTGTGTGGTTGTCATAGTAGGAAAACCAAAACCTTCTGGATTGGTTCCACAAATAGAAAGAAACGAGACTAGAAAGATTCACCTTTATTGCTTCCACTTGTTACCAAATTCAGAGGTACCCCAAATGATCTCTGTGCTAGGAAGGCACACCACAGAGAGAATCCTGGTTATATAGCTCCTTCCCAGGTAAGCAAACCCTTGCCCTCACTGAGAAAGCCAACAAACATTTATTACATGTGCCCACCACTGGGTTAAGCTCTGAGGATATAATAATAATGACCATATAATAACAATGGCAAAGACATGGTTCCTTGCCCTCAAACAGTTCATATTATAGTGGGTGAGACAACATACAAATTACGATGTATGTACAAAATGTATAGCATAAATGGGAGATAATCTCAGAGGGAAAGTACTGATATTGGGGGTTGGTGGGTCAGGAGGGAGGAGCTGGGACGGCCTCTTGTGAGGTAGGATTATTGCTGAGACTGGAAGGAAGTCCAGCAAGCCAAGGGGTGGTGGAGGTGAGGAGAGAGAACATCCAAGTGTAGGAAAGAGCCAGTGAAAAAGCACTGAGTCCTAAAGTGGAGTGTTGTGTGTAGGAACAGAAAAAAGGTCAGCTCTCATTGATTCCTTACAGATGCACACATTGTTAAAGCAGGGATAGATCTAGCCTGATTCCCTCGTTTTACAGAGGAGGAAACTGAAGACCAGAGACTTAACCCAAGATCTTACAATTCATTGCTAGACTGCTTCACTGGCCAACGCCCACGGATGTCACCTGTTGTTCGGGTCACTTGCTCATTCCTACTTTGCAGTTTCTTATTTCTGAAACTAGAATTTTGTGTCCTTCTTATCTGTCTGTAAAATAAGAACCAATGGTTTTATGATGTCTTCACTTATCTATTTTCTTTTTTTTCTCTTTATAAAATCTTTTTTAAAATTTTTTTTAATGTTCTACAATCACTTCCTTAAAATTAAGATTTTATCCCCCCCCACATTCCTCCTCACCCCCCTCCCTCCCCATGACAGTATACAATTCTGTATAGGTTCTACATATACTTTCCTATTGAGCACATTTTCACTATAGTCATGCTATGTAGTTGAACTAAAATAAATGGAAGAAATCATATAACAAATCAAAACATAATACACTGAACCCCTCCCACACAAACATGATCTGCTATATTCTGCGAATGACTTCCATATTTCTTTCTCTGAGTGTGGAAGGCATTTTGCCTTAGAAGACCAACATTGGGATTTTTTTTTCTCAGTAAGTTCTTGTGTTATTACAAAGTTCCAAGTCTACCAGAAAAAACTCTTGCACACTGTGGTCGTTGCTGTGCACAAGGTTCTCCTGGTTCTGCTCCTTTCACTCAGCATCAGATCATATAAGTCCTTCCAGGTCTCCCTGAAGTCTTCTTGTTCATCATTTCTTATGGCACAATAGTACTCCATTACATTCATATACCATAATTTATTCAGCCATTCCCCAATTGATGGGTATCCCCTTGACTTCCAGTTTTTGGCTACCACAAAAAGTGCTGCTATAAATATTTTTGTACACGTGGGACCCTTTCCCGTTTTTATAATCTCTTGGGGATACAGTCCTAGTAGCGATATTACTGGGTAAAAGGGTATGCACATTTTTGTAGCCCTTTGGGCATAGTTCCAAACCGTTCTCCAGAAGGGTTGGATGATCTCACAGCTCCACCAACAATGAATTAGTGTTCCAACTCTCCCACATCCTCTCCAGCATTTATCATTTTCTTGTTCTGTCATACTGGCCAATCTTATAGGTGTGATGTGGTACCTCAGAGTTGTTTTGATTTGCATCTCTCTAATCAGTAGTGATTTAGAGCACTTTTTCATATGATTATAGATACCTTTAATTTCTTCCCCTGAAAATTGCCTGTTCATATCCTTTGACCATTTATCAATTGGGGAATGACTTGTATGGTTATATATTTGAGTCAGTTCTCTATATATTCTAGAAATGAGGCCTTTATCCCCGAGCTTAGCTGTAAAAAATTTTTCCCAATTTACTACATCCCTCCGAATTTTGGTTGCATTGGGTTTGGTTGTGCTTATCTATTATATTTGAAGGGATCTTATCAATCTTTCAGTGTAGAAAAATACAAGCTACATAGTTATGTAGCAGAAATGTAAACTGAAGACCAGAATATGGGACCCACCATTGACAGTATACATTTGCTGTTTGCCAGCAGCTCTGAGAATCTTCTAAGAGGCTCCTGACTCCTGGACATAGCTATCTGTCTCCCTCAGAATAAGGAATATGTATGATATATGATATACCTGATACCTGGATACTATATAGCAGAATGGCTGGTGCTGAGATTCTGAGAAACACAGTGGTTGTATTGTGACTGTGATATCCTTCCTTGCCCCATTAGTCTTCTCTGTTAGGAAGAGTGGAAGGAACTCTGAAGTACAAGGCATGAGACCTTGATTTAAGTCTAAGTTCTGCTATTTACCTTAGGTCACTTATTTTATTTCTTTAAACCATAGTTTCCTCATCTGTCAAATGAAAGAGATGAAGTAGGTGGCTTCAAAATTCTCCAATTTGAAATCTGTGATACCGAGTCTATGTGAAACAAGTTTAACTGGTCTGTGACCACAAGAATAAGAGCATGGATTACGGCCAGTAGCATTTGGTTTGGGTTTTTAAAGCTTCTTGCCTATGGGACCTAAGTAATCTCTAAAACCCCTGTGAAGTCATTGAAAGTAGAGAGATCTTTGAGAAGATACTAGAGTAGATGCAGGAGGTTAGCTCCACCTATCTACCCAGCCTCCTTCATCATCATTTTCTCCCTATGACCTTTTGTCCATTCAGATCACACCCAACATTCAAGGCTCAAATCAGGCCCTATACCCTCATAAATCCATTCCTGACTACATCATATCTTACCAATTTCTCCTCTATGAACTTCTCACTGTGATTAGTTAGGGCCAAAAGCATTTATGAAGTGCTTACTGTGATAGGTTAAGCTCTGATAATACAAACACAAGCAGAAAGACAATCCTGGTCCTCAAGGAGCTTATATTATAATGAAACAACACAATACAACACAAAGAACACGAAGAGTCTGAAAATGTGTGTTCTTTGTGGTGGGTGTGGTATAGCCAGATACTCAGAAAAAGACAGCATGAAGTCCAGGAAAGCCAAGAGTTCTGCCTGGGGGAAGGGAGGGAAATGAAGACATGGCAGGTGGCCTGGGCATCCTCCTTCAAATGGAACTTCTAAGACAAACAAGCCAATCAGCGGGACAGGCCACAGCGAGAGAAGATATCTCTAATGTGTGAAGTCAAGGAGCGAAGTGAGTTTCCAGGGTGAAGAGGTTTCTGGGGCATTTTATTTATTGTTTTATATTGTCTATTTTTTATTTATTTTCTTAAATGTTTACTAATTAAATTTTTTATTTCAGCATATACTATATATTTCATTAAATATTTCCCAGTTAAAAGGAAAATGATTTTTAGCATTCATTTGAAAAATGTTGAGTTCCAAATTCTCTCCCTTCTTCCACTTCTCTCCCCTTCTTGAGAAGGCAAACAATTTGATATTGATTATACAGGTGGGGTCATGAAAAATTATACTTCCATGTTAACCATGTTGCAAAATATAACACAAACAATATAAGGAAAAAAATAAAGAAATTTTTTTTAAAATTTATTTATTTAACTTTTTACATTCATTTTCACAAAATTTTGGGTTCCAAATTTTTTCCCCTTTTCTCCCCTCCCCCCACCCCAATACACCAAGCATCCTAATTTTCCCTATCACCAATCTGCCCTCTCTTCTATCATCCCTCTCTTCTCTTGTCCCCATCTTCTCTTTTGTCCTGTAGGGCCAGATGACTTTCTATTCCCCATTAACTGTATGTCTTATTTCCTAGTAGCAACAATACTAAACAGTTGTTCCTAAAACTTTGAGTTCCAAATTCTCCCCATCCCTCCCTCCCCACCCATTCCCTTTGGGAAGGCAGGCAATTCAATATAGGCCCTATCTGTGTAGTTTTGCAAATGACTTCGATAATAATTGTGTTGTGTAAGACTAACTGTATTTCCCTCCATCCTATCCTGCTTCCCATTGTTTCTATTCTGTCTTTTGATCCTGTCCCTCCCCGAGTGTTGACTTCAAATTGCTCTCCTTCTCCCCCACTTTCCTGTATTGTAAGATAGGTTTTCATACCAAAATGAGTGTGCATTTTATTCCTTCCTTTAGTCAAATGTGATGAGGGTAAACTTCTTGTTTTTTTCTCAGCTCTCCTCTTTTTCCCTCCACTAAAAAGTCTCCTGCTTGCCTCTTGAATGAGAGATAATTTACCCCATTCCATTTCACCCTCTCTCCTCCCACTACATTTCTCTCTCACCATTTACCTTAATTTCTTTTAAGATATGGTCCCATCCTATTCAATTCACTCTGTGTTCTCTGTCTCTGTATGTGCGTGCATGTGTGTATGTATGTGTGCGTGCATGCATGTACATGTGTGTGTGTGATCCCACCAACTACCCAGATACTGAAAAGTTTTAAGAGTTACAAATATTGTCTTTCCATGTAGGAATGTAAACAGTTCACTTCTGGTAAGTCCCTTAAGACTTCTCTTTGCTGTTTACTTTTTCATGCTTCTTCTCATTCTTGTGTTTGAAAGTCAGATTTTCTTTTCAGCTCTGGTCTTTTCATCAAGAATGCTTGAAAGTCCTCTGTTTCATTGAAAGACCTTATTTTCCCCTGAAGTATTATACTCAGTTTTGCTGGGTAGGTGATTCTTGGTTTGAGTCCTAGTTCCTTTGACTTCTGGAATATCCTATTCCACGCCCTTCAATCCCTTAATGTAGAAGCTGCTAGATCTTGAGTTATCCTGATTGTATTCCACAGTACTGGAATTGTTTCTTTCTAGCTGCTTGCAATATTTTCTCTTTGACCTGGGAATTCTAGAATTTGGCCACAATGTTCCTAGGAGTTTCTCTTTTTGGATCTCTTTCAGGTGGTGATCAATGGATTCTTTCAATACTTATTTTGCCCTCTGGTTGTAGAATATCAGGGCAGTTTTCCTTGATCATTTCATGAAAGATGATGTCTAGGCTCTTTTTTTGATCATGACTTTCAGGTAGTCCCATAATTTTTAAATTGTCTCTCCTGGATCTATTTTCCAGGTCAGTTGTTTTTCCCATGAGATATTTCACATTCTCTTCCATTTTTTTCATTCTCTTGGTTTTGTTTTGTGATTTCTTGGTTTCTCAGAAAGTCATTAGACTCCATCTGTTCCATTCTAATTTTGAGAGAACTATTATATTCAGTGAGCTTTTGAACCTCTTTTTCCATTTGGCTAATTCTGCTTTTGAAAGCATTCTTCTCCTCATTGGCTTTTTGAATCTCTTTTGCCAATTGAGTGAGCCTATTTTTCAAGGTGTTATTTTCTTCAGCATTTTTTTGGGTCTCCTTTAGCAAGGTATTGACCCGTTTTTCATACTTTTCTTGCATCTCTGTCATTTCTCTTCCCAGTTTTTCCTCCACCTGTCTAACTTGCTTTTCCAAATCCTTTTTGAGCTCTTCCAAGGCCTGAGCCCACCGGACATCCACCTCAGATGTCTGTGATACAGAGGCCCCGATCTCCACGTCTTTCCCTGATGGTAAGAATAGTTCCTCGTCATCAGAATTGAAAGGCGGGAACATCTTTCCCCCAAGAAAGTAGCTCTCTATGGTCTTATTTTTCTTCCCTTTTCTGGGCATTTTCCCAGCCAGTTACTTGAGTTCTGAGATTCCTGTCCACGCCCGCCTAGATTGGCCCAGCTAGTGCTTGGGGTCTGAGATTCAAATGGGCTTTCTGTGGCAGGCACGGCTGCTATTCAATGTGAACTTAAGTTCTGGTCCTCAGGTGGGGGCAGGGCTGTCTCCCAGGCTCAGTTCCCTCAGGGGGTTTATGCAGAGACCTTCAGTAATGGCCCTGAACTTCTGCCTGCCTGCTCGGGGAGTCCTGGGCTGCCGCTCCCTCCGCCGCTTCCTCCTGAGGGGGCCCGAGTCACGGAGACACCCCGCTCCCCTCTCGGCCAGCCTAGTCTCTCTCACTGACCTGTAGCGTCTGTGGGTGGAGAGACCTTCCTGGCCGCCGGAGATTCTGTCCCTGAAGCCTGCTCGGATCTGCTCCTCTGGGGCCCCGGCCAGGGCAGTGCTGGGGTGGGCTCCGCTTTCCGGGGTGCTACGGACCCTGGGGATGGCTTTCCAGGGCTCTATGGAATGCAAATCTCTTCCACTGTGTTTCTGTGCGCCTTGCAGTGATCCAGAATTTGTGGGGAGTTCTTCTTGCAGGAAATATATGGGCTGTAGTTTTGGAGCTAGCATACGTGAGTCTTTCTACTCTGCCATCTTGGTTCCACCCCCTCGAAAATTTTTTTAAAAATGTACTTCAATCTGTACTCAGTTTATCATTTCTCTCTCTGGAGGTGAACATTTTTCATCATGGGTTTACTGGAATTGTCTTGGATTATTGTCTTGATCAGAATGGCTAAATCTTTCATAATTCATCATTTTACAATATTGCTGTTACTGTGTGCTATGTTCTCCTGGTTCTGTTCATTTAACTTTTCATTATATTATTTCACTTATACACAGAGAGAGAGATGCACACACAGAAATAAACACACATGGCTATTTTTAACGCTTAGAATGGCACTAAGATTTTGGGATGCTGTATATGTCATGTGTGTATTTGTGTGTTTGTATACACACAGATATAAGATTCAAGTGTGGCATGCATGTGCATTTCTATATTTATATTTTACTTGTATTTACCTTAACATGGATGATTTTCTTCCTGGCAACTAGTCCCATTATACGTCATCAGTTTCCAAGAAGTATGGTAGGTCAAGGATCTGTGGGCACTCATATTCTTCTGTGTGGAGCAAGAACGATCATATTAGACCTTGTCATTAGGGTATTGAGTAAAAATTGGCCAGGAAATTGTAAGCTCTTAGCATAAATTTTTTAAAAAAGCACATCTATTTCCTTTCTTAATAGTCTAACTAATAACACTTGGAATAAAACCTTTCTGAATGTGATCAGACTATAATCAATAGAAGTAAGATAGTCTCTGGGAAACAGGAAACTGGAGAAACATGGATGGACCTTAGGAACCCAAATTATCTGCTTGTTTCGACTTTTCATTTGCATGTAATACTAGATTTATTCATCCCATAGTAAAGGAACATTTTTGTCTCAAAAAGAGCTGTTTGAAAATCTGGATGATATTTTTCAAACTCAGTTTTGTTTTTCTTGGTTTGGAGTAATTTCATTTGAAAGAGAACATCTGCCAAGCATTCTCCTGCTTCATCAAATAACCATATCCTATTTAAATTCTTCCCCAAATAGAAATGAAGGTGGAGGAGGGTGGGAAATGAGTAATATCTGAGAAAAACACAGAATAAATGGGGCTTGTGTTTGTATAACAGCTGTGTTGGGTTCCTGAATTTGTAGATGAAGCTTATATGGTAAAAACAAATTGTCCTATGTACTGATAGGCTTATGAAAGGCAGTAGAAAGTGCTGTAGGAATGTCAGAATTTAGCTCCTGTCTAAATCTTTACAGGAAAGGTTTAAAAGCCCTCAGCATACTGTGCAAGCACTCAGGCTAACAGTATATATCAAATATAGGTCAGCCTTTATTTAGGTTATTCAAAACACAAAGGATTCATGGGAGCTTATAAACTACAATTATAAATAACTCTTCTTCCCTTAAGAGAGTCCCCATCTCCCTTTAGTGTTTTTGGGACAGTTTATAGTTGAGGTTTCAGCAAAAGGGGAACATTCTTAATATCCATACTCTTATGTCCTATAGAGGGATGCCCATCATTTTTTACTATACCACATCTCCTCTTGGGTACCAATATTTATAGTGCTATACTAAGCCCCTCCCCCATTCTTCCCCATGGAAATTTGTATTTAGGTTGCTGGAAAGCCAATTCCTTTCCTATAAAATGTGTGCAATCCATGAAACTTACAACAGTATTAGAGATCAAAGTCCAAATTTATTCCTCCACATTGTTTCCCTTTCCCTTGTAACTCCTCTGAAACCATGTTCTTCTGACTTTGAGGCTTGTTTAGTATTATCCAAATAACACTTCTCCCCCTAGGAACAGCTCTCAGAATTGTCCAGGAATTCTCCTTTCTTTGTTTAGGAGGCTGGGTAATCCAGGAACTCTTTCCATCCTCCCTATCACTGCATACCCCTGGCTGCTGTCACCTCTTAACCATGTGATTCTCTTCTCTTCTGGGACCATGTGGGTCCCCCTCAGAATTCCTTAACTACTTTCCATGACTGCTATCTCTGGTGTATGTGTGTGTGTGTGTGTGTGTGTGTGTGTAGGTATATCACATCAATAGATGTATGAATTTGAATTAAAATATATAGACATATGTATTATACACACACACACACACACACACGTGTGTATATTCCCCGTGATTGAATCTCCACTTTTTATTTCCCCAGAGGTGCCAATCCTATTTCTTTTCTAATTTGTTCCTCTTTCTCTATGATCCCTCTTCATCTCCAAAAGGGAATAAATATTAAGAGGAAATAGATAATGAATTATGAAATGTATGACAAATTGTTCTATATTAATTTTGTCTACCTCCTGGAAGAGAAGTGATGGGCTCAGAGTTTTTTGTAAGAAGCCAGAGTTGACTTAGTCATGTGTTCCTTCCTCTCCCCTCTTCCCTTCCACCTTGTTCTAAGATGATGGTGGTAGTTTCTTCTAAGATCATTCTCAGGATAATTATTAGAGCTTAAATTGAATAGTCTGCCTAGAGCAAGATAACAGCTACTTTCTAAGGTCACTGAGCAAATGCCATCCTTACACTAATTATGAGACACTACTCATTATAAGCTTTCTCATCATCCCCAGATAGAAGCCATCTACTTTTGAAGCTGATGAGGGTCTTAAATGTGTGCTAAGGACAAGCTGTCCAAAGGACCAATAAGGAGTTTGAGGAAAAAAAATGTCTGCAAACTTGGCTAGGTCTATACTCATCAATGAATACTCCCAAACCATCAAGGCTGATTGTGAAGTATGGGTGCTAAGTAACTGACATCAGACATGGAGTTTTTTCTCTATATAAGCAAGAGCAAATTGACCTCAGACTGCCCTCTGCTGAAAATCTATGCTGGTAACATTTAGCCTCCTATTGAAGAGTACTTGGCTGGGAACTATTGCTCAAGGGGGATGCAGTAGCTCATCCTCCACCAACACAGATGCTGACAAGAGATTCCTTACAGTCCTGAGGGGAACATCAAAGGATGTCTCAATGCAGAACTCTTCCCCATCATCTTAGGACTTGACTGGCTAGTCTAAAGCTATTAATGAATTTTATTGGGATACATAAGTTACGTGATAACTCTTCCCTTTACTTTTTAGTGGCATGGTGATAGTGCTTACCACATAATCATCTAGGATTTAGCACAGTTCTTGGCATACAGTAAGTGCTTAATTGTTGCTTTTTTTCATCCATTCATTTAGAGAACTTTTGTTGCTAAATGTCAGGGAATAAGCAGGAGAGACTGACCACCTGTTTAACTTCTGAAATTATCTCCTTGGACTTAGGACAGGGTCCCCCTCTAGTTCTCTTGAAATTGTGTTGCTGCCAATTGGGACAACATTGGCCATCCTTTGTTCTTGCCATATGACCCAGCCCACCTCATTTTACAGATGTGTATCTCTAATAACTTCCTTGGGTTAAATAGCTTCTGGATCTTTTTCGGTAAGGTATTGTAACCCATTCAAACCAACTGTGTTCCTTTACATTATACCATCAAAACTTCATGTAGTCGACATCTGGTATGTAACCAAATAATAAAGGAATCTGCCCAATGACTTTTGAGAATTACAAACAAATTTCTATGTTAAAATAACAAGTGTAAGCAGAATTCAATAAACCTATGCTTCATAGTAGCATGAGATTTATTTGTGATAATGGTGGCTGTAGTTGTTTTAACTCTTCAGTTTTGGGTATTGATTGGCCTTGGAGCTGGAAGACTGGAGTTTGGGTTTTAGCTCTACTTCTTGTAATATTTGGTAGTAGGATTGTAGGTTCAAGTGGAGGCTTTACTTTTGACAAGAAAGAGAATTGAGATTGGAGAGAAAGAGCATGGTCTGAGTAAGAGTACAGAGATGTTTAAATGAATGGAAAAATTAGAGTTTAGGACCTTAGAGGTAGAACAGTTTCAAGTAATGGTAGAGCCTAGGTTATGAAGAATTTGAGGGATTTCTCTGCTTAGATGTCTTATTTTTTTTCATTAAAGCAAAAGACAAAGTTTTCTGCTGAATGTGAGAAGGGATAGAGGAGAGATGTGGAGAAGACCTAGAACCCATGCTGTGGTGAAAGAGAGAGAGAATTGGTAAGAATAAAGGATTGCTGTGTAATGTTGTTTTCCTTTAGTTTAACTGATGCCCTTTATTTACGTCGTCATCTCTGGACACAGCTCCCAGCCCCCACCTGAATGGAACTCTCCCTTGTAACAAATAAAACCAGTTTATCAAAAATAGCCAATATGCAGAGAACACATTTGAGAATGCACGCAACATTCCTCTCTCACAGCCCTCTGCCTCTTCTGACAGGAGAGAGGTATATTTCCTTATCTGTTCTCCAGGAATATGATTGGTTTTTCAGCTACTCAGAATTTTCATCTTTCTTTTAGTGATCTTTTCATTTATAGGGTTGTAATTATTGTGAATCTTGTTCTATTTCTATTTCTTTTCCTCTGCATCAACACTATTATGCATATGGCCCATCTGAGGTAAAGTAGCTTATACTCGTGCTTGAGAATTAAGCAATCCTGCTGCTTCCCTGTTTTCCATTATCAATGTCTCATCTGTTCAGAATTCTGTACCCCTGTTGATCTCCCTCTTGCTTCCAACATGGTTTTTCAAAAGGTCTAATTTAACATTTCGAAGTCATTCAAAGTTTCAGTGCTCCTATACCTATGGGGTTCTGCTACTCTTTTATGGTACTACTACCTGTCTCTGTTTCCATCTACTGTATGTGTCTCTGAAAGATCCAGGTTGGTTGATGAGTTCCTTATGTATGTAGATTGATATTTTCAAATAGCTTCTCTTTTTCTTTATCGCTGGATTTTGTCATTATTGTTGCTAAAAACTGAGGAATTATTTTTATTGATACCTTTTGTTTGTGACAACACAGTCTTCCCCACCTTTCAATATTACAAAATGGTAAAGCATCATGACTTTATGCAGTGATTGTATCTAATAGGATATAACACATTCCACACCCACTAGTCCCCTGAAACTCTACCAGGAAGGGGGAAATGAGTTTTTTTTATCTGATCTCTGGCACTGGTATTTGTCCTTACATGGAATTATTTCTATTTATAGTTTTAGAGTGTTAGTTTTGAGAACTTCCTATTCCACTTGGGTTAACCTCACTTCTAAAAACTATTTTACGGATCCTAGCCACCTCTGAATTCTGTGAAATCTCAAACCCAAAGTGTCTATGAAACACTGTCCCAATTTCCTAGTCTACATCTGTATCAGGAACTGTTAAGATGGATTTTTAACTTCCTCCCAAAGTTCTTGTCATCTTTACTTTAGCAAACAGGTTTGTTCCACTGCCTCTTTACCCATTTCATCCATTCCTTTTAAATAAGGCTCACTCTAAAAAGAAGTCATGAGTCTATTTCTCCAAGACCCCTTGACATGAGTGGGGTAAAATTGATCCTGCGTTAGCCTCTAGCTGTCCTTGTTCATCACCTGTGTTTTGTGCATTTGTGTAGCTGCTTCAGAGACTCTGCACTTTATTGCTGATTTTCATCTTGATTATTCATTCCTGTGGATTACTGTGCCTCTCTGCCAATATCATTTTCCTTATGCCGCACCCGAAATCCTCTGTGGATTTTGACTTGGCAGATACATGTAAGCAAATTTCTCTCTTTCCAGTTTAAAGCAGTCATGATTAGACTTATAGGACTATGTGCAAATATATTTTTGACTGGCCCTTATTAAGTACATTTCATCTATGTAGCCAAGGGCCCATCATTCCTATAATGTAAGCCACGATCCAGAAATTCAAATCTCAGACTCTCTTTTTACCTACTATCAATTTTCCTAATCCACCATTCTCTCTTGGAAACCCTACCTTGAATTGGCAATAGTAATGAAAATACAACCTATACCCTTAATAGTGTTCACGTCTTTGGAATCAGAGAAGCTTGGTTCAAATTCTGCCCCTGACACTTACTATATATGTGATATTTGGCAAGTAATTTACCCTCCTTGGGCCTCAGTTTACTCATCTCTAAAATGAGGATAATAGTAGCACGGTGAGGATCAAATGAGAATATATATGAAGTGCTATTGAAACCTGAAAGTACTATCACAGCGTTAGTTATCATTTGCAACATGAATGACCAAAAGTGGATAGTGGTGGTCAGGAATTCGAAAGACTCTCTCAAGAGGATCTAGATGGTCAGGAATGAGAAAACTGACAAAACGTAACCTCATTTTAGTGAGGATTTTATTGTGTCTCAATATGAAACTCTATATGAAGGAACAGTTTGACATTGTAGTCAAATCGTTATTTTTGCCCTGGTAAGACCATATTGAGAATATTCTGAATATCTCTGGGCATGTTATTTTAGAAGAGATAGAGGCAAGATGGGACACATCCAGGGAGGGAAATTAGGTTTAGAGAACTAGAAATCATATCATACAAGGATCAGTTGAAAGAAGTAGGAAAGGTTACCCTTGGAAAGAAGAGATTTAGAGGGACCTAATAGCAATCTTCAGGTATTTTTAAGAACTATTATGTGGGCTTGAAGTCAGGAGGACCTGAGTTCAAGTCTTCCTTGCCTCAGACACCATGTGGCCTTGAGCAGTCATTTTACCCTGTTTGTCTCAGTTTTCTCATCTGTAAAGTGAGCTGGAGGAGGAAATGGCCAAACACTCCAGTGTCCTTTCCAAGAAAACCCCGGAGCAGGTCATGAAGAATCAGACATGATTGAATGACTCCAAAAGCAACAACTTGGTCCCAAAAGACAATAGGGGGAAGTTTTGGAAAGTCAGACTTGAGTTTGGTGCAATATAAAACTAACCATTACAACTGTCTGAAAGTGGAATGAACTTCCTAAGAACAAAGGACTTAGAAGAAGTAGACTGGGTGGCTACTTTTTGATGACATTCAGAGGGTTCCTGGTTAGGTATGCATTGGACACAAAAGCCTTTGAAGTCCTTCTAACACTTAGATACTCTGAGATGAAATGACTTAATTTTTTTTAACCTTTCTTGTTATTATGTTATCACTCACTCACTTCTCAAACTTTTGCAATTTGTTTTCCAACCTTACTCCTTGACCAAAATGGCTCTCCAAGTTTAAGAGTGTTATCCTCACTGCTAAATCCAATGGCCCAATGGCCTTCTCTTAGCTCTCACCTTTGTTGATCTTACTGTAGTTTTTGATACTCACTAATGACCACCTCTCCAGGAACATTATTTCAAAAAAAGTTCCAACTGTTCTTCACTTCATTCCCAAATTTTCAGTCATCTTCTGTCTAGCCTCCTTGTGACCTAGAAGAACATTTTGCCCTGGGATCCCATTCTCTTGATTAGTGATTGCCTATTGCAGATATAATGGGGGAAACCATTGATTATACAACCTACTTAAAAGGAATTACCTTTGTTAGGTAAGAACATGATTGAGTCAATCAATTGGAACTCAAAAGGAATAGGACCTCTTTAAAGACCTTATATGAGAGACTTAGTTATACCTTCAGAGGAAACATCTCTTATAGAAGATCTTTTGGATTCTCTCCAGTGTTAGTGCTCTCTCTCATCTCACTCTCAATTTATTTTGTATTTACTCTGGATATATTTGATATCTAGGGCACAATATGATAATCTATGTGTATGTTATTTTCTCCTCATTGTAGAGACTTTTATTTGTCATATTCCCAAACCCTTGAACAAGATGTAGTAGGATATTAATGAATAAACTCTTACTGAACTATTATGGGCCACAAAAGAGAAATTCTTTAGACTTAACAGAATAATAGCTAAAAAGAGATTACAGAACTCCCACACAACAGAGAATTCTCTCTTACAACATCTCACTTAGTCTTGACTTAAATACGTCAGTGTTCATTGCCTCTCTCAAGGAAAGTCACTACCTTGTTTCAACTCTGCCAATTACTAGCTTTGGACTTTGTAGAAATAACATTATTTGTCTGGGTTTCATTTTTCTCATCTACCAAACAAAAGATATGACTAGAAGGCATTTACTATACATGGTGAGTTTGTGATTGTTGGACAGCTGTAGCTATTAGGACGATTTTGAAATAGGTTGGAGATTTTCCCCCTTTTAACTCTGACTTATTGGTCCTTGTCTTTCCTTTTGGGACAGCACAGAGCAAGGTTGTGTCTATTTTTAGGAGAGTCCATTTAAAACATAAATTGAGGTGTTATATTCTACTTTCCGCCTTCTCTTTTCCTTGCTAAACATTCCTTTTTTTTTCAGCCATTCCCCACATGGCATAAATTTCTTTAAGGAAGGTACTGTTCATTTTTGTTTTTGTATCTCAAAAGTCTAGGGTTGGGGAAGAAAAGACACACTATTTTAGAAGCATATTGTGTGACTTAATGGCAACCTTGTTCATTGCTTGGCAGAGGCATTTCAGCTGCACTAATAGTGTGGTTGAGCACACATTGTACAACAAACCAATGAACTCTCTATTTGGGAATATGGCAGAACAATATTCCGTTGGTCTAGCCAGATGGCACATAATGCTGCTGATTGGTCATGCGCTCTTAAATGGACCTAAAAGTCTATATAAAACAAATCAGCACATTGAGGGTGAAGGGTTAGTGGCGAGGGGGCAGGAATTGGTTGCTATCAGCAGACTATTCACTACTAAACTTAATTTTCTTTAAGTTTTGCTACTACTTTCAGTTTAGTGGACTTGCTGAACTAGTACAGTATCTGTCATATATTCAGTACCTAATAAATGCTTGTGGATTGATTGATATAACTACTCCAGTGATGGACTGTATGTCTTTTGGCTGAGAGCTAGTCCAGCTAAGAGTTCAGTGAGCTTCATAAATAATAATAGTAATGATATTGATGATAGGATTGATATTGAGTCTACTATATTCCAGGTACTTTGTTAAGTTCTTTACGAATGCTATCCCATCTGATGCTTGCAACCCTGGAAGGGAGATGCTATTATTATTTCCATTTTATAGTTGGGGAAACTGAGGCAAAGGTTAAGCCACTTGCCCAAGGTCACACAACTAGTAAGTATCTGAGGTCAGATTCAAACTCAGGTTTTCCTGACCAGACTCAGTGTTCTGTCTGTTGTGCTGTTTAGCTGCCTGACAGTGTTCTACTCACTATGCTTAGCTGCCTCATTACCAGGTTGGATGCAAAATGATGGATCGCTTCATCACAAATGAATGAATCCAAGACAAATTTTCAGGACCATATACTACCTTATGAAAGGATTGCAACCTGTATTGGTGGAGAGAGTATTCAAGATAAAACTACAAATCCTTGAAGTCCTGGAGTTTCCCTGATTTGACATTGTTTATAAACTCTTTACTATCCTGGTGCCTTTCTCCAGATGTGTCCCAGTTTGTCAATAGATTTTAAGAGGTTTCTCCCAGAACTGAACTCAAGTGTCTAGCCAGCTAACCAGTAGAGAACAGAACTGAGAATCCAGGGGGACTCTTACTTCCTTCTCTTTTAAAATACAGCCTAATATCACATTTGCCTTTTAGTAGCTGCATCACACAGATGACTCATATTAAGCTTGTGGTGAACTAAGACCTCTTTTAAAAAAAAAACAAACAAACAACAAAGCATGAATTACTGCCAAGGCACTGGAAAAATACCAACTCACAGAATTTCACATTTAGGAAAAAGACAAATGAGGCACAATTATTCCAACTCATCAACTTTGAAATGCAGAAAATCTTTTGGGGAAGATTTGAATTTTTCATCAGTAACATTCAAGAAGAAGAGATTACCGTACTCTCATTATATTGGAAACAGACATATTTTGTCAGGCATTAAGATATTTATAGTTATTACTACCAAATTTATGTAAATTATAGTCATGTTGTGTGTAGATGAAATTAAGTATTTACACTTGCTTATTGTCTCTGTATTTGGTGTGTTACTACTCTCCTTATTATGTTATATGATTGTTTCACCAGAACCTTCAGTAGAAAATTATATGAATTAATTTGATTTTCACAATAGAAAGATGATTTTATTATACCAACAGACCATGTTTTCATCTGAAGTGGAAGGGTTATTTACTTGCAATTTCCATTATGTTGAATTAGAACTTAGCGCCACTGATTACTTCCTGCCAAACATAGTTTGAATTTTACTGCCAGAAGTCTATGTCAGAATTGGCCTTCAAGAGCTGATTTAATCTATGTTCCATATATAGAGCTTTTCTTTCACCTTCGAGGGGTTCTATTTCTTCATTGTATGCAAAAAGGTGACAAACTTATAGAAAACCAAAATATATATATCTTTTTTTCTTATCATTTCCTAAAAAGAAACCCAATGAGAGAGAGGCCAATAATAGTATATTGAATCTAGGACTGGGCTTGGACCCTCAAAATCCTCAGTTCTACTCCTAGTACTGTTATTTAGTAATAATGCATCCTTGGGCAAGTACTATAGCTTCTCGCAGTATCAGTTTTCTTATCGGTTAAATGGGCAGAATGATATCTGTATCACCTATCTCATAAGTGCTTTCTAAGTGGTACCATGTTATAACAAATGTGTATTGTTATTGTTGGACTAATCTCCCCAGTTGTCCTTTCTTATTGTGTTTCCCTTCAATCAAGATGGTTTTCTTTACTTTCTCTTTTTTTAACTCTGCTCTGTCTGGTGATCCCAAAGCTCATTCTATGTGCATTAAGACAATAGGGTATTGGAAGGAGATCCTTGTGAGAAAGAGAGTAATCAACAAAGAAAACTCAAATAATTCCTACTTAGTAACATTACTATCCTACAAAACCGCTCCAAAAACTGACCAGTAGTTAAGTAGCTAGATAGTACGCTGGACAGGGCACAGGACCTGGAGTTGGAAATACCTGAATTCAAATCCAACCTCAGACACTTATTAGATGTATGACCCCCACAATTCACTTAACCTTGGTCTATCTCAGTTTCCTCATCTGTAAAATGGGGGTAATAATAGCATCTACTTCACAAGGTGGTTGTGAGCATCACATGAATTCATATTTGTAAAGAGCTTAATACATTGCCTGGTATATGGTAGGTTCCCAAAGAATACTTGTTCCTTTAACTTATCACTATGATAATGGATTGTAGAAATGTCATGTTAGGCAACAGATTGGGTCTGTTTTCTGCTCTGGGCAGTCAAGAGCCACTCCGTGCTCTTAATTGTGGTTTACCAGAATCTACTGCAAAATCAAATACAATTTAGAGTGAAAAAAAAAAGAGACAAGTGAACAGGCCCTATAAAAATAAATTCTCCCTTTTTAAGAAATTAAGGGATGGAGTCAGAGGCAGAATTCATGGAACAGAGTGAATACAATGTCAGTAAGCCCTCTTTTCTCATATAAAGTATATAAAACATATAAAATGTTTCTCTTTCTCATACTGCTATAATTGGCTGAATAAATAGTATTTTGCCCGGTGAATTACATTACCTCCCTTGCTATGCAGTCATCCACCTAGCAGTAGGGTGTTAGTTCCCCGGGGGAATCTGTTTTCATTTTTTGTCATCTAATTCTTATCAAATTCATGTCCTTAGTTGTTAGTCCAGTGCCTGACACAATAGGTGCTGAGTCAAAGCTCAATTAAATTGAATTGCATATCTATGCTATTACTTATGGTTATTCAAATTAAAAATGAAATTAGTAGAGATTCCCTTATCTCCATTCAACTCCAAGTATTTACATTTCATCATGAATCATAAGAAGTGTTGTGGTAGATACTAAAGAATGAAAGAAATTGCCTTCAAGAGGCTTTCCATCTCTCTGGTGTGACAAAACATACCCATGCAAACAATTGGAACACACTGACAGTTTCTAACCAAGGGATAGTTGGTACAGGGAAAATGAATTAGAGTGACTTGGAGAAGTTTCATGAAAAATATGATACTGGAGTGAGAACTTGAAGGAGAATCAGAATATGAATGGATTAATTCTGGTTGTGAGGTGTGAGGGGACAGTAAGAGGGGAAAAGAGAGTCATGGTATCAACAAATGCAAAGAACAAGAAAGAGCCTGCCGCAAGCCTTCCAGCTTCCTTGTGTGTAAACACACATGCAGAAGGTCTTATGATGGAAAATCAATAGCATTTATTGCCATCTTCAAATCTCAGAAAATGAAGAGAGCAAAGTAGATTTGGAAAGTCAGGTAGGTTAAAAAAAATCTTCATATAGACAGGAAATTCAAGAAACCTTCTGCAAATATGGTAGAAATATTCCTGGATTAGACACGAGCTCTGGTTCTAATTCTGCCACTAATTAGCACTATGACCTTGATCAAGTCATTTCTCTGTGAGACTCATCTATATAGTGAAACTGAGGTTTGTGCTAGATGGCCCCTCAGGTCCTTTCCAACATTAATATCTTTATGAGGCCAAACACCATTTGGATTTTAGGATCCTTGGATTTAGAATATCAGGAGAGCTGGAATTAGGGGTATGCTGGATCCAGTTAAGTGATTTGCCCAGAATCATATAACTAGTAAGTACCCGAGGCTGGATTTGAACCCAGCTCCTCCTGACTCCAGGGATGATCCACTGCTGTGCTACCTAGCTGCTCTGGGTAATTGCTAAATTTTCCATTGTGAGAATTTATACCTAAGAAATTGTTGAATGCCCTCAGGGCTTGACTTATTGTTTTGTCAAGAAAGTAATGGAGAAAAGTATTAATAATGCACAATAAATTAGAAAATTGTGCTTTTTGGAGAACCAATAGTTAAACATTTACCAGCATACTCCTGCCTAGAATCCAACCTGTAACTGAAGTATGAATCCTCTGGACAACATCCTGCTATCCAGCCACCTAGCTTCTGTTTGGATATTTTCAGGGATAAAGAACTCACTACCTATAAGAGAATCCATGTTTGAACCAACCTATGTTAGAAAGTATATTATGATGCTGAGCTAACATCTCTCTCTCTCTCTCTCTCTCTCTCTCTCTCTCTCTCTTCCTGTCTTTCTCTCTGTGTGTCTGTCTTTCTCTGCCTCTCTGCTTCCATAGAATATTCATTTAAATTTGACAAGCATTTTTCAGTGAAAGGCACAGTACCAGGTGCTGGTGATACAAATACAGAAAAATAGATGTCTCTGCCTTGTCCCAGACCTCAAAGAGCTCCAAAGGTCCAGAGAACAAGTCTCTAATTCCTCTTCTGTATGAAAACCCTTCAGAAATAAGTGGCTATGTGAAGACTGTAATCGTTGTCCAGAAATAAATCTTTTCCCTATCATGAAAACTCCATTGTCCCAGTTCTGGTAAGGGAGGGTTTTGAGTCCCTTTGCTAACTTGAATGTCATCCTCACATCATCCTCTGGACACCTTCCAGGTCATCAATAGACTTCCTCTGATGCCTCACCTGCAACTGAACTCAGTGCTTCGAATGTGCTCTAATCAGAGCAGCATACTTAATGAAGGACCAAAGTGTTCCCAGGGAAAACAGTTTGCTGCTCTGCCACCTTAGACTTCTACTAATAAGGAAATTACATAGAAAAAACTCCTGGAAAGACCTCTAGCTGTGCTTAATTTCATGTGTCTCAGGTAAGAAAATGTACTGCATCCCTTAGGTGTTAGGTTCACAAATCCATTGATGTGAAAGAAACAGCAGGCTGGGGAGTTAGTAGTTCTCTATTGAAAAATGATGACTTTTGAATGTGTAGGTGTATATATCTCTATATGTATGCATACACACACATATGTGTGTATATATGTGTGTATGTGTTGGCATAGTAGTATGTAAATCTAGCATTTTCTATTTATTTATGGTCTAGACTTATGATTTCACTGGTGTATGTCTCTGTGTGTGTATGTATATAGTTAAAGACTGCAATCTTGTTAAATATGGGAAAACCCAAGCTCACCCCGTTGAAGGGTACTTCTTTTGATTGACCCTGGCAATTTGTTGTATTCATAGGGAAAGTAATTTATTCCATTCTTAATGAACTACAATAGGTAGACAGGATAATTTTCTACGCGATGCTGATAGAGAGGAAACTGAATGGAGATTTACAAGAGGTAGAGCTGGACTGCTCTTTTATCAATCAATTCACCCTTTGGTGATTTTTATGAAGTAAATGTTTTTAGCAATTTCTTTGAAAATCTCTGGGTGAAGGGGAGGGGAAAAGGAAGAGGTTGTGCAAACCTCCACCTCCCTTCACCCATTCCTCCTCAAAGGTAGGCACAGTAGTTTTTTCTATTTATTTATGGTCTAGACTTGTTATTTCACTGGTGTAGAAACTCCATTCACTAGTGCATCAAAGCATCAATAAACTACAGTCTTAGTGAACTGCCAGGGATACTGAGAAGTGAAGTAATCGCCCATGATCCCACAGCTAATATGTGTCAGAGGTAGGATTTGAGTCATGGTCTTCCTAACTTCAAGATCAGCAGGTACTCTACTCACCACAGCAAGGCTGCTTCTCATACTAGGCTTAAAGATGGCAAGTGGTGAAAAAAATCAGATTCTTCTTTTAGAATATCACTAGGACTGGTGAAATGAGGAAAGCCCACTCAGCCTGAGCTGAGCCTAGAAAGGAGTTGGGGGTGGCCAGAGGTAGAGGGTTGGGACGGAGAGCATCTCAGGCACAGTCAGGAGAGATTATAATGTCTTGAAGTGGGACATCAAAAACAATAGTTTGCCTGGAACAGGAAATGTGGAAGGGGGAATCATTGGTAATCAGCCTGGGAAGATAGGTCAAAACCATTTTGTGAAGAGCTTGAAATCTTCTAGGTGGGAAAAGCTTGCCAAATATTAGTCCTGCTGGGATAAATTAGTCTGTCTTCTGATAGAATGGCTGCATTGCATTTACTATGGTCTAGCCTGCCCAGTGCTTCTTTGCTCATTTCAAGGGTAAAATGATTTATGCATTCATTCATTCAAACATGCATTATTTCATTTGACATATTATTAAGTGTCTAATTATGTGAAATTCCCTGAAATCATTAGAAAGTCACTAAATCTCCCTAGGTGAGCTTAGAAGAATTGTGCAAAAATACTGGAATTACAAAAATTAAGGTCAGATAGTCTTTGCTTTCAAAAACGAAGAGTACTGAAAGAAAAAGAAAAGGTAAACCAGCTTTCTGTTCCACAATGGTATAAACATAGCTAAACAAAGAGAGGGTATGACTAGTGTAGCCCCTAGGCTGCTGTTGCAGAAGTGTTACCATGGAAACCTGAGCACCAGCAACACAGATACAACCCTTAGTCTTGACCTTTCTCAGAGACATCACTCTAGCATGGTGTCACCATAACAGGCTGCTTATCCTTTGCCACTTCTCCTCTCCCTCCCAACTTTGGACTGGAAGCGCTGAGCCCATTTTAATGACTTTCAGCCTGGTTACCTGGACTGGTTTCTTTGGTGAACTTTTTGAATTTTGACTTTAGCAAGGCATTCTATTTATTTTGGATCATAGATTGAATGAAGTTTTGAGAAAATGATTGGTGATTTCATGTGGGTGAGTAGCACCCCAAGCCCTAGGACCCAGAATGCCAGACCTCTCTGTATATATGTATTGGTATGCATATGTATGTACATATATGTATACACATACACATGGATACATACATACATGATGATTGTTTTGGGGGAACACTTGGGATCTTGCAAGGAGCAGATAAAGGACTCCAGAAATATCATGAGTTGATTGCTATGCTACAGGCAATAGTATCATGAGCCCCCAGGGTTCATTCACTGTGTAGGCCCAGGAATTCCAGGGCAATAAAAGCTATTTAGGGTCCAAGAGAAAGCAGCCTAGACCAGTGTAAAGAAAGCTTCATTTGAAGTCAGAATTGGTGACTGGTACAGCTGAAAGAGCACTAGTTCTAGAGACAGACCCTAGGTTCAAATCCAAGCTCTGATGGTTACTACCTATGTGAACTTGAACAAGTCACTTAAACTCCTTGTGCTTCAGTTTCCCACTATTTAAAATTAAGGATTTGTATGAGATGGTCATGAAGGTAGCTTTCAACTCTAGATTAATGATCCAAATCCTGGTTGTACAATCTATTACTTATGTGACTTTGAGTAAGTTATCTATTCCTGTGAACCTCAGGCCGCTCATTTATAAAATGAGTGATCAGACTAGATAAGGCTTGAGATCCCTTCCAACTCTAGATCTTTGGTTCTTCTTTCATTCCTAAGCAATCCTCATAGTCAGGGGCCATGTGGTCTTTGTTGTATCTTGGTTAGCAGGAAAAGAAGCCTTTTAGTCTACCCCCACCGATACACTGCCCCACAATGGATCATATGCTCAAGGAGACTGTTGAAATACTATTGTGGTTCAAGATTGCCACAGTCAGTGATATTTGAAAGATTGTGGAAAACAGAAATACCAAAATATTAAAGAAGGGCAAATGTCTCAATTTTCAAATAGAGAAGTAGGAAAGGTTCTGTAAACTATAGGCCAGCGAGTTTGATTTCACTTCCCAGGAATGTTAGAGTATGGATATTAAAGAGCTGTCATGATTTCATGGAGGACAGGTCATTCCAGACTAATAACACTCATTTCCTTTCTTTAACAAGACTACTAAACTAGGAGATGATAGGAAAGCTACACATAGAGTTTACCTAGACTGTAGTAAAGTTTTTTTTCTTTTAGAAAAGTTCATTACTGAGTGTTCCATGATGTAGGTATCCTTTTTTAAAAAAATTTATTTATTTTTTGATTTCAACATTCATTTCCACAAAACTTTGAGTTCCAATTTTTCTCCCCATCTCTCCCCTCCCCCACCCCATAATACTTTGCATTCTGATTACCCCTTCCCTCAAGGGGCACTATAAATAAAGAGAAATTTCTATACCCCATTACCTGTATTTATTAGTTCCCAGGTATATGCAATAATAATTCTCAACATTCTTTTCTAATACCTTCAATGCCAACTTTTCTCCCTCCCTCCCTTCCCACTCATCTTCACTGATAAGGCAAACAGCTCAATTCAGGCTATATATGTGTCGTTTTGCAAAAGACTTCCATAATAGTCATGTTGTATAAGACTAACTTTATTGCCCTCCATCCTACCCTGTCCCCCCTATTTTTTTCCCATTCTCTCATTCTCTCATTGTCACTTCCCAAAAGTGTGTACTTCTAGTTACTCCCTTCTCCCATTTGCCCTCCCTTCTATCATCCCCCTCATCCCACTTGTACCCTTCTCCCCTACTTTCCTGTAGTGGAAGATAGATTTTCATACCAAATTTATTGAGCATGTTATTCCCTCCTTAAGCCACATGTGAAGAGAGTAAGCTTCACTTTTCCACTCTCACCTCCTCCCTTTTCTCCTCCATTGGAAAAGATTTTTCTTATCTCTTTTATGAGTGATAGCCTCTGCCCCATTTCATTTCACCCTTTCTCCTCCCAATAGTTTCCTCTCTCACTCCTTAATTTAATTTTATTTTTTTATGGATATCATCTATTCTGATTCAACTCAACCTGTACTGTCTGTCTGTGTGTGTGTGTGTGTGTGTGTGTGTGTGTATGTATGTATGTATGTATAATCCCTCCACCTACCCAAATACGGAGAAAAGTCTCAAGAATTACAAATATTATCTTTCCATGCAGGAATGTAAGCAGTTCAGCTTTATAAAGTCCCTTATGATTTCACTTTCCTGTTTACCTTTTCATGCTTCTTTTGATTCTTATGTTTGAAAGTCAAATTTTCTATTCAGTTCTGGTCTTTTTATCATGAATGCTTGAAAGTCCTCTATATTGCTGAATGACCCTGTGTTATCCTCTTGGTATTTCCACAATACTAGAATTGTTTCTTTCTAGCTGCTTGCAATATTTTCTCCTTGACCTGGGAACTCTGAAATTTGGCCACAATATTCCTAAGAGTTCCTTTATTCAGGTCTCTTTCAGGAGGTGATCAGTGGATTTTTTCAATATTTATTTTTTCCTCTGGTTCTAGAATGTCAGGACAGTTTTCCTTGATAATTTCATGAAAGATAATGTCTAGGCTTTTTTTTTATCATGGCTTTCAGGTAGTCCTATAATTTTTAAATTGTCTCTCTTGGCTCTATTTTCCAGGTCAATTGTTTTTCCAATGAAATGTTTCACATTATTTTCTATTTTTCCAATCTTTTGGTTTTGTTTTTTAACTTCTTGGTTTATCTCATAGTCATTAGATTCCTTGAACTCCACTCTCTCTTTTAAAGAACTATTTTGTTCAGTGAGCTTTTGAACCTTCTTTTCCATTTGGCTAATTCTGCTTTTTAAAGCCCCCTTCTCCTCATTGGCTTTTTGGACTTCTTTTCCCAATTGAGTTAGCCTATTTTTAAAGGTGTTATTTTTCTCAGCATTTTTTTGGTTCTCCTTTAGTAAGCTGCTGACATGATTTTCAAGCTTTTCTATGGCCTGAGCCCATTTCATATTCATTTTGAAGGTACTGGAGGCAGAAGCCTTGACTTCCTTTGACAGTATGCCTTGTTCTTCCTCATCTGAAAGGATGGAAGGAGACACCTGTTCACCAAGAAAGTAACCTTCTATGGTCTTATTTTTTTCCCTTTTTTGGGCATTTTCCCAGCCAGTTACTTGACTTCTGAATTCTTTGCCAAGTGGAGGGTCCTAGTGCTCCTCCTTCCCCCAGTACCATGCTCAAGGCTGAGATTCAGATCAGCTGCTCAATTCCCCCAGAGGCTTTAAGCTGAGCTGCCTGGACAATGGATCCAGGCTGCCTCCTCAGCCACTGTAGATACCTGCCACCCACTGCTGCTGCTGCCACTGCTTCTGCCACCACCTGAAGCCAATGCTGGGTGGACCCTGCTCCCTTCTCACCCAGTTGGGAAAGCTCTCCCACGTTGACCTTTGGAGCTTTCTTTGACACTTGTGGGTTGAGGGATCTGGGACCCTCCCTGCTGGGAATTCTGCCCCAGAAGTCTGTTCAGAGCCTGTTCCTCCCAGTGCCGCAGGATCAGGGCTGGGTTGCTTTCTGTCAGCATCCTGTGAGATAGACCTTTCCTGTTGGCCTTCTAGATTACCTTTGGCTGGAAACCTCTTTCACTCTGTTGTTCTGTGACTTCTACTGCTCTAGGATTTGTTGAGAGTCATTTTTTACAGATATTTTGTGGGCTGTGGGGGAAGTGCTAGAGTATATGCATCTTTCTACTCCACCATCTTGGTTCCACCTCCTTTAGTAAAGTTTTTGATAAGGTATCATTATTCTTGTGGAGAAGATATACAAAGAAATGAATTAGACAAAAATACTATTAACTATATTTAGAACTAGACAGATGGCAGGACTCAAAGAATAATTGTTGATAGTTCAATGGCAACATGGTAGGAAGTCTCCACTAGGGTACTCCAGAGACCTGTGCTAAGTTTTGTGAACATTTTTTCAATAACTGAGATAAAGCATAGATAGTATATTCTTCAAATTTGCAGATGACACATAACTGAGAGAAATAACTAATGTAGTGGAAGAAAGAGTTGGGATCCAAAAGGCTTTTGACATGCTAGACTATTTGGCTGAATCTAATAATATGGAATTCAACAGGGATAAATGTAGAACTCTTGCATTTGGGTACAAAAAAATTAATGACATAAATATACGATATTTATGGAGGAATAAATAAATAGCTGCTATTCTGAAAAAATCTTTTTCAGCATTTTTAGTTACAGTTTATTGCTTCACCATCCTTTGCATTTTGGGACACCCCAGTCATTGTCTAGATGTGCTACTGTGAGCAATGGAATCTGGATGATGGGAAGATTGGTTATCCCCAGCAGAATTTCTTACATACTGTAAAGTTTTCAACCAACAGATTTACTAGATTTTTATTAATAGAAGACCAAAGATGCTATTTCTGTTTCAAACTCTCTCAGCATCCATATTCTTTGATAAGCTCAGGCTCCTCTGATTGTGTCCATACATCTACCTCTTCCTCCTAAAGATACTCAAATGGGCAGTGTTCTGTTTCTGCCTTGAAAATCTGTTTGCTAGCCATTTGGTCTGTTCAAAATCTTCCATATCATAATGTTGGAGTTTCTGTAGCCAGTCATGGGACACAACATTTGTCAACATGCACAATTCCCTGTATGCCCATGGGGGGATCCTGTGGGAAAATTGGGACACTTACTACTGACGCCCTTCTATCTCTCTTTGGAAGATCCATACAAAAGACCTGCCCCTATTCTGGGAATATGTTATACTAATAGTGCTATACATGTTAGACCAAGATGACTCCCTCTCCTGTGCTGTTTTCTTACATCACTGTACTTATTTGTCCCTGAAGGAAAATTTCCAACTCTCTATAGTATATAAACAGTAACTGACTATGTTCCCCCAGGGAACACAACTTGTCTGTTCTCCTGGAACCCACATGCTAATGGACATTCTACTGCCATTTTTTGCTATGTGGGTAATGAACAATTTTTTTTAAACAGAGGAGGAAATTAAGATTTGGGGACATTAAGTGACTTGTCTGTAGTCACATATCTAATAAGTTTCCAAACTGTGAGCTGAATGCAGATCTTCCTGACTTCAAGTCCAGCACTATCTACTTGGCCATGTAACCTGTTACAGACTAGTTCTAAAGAAGCATTTTAGGGGAAGAATGAATCCTCAGTGATTCAGTCAGAGTTGATCTAAGAAGGAGAGTATTTAACACTGGGCAATCACAAAAGGACAGAGATTTTGTGGGAGAAAAAATAATTCTCATACCTTTTGCCTAGCCCTACAGGGTAAAAGAAGAAAAGACCTTATTTCATGCTACTTTCTCTCCATCCCCATTGTAGATTCTATTTCACAACCCTCTGCTTAGTGTCCTGGCCTGATGATCTCTGAATGATTTTGGCCTTCATTTTCATTCTCCATCCTCTTTACCTTTCCATATCACAAGCTCATTGTCTCCATCCCTGGCTCCCAACATTGGTCCCCAGTGGTTTTCACTTCCCTTCTTATCTGTACAGAAAACATGAGACCCAACAATAATTTCTTCTTTCAGTGATTTCTCTGGTGAGGAACTTCTTCCATTGGGACAGTATTTCGGGACTTTTGAGACCTTCAAGATCAATTTGAGTCAACAGAATGATATGGCAGCCAAAAAGCAATTGTAATCTTCCTTCACATGAAGAGAGGCCCAGTGCTAAGACTTAGGGAGGTGATAGTACCACCATACTCTGCCCTTGTCAGATAACCCCTGGAGTATTGTGTTCAGTTCTGGACGACCCATTTTAGAAAGTACATTCATTCCACTTTGCATCTGCTGCCCTACCTGATTTTCAACTCCAAGAAATAAGATGTTGTCACATCAAGCCCTTCCTGGTGTTCCATTCTCTGCTTTCCTGACTCATTTTGTATCATCTCCCTTTTTAGATTATAAGCTCCTTGAGGGCAGACACTGTCTTTATTTTTATTAATCATATCCCCAACACTTAGCATAGTGCCTGGCAAATATTAGGCACTTAATAAATGTCTATTGGTTTGGATTGGACAAGCTGTAAAGTATCCAGAACTGGGGCCCTGGGACTGTTAAGGGCCTCCAGAAAATGTCATATGAAGATCTGTTGAAGGACCTGGGAATGTTTGATATGGAGAAGAGAACGCTTAGGGACACATGAAAGCTTTCCTTAAGTGTCTGAAGGGCTGTCATAGAAAAAAGGATCGGGCTTGTTTTGTTTAGTCTTAGAGATTCAAATTAGGAACAATGGGCAGAAAATACAATGAAGCAAATTTCACTTCCATGTCAGCCAAAACTTCCTAAAAATGAGAAGGAGAATGTATTTCTTCAGGAGTTTGAGAGCTGCTCCACACCAGATGTCTTTGAGCAAAGGCTGGATGACTTCTTGTTGATGATGTTCAATTCAAGTATGGATTAGGCTCCATCCGTGGCCTCCAAGATCCCTTCCAGTGACATCCTCTTCAACCAATGTTTATGATGCTTACTGTGCAAGGTACCGGGCTAAGTCCTAGGGGAACAATGACAAAAATTAAGTTGTTCTTGCCCTCAAGGAGCTGACATTATACAATCCATATCCAAGATCCTGTGTATCTGTGATTCCCAGTTTCTGCTGAGTTCATATTCCCAACACCAGCATCATTCTTCCTGAAAGCTTGTTGTTTATAGTGTTTCATGGTATCTTGGTGATCTTCCAAGTTAGTGAAGCTGAAAACTGTGCTAAGATATTTAGACCATGTTTTAAGCTACTGAAGCTTAAAACTGTAAAAAGACTTTTAGACTACCCATTATAATACTATTTTTAGCAGACTCAAAAACCATTGGAATTTCATTTGGCATGGGATAGCCATGATTTAAGGCATATTTTTTTTGGCTTTTTCCAAAAAAGACAAAGATCAGCCCAGTGCTCCTAAGTGAAACTGCTACATAATCCAGGTTCTCTCTTTTCATTTTCCTACACCCTAAGCATATTATTTTCATTCTTCAAAAGTATTGGGCAGTCAAGGATATCCACTGAAGCTTTTCATCAATAGTGATAATGGATCTTAATGGTCATCTTATCCACAGCCTCTTACTGTTGTCTGTTATGATAAAAAGCAATAACTTGGGGCAGAGCCAAGATGGCGGAGTAGAAGGACACACATTTATGAGCTCCAAAACCAAAGCCCATAGAATTAATGTAAAAAGAGACCCCCATAACTTCTGGACCACTGAAAAGTGTACAGAAACGGAGTGGAAGAGATTTCCGTGCCAGAGAGCCCTGGAGAGCCGTCCCCAGGGTCCATCGCGCCCCGGAAAGCGGACACCACCCCAGCGCTGCCCTGGCTGCGGCCCCAGAGAAGCTGACCTGAGCAGGCTTCAGGGATGGAAGCTCCGGGAGCCGGGAAAGTCCCTCCGCCCACAGAAGCTACAGGTCAGTGAGAGAGGCTGGGCTGGAGGAGAGGAGAGGAGCGTCTCCGTGACTTGGGCCCCCTCGGGAGGAAGCTGCAGTGGCAGAGACAGGGGCAGGAAGTGGCAGAGGCAGAGGCATGGGTGGCAGCTGAGGCAGCAGTGGCAGCAGGCAGGATCTTCATTACTGAAAGTCTCTGCATAAGCGACCTGAGGGAGCTGAGCCTGGGAGACGGCCCTGCCCCACCCCACTCTATTATTGAAGTCCTCTGCATAAAGCCCCTGAGGGAGCTGAGCCTGGGAGGCGGCCCTGCCCCCACCCCAGCACCAGAACTAAAGTTCACATTGATTAGCGGCTGGTGGCGGGGAAAGTCCATTTGAACCTCAGACCCTAAGCACTAGCTGGGCGGATCTAGGTGGAGGTGGACAGGAATCTCAGAAGTCAAGTAACTGGCTGGGAAAATGCCTAGAAAAGGGAAGAAAAATAAGACTATAGAGAGAGTATTTTCGAACAAATGCAAATGATCCCGACTTCCGGATCTGACGAGGAAATTTTCTCGCCATCAGGGAAAGATGTGGAGGGCGGGGCCTCAGTACCCCAGGCACCCCAGGGGGATGTCGGGTGGGCTCAGGCCTTGGAAGAGCTCAAAAAGGATTTTGAAAAGCAAGTTAGACAGGTGGAGGAAAAACTGGGAAGAGAAATGTGAGAGATACAAGAAAAGTATGAAAAACGGGTCAATACCTTGGTAAAGGAGACCCAAAAAAATGCTGAGGAAATTAACACCTTGAAAAATAGGCTCACTCAATTGGCAAAAGAGGTTCAAAAAGCCAATGAGGAGAAGAATGCTTTCAAAAGCAGAATGAGCCAAATGGAAAAAGAGGCTCAAAAACTCACTGAAGATAATAGTTCTCTCAAAATTAGAATGGAACAGATGGAGTCTAATGACTTTACGAGAAACCAAGAAATCACCAAACAAAACCAAAAGAATGAAAAAATGGAAGAGAATGTGAAATATCTCATTGGAAAAACAACTGACCTGGAAAATAGATCCAGGAGAGACAATTTAAAAATTATGGGACTACCTGAAAGTCATGATCAAAAAAAGAGCCTAGACATCATCTTCCATGAAATTATCAAGGAAAACTGCCCTGACATTCTAGAACCAGAGGGCAAAATAAGTATTGAAAGAATCTATTGATCACCACCTGAAAGAGATCCAAAAAGAGAAATTCCTAGGAACATTGTGGCCAAATTCCAGAACTCCCAGCTCAAGGAGAAAATCTTGCAAGCAGCTAGAAAGAAACAATTCCAGTACTGTGGAAATACAATCAGGATAACTCAAGATCTAGCAGCCTCTACATTAAGGGATTGAAGGGTGTGAAATAGGATATTCCAGAAGTCAAAGGAACTAGGACTCAAACCAAGAATCACCTACCCAGCTAAACTGAGTATAATACTTCAGGGGGAAAATATGGTCTTTCAATGAAACAGAGGACTTTCAAGCATTCTTGATGAAAAGACCAGAGCTGAAAAGAAAATTTGACTTTCAAACACAAGAATGAGAAGAAGCATGAAAAAGTAAACAGCAAAGAGAAGTCTTAAGGGACTTACCAGAAGTGAACTGTTTACATTCCTACATGGAAAGACAATATTTGTAACTTTTAAAACTTTTCAGTATCTGGGTAGGTAGTGGGACCACACACACACATGTACACGCATGCACGCGCACACACATACACACATGCACACACGTGCAGAGACAGAGAGCACAGATTGAACTGAATAGAGGGGACCATATCTTAAAAGAAATTAAGGTAAATGGTGAGAGAGAAATGTAGTGGGAGGAAAGAGGGTGAAATGGAAGGGGGTAACTATATGTCATTTAAGAGGCAAGTAGGAGACTTTTTTAGTGGAGGGAAAAAGAGGAGAGCTGGGAAAAAAAAAAAAAACAAAAACAAAAAACAAGAAGTTTACCCTCATCACATTTGACTAAAGGAAGGAATAAAATGCACACTCATTTTGGTATGAAAACCTATCTTACAGTATAAGAAAGTGGGGGAGAAGGAGATAATGCAAGGGGGGGATGATGGAAGGGAGGGCAAAGGGAGGAGGGAGCAATTTGAAGTCAACACTTGGGGAGGGACAGGATCATAAGACAGAAGAGAAACAATGAGGGCAGGTTAGGAGGGATGGTAATCCAGTTAGTCTTACACAACACGACTATCAGGGAAGTCATTTGCAAAATTACACAGATATGGCCTATATTGAATTGCCTGCTGTCCCAAAGGGAATGGGTGGGGAGGGAGGGATGGGGAGAATTTGGAATTCAAAGTTTTAGGAACAACTGTTTAGTATTGTTGTTGCTACTAGGAAATAAGACATACAGTTAATGAGGAATAGAAAGTCATCTGGCCCTACAGGAGAAAAGAGAAGATGGAGACAAGAAAAGGGAGGGATGACAGAAGAGAGGGCAGATTGGAGATAGGGAAAATTAGATGCTTGGGGTATTGGGGTGGGGGGGAGGGGAGAAAAGGGGAGAAAATTTGGAACCCAAAATTTTGTGAAAATGAATGTAAAAAGTTAAATAAATAAATAAATTTAAATTAAAAAAAGAATTCTAGAACTGGAAGAGACCTATGGAAAAGATTATGCAAATCCTCTTCAGATATAAATAAATCTATTATATGAAAGGCAAAAAAAAAGCAATAACTCAATAAATAACCAGTTATTAAGTGCCTTTTATATGCAGGCTGAGCAGCCAAGTGATGCAACGGATAGAGCACTAGGCTTGGAATCAGAAGGACCTGATTTCAAATCTGGCTTCAGACACTTACTATTTGTGTGACCCTGGACAATTCAGTTAACCTTGTTTGCCTCAGTTCCCCATCTATAAAATGAGCTGGAGAAGGAAATGGCAAACCACTCTAGTATCTTTGCCAAGAAAACCCCATATGGGGTCATGGAGAGTCAGACACAACTAGAAAACAGCTCAGCGACAACAACAAACGTGCCAGCCTTCACAAATGTGAGAAGCTCTCATGGTTAAATTGTTTACCAGTTATTTCCACAGTAAGTCTATGGCCAGGAAACAGTTCTTTTGTGTTTCTTTCTGAGCAGCATATGGCTACTGGACCTTCATCTTTATATCCTGGTTTTGAAGAAGACATCTGTCTCTGTTGCCTTGCACGTACTAGACATTTAATGTTGGCTGCTTTGAATTAATCTATCAATGCCAATTTGAACTCAGTATAAGGAAGAGTTTACTAACAAACAGACCTGACAAAATAATGGCTGATGATAAAGCGTGCATTCCACTCCTTTGCAGAGGAGTGATGGACTAGATGTACAGAATGGGACATCTATTTTCAGCTATCATCAATGGATTGAATTGTTTTGCGTGACTACATATATTTGTTACAAGGGGAGCTTCTTTGGAGGGAGAGGCAGAATGACTGAGAAATAACATGAATAAAAGAGGGAAAAGAACTTTATTGAAACATAAGCAAAATAGAAGAAAACAAAAAGTTCAGAAGGCAGTGTAAAGAACCAGGGTGAATTTGTTACTACCAAGTTTAATATACACTTAAAAATTGTATGCAACATATTCATAATTTCATAGGCAATCCTCTTTTTTATTCTTTGTATGTTGGAGTATGTGTCAGTGATTATTAAGTTCACAATAAAAAATTTAAGAAACATGAATAGGCCTATTAATGGAATAAATCTCTTTCACAAGGTAACGAGTTCTCCAGAGAGGCATCTGAGTAGCAGTTAGATGACTTTTTGCTGCAGATGCTTCAGAGAGATATTTGGTTGGCCTTACATGACTCTTAAGGGGCCTTCTAACTGCAAGATTCTCTTACTCTTATCAAATCACCAGGGTTCCATAGTTAAGGATTAAGTAGAAAAGAATTCATATTTATGTAACTCCCTATGAAATGCTAATCCAGTTCTCTCCTGGGAGCTCACAGAGCTCAGCTCCTTTAATTAATAACTTCCACCTGGGAATCGATCATTTCCAGGGCTTCTCCTTATGCATGCTAGATTCAGAGCCAGGTGCTCTCATACTGTTATCTCACCACGGCCAGCCCATGTTTCATCTCTCTCAATCTAACCTCTCATTACATCCTTCTGGATTCCACCTGAAGCTTGGGGAAGGCTTGGGGCTGATGTTATGTAACATTTTACTTTTTTATTTTATAGACCTAGTTTGTTGCCTTTCGTTCTTGCTGTGAAGTGCTACTTCTTTCCTCTACTGACAAATTTGTTCAGGAAAAGTCCTGTCTTGTAACTTTTAGAGCTAGCTATGATATAGTGGAAAGGACTCTGGGTCAGGTGTCAGAAGACCTGAGTTCAAACCTCAATTCTTCCACTTTCTAGACTTGGGTGAGTCACTTAATATCTGTGTTTCAGCTTTCTCATCTTTCAAATGGAGATGAAGATATCTGAATCGTTATCTTTCTAGTTGTGAAATTCAAATGAAATAATATTTGTAAGGTATTGTTTAAACCATAAATCACTGTATAAAGGTCAGTCAAAAAGAACAAGAAGAAGGAGATGACAATGAAGATGATGATGAGGAAGACAAATTCCTATGCTAAAATGCATATTTTAAAATCCATGAGGATTCAACAAATAAACTGTAGTGAAACTGAACTATTTTGCAGTCAGAACTGTTGTTCATAATTGCCCAGAGAGTAATGATCCATAAAAACTTAAGAAGAAGGTTTTAATAGATATTATAATGCCAAAAATATTCCTAACCTCTAATTGAATGAAACAACAAACTTTCAAAGTAATGCCACCCTGGCCAAGAAGATGAAAATCACATGGGGATAAGGAAGAGGTATATATCATCCCTCCTGTCTTACCTTCTAGTACAATCGTACTCCCAGGAAGATTTCAGAGAACCTATAGAGCATGAGGTTACATTCTAACACTTATCTAACTTTCTAAAAAAATTATTTTTGTCTATTAATGCAAAATTAATTAAATATCTATTTATGATATAAAGATTATATATTTATATATCTATTTTATTTATATATATCTACAGATACAGAAATATGAAATAAATATATTTAAATATACAAATAAAATGTAAAATAAACATATATCTAGAAATATAGCTCTACAAAACACTGGATATTTATTCATATTCAATGTTTTGTAGAAGTTTGCATGAATGGACAAAACAACTTTTAAAAAAAGTTGAATAAAATTTTCATATGTAACTTCATAGACTCTCTGAAAGCATCTTGATGAGTGATAACTTGAAAGAGTAGATAGAGAGCTGACCTCAAGGATAAGACCTGAATTTTCGTCCTGCCTCTGATGCATGCTGGATCTGAGACCTTGGGCAAGTCATTTAATTTCTCAGTGCCCTAGACAGCTCTAAGGCTAAGTTGCAGAAAAGGTACTGACTTGTACCAGTTGAGGGAACTTTTTCATCTGGCAGTTTTCTATACCAATGGAATTACATATCTAATCTCTATAATCCCTATTCCTGTCCCCAATAGCGGGATGGTGATTTGTCCCAGGACTATTTCTTTCTGACCTCAATTGCAGTAGATAAGAGGAATAAGACTGCATCAACAAAAGTAATTGTGATCACTGCATAGTACTATGAAGTTTGATGGCAATAATTTCTTAATATAAATTTATTTATTTAACTTTTTACATTCATTTTCACAAAATTTTGGGTGCCAAATTTTCTCCCCATTTACCCCCTCGCCCCACCCCAATACACCAAGCATTCTAATTTTCCCTATCACCAATCTGCCCTCTCTTCTATCATCCCTCCCTTCTCTTGTCCCCATCTTCTCTTTTGTCCTGTAGGGCCAGATGACTTTCTATTCCCCATTAACTGTATTTCTTATTTCCTAATAGCAACAACAATACTCAACAGTTGTTCCTAAAACTTTGAGTTTCCAAATTCTCCCCATCCCTCCCTCCCCACCCATTCCCTTTGGGAAGGCAGGCAATTTAATATAGGCCACATCTGTGTAGTTTTGCAAATGACTTCCATAATAGTCGTGTTGTGTAAGACGAACTGTATTTCCCTCCATCCTATCCTGGCCCCCATTGTTTCTATTCTGTCTTTTGATCCTGTCCCTCCCCAAGTATTGACTTCAAATTGCTCCCTTCTCCCATTGTCCTCCCTTCCATCATCGCCCCCACCCTGCTTATCTCCTTCTCCCCCACTTTCCGGTATTGTAAGATAGGTTTTCATACCAAAATGAGTGTGCATTTTACTCCTTCCTTTAGTGGAATGTGATGAGAGTAAACGTCGTGTTTTTTTTTCTCAGCTCTCCTCTTTTTCCCTCCACTAAAAAGTCTCCTACTTGCCTCTTGAATGAGATATAATTTACCCCATTCCATTTCACCCTCTCTCCTCCCACTACATTTCTCTCTCATCATTTACCTTAATTTCTTTTAAGATATGGTCCCATCCTATTCAATTCACTCTGTCCTCTGTCTCTGTATGTGCATGCATATGTGTGTGTGTGCGCACACATGTACGTGTGTGTATGTGTGTATGTGTGTGTGGGGTCCCACCAACTACCCAGACACTGAAAAGTTTTAAGAGTTACAAATATTGTCTTTCCATGTAGGAATGTAAACAGTTCAACTTTGGTAAGTCCCTTATGACTTCTCTTTGCTGTTTACTTTTTCATACTTCTCATTCTTGTGTTTGAAAGTCAGATTTTCTTTTCAGCTCTGGTCTTTTCATCAAGAATGCTTGAAAGTCCTCTGTTTCATTGAAAGACCATATTTTCCCCTGAAGTATTATACTCAGTTTAGCTGGGTAGGTGATTCTTGGTTTGAGTCCTAGTTCCTTTGACTTCTGGAATATCCTATTCCACACCCTTCGATCCCTTAATGTAGAAGCTGCTAGATCTTGAGTTATCCTGATTGTATTTCCACAATACTGGAATTGTTTCTTTCTAGCTGCTTGCAAGATTTTCTCCTTGAGCTGGGAATTCTGGAATTTGGCCACAATGTTCCTAGGAGTTTCTCTTTTTGGATCTCTATCAGGTGGTGATGATGGATTCCTTCAATACTTATTTTGCCCTCTGGTTCTAAAATATCAGGGCAGCTTTCCTTGATAATTTCATGAAAGATGATGTCTAGGCTCTTTTTTGATCATGGCTTTCAGGCAGTCTCATAATTTTTAAATTGTCTCTCCTGGATCTATTTTCCAGGTCAGTTGTTTTTCCCATGAGATATTTCCCATTCTCTTCCATTTTTTCATTCTTTTGGTTTTGTTTTGTGATTTCTTCATTTCTCAGAAAGTCAATAGACTCCATTGGTTGCATTCTAATTTTCAGAGAACTATTATCTTCAGTGAGCTTTTCAACCTCTTTTTCCATTTGGCTCATTCTGTTTTTGAAAGCATTCTTCTCCTCATTGGCTTTTTGAACCTCTTTTGCCAATTGAGTTAACCTATTTTTCAAGGTGTTATTTTCTTCAGCATTTTTTTGGGTCTCCTTTATCAAGGTATTGACCCGTTTTTCATACTTTTCTTGCATCTCTCTCATTTCTCTTCCCAGTTTTTTCCTCCACCTGTCTAATTTGATTTTCAAAATCCTTTCTGAGCTCTTCCATGGCCTGAGCCCATTGGATATCTATTTAGGATGTTTGGGATACAGAGGCCTTGACTTCTATGTCTTTCCCTGATGGTAAACATTGTTCCTCCTCATCAGAAATGAAAGGTGGAAACATCTGTTCCCCAAGAAAGTAGCCTTCTCTGGTCTTATTTTTCTTCCCTTTTCTGGGCATTTTCCCAGCCAGTTGCTTGACTTCTGATATTCCTCTCCCCCCTGCCTAGATCAGCCCAGCTAGTGCTTGGGGTCCGAGATTCAAATGCTGCTCCCCAGTCTCAGGGCTTTCTGTGGTGGGGCGAGGCTACTATTCAATGTGAGCTTAAGTTCTGGTGCTCAGGTGGGGGCAGGGCCGCCTCCCAGGCTCAGTTCCCTCAGGGGGTTTATGCAGAGACCTTCAGTAATGGAGCAGAGCTCCTGTATGCTCTGGGAGTCCTGGGCTGTGGCTGCCTCTGCCGCTGCCTCTGCCGCTGCCTCCTGAGGGGGCCTGAGTTATGGAGACACCCTGCTCCCCTCTTGGCCAGCCCAGAAGTCTCTCTCACTGACCTGTGGCACCTGTTGGTGGAGGGACGCTGGAGGTTCCATCCCTGAAGCCTGCTCAGGTCTGCTCCTCTCAGGGCTGCGCAGCCAGGGCTGGGCTCCACTGTCCACTGTGCGATCGACCTTTCGTGCCAGTATTTCAGGGCTCTCTGGAATGGAAATCTCCTCCACTGGGTTGCTACACGGCTGCTCCAGAATTTGTGCGGAATTCTTTTTACAGGAAATTTATGGGTTGTGGATTCGGAGCTAGCATACGTGAGTCTTTCTACTTCGCCATCTTGGCTCCTCCCCCGATGGCAATAATTTCTTCAAAATAATTTCAAAAATACTTCCACCAATAAACTTGGGAATGAAGAGCTACTTGTAATACCATGTCCCACCCTTCCTATTGATTCATTTCTCAGGGCTAGTCTGGCTCAGATACTGCTCCCCTGACTCCCCCAGCCCAAAGTGAACTTTCCCTACCTGGAACTCCTGAAACATCTCCTCATTTGACATTTATCAACTTTGTCATCAGCTCTTATCTTTTGATATATGGAGACTATAAGGTTCTTGGGCACAGGAAGTATTTCATTCATCTTTGTATGATCACATTTTTTCCCCAGTATAATGAATCAATAGATTCATGTTCAAAGGCTTTGAGAAAGAACGCACCCCCAGATGAGTATTCCTTCAGGATCATCAGCCATTTGATGAAACCATTCATCTCTTCCATGAAGTTATCATCAAAAAGGGAAGGGAGGGAACCACACTTCATGTTTGTGTGTGTGGTGAATGGGAATTCCTTCATAGAATTTCATTGAATGTTGGGCAGCCCAAGCTCAAGGTGAATATTTCACCTTTAGGGAGGTATTAAGATGATCCAATTCAAATCAAGAAGCATTTATTAAGATGATTGCATATTGTGCTTAACACTGGGGAAATATCAAGTTTAGATAAGACATACTTTTCTTTCTAGGAAAAATAAATTAAATAAAAAGTCTTTTGTTGCGTGCTTTGGTTGCTCCCTCATGTCTGGAAAGCATTCCCCTCCTCATCTCAACCTCTTAGACACTCCAGCTTCTTCTAATTTCTCCAGTTCTTAGTGTTATCTCACTCCTGAAATTACTTTACATTTATTAAACTGTGTATGTGATCTGTCCCTTAGTAGAATGTAAGGTACTTGAGGAAAGGATTATTCATTCATTCTCTCTTTTCATACACACACACACACACACACACACACATATGTGCATATGTATATGTGTTTGCATACGCACACATATGGTCTAGTACAGTGCTAGGCACATGATAATGTGAAAAAGCATTCAATAAATGCTTCTTGACTCCCTAAGTGACTTCTGCTTTCTTATTCTTAGGGATCCCTCTGCTCTTCAGACCCCTCCTCAGATCGGTAGGTTACTGCTGGAAGCTGTTTAGAGGAAGTCAGCAGGCCAACCACACTCGCTCCTCGCTCCTCTCCTCTGGCTTTGAGCCTGACTCTCCAGACGTCATCACTCCCTTGTGGGTGCTTTCTCTCCCCAAGCCTTTCATTTCCCTTCATGTGGTGTCTTCCTCTTTAGAATGCAATCCCCTTGAGGCCAAGGTTTATTTTTGGTTTCATTTGTCTTTGTGTTCAGCATAGTGCCCGCAGGCACATAGTAAGCAGTTAATAAGTGCTTGCTAACTTGATGACTAAATGAGTTGTTTCTGCATCCTCTACAGTACCCAGTCTCTCGAACACATCAGCAAACATTTGTTAATTGGAAGGTCTTCTAAGACTTGCTCAGCAGGCACAGTAGGGAGCCAAGTAACTCTGGCTTATTTGATTATAGTATCATTTAAAGCTGGATGGAACATTTCATGACCATTTAAGAATCAAATTGCCTCATAGATCAATTGAAGAAACTGAAGCCAAGAAAGGTTAAGCATCTTGCTTAGGATGGCACAGTAATTTATATACAAAATTTGAACCAAAATCTCTTGCCTCATAGTCTAGAACTCTTGGCACCATACAAACAAATATGTATCAGGTCTCACTTTCCTCATTTGAAAAATGAAGGAGTTGGAGGACAGTGTTTCTAAGGCACCTGGGGATAGAGTAGTGAACCTGGAGTCAAAAAGATCCAAGGTCAAATCCAGCCTCAGAAACTTACAGACTGTGTGACCCCAGAGAAATTGCTCAATCTCTACCTCAGTTTCCTTAACTGTAAAATGGAGATAATAATAGTACTCACCTCCCAGGACTGTTGTGAATATCAAATGAGATGGTATTGGTAAAGTGTTTAATACTTCTTGGCTTTTAATGAAATGCTTATTTATTTTCTTCCTTCCTAAGTTCTCTTTCAGATTTGAGTCCTCAAAGGCAGTTTCTTTTCCTGAAATAATTATGTGATTGCTTAAATTCTCCATTTCAGTTCCATGTCACAAAATCTCAGAGTTGCAAAGAGTAACAGTCTATCTAGTTCATCCCAAACCTGAATAAAGAAGCCCTCTCCCCACAACATATCCAACAGATGGCCATCTAACATTAGCCTAGATATGTCTAATGAGGAGAAGGGACATAGGGTACTACTTCAGGAGGCAAAGCTTTTGGATAGCTCTGATTAGAAAATATTTCCTTCAATTAAGGTTAATTTGCCTCTGACACATGTAAGATCACAGAGTTAGAGCTGTAAGAGATCTTAGCGGGGCATCTAGTTCATCTCCTTCATTTTACAGATGAAGAAACTGAGGACCAAGAGCTTAATTTAAGTCATTTGCCCAGGGTCACATAGTAAATGGCAGAGACATGAACCCAAGTCCTCTGCCCAGTGTACAATAATGTCTCCACTGGATGTTCCCAATTCTGCTCTCCAGAACCAGGTAGAGCAAAGCTAATACATATTCTCTGTGACAATTTTTTGAATACATAGGAATAAAAGTTATATTTACATAGTATAAGGTTTGCAAAGTGTTTTGTGCATGTTAACTCATTTGACCTTCACAACAAACTTGTGACACAGATACTATGATTCCTATTTTACAGGTGGGGGAACTGAGGCAAGTAGAGGTTAAGTGACTTGCCCAGAGTCTCACAGGTATTAAGTGTCTGAGGCAGGATTCACACTCAGAGTTTCCTGATTCCAAGTCCTATGCTCTCTCTACTGTGCTACCTAGTTTCCAGAAAGGCAGATTTTTATACATCATCGATCCAATCTGTTCTAAGCTCCACATTCCCAGTTCCTTCAAATGGTTCTCATATAATAGGATCTCAGAGCTCTTTATAATCTGAGTTGCCCTCCTGTGAACACCATGTAAGCATATTTGAAGTTAGAAGATGCATGACTGATTCATGCTTCACAAATGATGGAGAACTCTGGGTATGTAGTCAAGTCTCAATTATTTGGAATGGGAACACTGGCATGAGTAATCCAAAGTAACAGTAACCCAAAAGCTCTTTCTACTGGGCTTTGGGATATGCTTGGGGGCTTACGTTGGATTATGGGCATGTCTAAAACAGTAGGGAATTCAACCAGATCATGATGCTAAGTTTTTAAGGTCAGACTCTGCCAGGGTTAGGAGGCTCTCTGTTTATTACCACCGCTGCTTCTTCATGGTTCTTTATTTCAGTTGTGTCTGACTCTTTATGACCCCCGTTTAAGTTTTTCTTGGCAAAGATATTGGAGTGGTTTGCCATTTCCTTCTCTAGTTCATTTTACAGATGAGGAAACTGAGGCAAACAGGGCTACCAATGTTCACCTCTTTATTCTTTTCTTTCTACTCCCCATCCCATGCTATTGTCATTCAGTTCCATCTCATCAGCCTAAGAGACTTTTTCTTTCTTCCTTTACTTTTATTCTTTCTTTGTGGATCTTACTTTTTCTGGAGAGAAAAAAATCTCCTTTAAACCCTAAGGGAGGGTTTAAGTTTAAGAGGCCATCCATTCCAGCTTTGCTCAGCTCTAAGTCACAGAAAGGAAGGCTGATGCAAAGTGATGCTGCTAGTGTTCATAAGGGGCTCAAAGCAGAGCAGGGTGGCAACATGGAAAAGTGAAAAAGACTAAAGCAAGATGTGTCTGGGTAATAACTGACATCTAGAGACAACCTAATCTGGTTTCTGTTCACCATGAATGGTGAATTGCCACTTAAATGGCCCATGCTGGATTGCTATTTTGTCATGGCCGAGAGGCTTGTGTAACTCAACGAAACTATGACCTATCCTGTACAGGATTACTGAACATGGACAGGTCATAGTGGAGAGTTCTGACCAAGGGTGATCTACTAGAGAAGGAAATGACAAACCATTCTAGTATCTCTGCCAAGAAAATTCTATGGATATGACTTTGGAAAATAGTGGAGGACTGAAGAGCCTGGAGTACTATGGTCCATGGGGTCCTGAAGAGTCGGGCACGACTGAATGACTGAACAGCACCTTAAAGGGGATATATGTTAATGGAGGCCAAATGAAGAATTCACTTGACATCATAGTTCCTTCCTACATAGTGTTCTGAGAGTACTTCATTGCTACACACTGTGACTCAGATAATGTGTCATTTAAGCAATCTACAAAAGCTTTTATAGTCAAAGGAAAACATAGAAGTGGGAGGATATGAACAGAAAGGAGAGAATAAATTCCATAGTCTGCATTTTTTAGTGAAAAAGTAATAGAAATGGCTTTTAAAGTGTTTTGTTTTGGTGAGGATTTAATTTTTTTTTGTTGTATTCAGTTATTTCTTTTAATGGCAAGTTAAGAGAGATATTCTTTCTGCTGCATTTCACTCAGATGCTAATAGCCCAAACTGATGAATAGATCAAAAAATAATGACTGTCCTAGATGCTGGGGTATTCAAAATGCAAAATTAGCATATTTTAGAATCATAGATTTTCCTCCAGTTCAATCTAATATAATCTAACAAGCATTATTAAGCACCAAATACATGCAAGGAACTGGGGATATGAAGAGAAAATGAAAAACAATGCCGTGCTTCTTTATCAATGCTTGGTGCAATCTGGGTAATCTCCTTTTAAATAAATACATCATGCACAAATCACAGAATGTTGGAGCAAGAAAGGACTTTAGAGACCGTCCAGTTAAACCCTCCTCATTTTGCAGATGAGACATCTAAGGCCAGAGATGAATGACTCTTGCTAATCACCACCAAGTAGTAAGTAGCATGAAGACCCCAGGAATAGCTGAGATAGCTGGAACTCAAACCCTGCCTGGTCTTTTGGCTTCAAATTCAATGATTTTCCCACCATACCAAGCTCTGTCACTGCTAGTAATAAGATTCATTGTGTTCAGATTGATGGCTGGTTTATTAAGTTCCACTAACCAATTAGGAGCACAAGGAACGGACAGTAAATTTTGCACTTGGCACTTACAAGGGCTTTGCAGGGCGTAACAATTTAGAGAAAATTAAGAAAAAAGAGAATACTGTCAAAACCTACAAGTGAGCCTGTAAAAAGAAACTATCTCATGGTTAGTTAAATAAAGAGCAAAATTTATTTGTGGATGCAAAACGATAAAAATCTGGGTGCATGATTCACAAGAATAACTGTAGGAAAGTGAAATGAATAAATGGAGAAAATATAGGGAAAGAGAAGACTGGTAAATAGACCATCCCCCAAAGCAAATGTCACCTGAGCTCTGTCTGCACTGACATTTATAGTGTAGACCAAATTTTGGAGTACATTTTATTACCGAGACAGAACATATCCCAAATTAGAGCATGTGGGATAGTATAAAGAATGCTGGGTGGGGGATCAAATCTTGGTTTAGATCCTGGTTCTACCACAGACCTATTACTATACCTTATTATTCTGTACGTATACTATTGTTAAATTGTTTTTCAGTTGTGTTGGACCGCATTTGGGGTTTTCTTGGCAGAGATTTTGGAGTGGCTTGCCACTGCTAATTTTACAGATGAGGAAACTGAGGCAAACAAGGTTTAAGTGACTTACACAGCTAGTAAATGGCTGAGGCCAGATTTGAGTCTTCCTGACTTCAGGCACAGCACTCTATCCACTGCACCAACTGGCCGCCCTTCATGTATCATAACTTGGGCAAATCACATAACCTAACCTTCAGTTTTCTCAGGGACACAATAGATATTAAAACAATTGCACTATCTTACTTACAAAGATGTTGTGAGGATGAAGTAAAATAACGTATATAGACGATTTTGCAAACCAAAATTTATTTGCCACCATTATTATTATCACTACTACAATTGATATAATAAAGGAATGTTTGTGCGAAGTTTTTTTTAAATTCAGCTGTGTTCATTAGATTAATATGATCCTGGTAAATTTATGGGAGTTTATATATTTATACAATTGTAATTTTCCAAGGCAAATGATGATAGTCCAAGTTGATGTTTAAACAACCCAAAGGTTGTTTGCAATTAGATAACATGAATAAAATTCATTGGCAGTGTGGTGGCTGATAGTGTGATAGACTTGATATCAAGAAGGACTGGGTACAAATCTTGCCTCTGATATTTATTAACTGAGTGGTTATGGGCAAATCATTCAACCCAATCCTCAGTTTCCTCATGTGAAAAATGGGAATAACAGTATCTATTTCATAGGGATGAAATAATGAATGAAAAACTTTTTGAAAACTTTATACATAATATAAATTCCAGTTATATTCCTGAAAGATTTTTAAAAAATGTTTTAGTTCTTCCAAAGGTTAAGAATTTTGTTTTATTTTGGTATTGGAAGGGTGGTAGTGTTTAGATTTGTGATTTTACCAATATAAGGAGCTCCCTTTATGAATACAGATGAACAACTCCCTGTAACTTAAAGACTTAGAGAATGGCCTGGGACATTCTGAGTTTAAGCCACTTCTCAAGAGTCACAGAGCCACTGTGTCAAAAGCAGGATTTGCACTAAGGTCTTCCTGACTCCAGAGTTTTTCCTCCACTCTATCATATAGCCTCTCTTTTTTGAGTTGTTTTAATTGCCTGTGCTGTAGAGACAGATGAAGAACCTTTTCTTTCCCACACACTATAGATTTATTTGTACATTCTTAACCCACCATTTTGTGAATATTTTTACTCAGAGAAGGAAGAATAAAGATATCACATTGTGAGACTATTATAAAAAGGTAACAGAAATAGCTTTTAAGTGTTTTGTGTTGGTGAAGTTGGTTTAGGGTCCATCGTCCGTCATTACCATTAGTCATCAAATCCACCCCACTCCACACACACTTATATGTAGTGTTCCACACCCATGGACCCCCATCTCTTCAAAAGAGGTATAGGGAATTGGGAATAGGGAAGTACCTTTTTATGTTGATTCTTTGGTACCAAGTTTGATCTCTAATTTTACAACATTGTTTTGGTTTTTAATTGTTCTTTCCATTGATCTTATAATTATTATGTACATTGGTTTCTTGGATCTGCTTAATACATTTTGTATCCATTCATGTATCTTTTTATGATTCTCTGTTCATCAAACAATAAAGCAATCAGAGTAGTTACAATGGATGAGACTGATTACATGAAACTGAAAAAAATTCTGCATTAACAAAATTAATGCATGTAGGAGGATAAGAAGAGAAGTGGTTAGCTGAGGAAAAAAATCTTTTCATTGGATAACTCTAATAAGGATTTGAAATGCAAGATAAACAGACAAATAATAAAAAAATGGATAAAAAAATCAATTCCCCAATAAGATATGTGGAAACAGCATTCTCAAAAGAATTTCAGATCATTGTTAATTCATATAAAAGAATTCTCCACCTCACTAATAAGAGAAATGTAAATCAAAACAATCTTGAGGTTTTATTTCAGAGCAAGAAAATTGGCAAAGGTGACAATAGTTGGGAACAGTCAATGTCTGAGGAGCTGTAAAGACAGGCACTCTAATGCATTTTTTTGGTGGAGCTATGAATTTATAGAACCATTCTGGAAAATAGTTTGGAGTTATTCAAATATATTTTCTAAAATTTCACATATCCTTTGATCTAAAGATTTCACTGCTAGGTATGGACAAAGGAAGTCATTGACAAAAGGAAAGGTTCCATATACATCAAAGTATTTATGGCATCATTTTCTATGGTGGCAAAGAATTTGAATCAAAGTAGATGCGCCAGACTGAGGAAGGGCTAAGCAAATTCAGGTATGAATTTAATGGAATATTATTGTACTATAAGAAATGGCAAATGATCTCTTACAACTTAAATCTGACTTTTCTTTTTCCTCCTTTATATTGCTTCAGTTTCTGACACTGCTGGCCACTCTCTCCTTCTTAATGTTATCCTCTTCTCTCCTTTCTTCTACATATATGATCACTCTTTTTCAGTTGATTTTGGTTGATCACCATCCATCTCCTATACCTTAAACATAAATGCTCTAAACTTTGTCCCAGACTCTTTTTTCTTTCTCTTCACTCTCTCTCTGTGATTTTGTCTTCTTCATTGAATTGTGTTCTAAACATTGTATCTTTTCTAGCACCTAGAAAGATATAGCAAATGCTTATTAAGTGCTTATATTATTTTTTGCATTGTGATCTTTACGTTTTCAAATTCTGATATTTTTGGGAGACCTGTAATCCTTACATTGTTTTTAATGCATATTATCTTTAAGATAAATATGTTTTGCTAGTATGAAGATCATATTTTCTTTCATCATTATTGCTTTTTGTTTCTCTTTTTTTCCAGGCTCTCCTTCATTTCTGGTAATTTCTATTCCTAGTTATTTTCTTTTGTTTCTTTGATGATATTTGCTACTATAGATTCAATTTTTTTCTATTCTGTTAATTATTTCTGATATGTAGGTCATAAATTCTGCTTTCACAATTCTGATTTCTCTTCTAAATCACTTAGAAATATCATGTTCTAGTTCCATGCTTTCTTAGGAACTCACAGGGTCATCTGCCTCATTAGATGTTGATTTATTTTCCTTTGCCTTGAAATATTTTTTTAAACATGTCTGTACTGTTTTTCTTAGCTAATCTTAAGGTTATACCTCCTTTGGTTCCTAACATTTTCCTCGATGATTTATCTGCTTAAGCTTTAAGTCTTAAATTGAGTTTTCTTCCTCCTAAAATCTTTGGTTGTTTTAGTCTTTTCCCTGTTATGCTCCCTTATTGTTTACTTTTTGACTCCTTCGCTTTCAATAGTGATTTCTTTGGGGGCTACAACTCAAAGCAAACTCAGCCTCCTCCCCAGTGGAAGTTGGGGGAGGAATGCTGAATGAGTGCTTTAGTTATTAGAGATTAGCCTTCTTTGTTGTTCATTCATAAACGTGTTATATCATTAGTTAGTGGTATTCCAGACTATGGAGGAAGCTGAAATTGCTTATTTCTTGTACATAATTCCTATCAAGGAAATTAGAAAGGTTGTGAGGATTAGGTAAAATGTATAGTATTTCATCTTTTTAGTGACCTCTCACTCTTATGAGTACTTATATTGTAGAAATAAATGAAAATGCATTTTTACAGAAGTGGTTATTCAAGCTTCAGCAAGTTTCAAACTGTCACTCTTTTCCAAGACTGAAAATATATGGAACACTGATTTCATTTATATTTCTTGATATCAATTCTAAGGTTTCAGAATAGACTAAGGAAATTGATAATTTAATGGAGAATCTTTGAGAATAGCACTGGGACATTTTTCTTCATATTTTAGATGTCCTTTTATCTTACATCCTGCTCATAAAAATAGAACTATAATATTATGAATTAATCATGTAATAAATAAACAATTATTAGATCAGACCTGTGATCTCTATAATTCAGTATTCTTTCTATGATAAAACAACTGGGGAATGATTTTTGGGTATGATTTTTGGAGAGAGGTTTTCCTTTATAACTTCTGTTACATTTGGTTTGGGATGTAGCATTTGTATATCTATCTATCTATCTATCTATCTATCTGTATATGTATATATGTGTATTCTGTGGATTTTTCAAAGATCAGTTGTGACAGCAAATATGAAAGTGTTCTGTGAAGCCAAATTAAAGTGACTTTGAGTCATCCAGATATAAGTGATTTTAAATTTATGAACTGTCACTATAATTTCCTAATAATCAATTTACCTAACCTCCTTTGAAGTTATTTACAGTTTCTATCTGTATAGCTTCTTGAGGAAGGCAACAGGTCCCCTAACTTCATTACCAACATGTAAATTACTTTTTTTTTATATTAGACTGGAAGCTCCAAGAGAACAGAGGTAGCATCTTATCTAAACTTTGTTACTCTTCCATTACTTAGTATAGTTCTCAGGATACAAGGCATTCTTTGTTTGACTTATTTGTTGACTTTGTGGACTTAAAAGATGTATTTGTTGACTTAAAAGATGTATTCCAAATAAGTTTATCTGCTTATGGTAGAATATTTAACCTCCCTTATAGGAAGAACCAGGCAGATAGGTGGAATGGTGGATACAGTACCAGCCCTGGAGTCAGAAAGACCTGAGTTTAAATCTGACCTTTGACATTTATTAGTTTGTGACTTTGGCTAAGTCACTTAACCTATTTTCCTCAGTTTCCTCATCTGTAAAATGAGCAGGGGAAGGAAATTGCAAACCACTCCAGTATCTTGGCAAGAAAATCCTAAATGGGATCACAAAGAGTCAGACATGACTGAAATGAGTAAACAATGACAACAACAAAAATAGGAAGGGCTGTGTTTACTACATCTTTTGAATTTTCTCCCACCACTTCCACTTTCCTCAGGCCTTTACCACCATTCTAGAATTTTCTTGATGCAATTAATTCTGGAAAACTAATATGGGCTGAACAGTCACACTTTTGGTTCCTAGGGAGGCTTGTCATATGTACAAATCTTATATTAAAGATAGTAATACCTTATCTTTGGAGTAAGATCTTTCTCAGTTGCTCACTTTCTTTCCTAAGGGTCAAATATGGGTAAGATTAAAACCACAGACTTTCCGTGAACATTGGCAAATTTTCATGAACTCTGAACATGTCAGTGTCTGGTGTTAGCTTTCCAAATGCTAATATTTGTATGACCTTAAGTTATTCATGCAGGTGTTTGATTATTTTATGTTGACTAAGCGCTCAAAGTGTGCTAAGTACTGAATATAAACTACAACTGACTGGAATAAAATCCATGATCATAGGACCAGGACCAGACAAACAAACAAAAAAGCTCCCCCCTCTTCTTCTCCCATTCTCAAAGTGCCCACAATGTTCCCTGCTATAAATATTTTCTAGTAGCCTTTTATTTACTGTAGGTCTTTTAAACTTTGTCAAGTGGTCCTTAATAGACTGATTTTAATAAGGTGAAAGCCAAGTGGAACAGACTGCACTGGCTTTGAATCAGCATCAAGGTGCATACCAGGCAACATTTGAAAATTGTGCTCTCTTATGTGCTACTTCTCTATAGGAGGCTTTAATCCTTCAGATTATGTAGTATAAAAATATACCATTGAAGAAACACCTTCATACCATGGAAAACATAATTTTTTATATTAAATTCTGTGTTCATAAAATTTTCCATTAAAAATTGTGTTCCTACTTATACTTCCCCTTTCTGTTACACTTTAGATAGCTCTCAATTCTGATACTCCTTCAGGGAAGTTTAAGGTAAAAGTAATGGTAAAAAAATGATTAGGTTTTGTTTCTCATGCTTTCTTTGTGGACAATTTGGAGAGATTTGTGGTAGACTATTGCACAGTTATGGGGATTCAGATTTGCTTAAATAATTAAATCCAGATTAATCATTATTGGGCCAACGTAAGCTTAGAAGGAGGACTCCGAGTGCCCAGGAATCTGTCCTTAGCCGTGTGTTGCTTTTGAAAAATCATTGACTTGAACAAAACTTAGATGGGATGATTATCATACTTTCAGATGACATAAATGCCTAGCATGCAGGGTGACAGACAGGATTAAAAAAACATCTTGACAGGCTGAGCTATTGAGTCAAGGTACAAATATAACATCTTACACTTAGATTCCAAGAACAATTTTCACATGTTGAAGGCAAAGAAATACTAGCTAGATAATAGTTTATCTAAAAAGAGCTCCGGCTGTTGTGGAGAAGTACAAGCTCAATATGAGTCAACAGTATAATATGGCAGCTTTGGGTAGACTACAGAAAACTGATTCTCTCTTTGACTCGCCTGCTTTATTTAGAAAAAAAATGCATATGATAAAACAACAGCAACGCTATCCTCCATCAATTTCCTACGGTCCTCACCTATAGGAACAGCAAATGAATCTCTCTAAAGAGTTAAACAATTGTTCCTTCTATTCTTCCAGTTATGTTTTTTCTTTTTATTCTTAATTTTGTAAGATGCTACTATGGTGTTGACTGGAAAAATCACTGTGAATGAGCCTGGCACACCCTTTCTCTGCCTTGCTTTCCATGGACAAGTCTCCTTTGCTTCTCTGGAAAAAGTGAACAAACAAGTTGAAAAAGAGCACTCACTGTGGTGCCTATCCCTCAGAGCCTTCCAGAACCCCATGGAGCTGTCCTCAGTGCTGAACATTTTCCTAGCAACTGTCTCTCCCAGATTACTTCTCTTGAGAAGAGAAGCAGAAGGAGAAAGAACATGGGGGTGGGGAAGGGTGGTGTTGGGGTGTTGGGAAAGGATGGGGGAGGGATGGTGATGATGGAGAGAGTTGGCTGTGTAGGACTGGAGTGAAGGAATAGTATCTAGCCACAACACTTCCTCCTCCCCGTCATGAAAGCTTGTGTAGTCACTCCTCACTACAGCCTCTAAATATTAAATCTCTACAGAATGCTTGTATTGAACTACTGCATCAGTCCAAACAAAAAAGCACAGTAGACTCTGAAATTATTCAGTTTCACTATCACACACCTTCTCTCCATCATTTCCACTCTCCCCACCAAGTTACTCTTAGATCCCAAATGGGACCAGCAGGACTAAATGCTGAGTTTGGATGCCTGCACTTAAACACTTTCCTCGATAATATAGGTGTTTCATGTATTGACACCTTCTGACTTCCTTTCTTTTGATGTCCAGGCTGTGCCAGAGGCAGAGGCAGAGAGAGAGTAATTAGAACCACCTACAGCAGTAAGTTTTTAAAATTTCTTGTTTCCTTATTACTTGAGTTCTGTAGCTTCTCACCTACAGGTCATTCTTTTCAGGAAGGTTCTCCTTTCCTCAGTATTATGCTTATGTGTTTTATAGTACCTTAACCAGATGCATACAAATACTCTCAGCTTCCCCAAAATGGCTGAGTCAAAGTGCAAGGAAGGATGGACTCAGTAGGGCAACAATGGGAGGCACTCTCTCTCCTTCCATTCTCAAATACCCATCTCCCTCCACTAAACTGCTAGAGCCAGTTCAATATCCAAGGAGAGACTAATATTGAGGCTGCAGGGATGGTAAAGAAACCTGGAGTAGGGAACTTCTGCACTTCTGCTGTCTGCCAGTACTGACACCCAGCACTCTGGGCACCAGCCCTAATATACCAGGTAAGACTGTGTTCTGGGATCTGGCTCCACTTGGTTTTCCAAGTGGTCATTTTTTTTAGGAATTAAAGTACATAGTGTATACACACACGTATGTATTGTGTAATTCACTCAATCAATGTTTATTAAAGGCCAAATGTGTGCAAGATTCTGCCATAGGAGTTGAGGGGATGAATAAAAGAATATAAGATATTCTTTTCCCTCAAAAACCTTGTAGGAGAAGATAAGATGTCCATAAATAGAATACAAATGAAAATACATGTTGTAAATCTAATGAATGAATATGAAGTGCTATAAGATAAGGTGAGGTAGAAATATTATAAAATGCAATGTTGTACCATATTCATAGAGAATGGAATATATGTGTTTATGTAATATGTGTGTACAGCATATATATGTACATACAAATTTGGTGAGTTTGGGGGTGGAAGGTGGGGAGTATGGAAGACTCTTCTCTATTCATGAATATCCATAGAGGTCTGACCTCACTTTCTTTTTTCTTTAGACAAGTATCCACAGATTCAATATCCACTAAAAGTCCTGGTCAACACCATTGACTGCAAACTTGAGGAAATGGCTGAGCTAATCAGAGTACACCAGGATCCTCCAGGAATGGGACATCTGGAAATTTGGGTCATGAGTCAGGGTGCTCATTCCAGGGACTCCAGCTAGTGCAAAAACTATAAGAGCTGATCTTGTTACTATATGTTGTGCTGATTCTGTTGGGACTGGGAAGCAACTGTCTTCTCATATATATGATTGCACAGACATATAAGATGTACAGTGTGACCAACTTTCTCATTGGTAATCTGGCTTTCTCTGGTGTACTCATCTGTGTTGTGTGTGTACCTTGACCTTAGCTTATGCTTTTGAGCCCCAGGACTGGGTCTTGGGAGGTAACTTGTGCTACTTGATCTTTTTTTCTGTAAGCAGCAGATAGTTGTCTATCTTTACCTTGACTCCCATCACTGTGGACTACTACTTGGTGCATCCATTATACTGACACTTCTCCCTGTGCTCAGTGCCCCATGATATTAGCTGTCTGGGCATTGTTTACATGTCTGGCCTTGCCTGCCACAGGGAGGTTCTGTGATAGGTTCTGAGGTTGCCAGGAATGTCAGCACCCAGTCTATGACTGTGGGTTTACTGGTTACTTACCTACTCCCTTTGCTGGTCATCCTGATGTCCTACACACAGATCTCATTCAAGCTCCAGAATCAGGTTATGTCAGGTTGAGTTACCCAGAACTGAGCTGATCGGGACAGGGCCCAGTGCCTTAGGACTTTCTGCTTGCTGGCTATTGTGGTTATGGGATTTGCTGTCTGTTGGTTGCTTCTGTGATTTTTAACCTGCTGTGGGATCTCCACCCTGATGCCACTGATCCCTATGTATTTGGGATGATTTGTTCTGCTGCTGGTTTGCTAGGAGTTTTGCCTGCTATTACCCTGTAATAGGCCTGGCTCTATGACATCTTCCATGAGGAGCTGCATAGGGTGTTATTCTCTTGGCCCTGGAAGATTTCACTCTATGCACAAAACGTGATCATCATTATAGTCAACTAGGAAGCCACTCTCCTTGACCCTGATATCCATGAGCATTTGCTTTGAAGAGTTCCCTTCCCTTTGAAAGGCCACAGTGATACAAATGCCTGGGAAAGAAAAAATAGAGGCTTGCCTGTTTTGTTCATGCATCTGCCATATCTAAATGCTGACATGCATGTGGCGTGGTTCATTGGGGTCTGTGTGCTATTGTTTTGAGACAGTATTTTCTTCTGTTCTTCTTGAACCCCCAAATAAAACAAGCACATGCCACACCCCCATTTCAGAAAAAGTAACAGTATTTAAGTTTCTTCTGTTGATTTCTATGGTTGCTGACAAATAATGAAATTAAGAAAGAAGGCAGGGTATGGAGATAGTATTAAATAGTAAGTATATTGATGGTGAGGTTTCTTTATATTTTCCTAAGGGCTAAAGTGGGGTAGATTTATAAAAGCACCCAACTGAGAAATAATTTCAAGTCAGTTAGTCACTGTGAACTTGCATATTCTCAGTGATACCTGGAAAGTCAGAATCTTTAAAGCCTATATCTACACAGAATCAGTCTTTTGTATACTAAAGAGGTTTTCGCTTTTAAATCACTTGGTATTCTACTTTAAAAATTACAGTCAAACCAGAGAGATAAAAAGAAAGTGTCATTCTCTTTCCTACCTGCCTTGGGGTCCCAAAGAAATGTTGGGAAGAATCAAAATGAATCAGTAATGAGAAAGGAAGAAAAGGAGTCAATTATTTAAGTGGAACAAAGTTTCTATACAGACAAATAAAGGCCTATCATATGTAGACATAAGGTGCCTTGAACATAATGAAAACTCAGTATACACCAATTGATTTGATATACATACACAATGTATATGATGTGTACTATAATGTTCTCTCTACATCATTGCAATAAGTCAAAGTCTGCTGTCTGAGATTTGGTATTGACTCTTTCAAGACAAATTTGGAATATAGTGAACTTCCATGTATTAGCCCTACAACAAGAACTAATAGAAAATATTTACTCAGCAACGGAACAGAAAATCCACTGCCACACACAGACTGTGGACATCAAATACTCAATTCCCCTGAAGGCCAGATAAACAAGTTAAAAATACTGAACAGAGATAGAGCCTAAGTAGACTGACTGTGACCTGGAAAGCCAACTAGCCTGAAAAATACTAGCTCCCAAACATACATGTAGAATTGATAGACCAGTAGGAGACTTGGGAGTTAATATATAGCAGAAGACACAACCTGTCCAATCAGATCCTCATAGGAGTTAAAAAAGACACAAGATAATCTTGAAGACACTTAGGTAATCTTGAATGGCAGAATATTAACTCTATGGCCTCCCATAACCAAATGCTTCTCTATGGAAGAAAAAAAGGGAATTTCAAGATCAGATAATAATGACAACAACAGGGGAAACTAGAGGTCAGTATTCAGGATTTGTCTGGTTGTTGAAACCAGAGATCTGTATTCAAGATTTGACTGGCACCAGGCACATACCTTTATTCTCTAGTGTTTTCTCCAGAGGCCTAGGGAAAGGAAGGAAAGTAGATGAAAGTGGGGTAGGAAAGGCACTGTTTGGATGATTCTAGATCTAGGAGAACCAATTATTTTACAGTAATAATAGTAGACCTGACAATCAACTGCACCTCTGAGTTCCTCATGGATGTGGATAAGAAAAGAGCCTATGGTAAAGCCCCAAAGTAACAACATGAAGTTGCCCACCTCAAATGAACTCAAATTTCAGGAATTTCACCTCAGATATGATCTTATGATTTCAACAGTTTTAGCTAGCAACTGAAATTTTTTGCATGCCTCGAAGCCACACAGTTTCCTCAGTACATATGTGTAGACTTTTTTTTTTTTGAGGGAGAGGGAGGGTGTTGTTGAGGGGAGGTAGCTACTTCTGGTTAATCTTGTCTCCTTTATTGGAAGGCTTAACAGATGAAAAGCATTAAAAAATACTTTTTCTAATGGGCCTCAGGAACACCTGTCTTGAAACTAGAGTTAAACCAGACAAACTTAGGTTTAGGTAATTAGGGGTTAGATTCTGTACTGAGTCCTCCTGATAGTATGAATTAACTTGTCATACTTGATGGATGTTTCCATAGTGCTGAAACAGATGGCCCATCAACAGCATTTGAGGGAATATGTACAAATAAGTTCATACAGAAAACGTCCTTGTATTAAACTAGAATATTTTAGGCTGTAAGCATAATAGACACAATCTGAAAATAGTATTTAAGAACAAATTTATTCAAGTTTAAAACATTTCTGTTATATAATTACACACATTGTGTTCTTAATTCAGATGCTAGTACAAATTCAGATCTAAATATAAAAAGTATTCTATGGCAAGCAGAACTGAAATTCGCATGTGTGATAATGAAATCCATAATTTCTTACTTTAATATTCCATATTGCTTCTTACCCCAGCTACAACTGAGATAAGGTTGAAAAGTTTAAGAAGTGAACAAGGATATCATGGGGACTCTTTAGGCAATAGATTATTATATTATGCTGACACAGTGGAATTGGGATGATATCATATTTCCCCTCCAATTCTGTATCTTAAGAATGCTTAAATATTTCTTCAGCTCCATTTTCACACAAGTTGAAGGATCCTGAAACTTTCTGATTGCCACAAGCATAACTTTCTTTCTATCTTAGTCAATAAATAGCTATGCTTTACCATGAATTTTTTCCCCCAAACAAGCTACATTGAGCACCAATTTAGCAAAATATGCTTTTAAATACCATTAAGATGGAACATTTTTCTATATGCTATTTTGTAAGTAGTGTGTTTATGTGTATACACATATGTTTTATAGTTATTTATATTACATTTAAAATATTTAAATATTAGTAATTCTACCCAAAATGAATTAATTTTTATGTTATGTGAAATAAAAGCTGGGATTATTTGTCTTGGATTGATTTTAACACTATTTTCTCAAACAGAGGTTGAGTGGCATGATAGCACAATAATTCATAGAAAGGTCACCAGGGAACTCTATTTAGTGATAACACAGAACATGAACAAATAAGCCTTGTTACTATTAAAAAATCCCAAGTAAATCAGTCCAAAAAACTTAACTTGCTCCCCTCCTGCCAAGAGGATGATTATAGGATTATGGAATCTTAGAGCCAGAAGAAACTTTAATCCCACTTCAGACACTGCACCAGCCATGTGCTAAGTTGACTGAAGATTTGTAGCCTTGATCATCAATATTTTAATTAGCTTTTACTTTTAGCATGAGAAACATAGTGGATACAAAGCTGACACTGACAAAGGATTTCATGACCTCAAAGTCTGCCTCCAACACGTACTGACTATATGACCCTGGCCAAGTAACTTCCCCTTTCACTACTCAAGGCATCACTTTAAAACTAATACCAATTCCAATAATTGTATTGGAAGAGGGAATTTCCCCATGAAGGAGCTCCCTATACCAGTGAAATTACTTGTCGCAACTTTCAGCAGCTAATCGGTAGATCATACCCTTCCTGTTGCTACTATTACATATTGACAATGGCTCATTGAAAATACAAGCATCAGAAATGCTAAGGTTACTTAAAATTGATTTTTAAATTTTAAAGTTTTTTTCTGCTAATGTAACCAAGTTCCCAGGTTCAGTCTCTTAATTAGTTCCAGCCTGGATATCACCACCACCACCACCATCATCATAATCATTCTTTCTCATCTTGTCCCTTGGAATTTAGCTAGTAAAGATCTTGGGATAAATTGATCTACTGCTATTGGTTTTTTCTGTTTATTTTTCTGCAGACTATTTCACTGGTGAATAACCTAGCTCTTTGTAGTTCAATAAAATTGTTAGGATGTAGGCCCACTGAAAGCCTCTTCAGTATTTATTATTAATATTACTACTGCAATAATGTCCTCAGACTTCTGTAGTGTCTGTCAGTATACAAAACATTTTCCTCACTTGAAAACCCCATAAATTAGATAGTGAAGGTATTATTACCACCTTGGCCCCTTTCCCCATTTCATGGATGGAGCAGCTGAGGCTCCAAAAGTTTGAATGACTTTTTTCAAGCTTACCTGGTGGGTAGATGATGAAAATGGGACTCACTCCATGTTTTCTGACCAAGTCTTTTCATTGTACCATCTGATTCTGTTTTGTGCTCGGTGCTCTAACTCTCTGGAATGTATATTGTTCAATTCAGCCCTCACCTTTACTGAAAGAATAATTCCCTTATCAGTAATGGCTCTATAGCCTCATCTTTGTTTTCCAAGTCTAGTGCTCTTTGCTTTGCCAAACATTGTTTGATGTTCTGTATGGCTAATGTTGTTTTAGGGTGTTATGCCTCTAGAAATCTCTGTAGTGTAAAGTGTGTATTGTATACTGTAGATATTTATATGTTGCCTAACATGTTGTGGGTGATCAAATAAGTATGTAAATAATAGTACAGCCTAAAAGTGTGAGGATTCATAAACTGCATCAGGGATGCACACTATAATCACATAGCTCCTGCTCTTTATTAAAACAAGGATGAATCAATCATCTCAGGGAAAAATGCCTAAATAAGCTGTGCATCAACAAATTCAATCCTGGATTGACTATGGACTTTCATTCCCTATTACTTCCCTGCAGAAATAATAATGATAACAGTAAAAATAGCTCACATTTGCTGGGAACTTCACATTCATGATCTTATTTGAGATATACCAAAATTATAGTTTCAGCATACACAGTTTCAAAATTATAGTTTCAGCAGCAAGAATGACACTTCCGAGTTGAAAAAATCTTTTTCTTACAACACTGGGAGATGAGTGAGAAATGACTGTGTCTATCCTACAGGAGAGGTGCACAGAGAATCAGCTTTGGAGTCATGAAAACATGGGTTCAAGTATTACCTCACATAAGTCATCCTGGTTATCCTCAGAGGATGAGAGAGAAAGAGAGAGGGGGGGGGGAGGGAGACAGAGGGAGACAGAGAGACAGAGAGAGACAGAGAGACAAAGAGACAGAGAATAAGGATGCCGAACTTGCATGCCTAAAAACCTGGGTTTGCGTTCCACATCAGAATCTCTCTAGCTGCTTTACCTTGAGCAATTACAGAATCTCTGAGCCCTATTGTGCTCACCTCACAGACTTGTTGTGAGCATCAAATAAGATAAAGTATTTAAAGAGCTTTGCAAAGCTTCAGAGCTGCAGTAGCATCAGCTCTTGTTATACACAATTTTTCTTAGTAAAAATGACATCAATCAACAAAACATGGCCTAAGTGCCTACCATGTAGTAGGCACTGTGCCAAGTGCTTCAGATGCAAAACTACAAGTGAAATAGTGCCTGCCCTCAAGAAACTTACCTTTTCATAAGGGAAATAGCATGTACATAATTAAGCCTATACAGAATTGATACAAAGTGAATCCATGGTAGTTTGGGGAAAGAGGGCATATGGTAGCTGGGCAGGGATAAGGAAAGACTTCATGAAAGTAAGCCTTGACCTGAGTTGCGGAGGGATTCAGGGATCCCAAGGGGCTGTTGGACAAGTGAAGAGTACAGTCAGACTATTCCCCCATATTGGGCACTAAGGTTGTAGTTGCTACAGAGTTACTTCTCCTTAAATGATCTTCCTTGATGTCACTCTTTTGGAGAGTAGACTCCAATGAGATAAAGATAGGATGGTAGCATTTTGATCAATTTCTGCCTGCCGGGCTATATTTCTGAGTTCAAACTGTCAGATTCACAGAAAGCCTGCAGAGCAGAATATCTAATAGCAGTTTGGCAAGAGACTATTATTAGTTCTTTGAACCCAGATTAACTGGGTTCAATCCGCGGCAGTCCAAATCTCATACTGAGCGTGAAAGACAGGTCCAAAGACAAAAAAAAAACAAAACCCAAAAAACCCACAACAAACTGAATGTCATTTTGATTGTTAGGATAAACCAGTCAGAGGAACAACAGAGGACTGACTTACGGACCTGTAACTTTAAAAAAAACAAAAACAACCAGCAGGTCACGCCATACTTTCCAAGACCTTGCCTTAAGTTCAGAGTCCAAAGGATCATAGAGAAAGGAACCTTCAAAATCATCTGATCCAATAGCTTCATTCAGCTGGCAAGGTCCAGTGAAGGGAAGTCACAGAATAGTTAAGTATAAGAGACAAAATCTTAACCCAGGTCTTCTGACTCCCAATCCAAGAATCTTAATAATTTCCTACTTTGGGAATGGTAGATGTAACAGAAACAAGAGAATGTTTTTGACCTAGCTATTTTCACACAAACAAAAATTCACTTGAATTAGTAAAGTAAAATGGATTTATGTTTTGAGGCTGTTTCAACATATGCCACTCACTTTCTCTCTTGCTATAGGAGGAAGTCCGATACTTGAAGAAAGATGGCACAGAAGTAGACTTTATTAATGATCAAGTGGATCTAATTTTCCCTGACATTTCTGACTCCTGAGTTTCACTTAACTCAGCCATACGTAGATTTCGGGTGGATGTGCCAAGACTGTATTTCTTTGAAAAGATAAAAGATTCAGTTGAACTGACCCTCTGGTTATAGGAAAGAACCACAGTAACTGTGGGTGGGAAATGACATCAATTAAGAGACCGTCTGGTGACACCAACTGTTTCTTTAGTCTAATTTCTGTTTACAAGTTCTATTTTCCAAATCATTCTAAGCACGTGCAAATACCGCCCTACACCAAACCGATGTTCTTTTTATGACATAATTAGCGTATTCAGAGTATTTAAACACCCAGATTGATTGCTCGCCGCCCCGAAGCCTAGATGATGCCACGTCTTTTTTCCCTCGTTCCTATTCTCTTTCCCTCTCCGTCTCCCTCTCCCCACCCCCTTTCTCTATAAATGTGCACGACAGTCCAGCAACATGGTATTATGACTGCCTTCAAAACACACACTCTAAGTCCAGCGTTCCTCTTAACGCAGTACAATCCCTCTGATCATCCCAGCTCTAAGACAGCGAGAGACAGCGAGTCCCCTCTAGTGGCTGAAAGCTACGTTCTCGTTGGATTTCTGTGGCCGTACCGAGGGTTGGGGTGGGGCTGGGCACCTGGGGGCTCGGACTGATCGCGTGGTCTTCTTGGCTCCCACTTCCCTGTTGGGCAAGATTCCTCCCCAAACGTAGTGCTTGCACTGTGAGCTTAGGTTTTTCCTCTTGGAATACAAACACAAAAAGCTGGGCCCCTGAGTATGAGGGGCGAGGCAGGAGCCGTGCGTGGAATAATTTAATCGCTTAAAATCACAGCCACGTAAGAAGATACGTTAAGTCCTGGGCAGCCAACTGGGGACTGGCTAACTTCAAGTTCCGTCTCCCCGCCTCTCTCCCTCTCCAAACGCGGAGTCTGTCACAGAAGAGCCGACGTTTTCTTCACTCTCACAGCTCACATCCAGGGTGAGTCGGATAATCGAGGTGGTCCTCGCATCCTCGGTAGGTGCCCGGGGTTTTTGACCGCCAACTTCCAAGGAGATGTCGGAAGATCGGCGGGTTTGTAGGTCCGAGTTTTTTGGAAAGGAGTAGGCTTCGTGCGCCGCGCGGTCTGGAGTTTGGACGTAGACACTCCGAGGGCGCGGAGATGACCCCGGATAATCGGACCTCGCAGAGCCTGCTGTCCGCCCTGCACCCGCGCAATGCCAGCCCGCAGTTCGCCGGGCTGCAGTTCGTACAATCTTTCAAGCCTCTCATCATCCCCGGCTATTCGCTCGTAGTGTCCGTCGGCGTCGTGGGCAACTACCTTCTCATCTATGTCATCTGCCGGACCAGGCGTATGCACAACGTCACCAACTTTCTGGTGGGCAACCTGGCCTTCTCGGACATCCTGATGTGCGCCACCTGCGTGCCCCTGACCTTGGCTTACACCTTCGAGCCCCGGGGCTGGGTGTACGGCCGCTTCCTGTGCTACTTCGTGTTCCTCATGCAGCCCGTGACCGTGTCGGTGTCTGTGTTCACCCTGACGGTCATCGCGGTGGACCGCTACCATGCCACCGCTCACCCGCTGCGCCGCCGCCGCCTCAGCGTACCCGCCTGTGCGGGGGTGCTGGCAGCCATCTGGCTGCTGAGCTGCGCCCTGGCCGCTCCCGCGCTTCTGCACACCTACCACGCCGATTTCCCCGAGCTGCAGTTCGCCATCTGCGAGGAGTTTTGGTTCCACCGAGAGCGGGATCGGCTGGCCTACGCCTACAGCACCTTGCTGCTCACCTACGTGCTGCCCCTGGGAGTCATCTCCGTGTCCTACCTGCGCATCTCCGTGCGCCTCCGCAACCGCGTGCTCCCGGGAAACGCCACGTCGCAGCAGCAGGCGGAGTGGGACCGCGCCCGGAGGCGCAAGACCTTCCGCCTGCTCGTGCTTGTGGTGGCCGCCTTCGGGGCGTGCTGGCTCCCGCTGCACATCTTTAACCTGGTCAAGGACCTGGACATCAGCCTCATCGACAAGCGCTACTTCAACCTGCTGCAGCTGCTCTGCCACTGGCTTGCCATGACCTCCGCCTGCACCAACGCCTTCCTCTACGCCTGGCTCCACGACAGCTTCCGCTGCGAGCTCAAGAAGATGTTCTGTTGGAAACGCTGGTGGCGGCGGCGCCGAAGGACGAAGCGCGTCCAACCGATGGACGGGCCTCCAGCGTGTGCACTCGCCACTGTGGTCCTGTGAGGCTGCGGGAGAGGTGGGGACGCACGAAAAGTGGATTTCTCCAGCGCTGGGCTGCGTAGACGGTCAGATTGAACCACCCCAGGGGGGGACGGTTAATGTACATACTGCATTTCCCGCAGTCGCTCCTCAAACTCAATTTTTGTGCCCCCGGGTTCCCTTAGCCCCTGTCCCTCAAGTGAAATGGGAGTGAAAAAAAAAAACCAACTCATTTTGAGGAAGGACCTTTTGACTTTCACACCTCTATCCATACACTCCTAACCCGTTTCCGCTTCTTTCCCGCTCAGCGCACACAGCTGATCTGCCCTCTCACCAACTGAGAGGAAGACCCTCCTCTGAATGATTACTCCGAGACGCTAAGATTTCTCTCACATCATTACCTTTGGGGAGCCCAGGCCTCTTGGGTCCAGCCTCCAGGGCGCTTTGGGCTGGAGGGGGTGAAATGTGAAGACAGCGTGAGAGAAGGTTCACAAACTTCAAGAAAGGACAAGGCTGGACAGCTACTCTGCGGTTTGCTTTTCTCGCCTCCCATCACACACAGACTCTCAACGAAGACCTTGCTTTCCACCCACTCTGTACTGCACAGAGCGCTGCATAGACCACATCTAGATGTGCATCATCACTAACAACGGTCTACTTAGCTTTTATTTCCAAATGAACACTCTCAGAGCTGTAGTTTCCTTCCTCTCTTCCCCTGCCTCTTTAGTCACTGCTGGAAAGCCCCACGAGCCGCCTATTCAGTGCTACGGTTTTCTTTCAGTTATCAACTTGAAACTTTTGCTCCTGGGTGAGATTTTATTGGGGTGGGGGACAGAGGAAAGAGGGATAGGGATTTTCAAAGAGTTGCCATGCTGGAAGTACCATGACCCAGAGTTCTTCTTTTCCTGGGAAGATGCTCCTTGTGTGATTTCTGCCAGGTGAAGTCAGATGTGGGATTCACAAGAAACTTCTCCTTCCCTTCACTGTGACAGTGAAAATGATAGACAGTTCTTCCCTGCACAAAAGTGCTTGTTTATATGGTTAAATTTTTTTTCTCTCCACGGGCACAGACCTTGCTGATTTAAAAAAAATTAAATTTGCTACTCATCTCATACTGTTCTGGCTCCTGTGGTTTAGCTCATTAAAGCCTCTATTGATTGCTTTAGAGACGACTTTCTAGTTTTTGTAAAGAGGCAACAGATTATTGCCTTCTAGTCCCTGCTGGAAGTCTTCAAGCCAGAGCTTGTGTAACATGTTCCACCTAGCCAAGAGCCTCCGAGTTTTACTTCTTAAAGGCAAGGGAAGCAAGCAGAGATTGTTATCAAACTTCTTGGATGACATAAAGTAGTCTAACCTCTAGCACTGTGTCATTCCAAGCAAGTTAAGTACCTTTTCTGGACCTCAATTTACTCCATCATTTTCAAACTGAGTTATAAAGGTTTCCTTTTCCTATTGTTGCTGGCTTTATTAAAATGTTGAGACAAGACTTCCCACAAACTTAGTATCCCAGAAATCTGAGGATGAAAGGGACTTTGGAGATTATTCAATCTAACCTGCATGTTTTGCAAAAAAGGAAATGAAAATGTAGAAAAGTGAACATATTTGTGTGGCCTGTATATCAGACCATATAACTGATTATTGGCTGACCTTGGATTTTAAAAACTGTAGTTCCCAGCTCAGTGCACCTTGTGGCTTGTAGTTTAAAGAGTGTAAAAAATCAAACTATATATATATATATATATATATATATATATATATATATATATATATATATATGTTGCTTCCTCTGTAGAGAATGAAACCCATAAGTCAAATACTGGTGTTAATATAGTATAATTAGAATCCTGATGGAAACATTCCAGATTAGGTTGCCTGGTTTTTATTAATAATCATAAGCCTGTTGTGCATCACATGATGCTTTTTGATTACAACTTAGGAAAACCATTTTGTGAGATCTATGGGAGGAAGGTAGGGAGGGTTTGTTCCAACCTGCATTAGTGGAAGGATTGCCTGTTCTGAGGAAATTATGGATGCCTGATGTCTTAAAGTAAGTGCAATTATTGGCGCATTTATCACATTTCCCCTACTAGACTATGGACCACAATAGAGATTATCTGAATCCTGTGTCTCCCTTGTGCCCACCAGAGTGTTCTTTACAAGCAATTGCTTGATAAATGTTTGTTGAATTTGATTGCAAATATCTTAAAAATAAAGGACTTTTACTGTCTGGCCATGTCTGGTTTGGTAAGTAAGGTGATAACTATTTTTGAAGTATCTGATTCCATCTCAGGATTATGTGGTTGAGAGATAATAGTTTGGAGGAAAGTGATAAAGAATCCTGTTTCCCACTGAACAACTCAATTGCTCAAAGATTACTGGAAGATTGACTAAGGGAGCTGATGTGCAAAACCTCAAGGAAACATCAGGGAAGCCAACTGAAAAACAAAATGCTAAGAAAATCTCCTGCTGTCATCACAAACTCCAAGGAGAATTTGTACTTGATTTTATAACAAGGGCAACAAATGCTTCTCTCAGGTTCCAAGAATGACTTAGGATGCAACTAGGTCTCGATTAGCACAAATAATGAATGAAGCAATTGCAGTATTTGAATTCACACTGTATATTTCCATTAGGTTGAAATCCATGACCATATTTGACATGATTATAATTTTATTCACATTAATCAGGTCCTGGCTGTATCTATGTAGTAAATAAGGTGAAATACCTAACTGACTTCCCATTGTTTCTGATCTCTATGCTTTTTCAGGCTTTCTCAACTGCTTAGAATGCCCTTTTTTCTCTCCTCTACTTTCTGGAATTCCTACTTCAAAGCTCAACTCAAGCATCATCTTTTACATGAAACTTTTTCTGATCTCTCATCTTCCAAGTTGTTAATGCCTTCCCCCCAGATTACCGTGTATATACCTTTAATGTACATAAGTGTGTATTTCTTCCAATAGAATTTAAGCTCCTTTCAGGCAGGAACTATTTTTATCTTTCATCTTTGTATCCCCAGCACTTAACCCAGTACTTGATATATATTAGGTAGCTAATAAATGTTTGCTGATTGAGTATTGAATAAAGTCAATGCTCTTTAGCCTGGCATTCAAGACCTTCTATAATTTAGCCCCAAGCGACTGTTCCTAACTTGTCTCCTACTGCTTTCCCACATGTATTGTATGTTCCAGATAACTTGGACAGCTTATCCTTCCTCAAACATGGCAGACAGCATGGCACAGTTGAAAGAATAATATGATTGGAGCCAAGGAATCTGGATTCAAATCCTTGTTCTCTAGGTCAGGGTGAGAGATGGCAGGTTGTGATAGGATTATGATCTACCAGGGTTTCCCCCTCTGCCTCCCATATGGCTTAAGTTAGTTCTTAATTGAAAGACCCTGAAGCTGTCCCTGGGACTTGATAGGTACAGTGGACTAAGGACAAGTTGAGCCTCTATGTAGCTTCCTGACATTGCTTCCTGGTTGCTTAAGGGTACAAAAGACCCATCCACATGAAATCAAGGCCCTTCAGATTAGGCAGATGTTCCAAGCCCCTCCCTCCCATCATAGTGCCCTGCCGTACCACCTTGGGCATTTTACTACTCTGATCTTCACTTTATTCATCTTTAGATGAATAATAGACAATTAGACTAGATAATCTCTAGTTATCCTCCTCAGAAACTGTGATCATATGCTTTATACTTTTCCCTATCACAGTTCATGATATTGTTCTGGCATATCTTCTCCCTTAGTCTCCACAATAGCTACAGAAATCCTACCTATTCTTCAAATGTCATCTCCATGAAACTACTCCTGATCACCCCACTTAGAAGTGTATACTCCCTTCTTTCAACTCCTTTACCAGTTATTCATGCCTCTCCTATGTTGGCATCACAATCAACCTTGCAGTGTATCATATTCCCTGTCAGATAAAGCTTGTTGGGGGAAGGGACCAAACTTAGTTTTCTGCCCAACCTCCACAAGTACAATGTGTGTTGACTGAGCATAGAAAACCCTCAGAATAAATATTTGTTGACTGACAATGACTAATGCAAAGGACAGTGAATATGTTCTATTAACTCACGAAAGTTCTTTCCAGTATACTCTAACCTGAACAAGGGAAACAATATTCAAGTCAAGGTGGAGGGTGACTTGCAGATATAATGCAACTACCTCTGATTCTCAGAGAGAAGGGACAAAGTTTTTTGAAGGTTTAGAAAACAACAGTACAGGAAGGAAATTGAATTTGCATAGCAAAGTGATATTAACCAAGAGTAACAGGACACAGAACAATGTGGAAGATTTCGGCAAGAATCATTGAGAGGGACCAGGATTTTGAGATGCCTTGAAGCTATGTCATACAAAGACCAATGAAAGGAACTTGATATATTTGGGGGGAATTTAGCCTGGAGAAGAGAAAATTAAGTTGAGGGAGAAAGGAGGTAGAATAGAGCATGATAGATACATTATTATTGCAGAGACACTAAATTTAACTTCTGGAAGACAGAGCTATAAGTTAGTGGCTATAAGTGAATGTTTCCGAAGGACAGCTTTTACCCAGTTTGTTATGGCTCCATCCTTTATGGTGGAAGGGAAACCCAAATCTATTGGGGTTAGGGGTGGGATGACCAGTTGTAAAAGAATCACTATCTACCAGAGTTCCTTCTTCCCTAACATATGAGCTAGGTTTGTTCTTTGCCTGAAAGGCTGGGAAGATCTTCCTGGGACTTGATGGATCCAGGTAGTGAAGGCTCAAGCTGAGCTTCCATTGGCACAACTTACTGGAGGATGGAATGGAGTGGGGAAAGACCTGAGGTAGGGAGATCAACCAAAGGGTTCTTACAATAGTCCAAGCATGAGCCACCAAGATTGATGACTGCGTAAACTGAGAGAAGGGGATATATATGAGTGAAGTAGAGAAGGTAAAAATGACAGGACTTTACAAAAGAATGGTTATGTGGAATGAGAATGAGGAATTGAGGATGACACCAAGGTGTCAAGCTTGTGTAACTGGGAGGATGGAAGTGTCTTTAACAGTTCCCTCAATAGGCAAGTTTAGAAAAACAGAAGACCTTGGGGGAAAGATAATGAATTTTCTTCTGAATGTGATGAATTTTCCTATAGGAAATCCAATTCAAGATGTCTAAAAGACAGTTGGTGATGTGGAACTGGAGCTGAGGAGGAAGATTGAGATGACATAAAGCTTTGAAAATCATCTGCATGTAGATTATAATTGAGTCCATGGAAGCTGGTAAGAGTCGCAGTGATATAGTATTAAAGGACAAGAGAAGAGTGCCCAGGATGGACCTCTGAGATGCACATACATGGTCAACAGGCATGACATGGATGAAGAGGCATTGAAGGAGACTGAGAAAAAGCTGTCAGACAGATAGGAAGAGATCTAGAAGATAGTATCCAGGAGGTGGTCAACAGTGTTAAAGGTTGTAGAGAGATCAAGATAGATGAAGATGAGTGCAGCTAGGTGGCTCAGTGGATAGAGCAGTGGCCCTGGAGTCAGGAGGACCTGAATTCAAATTCAGTCCCAGTCACTGTGACTCTGAGCAAGTCACTTAACCCTGATTGCCTCAAAAAAAAAAAGATGAAGACTGAGAAAAGGCCATTAGATCTGACAATTAAGAGATTATTAATAACTTTGGAGAAGGCAATTTCAGTGAAATGGTAAGGCTGGAAGACAGATTGCAAAGGGGTTAGAAGAAGGTGAAAGTAGCAGAAATAGAAGTAACTACTGGTTGTGGCTTTCTTAAAAGAGTTTATTCTAAAAGAGGATGAGATAATAGTTTCACTGGATTAAGTGAAAGCTTTTTTAAGGACAGAGAGGAGACATGGGTGTGTTTGTAGGTATCAGGGGATGGTCCAGTAGTTAGAGAGAGAGACAGAGAGAGAGACACAGGGAGAGAGATATAGAAAGAGACACACACACAGAGATAGTGAGAGAGAGAGATAGACAAAAAGACAGAGAGAGACAGAGAAAGGATGATAGAGTCAGAAAATATGCTGAAAAATATGGGGTAAGGACAGTAATGGAAATCAAGGATTGATGTAGAAGGATCTATCTTGGCAAGCCTTCATGTTAGATAGGGATGTCAGCACATATAAAGGGGAGGATATTTGGCATCAAGAACAGGAAGGATAAAAATGACAATTCTACCTTAATTAATTTACCTATTTAGTGCCATACCAATTAAACTATCAGATTATTGTTTTCTAGAGCTGGATAAAATAATATCAGAATTCATCTGGAAGAACAAAAAATCCAGAATATCAAAGGGACTAATGAAAAGAAATGCTAGGGAAGGTGGCCTAGCACTACCAGATCTCAAATTGTATTATAAAGCAACAATTATCAAAACCACTTAGTACTGGTTAAGAAACAGAAAGGTAGACAAGTGAAATAGTCTAGGTACTCATGACACAGTAGGCAATGAATATAGCAATCTCCTGTTTGATAAACCCAAGGACCCCAGCTTCTGGGATAAGAACTCACTGTTCAATAAAAATGACTGGGAAAACTGGATAACCGTGTGGCAGAAACTAGGCATAGACCCATGCCTGACACACTACACAAGAATAAAATCCAAATGGGTACATAATCTAGGTATAAAGATTGATACCACTGACAAAATGGAGGAGCAAAGAATAGTATATTTATCAGATTTATGGAGAAGGGAAGAATTTTTGACTAAAGAAGAGATAGAAAGCATATGAAGTACAAGATAAATAATTTTAATTACATTAAACTGAAAAGTTTTTGCACAACCAAACCCAATGCAACCAAAATTCAGAGGGATATTGGGAAAGAATTTTTACAGCTAATCCTAGGGATAAAGGCCTCATTTCTAGAATATATAGAGAACTGAGTCCAATGTACAACAATACAAGTCATTCCCCAATTGATAAATGGTCAAAGGATATGAATAGGCAATTTTCAGAGGAAGAAATTAAAGATATCTATCATATGAAAAAATGCTCTAAATCACTTTTGATTAGAGAGATACAAATCAAAACAACTCTGAGATACCACATCACACCTATTAGATTGGCAAACATGACAGAACAGGAAAATGATAAATGTTGGAGAGAATGTGGGAGAATTGGAATACTAATTCATTGTTGGTGGAGCTGTGAGCTCATTAAACCATTCTTGAGAGAGATTTGGAACTATGCCCGAAGGGCTACAAAAATGTGCATACCCTTTGACCCAGCAATATCGCTTCTAGGACTGTATCCCCAAGAGATCATAAAAATGGGAAAGGGTCCCACATGTACAAAATATTTATAGCAGCACTCTTTGTAGTGGCCCCAAACTGGAAATCAAGGGGATGCTCATCAATTGGGGAATGGTTGAATAAATTATAATGTATGAATGTAATGGAATACTATTGCATCATAAGGAATGATGAACAAGAAGACTTCAGAGGCCTGGAAAGACTTATATGATCTGATGCTGAGTGAAAGGAGCAGAACCAGGAGAACTTTGTGCACAGCAATGAGCACAGTATGCGAGAGTTTTCTCTGGTAGACTTGGATCTTCATAAAAATGCGAGGACATTAAAAAAAAATTCCCAATGGTCTTCTAAGGGCAAATGCCTTCCAAGTCAGAGAAAGAACTAAGGAATTCAATTGCAGAATGTAGCAGATCATTTTTGTGTGTGTGTATGTATGTGTATTATGTTTTGGTTTGTTATATGATTTTTCCCATTTATTTTAGTTCTTCTACACAGCATGACTATAGTGAAAATGTATTCAATAGGAATGTATATGTAGATCCTATATAGAATTGTAGGCCATCTTGGGGAGGGAGGGGGATGGTGGGTGTTAGGTAGGGGGAAAAAATCTAAGTTTTATGATAGTGATTGTAGAACATTAAAAATAAATAAAATAAATATATTTAAAAAAAAAATTTAAAAAAGAAAGAGAGGAAGGGAAGAGAGGAGGGGAACTCATGGCCCATGATTTTTTTTAAAAAGAAATATAAGGTGAGGTTCTCAGAAGAGAGGGTGAAGTGAGGAATTGCTATGAGAGGCTTGAGGAGGGATGGAAAGGTTTGGAAAAGTAGCTGTCATAGATAGAGACTCTGTTAGGAAGGTGTAAAAGAAATGCCTTGTTTCACTGAGGGCCCAGTTGAGATTAGATGAAATCCATTTATAGTGAACTCAGGACAATTTCCTAATTTCTTCCAGCTCCATACAGCAGCAAGTGAATAGGTGTGCCCAAAGTGGATGAGTAACAAACTCTCACTATTTACTATTCTCTCATTCCCTGTGATATTAAATTATCTGCTGCCTGAACCTCTCTTCCCTTATTCTTATCCCCACTCTCTTTAACTCTACTCCCTATCATATCTTTCTCTCCAGTTTGGCACAGTCCTTTCACTGTGCCCTCTGGAATTCCTGTTCCATAAGTGAAAACCTTTCTTTCATTTCAGACGTTTTCCTTGCATGCTTCTTCCATCTTCTGTCACTTACAGAGAACTGACTTCTCTGATCATCTCCTCCAGCAATGGCCACACCTTCTCCCATTTCTCTGTCATATTGCTTCATGGTGGGGTTAGACTTATCTCTTGCTCTGCACTGACATTTTCAGGCTCTTTCTTTGTTGTCACCTTTCATGTTCACAGTCTCATTGTTATCCTTTTCTCCTCACTGTCCCTTTCCCCACATATCCAGTCAGTTGTCAAATATTCTTTCTACCTCTACCTCTCTACCCTAGCCACCGCCTTAGTCCAGACCCTCATGTACTTTTGCCTGGGCTGTTACGATAGCTTACTAATTATTCTACCTGCCCCAAGTCCTTTCCCTCTCCAATCCATTCTCCGTACAGCTGCTATAATGATTTTCTTGACGTTCACACCTGACCTATTTTCCTATTCAATAAACGTCAGTGGCTGCTAGGATCAAATTTATATTCATCTATTTGACATTTAAAATACTTGACCTGGTTCCAACCTACTTTTTCAGTTTCATTATATATTCCTCTTCTTTCAAATACTACCTGACCAAGCCAATCAGGTCATCTTGCTGTTTCTCAAACAGGGCATTCCATTTCCCATCTCCGTGACTTTGCACTAGCCATCATCCATACCTGAAATGCCATCCCCACCTCCACCTCTGTCTCTTAGAATCCAGTGTTTCAAGATGCATCTCAAGCATCACATACTTTATGAAATCTTTCCTGATTCTTGTAGCTGCAGATGCCCTTCTCAAAACTACCCACCTTCTTTTTATTTTGTATGTCACCTATATCCATTTATTCATGTTATATATAAATTCGTGTTATATGTTATGTTTGTGCATACACATATGCATATATGTGTATACATGTATATATATATGTGTGTGTGCATATCTATTACAGGTTAAATTTTTTGTATAATTAAAACAGAATTCTGAAGTAAGGGAAAATAATTCATGCCAACCCAGAAGATTGCAAAACAGAAAAAAGAGGCAATGGTGTTGCTGATAAACTGCAGGATCGTATGACAGGAACCCTCTGCATGTTCTCAAAAACAGAATGTTCTCAAGAGAAGAAAAAAGGACTTGTGTCTATATTATATCAATTGAGGAACAATGCTTTGGAAAGAGAAGCAGCCAGAGCTTGTTCAAGGCTACAAAAATTGGGGCAATTTAAGAGAATTTTGTGGTGCCCCACAGGTCACCTGCATTGTATTCATGTATTCATGCATGTATTCAGGATATTGTATGTGACAATCAATGAACTTCTCATTAGTTTCAGATAGTGAGATAACTTTTGCCTCCTGACTTTTACAGCCCAATTCTCCTTCCCTCCCTTTTCTCTGTCTGTCTCTCTATATCTCTGACTGTCTCTGTCTCTCCTCTGTCTCTGTCTGTTTCTCTTTCTCTCTCCATGTTGGGGCAGCTAAATGGCACAATGGATAGAGCACTAGATCTAAAAGACCTGAGTTCAAATTCAGCCTCAGACACTTACTAGCTGTGCAACTCTTGGCAAGTCACTTAACCTCTCTTAGTTTCAGTTTCCTCGACTGTAAAATGAAGATAATAATAGCACCTACCTTCCAGGGTTGCTGTGAAAATCAAATGAGGTAATAATTATAAGTGCTTAACACGATACCTGGTACATAGTAGCTGTATTAGGTACTATAAAAATGCCAACTATTACTGCTATTATTATTGTTATTAATATTTGATCTCTCCTGATAGAATATAGCTTCCTTTTGAGGGTGTGGACTGTCTCATTTTTGTCTTTGTGTTCTCAGTGCCTAGCATGGAGTCCGGTGTGTGGTAAGCATTTAATGAGTACTTCTGTATGCCTGGACTTTACCCATTGCAACTGAGGGAAAAGTCCAGTGTTGTACCTCTGGACAGGAATGGTGGTGATGGAAGACAGAGAACCAGTTCCTGACACTTAGCCCTTTGCTTCCAACATCCTGGAGCTTTCTGGACTGGCCCTAAAATAGCACCTAATTAGCAAAGTAAAAAGAAGCCATAATCTTCTGTCCCTCTTTCTATTAATAGACACATTTCTAGCAAAAGTCACATGAACACTTTACCTTCCTTTCCTCTCCTCCCAATCATGTTTTAACTCCATGCGATCTGGCTTTGACCTTGCAAGCGAAATAAGGATCCCCAAGCTTGTCTTCATTGGTAAGTATGATAACTTAGTATTACTAAAATCTTATTCTTCTAAACCTCTCTGCAACATTTAACATTTGGATTGAATTAAGTTGACTGCCCCTTCCTCCTGCATGTTCTCTCTACCCTCTGTTTTCTTGATCCTATTATGTCCTTCTACATGGCCAATCACTTCCTCTCAGGCCCCTTTGTCTTGGAGATGCCCATGCCTACTGATAAGTATATGCCAAGGTTCTGTTCTTCTCTTCTCTTTCTACATTTTCTGATTTGGTGATTACAAGTTTTCCATTATAATCTTTTGTCAGGTAACTGTCAGATCTATATATCCAACCCCAATCTCTTTGTTGAACTTTTCTTTAGTCCTGCATCATTAACTGATGATTCTAGCTCAACATATGATGGAAGATAAGACACTGAGAGATTTCCTGCGGAAGCAGTGGACGAAGGCAGATGTGTATGTTCTCACATAGTGCAAATGATCACTTGATGGCTAGTGTTTGTGAGCATCTACTTTTGGGGTGAGGGAGGGTGGACTTTGAATCTCTTAGTTGGTGGGGGTATTCAACTTTAACCTCCAATTTAGAGTGGGGAGTAGTTTACTAGACAGATTCTCCAGGGTAATCCCAGATTCTAGAGTTTGGGGCTGGGATTTTTTTGAGAGAGGAAAGAGGAACAAGTGACATGTTTTTTTGGGCAGCTAGGTATCACAGTAGATACAATGCCAAGCTTGGAGTCCGAAAGACTCATCTTGAGTTCAGATCTAGCCTCAGATATTTACTAGCTATGTGACCCTGGGCAAGTCACTTAATTTCACCTCACTTCCTCATCTGTAAAAAGAGCTGGAGAAGAAAATGGTAAATCACTGTAGCTTCTTTGCCAAGAAAATTCTACAGGGGGTCACAAAGACTTGGGCATGACTGAAATGATCAAGTAGCAACAAGTATGTTCCTTAGAGAAAGAAGCAGATAATCCATATAATTCCTGTAATCACATAATTTTGGATTTATAAGGGCCTTCAGTGACCATTCAGTCCAATCCATACACCAAAGGAATTTCACTATAACATATGGTATATGGTCACTCAGCCTCGGTAATTTCCAGAGAGGGTGCACCCAGAAGTTTCCAAAGCAGCCCATTCCATTTTTTGACAGCTCTAATTTTTAGGATTCCATCTTCCCCCAATGTCAAGTTTAAATTTGCCTCTTTGCAATATTCATCCACTACTCCTGGTTCTGTCCTCAGTGGCAAAACAGAAGAAACTGAGTCTTTCCACAGGACATCTCTTCAAATATTTGAATTCTTGAAAATAGCTCACATGTCTTTTCTTCTTCAAGTGAAATATATTCAGTTCTTTTACCCTATCCTGGTAGGTTGTACATTCCAGACCCTGTGATATCCTGGTTGTCATCTAATGGACAATCTCCAACTTATCAATGCCTTTCTTGAATTGTGGTACCCAGAACTAAATGATACTCCAGACCTGACTGGGCAGGGATGACTGTTTTCCTAGAAGCCATGCTTTTTTTTTAATGCAGCCCAATATTTTATTAGCATTTTCAGCAGTTCTATCACAATGCTGATTCATATTGATATTTTACTAAAATTCTCACTTTTTTCAGAGAAACTGTCAACCAATCCTGCCTCCCTTTCTCTGTTCTTATGAAGATGATTATTTCAACCCAAGCGTAAACTTTATACTTATCCCTATTGAATTTTATCTTGTAAGATTCAGGCTAGTGCTTTGCTTTTCAAGATTTGATTAGATTCTGACTCTGCCATTCAGTTAATTAGCTATCCCTTCCAGCTTTGTCTTAGCAGTTTTGATGAACGTGACTTTTATGCTTTTTCCAAGTTATTGATAACAATCTTACATAGCACCTATTAAAATACCATTCTTGCCAAGTGGGCACTGAATTCTTTGAGCCTGCCATTCAAGCAGTCCTGGAACCATCTTATTGCATTATTGCCTAGAGACCTCTTCATATTTTCCACAAGAATAGAATGAGTTGCTTTATCAATTGCTTTGCTAAAACTAAGCCAACTATGTCATAGCATTTCCCTGATCTCCAGTAACAATTTAGTAAATGTAAAAAAAAAGATATAAGGTTAGTCTAGTATAATTTATCCTTGATGAAGTTAAACTCCTTCTTCATAATCACTGGTTCTTTTTCTGGATCTTTGCTAAAAATCCCTCTAATGATCTATTTTATAATTTCACCACTAATTAAAGTCAAGCTCATAAGCACTTATTATATGCCAAAGTAGTACCTCATTTAATTTGCACAACCACCCTGTAAGGTAGGTGCCATTATTATCTTCATTTTATCATTGAGAAAGAGGGAGGCAATAGTTAAGTGACTTGCCTAGGTTCATAAACCTAGTAAGTGTCCAAGGTTGGATTTAAACTCAGATCTTCCTGACTCCTTCACTTTATCTACTTTGCCACTTAGCCAACTACTGCACCACCTAGCCACCTAATTCTATAGTTAGCAATACCTTCTCATTGATGGCTTTCCCTGGAAACCCATGGTTCTCACGACTAGATAGTGTTTGAAGTCATTAGTGGCACTACAGTAAACCTCTGACAGGCCATGTGAGCTCCATTAGCTTCCCTAGAAAAGCTAAAAAGGATTCTTTTGTGACTCCTAAGTACATCACCTAGGCAGGAGATGGAGAATGAATATAGAAGGATGAGAAAAGATTTTTAAAAGAAAGTTTAATGGTTCAAAAGTCTATGGGTGAATAATCTAATTATTCAAGTTAGAAAGCAATAGAATGTTTCCAGGTATTGGATGAAATGAAATGATACTAAACTGGAAGCATATTGGGATAGAGTCAGCCAGATCCTATGAGTTTTGGGTGAAAGGGCAAGCTGGTTCAGAATGCAGGATTTAACTGCTGAACCAAGCGTTTCAGCCAAATCTCTAAGGGACTCATTTGGAGGGGAGGGGAAAGGAGTGGAGGGAAAGGGAGAAGAGGAAAAAGGAGGGGAAAAGAAGAAAGGTGGGGAAAGGAGGAAAGAGAGGAGAAAAGAGGAAAGGAAGGGAAAAGAGACTCCTACTCCCCTTGGTGACATACATGTGAGCTATTATTTGCTTTCTTCCTGGTAAGCTGTTGTTGCTGTGTTCATCCTTGCCATCAGAGAAATGATGACATGACTTGCACTTGACTTTGTTTTGGGTAAGGGAGGGCTGGGCAGGTGACCAGCCTCACTTCTCCTCCAGAGCCACCTGGATCCAGTGACCAGATGTTCATCAGGATGACTGGAGATGACCCAGGATGCAATAGGAGACTTTGGTCCCTTTAGGTCAAGGTCTATTCAGGAACTCACTTGGGGTGAGGTAACACCCATTGAAGAACAATGATGAAACACCCCTTACCCTTAAGGGATTTACTTTCTATTGGGGGTGACAACATGCACATATATTAATATATCCTAATAAGTATTGTTTTAATGGATATGTGGAGAATTTAGGCGAGTTTCTTTTAGGTGATCTGGCCATTTGAGATAGGAAAGAAATTGCTATAGGACAAAAAGCTGTAATGACAGTAGATCTCTTCATCTCACTTGCAATACAAAGGGTAACCAACAAATTGTTTAAGCATAGAAGAAAATTGATAGCTAGAAAGAGACAAGAGAAAATATTTGCAGTAAAGCAGGGCTTCCTAACTGTTTTTGTTCATAGAACCTCTTTTTCAAATTCATTGACTCTTCAGAATAATTTTTTTTTAAATTCCTACAATAGAACACATAGATTGCAAAGGAATAATTATATTGAGATACAATTGCATTGAAATATAATTATTAAAATACATTTTAAAAGTCCATAGACCTTGGGTTAAGAATCCCATGCAGAGGATTAATTGCTATGTGTAATTTTAAAAAGCTGTTCAAAAAAATTTCTTTTCACAGACTAGCCTAGACATTTAGATAGTTTCATTATACAAACTCTTTCTCAAAATGATATTCCACCTGTAATGTAATCTCAAGATTACATGGAATTTAGAAACAAAATCCTTTTCTCACTCTATACCTAGATATCTGAATTCACTTTAAAATGTAGGCCCCCATTGGGCAAAGTGTGTGTTGTCCTACATCATCCTTTAAACCCCTAATGTGATACCACATGTTATTAAGAACTTAATAGTGGTTATAGGTTCATAGATTTGGAGCTGGAAGGGACTGTCATGGTCTATTTTCATATGGGAGTGAATTCTGCTTATATGCTGCATTAGAATATTAATTTCTGAACCTAGAAAAATGGAATAATATAGAAAGAGCACTTAGGGTTAGGTGTTAGAAGATTTAGGTTTCAGTTTTGACTGATTAATTCACTTTACCAGGACCCATAGGTACAAAAAATAGCTCCTCTTTTTGTGGAGGCAAAGAATTGGAAACTTAAGGGGGTGGCCATCAGTTGGGAAACAGTTAAACCAAGGATGGTATAAGAATCCAGTCAATAGTATTGTGTTGTGAGAACTGTTTTACATGATTGTGCAAGTGTAGCCTATATCAGTTTGCTTACTGTCTCAGGGAGGATAGGAGGCGGGGAATGGAAGGTTAGAATTTGGGCTCAAAGCTTATAAAATGCAACCAATGTTAAAGAATGTTTTTACATGTAATTAGAGGAAAATAAAATGTTATTTTTGAAAAAAGAAACATTAAAATGATGGTTTCAGAGAAACTGGAAAGACTTGCATGAACAGATACAGAGTGAAGAAAGCAGAACCAGGAAAAAATCTATACCACAACAAAAACATTGCAAAAATGAACAACTCTGAAAGATTTAAGAACTCTTATCAATGCAATGACTGACCATGATCCCAGAGGGCCAAGGATGAAGGATGCTACCCACCTCTTGACAGAGGTACTAATGTGCAGAATGAGAAAAACATTTTTGAAATGATCAATATGGAAATTCATTTTGCCTGACTATGCCTGACTGCAAGAGTTTATTTCTCTTCTTTTTGTTTCTAGTAGGGGGCAGGAAGATGAGAAAGAGAGAATAGACACTTAATTGGAAAAAAATTTAATTTAAAAATGGAATGTAAATTGCTCAAAGGCAGAGACTGTCTTGCTTTTTGAATTTACATGTCCAATACTTGGCACGTTCTAGCCCAGAGTAAACACTTAACATGTAATTTCATTTTTTAAAAAAGGACAAATGATTTTGCTTTTCTGGGTATCAGTTTCCTCATCTATAGCATGCAGGGATTAGACTGGACTCCTCAAGTTGACCACCTTGTCTTCTGAACTTGTGAAATACCATTCCCAATTATAGTCTTCCTGCTTCCAAGAGTTCCAGACCTGGAAGCAGGAAGACTGAATTCAAATCTTGCCTAGGACACTTACTAGCCATGTATCCCTAGCTAAATCACACAACCTTTCTTAGCCTCAATTTACTCATCTATAAAATGGTGATAATGACAGCACCTTCCTTCCAGGGTTGTGTAAGGATCAGGTGAGATAATTGCAAAGTACTTTGCAAACTTCAAGTTGATAGAACTGCTAGCTATTAATATATTTGAACTCCTAATATATAACACCCAGAATTTATATAGTACTTCAAAGGTTTGCAAAGATTTTTTTATCCTCACAGCAATCCTGGGAGATAGCTACTATTGTCATCTTCATTTCATAGATGAGGAGACTAAGACAGAGGTTAAGTGACTTGTCCGGATTCACATAGCTAGCTAGTTTCTGAGGCTGGATTTAAACCCAGACTTTTATTCCAGTTCCAGTACTCTATCCACTATACTACCTCACTTCTTCAACATATAGAAGTAGGGTGGGACAGTGAAAAGAACTGCAGCCTCTCAGTTCAGAATTCAGGTTTATGTTCTGACAGTCTAGTCACAGAACTGTCCTGAACTTCTGTTTTTCTATCTGTAAAAATGGGAATGATGCCAATTATCTCATTCCAGAATTGTTGTGGTGACCAAATAAGATGATGGCTATGGAACTGCCTGTTAAATTGGAAATAACCACGTAAATAAATGAAAGCAACATTAAAGGGCCTCCAAAATGTCTTACTCTTCTTCACCATCAAGATGCAAGAACTTCACCAGGAATGAAATAATTCAAGAGTGCCTCAGGGGCAGAATGCTAGCATCCCCTGGTCCCCACATGCCCTAGTTTCCAGTCTTTTCTTTCCATGGTCAATAGTACTTCAGAACCACCTAACGTAAGATTCCATATCCAGTACTACTGTTCTGGGTATAAAGAGATAACACTACTGAACTGAAATGCGTGGAGTTTGAGTTATTTCTTCCAGTCATGGTGATGAGTTGTATTGAACCATCCTCACACTCTGGATCCTTTTTCCTTCTGACCAATGGCATGCATTTACCAGATGACTAACAATTTCTGATACATATTTAGAAAAAGGCTGGTCAGGATGGGGATTCAGTGGAACAAAACCTAACTGAACTAATTTGCTTTCTAGGAAATTGGACCTGTGGCGTTGGTTTCACTGAGCTAACCAGCCACAAAGTAGTCAAGATACCCTACCTCAGAGAAATCACAAATCTTCTCCAGTAGATGGTATGTCTGGCCTATGCCTCTCTTGTACAGACTTAACCTGAATATCTCTACCTGCATGCCATTGGGAAGGTGACAGAAGCTTTAACTTCCTGAATGGAGTACTTATAGAGATCATAACTGCATGAGCAATGTAGCCATACAATATTAATTGGAAGGCTCATCATGGTAGTCAAAAGAGCTTCATTTGAGCCATATATGAGGACCACCTAGCTGGGGAGGCCCTTCACAATTAATGGGAACTTATGAACTCTGTGGTTTTGGTCATTGCTGTTTTAATAGTTGCAGACGCTGGAGTAGTACAATGAACCTGAGACAACTTCTAAAGGATCCATGAATGATATAGGGTCATCCTAGATGCTGCATGGATCCTGCTCTAGTTTGGGAATTTCCAAAGGGAAGAGTTGGTGTCTTTTTCATCTTTGTATTTCCCCTAGCACATGTTGTGAATCCATAAATGGATGCTTTGTAAAGGTGTGTTTTTTATGTTGGTCAAAGAAAGTTATTTGAAATTTTTAAAATTTAGAAAGAAAAAGTGTCTGTTTCTGAGAATTTATGCATTGATATTTTGGATCAAAGTTTCTATTATTTAAAACTCTGAGGGACCTAATAAGCCATCTAGTCCAACTTTTGTGACTTTAAAGATGAAGAAACTGAAAGCTAGAGAAATGAATGATAGTTAAAATCACACGTGAGAAGGCTGAAATTCAGACTGAAATCTACAGACTCCAAATCTGGGACATTTGCTCCTCCACTACAACTTTATAAAACATTATTACTAAAATGGAAATGAATGACCATCTTCTAGTCCAACCCTTTTGTATTAGAAATGAAGAGACTGAAGTCCAGGGAGAAATGACTTGTCTGAGGTTACACAGGTGGTTTAGTAGACAATTGGTGTGAATTAAGTGCATCTCTTTTTCTCTCTGTCTGTCTGTCTCCCTTTCTGTCTCTCTTTCTATCTCTCCTTCCTCCCTTTCTCTCTCCCTCTCTATATTCTCCTCCTCTCCCCTTCCCTCCCTCCCTTTCTTCTTTTCTTTTTCCCTCTCTCTTTCTCCTCTTCTCTCTCTCTGCTTCTCTCTCACCTTCCTCTCTTCTTCTCTCCCACTCTCTCTTTCTCTCCCTCCTCTCTTTGTCTCTCTCCCTTTCTAGGTTCTCTCCTTCTCTCCTTTCCTCCCTTACCTTTCTCTTTTTCTTTCTCCCTCTCTCTTTGTCTCCCCCTCCCCTTTTTCCTTCTCTCTCTGTCTCTCTCTCTGTCTCTCTCTCTGTCTCTCTCTCTGTCTCTCTCTCTGTCTCTGTCTCTCTCTCTCTGTCTCTCTGTCCTCTCTGTCTCTCTCTCTCTCTCTCTCTCTCTCTCTCTCTCTCTCTCTGTCTCTCTCTCTCTCTCTCTCTCTCTCTCTCTCTCTCTCTCTCTCCTCTTTATGCTTCCTCCTCAGAGGTCAAGTTATTTTAATTTGCTACTTTAAAATCCTAAGTTTATTTCAGATACTATTAAAGATGGAAGACACTTGTCAAGCAGCCAATAGTGAAAAAAGCCCACTGGCAAGTAATAGAATGGAAACCCACAGATCAGTATTTTGTTTCTTCACCATATTACAGATCGATGGCAGCAAATCTGGCTGTAAATTCTGAATCAGTAAGCAAAAAAGTTATCTTTGATACATATCACAGTTTGCCAAGCAGCATTGTTTGATGGAACTGCCTTGGACTTAGAGTCAGGAGACACAGTTTATTAAAAAAAAATAGACATTTATTAAGCACCCACATTGTACAAGGCACTGTTCTGGGTTCTAGTGACACAACAATGAAGTAAGTCATTTCTACCCCTCAAAAGCATGTAATCTAATGGAAGAGTTTGCAATCTAGTCTCAGCTTGGACAGTGGTCAATAATAGTTAGCAAGCATTTATTAAGCAGAATGAAAATGAAGTTAGCTGGAAAATTCTGCACCTTCTATGAAGGGAGGATTAGGGAGGAGTTCATTGCTTCTCTGTTCATTCAGTACTCCAGTCAGATGGGAAAGGAACTGAAGATGCTGAGGAAGTTTTGAGTATCAAAGCTGAATCAGTTTCATGATCATGAGATTTCAAGTGATGAGTTTATATTGGGGGTGGGGGAGAGGCAAGATATTGATGGAGTGGAAACCAAGCAGAGCACTAAGTTACTGGGTGATCTTGGATAAATCACTTCCTTTTCCCTTTGCCTCTGTGCTCATATCTGTAAAATGAATGAATGAAAAAGCACAATACCTGCTTACTATGTGTCAGGCACTGTGCTAAGCTCTGTGAATACAAATAAAATCAAGGAAAACCATTCCTCTTCTTAAAGAGCTTACATTGTAGTAGACAATGACACTTAGAGGAAGGGGGAAGCCAGCAAAGAGTAAAAGGGAAGTTCTAGAGGAGGGTGACTGGTGGCATAGAGCAATTGACTGACAAGCTGTTACCATGAACCCAATCTTGATTTAATTATTATTCTCAGAGTTAGAGTTGGACAGTGCATGGAGTGGGGGTATGCACACAGGATTAGGATTGTAAAGGGATGTGGTGGGACTGAAGGTGGTGGATACACACACCAATCAGAGCCCAGGATCTCCGGGGTGGGACCTTCAGTTGGGTGACAATGGATTTAGGTATTTTTTCAGTAAGAAGCTATCCTGAGCTAAGGATAGGAAAGCTGAAGTCAGAGAACTCTGGCAGAGAGGGAACAACCTAATTACTTTACCCTCAGAAAACCCATGCTGGAGGATGAATAAATTGATTAGTGGTACAACCAGGCACATACTCCATTAAGCAATAAGATTAAGTAAAAGGCCCTGGAGTTTCTTGCATGGTCTCCGTGCCTTAGGGATGATGAAAGTGCTAAATCTATGGATATTCTCTTAGTCAGATGGGAAACCTTGCCAAAATCCCAGTGCTTTTAACAATTACACAGAAGAAGCATCTTTTTAAAGCTGGGGCTTGGTAGTGTTAAGAAGGAGGGGCAGGCAGCTCCCCCACAACACCCTTACTCTTATCCCCAAATTTTGTCTGTTGCCAGCACAAAAGCAATTTTTGCTGAAAGTACATTGTGTTCAAAATTCTGGCATTCAATACTCTGATGGCACCAAAATGGATGTCAACGTGGCACCAGATGACTTTGTGTAAATGCACCTCATTTTCATAAAAGGAAAGTTTTCATTGCAAAGTACTTTGGAAATACAAAATGCCATGTATGTGGGGTAGGGTGTTTGGGGGAGGGAATGAATAATTGCAGAGATTTACAAGCTGGCTGTTTGTTCTTATAAGCCCATAGTAAACTTGATGCAATTTAGAGGGCTGTTATAACTTCCTTCTTTCTCATTCCTTGCTTTCTGTTCTTTTCATTAAAGTTTCTCATAACTGTGCCTAGCATTTTAATAAAAGGGAGCAGGGAGAGCTAACTAGAGGCCCTTGCAGGAGTCTTGCAATAATCCAGTTGCTAAGGAACAGGACCGGGCAAGTTAATTTTGTTGGCATAACATCTTCTTGTTATTTAATCTAATACAGTATTCCCTTCATCTTCTCTCCTTGTCGCAGAAGTCAGGAGGAACCACTAATTGCTATATCAAGGTTGGGAACAGCCCTGTCCAGGTCTTATGTAAATTTCAACTGTCTGGGTGAGAGCCTCAGTTTTCCTCATTGAGATAGCCCCTTAAATTGAGAGAAGGGAAGGAGAGAGGGCTCCACCCCAGCAACCTTTTTCTCAGTTAAACTTTTAGTCTTTTCACACCTTCTCCCTTTATGACCACAGAGATGTAGATGCAAAATTCCTCAGCTTCAGGGTCTGGAGTAGATTTATTCTACTCTTTAAAGCATGGTTTAGCTAGTTGAGCAGGAGAGGACTTCAGATAAAGTTAGCAAAAGCATGGAGATAGTAATGAACAGAATGGCCTTCATTCATTTGTAAAATGAGAATGCTGTTGCTTTTGCTGCTGCCGCTATCACTCCATCACCACCACCACTACGTACTGTCACCACAACCACCACCATCACTAACACGACTACTACTACTACTACTACTACTACTACTAGTTACTACTACTACTGCCACCACCATCAGTATTATTACTACTGCTGCTACAACTACTACTGTCACCATCCCCACCACCACCACCACTGAAACCGTCTACCTCATACCTACAGAGGTATGAGGATCAAATAAGATGGTATATGTAAAGAGGTTTGCAAATTTAAATGTTTTTAACTATAAATTTTCGGCTATTTTTAGGGATAAGGACTAGACCCATGATTTTATTCTTAAAGAGAATTCCCCACAAGGAAACATCCTTTGCTAATGTAAGTCTATGTCTTTTTGCTAACTTATAGTCTTAGAGAGTTGCCTAGAGCATCAGTGGTTAAGTGACTTGCCCAGGATCATGTAGCCAAATTGTTTTGATTGGAATCCAGGACTTCCTGCCTTCCAGGCCAACTCTCTACCCACTACTTGATTTTGCCTCTTTAGCTATTACTGTTATGATAATTATTTATGGGCAAATGAAGGGACTGAATCAAGTAGAATAAAGGGAAAAACAAATTTGCATAAATAGGATAGGGTCAAACTCTGGAAAGCCTCAAAAAAAGTTAGCAGAAGGAGCTTGTTGCTGTTTGTCCTTCATTCTCAAAGACTATGACATCAGGGAGGTGATACTGTGACACACAGGTGAATTGGATTTAAGTGAGGCAGAGCTGTTCAAAGTCACCAGCCTCACTTTCTCCTCCGGAGCCATCTGGGTCCAGGGGCCAGATATCAAGCAGCATGACTAGAGATGGGACTCACAAGGATCTTAGATGTGAGTTGATAGAAATAAGGAGCCTGCCCCAACACAGGATGAATGAGGAATCTGTAAGTTATGCTGCAGTTTTTGGGGGGAAGTTATTTCACAGAATATCTGTGTGTTCTGAGGGTTAAGCAGACCTGGATGTCCGGAATGGGTCAGTTCTAAAATTCTATGATGCTTTTCCATGAAAAAATTATCCCCTTGAAAATAGTGTATGAAATTTCATCTGACAGGTGAAATCCAGCAAGTGTTGAAATCTAATTATCTTATTTTTCTACTGTTTACCTTTTTACCATTTCCTCTCAGATATATGGCTCCCTGTCTTTGGGGAGACAGTAGTGGGTATCTGGGGGTGGGGTGGATTTCACAGTGGTATTTGAGTAACTACTGAGAGTGAGGTTATAACTACCCTGAGTGGCTGAGTTCCCTCAAAAGGGGGAAGCTGGAAGCTTGCACACATTAGGACAGAACTGAATGTGGATGTGTTCCTGACTTCCCTGGCTATACTTTTTCTCCTATACAATGACTCCCTATTTGTAGCTGAGGATTTGGAATACACTTTGCTCCTCATTGCCCTTTTCCTCCTTTCAGGTCAATGCTATCCAAAATTATCACCCAGTTCAGATGCTGGTAACTATTATTTACAAATGTATAGCGTCTACTTTCAACTGAACCCTCACTACAGCAGTGGCTGTTCCAAACCTTTTTGTCACCCCTTAAGACTCCAACAGCAAGTCTGCCCTCACCCTCTCAACTAAGGATTTAATAATAAGGAATTAGCTAGCATTTCTATTGCACCAGTAAACAGCACAATGCTGGGCACTGTGCCTAGTGTTATTTTTTTCTTACAAATTGTGACCAGATGTGATAATAATAATCCTGCAATGTAGGTGTTCTTATTATCCCCATTTTACAGATGAGGAAACTTAGGCTGATAGAGACAAACTGCCAGTGTGTAAGGGTGCATTTGAACTCAGGTCTTCCTGACTCCAGGTCCAGCACCCTATGTACTGTGTCACCTAACTGCATCAATTTATGTCTATCCATTCCTCTACAAAAATCCAAAGCCACTCTAATATGGAGGCTACTTGGCTCTGCTGGCTGTGCCAACAAGGTACAAATCAGCATTTTTAACAGACTACAAGGGCTTTGAGGGTGATCCTGATTACAGATTATATGCTATCTGATGACAAGCCTGCTTAGACAGGAGGAGGTTTGTCACTAGCCACTAAGCGATGAATATTTTTGGCCATGGTAACTCATACCTGATTAGATTTTGCTCAGCCTCCAAGCCTGTTAAGATCTTTTTGGATTCTGAGTCTATCATCCAATGTATTAAATGTTCTTCCCAATTTCATGCTGTCTGCAAATTTGATAAGCCGTCATCCAAATCATGCATAAAATTGTTCAATGGAATAGATGAGGGAACGTGGACTTGTTCTCCAAAATTCAGAATACAAGAATTAAAGGGTTGGTGAGGTGCCAAGTAAACCAACTTGAAATAGTAGAGAATAAGTTTGTGGGAATTCAGCACCTTAAGACGTCTTAAGAACAGTTACTTTGATAATTTAGTGGATCAATAATTTCACTGAAGTAAATATTAGCTCCACTTATAGAGATGGAAACTCATCCATTCCTTTTAATTCTCTGAGATTCTTGTTCATATCCCCACTACTCCTCGTCTTTATCCTTCCCAAAAGGTTTGCCTATTTCACTGCAAGTCTTCCTTGAACACTTTCTGGGAACTGAAGAGGCATGTGGTTGTTCTTTGCTGATGTTTTGCTCCTACTTCATGAATAGCTCACAATGTTTTCTAGTTCAACATGTCCTTGATGTCTTTTATGCCACTTTTTGCATGAAAATCATTACTAGTGATATGCGAAAGCCTCTTACGGCCACCTTGTGCCTCTCCATTTCTTTTTAGGTCAGCTGCAATTTTTTCTTGAGAAATTGTTATGTTTCATGAGTCATAACCCATGAAATATTAGTAGGAAAACATTGGTATTGAAAAGAAAGGTTTTCGTGTCAGGGAACAACTTGTGATGATGGGCTGCACGAAAAACTCCCAAATGCAATGAAGTTTGCTATTTTCTTCTTCTTTTAATCATTGGACCAGTTCATCATCCATCTATAGTATTTATCCAAGGTATGGGTTACATATGTAGATAGGTAGATAATAAATGGATAGATGGACAGATTAACTCCATAGTTTGGCTATTCAGTTGCATATCATAATCCAGGCAAGATATATATATTTGCTTGGTTTTTCTTTGGTGTATTGTTAGGCAGATTTATTTTAAATGCTTCAAACTAATTAAAGAGGTTTTATAATTTCTGGGGCTTGATGTAATGAGCATAGCTTGGTCCACAAACAAAAATATCTTGAAGGACTTCACAATCTATGGAGAAACCCACTACCACTGGGGCTCCATACATAGACATCTTCCATGATGGTGAAAAATTTTTGGCAGGCATTTTTCTCCTCATTTTATGCTGTCCTTGATAGTGATGATCAATGTTGTCAAACAAAGTTATCTGTATGGTAACATTTACCAAGGACTCTTCTGAGAGTCCTTGTATAGAACACACCTTGTTGGAGGAGAGCATTTATAGCTGTATTTTTCTCTGCTGGGTCCCTTGCTTTTCTATCACCAGAAAACAAAGAGGTGGTACACAGATGGAAAGTCAAGAAGAATTTAAATTAATTCATGGTGGAGAGGTAAAATGTGTTATTAGGGAAGATAGGGCTGTTAAGGGTTAACAAAAACTATAATAGTTGAAAATTATTGCAGGAAGATCTGCAGTTCTTAATAGGAGTTCAAGGAAGTTTGGGGATTCCTAGATAGCATAGGTAATTTTTTTTTTTAATGAGCTCTGTTATTTCAGCTTTATTGGAAAGTCTCCATGAAGAAACAACCTCCATCAATATATATTGGCATTAGAGGTTAAGTGACTTACCCAGGGTCACACAGCAGGTATGAGAGGCAGGACTGGAATGCAGACTTTCTGACTCTAAAGTCATTTATTCATTTACTACACTATAACTACATCTCATCTAAGTATAAGGGCTTAGTAAACCTTCTGTTATCTAGAGCTGACTTGTTATTGTCAGGGGTGGGAATTCTCTTCTTGGAATTTTTTTTACCTCTTCATAAAAATTATTTGAAATCTCAAGGTTCTATATTAATACAATCTATTATCATCATACGACGACTGTGTTGTAGATATATTCTGGCTCAAAAAATATTCTTACTTTTCTGGATTATTTCTCACTTTAGGTAGAATCTTGGGACTTCAATATTTGGCACTCTCAAAGTTAGCCATCAGTTCACCTTATAAACACTCAGAATTACAAGGCTTCCGACCATTAAAGAGTTTTAGTTACACAGTAAAGCATAGAGAAAAGATTCATATCTTAGCCTATAGAGAGCAGCCTTTCCCCTACCTGTAGTCTCTCTGTCTTGAATTATTACTTCAAGACGCTAGGTGGTGCAGTGGAACCAGGAAGAACCAAGTTCAACTATAGGTAAAAATTAGACATTCACTGGTTGTGTAATCCTTGGCAAGTCATTTAAACTCTGTCTGCTTTAGTTTTCTCAACTGTAAAATGGGGATAATAACAACACCTACCTCCTAGGGTTGTGATGATTGAGAGTATTTGTAAAGCACTTAGCAGAGTATTTGGCACATAGTATGTAATTAATACATTTTCATTCCCTTCCCTCCTTACTGAGACCCGAAAGATAGAAGAGAGGCTGTTAGTTCCTCCACAACCAAAAGAGCTGCTATAAATATTTTTGTGCATATAGGTCCTTCCCCTCTTTCTTTAATCTCTTTCAGGTACAGACCTACAACCAAAAGAGCTGCTATAAATATTTTTGTGCATATAGGTCCTTTCCCTCTTTCTTTGATCTCTTTCAGGTACAGACCTAGGAATAGTGTGACTGGGTTAAAGAGTGTGCACAGTTTAATAGATTTTTTTGGGGCATAGTTCCAAATTGCATTCCAGAATGGTCAATGCTTTCCCCTGAAGGCTCCTTTGTCTGTGTTGCATTACTCTTTCACTAGGTTTCTCCTTCCCTCCCTACCTCCCCCACAACTGTCACTGATCTCTTCAGGTTGATGCCATCCATCCTCCCAATTCATGCTGTCAGCTCCAATGCTCCCCAGACTTCAGGATTCTCTCTGTTGGAGTTGCTTTTTCTTTCTCTTTAGGGGACTAGCTTTCAAGTAGCTGACCTGTGGAGAGGGTCTCACAGAGTTACAGCTCTTTAAAAACTCTCTAAGCCAGATTGCCCTTAGCCTTTTGAAAACTTAAAAAAAATGGCCCAGGTCCTATAACTCCACTATTCACATCAAAATACCTCTTTGGTAGTTGTGAAAAGTCTTCTTTCTTGGATCCCTTAAGTGAGTCTATGTTTTCTGTACTGGGTTAGCTAACAGTCTGCTCTGTTTGCTTTCTTCTTCCTTCAGGTCTTGGGCAGTGTTCCTTAAGAACACTATATAGCTAGTGTTATTAACAATATATAATAATATAAATAAATATATATTTATATATAATATGTAATAAATATAGATACAATAAATAACATATTGTATAATAATATAACATTGTTATATATTATATAATAATAATATAACAAAAACAATAGCTAGCAGATATTTCCATTGGTGAGAATAAGGAATCCCCTGAAGTTGCATTATTCAAATTTACACTGTATATTTATTTATTTAGGGAGGAAGGCAATAGGGGCCCAGGGGCACACAGCTACTAAGTGTCTGAGGGTGGATTTGAATTCAGCTCCTCTTGACTCCAGGGCCAGCGTTTTATTCACTGCTCCACCTAGCTGCCCCTGTATATTTAGTTTTTAAATTAAATTTTTTATAGTCATGCAAAATAAATTTTTGCGTTAATCATCTCCAAAAAATAAAGACATAGAAAGAAAAGAAAACATGCATCTAAATCCATCAACTCTCAATCTTGCAGTGAATAACATGTTTCTTTATCAGCTTTTTGGAGTTGTGGTTGGTCACTATCAGAGTCACCGAGTCTTTCAAATTTCATTGTCTTTGCAACATTGTTGCTATTGTATAAATTGTTCTCCTGGTTCTGCTTACTTTACTCTACATCAGTTCATATAAGTTTTCCCAGGTTATTCTGAAACTATCCACCTCATCATTGCTTATAGCACAATAGTACTCCATTACATTCAGCCATTCCCCAATTGATGTGCATCCCCTCAGTTTCCAGTCAGTTCTTTGCTACCAGAAAAAGAGACACTATAAATATTTTTGTGCATATAGGTAGGTCCCTTTCTTTCTTCTTTGATCTCTTTGATCACTTAGTAGTGGTATTGGTGGGTCAAAGGCATTGCACAGTTTAATAGCTTTTTGGGCACAGTTCCAAATTGTTTGAAATAGTTGAATTTGTTCACAGATCCACCAACACGCACTGCATATTTCCATGGGGTTGGAACCAATTACCTTGTTTTACATAATCATAACTTCAAATAGCGCAAATGCATTTGATCACTCAAGAAGCCATTCATTATTCCCACTAATTGGGACCTAGCTGCATTAACACCTACTACTGAGTTTGTGGATATGGATATCTCCCTTTTTTCTCCCCATTTATCTTTTTGTCTCTTGTCTTCCTTTGGGGAAGTTGAATTGGGATTTGCAAATTATCCCACGCTGGCTATTGAAAAGTATTCAAAGCAGCAATCCTACGAGTAGCATAGATATTGGGAGAGGCACAACTCTGAACTAAGAACAAAGACTTTTGTCTTCAATGTAATTTTAACAGCAGCAACAACGACAATAATTAATTAAATAATAAATTATAGATAAATTATGACCTATAGTCACCTCATCTCTGGCTTAGATACACACTAACAGTTATCATGGTAAAAGTTGATTAAAATCTGTAATCTTCCTCATTTTTAGTGCAGAAATACACAGCTGTGACAGATAACAGCCTGAGTAACAAAGAATTCAAAAAGATTTTTATAGACTAGAGTGGTGGCTTAATTAAAAAAAATGAAACTCAAAAATACACAATTGTCTACTTAGATTTGAAAAGCAACTTTAAAAGTACAAGATAGGAGAATTATGATTAGACACAATTTGTCTAAAGAAGAGCTGGGTGTTTCTGGAGACTTTAAGCTCAGTATAGTCAGAAGTGGGATGTGGTAGCTACAAAACTAGTGCAATCTTGGGCAACATTGAGAGAGGCATAGTTTCTAGGCACAGGGAAGTCATTGCCCATTTATTTTCTTTTGTGTTCACATGGTACCTAAAATCCAGTGTCCAGTATTGGATACCACAGGTTAAACAAGATATTGATCATCTGAAAAGCATCCAGAATGGGACAGTCAGGATGGTGAAGGGCCTTGACCCCATGCCATATGATTCAGGGGGACTGTGATCACTGTCTTCAAGTATTTCAGAGACTGCTTTGTGTAATCTGAATTAGAGTTGTTCTATTTAGATCCAGCGAATGGATCCAGTAGGAAAAGGTGGCAAATTTGGACTCAATTTAGGGAAAAGTTTCCTAAAGATTAGATAAGTTCAAAAGTAAGTAGGTTCAGAAATCAGTAGGTCCCTCCCTAACTGGGGGGTTTCAAGCAGAGGCTGGGGGACTGCTTTCCAGGTATGTCATATTTGGTTTGGTACATAAATTGGAGAGTGAATGCAGAGGTGCATTCCAATTCTAAAAATTTTGTAATTCTGTGAAATCACCCCAAATTTTGTAGTACTTTCAAATTAAATAATCAGATGAAGATTGAAATCATGGTTAAAAGAACCAGGTTTTCTTAGAAAATTCCGAATGGTTAATGACTTGATTTATAACTCATATGCAATAGTCCCATAGAACTCTCACTATAAACCCTTTTTCCATCTTCTTTTTCTTCAGCGTCTCTTCACTGGTTTATAATTGTCATCCTGTCCAGGATTCTGCAATGAAGTCTTCCACCTAATTCAAACGGGCACATGTATCACCATTGCAGACTAAGTTAAGTTCTCTGTCTGAGGGCTGGTGGGGTGTAGGGGGATCAGGTTGGCTTAACAATTATTGTCTCACTAGGAGATAAAAATATTCATTTCATGAAAGGATTGGAGAGGATTATCTGTAAAATTCTTTATAATTCTAGCATCCTATTAACATATAAGCTTCTTGAGGGTAGGGACTGACTCACTTTTGTATTTATATCCCTATCACTTTGCACACTGGCCCATGGAGTTTAATAGATGCCTTTTCATTCTTTGATTTTAGAACACTTGGGCTTCAATCCAATACTACATGAGCATTGAGCGCCACCTTGTGACTCCTACAAATATTCTCCCATTAACATCCTTATTGGCAAGGAAGAAAGGAAGGGGATTTGTGCAGCAGCAGCAGCAGCAGCAGCAGCAGCAAGGCATCAAGTACATATATAGCAATCCTTTTACTAAAGGTCACAATATAACCTCTTCTATTCTGTGCCAAGAAGGACATGTTTGTTGAATAATCTGTGTTCAACTTTCAATGTATATCTTTTATATCTCATTCCCGGGTGGCTCGTGTACCTAGTGATATTCTCTCTCTCACTCCCAGCATTAAAATTATTTGTACAAGCATAAATGGATGCAATCTGAATCAAAGGAGAGAGTAACCACTGTGATGAGACCAAGGAGCCCTTAAAGTATTGGCATATTAAAAAGATATTTTATACAAAGCCATAGATTTAGAATTAGAAATGACCCTAGAGATATTTTAGTCCGTCTGCCTCATTTTACAGATGAAGAAACTGAAGACCAGAGATGATCCATGACTTGATTTGACCAAGATCACGTAGGTAGCAAGTGGCAAAGTTGGGCTGATAACTCAGGTCCAAAAGCCCCATAGAAGTCTCACTCTAATCCCTTTTTCATTCTTCTTTTTCTTCACTGTCTCTTCATCGGCATATGATTTGTCATCTTGTCCAAGATTCTGCGATAAGACCTTCCACATAAAACAAAGGTCTAGCACACACCACTGTGCACAGTGCTGTAAGTCAAAGAGCATACAGATTGATGTAGGATTTCATTTTCCCCACAATTGTATTTCCAGCACTGAAGTCATCCCCGGTGAGTCATCTTTCTATCTGTAGTTACACAGGTTGCGAGAACAAATAGCACACATATACTTAGTCAAATTGCCTAATATCTCAAAAAGAAAAAACAACAGAGGAATTTAGCTTTGCAGTCATCACTGACCTTTCAGCAAATTCCAGGGGTAGGGGAAAGTGATTGGTGCAATGGAAAGAATGCTAGACTTGGCACTGAGTCCTGGCTATTTAAGCATGTATTCCTTTAGCTAGTTTGTAAATTCATGAGAGGAAAGACTTGGTTTTAATTTCATTTTTTTCATCCCTTCCACTCTCACAGCAGCACTGAGGTCCATACATAGTAGGGGCATTAATAAGTAAGTAGTACCTATTGAACTTCAATTTATTAAATTGGCTGCCACCTACAAAATATGACTTTGAGGAATTTTCCAAACTTTCATCAGCAAAAGAGAAATAATGATTGTATCACCTTCCTCACAGGGCTATTATGAGAATAAGTTTTATATCTATCTATTTACATATACTGTATACATATATATACATACACACACATATAAAGCATGTAATATATACTCATAGTGTGCAGATATACATAAATACACACAATCTACATACACACATGTATTTATGTACATACATTATATGCATGTAGACAATACATCTGTCTCTATACATATATGTATGTATTACATATGTGCATATTTATATATACACTGGCATCGCTGGACAAATGGGGAGAAGCAGCAAGTAACCCATAAATTAAATCATCAAATAGCTTAAAGTTACCTATTCCAAATCCTGAACCCATCCCCCAGCTAAGACAGGCTAGCCAGGGAGTTTCTCCACCAATTTCTTCTTCCGGGGCTTATTTAGAAAAGTTTGACCCGATCATAATAGCTCATGCATGTATGTATATGTAAACGCACACATGAATGCTTATATAGTACATATATGCACACATTATGTGAGTTGCATTGTTGCCCACTGTTATATATTTACCACATAAATGCATATGTGTGTGAACATGTAATGCAGTTGCTTTGTGGCTGCTTAGAGAAAACAGAGTTAAGAGGTTGCTAACATGTTCCGAGTTGTGAGCATAGAATCATAGCCTCTGAGAACTGAAAGGAACCTTGGGGATTGCCAAGTCCCACTACTTTCCTTATAGATGCTATTAACTGTATCACCTGGTCAAGTCAACTCTTATTCAGCCACTACTCTGGGTCAGGCACTGTGCTAAGTGCTGGGGATACAAAGAAAGATAAAAAACCACTTTCCCAGTTAGGAAGCAGGACAGGGGACAGGACCTTTTTCATAATTCTTCATTTTCCCTTTCTCTTTTCTTCTAAATAAGGCTATGGTTTTTTTTTAAGGACTTTGGTATGTCAGGGCAACCTCTCATTAATTCTCTATACCTGAAGACTTTTACCCAGATTCTGAAATTTTATGATTTATTAAGAGTCAGAAGAGACATCAGAAGTTATCCCTTCTTTTCATGGACTCTACTATACAGCCTCAGTCAAGACTTGGTGATTTAGATAAGTTCAGGTAGGTAGGTAGGTAGATAGATTGATCGATCAATAGATAGATAGATTAGATAGAAAGATAGATAGATGATAGAGAGGCAGAGATAGGTAAATCAATAGATAGGCAGATGAATGGATGGACAGGTAAATAATGAGAGAGAGAGATAGGGAGAGAGAGAGAGAGAGAGAGAGAGAGAGAGAGAGAGAGAGAGAGAGAGAGAGAGAGAGAGAGAGAGAGAGAAAGTATTAAGTGCCAGGGACTAGACTAAGTGCTTCAGATACCAATACGACACTTTCCCCCTCAAAGCAGTCCCTATTTTCAAGGAGTTTACTTAATGGGGAAAACAATGTGCTAATGGGAACCCAACAGGGAAGGGAGAAGGAACTTGAGGGGGCAAGTCTGCTGACAAAAAGGTGGAAAAGTTGAAAGAGTGAGGAGTGGAGTTAGGAATGAAGTGAGCATGGCAGGGGTTCCTAATCAAAAGGTGATCTGCACTAGGTACTGATCAACCAGAAGAGATCTGAAAGGACCAGTTTTCATAACCAGGGGAAAATAATAAAGGGTAGAATATGGGCATCTTTGATCAAACTTAGGAGCTTTTTGCTCTAGAATCAGAATGTTTTTGCTGGAAATTCATCATTCATTTTGCCATCAATTTAATGGCTCCCCAAAGAGAGACAAGGAAAGCTCTGTGGTGTCTACATTAGATGCGAAAGATCAAATTCCATTTCCATTTCAAGTCACTTAAGCCAGTTAGTAAAACAGTTATTATGAAAACACAGACTCCCATGGGCAAGACATTAGATTAAAGAAGGAAAAGCTCCCCATTAGTGGTCACACTGCAGCACAATGGAAAGAGTTCTGTCTTTGGAGACAGAGAATCTGGGTTCGGAGGTACTTCATCCTTTGGGTCTCAATTTCCCCAGCTGCAAAATGAAAGGACTTCTAAAGACCCTTTATAGCTTTAATTTTCTGATCTGACCATCAAAAGTCAATCTCTTCCATCTCTGAATCTTTTCTCTTTTTATCTTAGAGAGGTTTGGGTTTTGGATTTGTCTCCAGTTCAATCACTTGTTTTAGCTCTCTGGCACTCAGTTACTTTATCTAAAACATGGGGGAGGGAGATCTGATGATGGCTAAAATCCCTTCAAGGTTTCTGTGGTTGATTCAACTTCCCTCTCAAATCAAGAATGCACCTTGACATTTGACCTTATCTAACTAGTTTAAGGTTGGCTGCCCTTCTGCCCTGTCCATTTCTTATTTTCCCTTTCCTTCCCATCTCCCAAGTTTCCTATTTTCTTCTTCAGGAACAACTTTTCCCATTTGACTGGCAGGTAATTTGTGGAGCATGTGGCAGGAAAGAATTGGACTGTTGTCAAAAGAGATTTCCAAAGAGTCACATGGAAAGTCCGAACCACCTAATGATGGCCCAGAATAAACTCCTTCTAAATAGGTGAACATTGCTGGGATCAGTCCTGGTTTTGTTTTGTTTTTAATTTATAAACATGGAGACCACATACTTTAGTGGAAAAAAAAAATCGTGGGCTGGAATTTAGGAGACTTGAGGTCTCGTTCTAGTTTTGTCTTATTTGCTCCGTGACCTTGGACAAATCTCTTCATCTCTCTGCTTCAGTTTCTTTATCTTTAAATATAAAGAGATAGATTAGACGGTTTTTAAAGGGCCCTTCTAGTTCTAGGGAGACTTGCTAGTAGGCATGGTATGTGTTATGGAGAGAGTGAACACTTAACAATGGCCTTGTTGTATGAAAACTGAAAATAACTCACATTTGTATCACAATTTATTATTACAAAGTACTTTGCATACATCATCTCATTCTTTCTTTACCTGTATCATTTCATGACAGCCCTGTGAGAGAGGTAGCATATATCCCCATTTTAGCGATGGAGAAACTGAACCTCAAACTCAACTCCTGGTCTTCTGGATCTAAGACTAGTGCTCCCTCCTTGTGGCCCCTCTAGTGTGTAGATATGGAAACACAATCAGGTATATGTATCCACAAAACTTTTCTACTTGTGCACAACGAATTGCTCCTGTACTTACCTGATCCTTCTTTCCTATGGTTGCATTCTGCACTATAAGTTGGCTACTTTAAAACTTTTTATTTTATTTATTATTAATGATTTTTGTTTTATGTTGTTATATATTTGCTTGTTTGTTTTGCAATAGTCATTTCAGATTACGCATTCCATTCCCCAAATGGGCGAACATTTCCTTGGAATAAAAAATCATAGCTAAACAAACTAATCCTATGTCTGACAGGGCTCACAGCATCACACACCCATTGCCTCCAGTTTGTCCAAGGAAAAGTGGGAAATCTCCTTGTTTCTGTTCCGGGGTGCAAAATACTTTAAAAATACAACAAAATACGAGCATACTTCTCAGACAGAGACAGACAGCTCACTCCCTTCCCCTGAGGAGGCAGACCGTCTAAATGCCTTCCTATCAAAAGGACACCTTGACTTCAGCTTCAAAGAAAAGCCACTCATTTGTAGATAGGAGGCTTCACAGGGGACACTGCCTTCAGTTCTTAGGAAAAGGATTGTGCCTGTGTGTCTACGAGTGGATATGTGTGTGCAGGTGAGTGTGTGTGTGTGTGTGTGTGTGTGTGTGTGTGTGTGTGTGTGTGTGTGTGTGTGTGTCGTGGAAGCTTGGCTCTCTCCACAAGGTGTCAGTCCAAAGCTGCAGATCGGTAGTCAAGGAGAGCCACCCTGGGGGTTTGGGTAGCTCCCGGGCAGAAATATGCAGCTGGGGAATGCTAATCCTCGCGTTTCCAAATCCTAGGGAGAGTGGGCAGTCCAGGGATTAGCTCCTGCCAGCCCCAGGCTCCTGCAGCTTCCCCCAGCACAGAGGGAAAGAGCCAGGGGTAATGAGGCACGACTCCTGACTGTGGGAAACCCGGAGCTAATGGCCTGCAACAGGGAAGGGGACGTGAGCGTAATGCCAGGAAGCCGCCCCTGCCTTCAGGGAACAGTACTGGAGTCCAGTTTTTTTTTTCTTTTCTTTGAAGAAAGGCGGGTGGGGGGTGTGGGCGGGGAGGAGCTGACTTTGTTTCCTTAGTGTCACCGCTACTACTTTTCTCAGCTCGAGTTAGGGCACAGATCCTAGGGCTCTTAACCAGGGCGCCTTAAGATAACATCTCTTCCACTCGTCCTTTACCTTGGACAGAGCCCCACTTATCTAATCCGTCAAGACAGAAGTACATTTCCTTTACCTGGCAAAAACAAAAACACAACCCACAAGACGTTGAGTCAAGGGTTCGTAGGATCGGTAGATTCAGAACCAGGAGGGACTCCCGAGGTCACCTATTACAACCCTCTCAATTTATAGATGTGGAAACTGAGGCTCACCGAGGTCATTTGCGCCATTACAGGTTTTTATGTAGGTGGTAGCTCTCAGACCTGTGTCCTCTGACTCGAATCCCAGGGACTTTCCCACTGAACCACATTTCTGTTCCGAATCCATAATTTTAGAGATGGGACCTTAATTTAAATGCCATTTCTATGACGTGCCACTTCCTCATCTGTAAAATGGGGATCCAATTTTACTTGCATTACTTATCTCTTTGGATTGACTTCAAGCAAGATGATGTGTATGTATGTGATTTGTAAATAGAAAGCACTGTAGTAATGGGAAACATTATTTTTAAAGGCTCCCAGAGAAGGGAAAGTTCATACCCTTTTTCACCCTTCCATTTTAGGTTTTTTATTGCATTGTGCCAGGATCCTGAGAGACATTAGTGAGAGAAAACTGTTCAGAATCACATACATATGGAAGGGCCTTGGAGATTAAAAGTCTTAACTTCTCATTTAAGAGCTGGGGACACTGAGATACATGGAGTAGAGGAGATTTGCCTTAGGTTATGCAGCTAGTTAGTGGAAGAATTGGGGTGAGAAAACGGGTGTGGTAACTTCCAGTCTAGCCATATTTCTACATATTTCCCAATTCTGGCCTTTCTCTGCTTTAATGTATTCCAACATTCTAAAAACATTTTCACCCTGTCATTCAAGTACATACTTTAATATGATAATTGTCATCATTAGCTTGGTATTACAGGATCACTGGACTTGAAGGCAGGAAGAGAGATTTGAATCTTAGTTCAGATACATAAGGCTTTATCATCCTGGGCAAGCAACCCTCTCTGGAACTCAGTTTCTTCAAATGAAGGAGTTGAACCTGATTGCTGCTGTCTCCTTTCAAGTTCTCTCTAGGACCTTACAATGCTACTGCATTAAATCTGAATTTCCTACCCTGTTCTCAAGACTCTTAATAATCTGGTCCCATTCACTTATTCTGGATGTATTTAAGTTGGTCTGTCTCCTATGCTTGCTCCAATGCTATTCTGCCATAACTTGTCATGATTAGCTATATCCCACCCTTTTTCAAGGCTCAAGTCAAATTAAATTTTGTCTGTGATGCCTTCCTTGATGACTCCAGCCCTGACTGAATATGATTTTGTTCATCATTTAAATGCATATTGAAAAAATTAAAGGTAAGAGTTGGGCTAAAATCTAGTTATGTGACTGTGCATAGCTCACTTAAGCTTTCAGGAAACTTTAAAAATTTTAATGATACAAAGGAGTTATGATCTGTACAGAGTGAAGGAGTTACTACCCTGGAAGTTCTCACAGGTCCAGATAAAAAAATACACAGCAATGTGTGTGTGTGTGTGTGTGTGTGTGTGTGTGTGTGTGTGTGTGGAGAGAGAGAGAGAGAGAGAGAGAGAGAGAGAGAGAGAGAGAGAGAGAGAAAGAGAGAGAGAGAGAGACAAGAGAGAGAAGAGAGAATATATTTATATTTAAGTATATGTGTGCAATACTGTTTATTATTTCTATCAGTATATTTTGCCTTCCCAAGTCCTTGTAGCCAAGAACTATATCTACTCACTTCCTCACAGGATGAAGCATGATGTTGAACATATAGTCAGTACTCAATAAATGGGTATGGATAAATTGATTCCGAAAGAAAGATTATTTTGAACTCTGCTTTGTTTTGGCCTATATTTGCCACCTTTCTACTATTAAAGCAAACAGTGGAGAACTTAGCCTTTCTGAATGTTGAAATGTATTTGAAAGACCACTGGGTAGTCAAAGGAAAGAGCATTGGCCCAAGGATGCAGGAGACACCAATTGTAGCATTGTGTCTACTTTGCTGTAGAGTTTTGGGAAAATCCATTCCTTCCTCTGGGTCTTGTTTTCCTTATCTATAAAAAGAAAGGGTTGGATTAGATGATGTGTAAGTTACCTTTCAGTTCTAACAATTTGTGATCCAGTGAGTTAGTATTAGACACGAGTAGGGAAAATACCCCCTTTACTCCCCCCTACCCAAATTCTCATGTCTAATTTTGGGAAGAGCCAGAGTTGGACTTTGTATATTTCGTGCAAAGTGAGTGAGTTTGTGGAGAACTAATAAGGGTCTTACAAGGAAAATTCTACAGCTCTTCTTCCCCATTTACATCAGTCCAAACCAGGCACACTTCTCCCCGCTCTGGGAATAAGGCATTTGTACGATGTTTTATTAACAGGATCACCACCACACATTGGCAAAGCTTTCCATGATTCTCTATCAGTTAATACATTTGTACATCAAGAAAAGTAAATGCATTAAAAACAGGCCCATTGCTGAGTAGGGACACTAAGAGTCTTTACTGATTTTGAAGCTGTAACATTGCACCCCACTTATTCACAAAGGAGATGGTGAGAAGTGATTTTATCGGATGCTCACCAGGTACAATATGAATTTTCCATGAGCATACCCATGTAATAGTTCATCTTCTTCCATCTCTTTGGCTCTGTAAGTTTAATATTTTTCAATATTTGAGTATCATAGGGTCATATCAAGTTAGAGCTAGGTCTTAGAGATTATGTAATATGACCCTCTCATTTTACAAAACAAGAAGCAGTGGCTTCTGGAGGGGAAATGACTTGCCCAAGATCATACAATTAGTGGCAGAGTTGGGACTAGAAGCTAGATCTCCCTACTTTTAGTTCAATACTCATTCTGTTTGTATTCCAGTGAAGGATCTGACTCTAGACAATAGACCTCTTGATTAATTCAACTCAATTCAATTCAAATTAAAAAAAAATATTGAGTACATGTAGGGATATAAAGACTGAAGGAAAAATAGTCCCTCTCCTAAGAGAGCCTGCGTTCTGCTGCAGGAATATGTGATGAACACAAAAGGGAAGAATATCAGGAAAATCTTCTCCTGGTGTGGCCTGGCTAAGGAAGCTGGGGCTTCTCTAATGTAGAGGAGTGTGGAGGGTTGGGAAGGAGGAAAGGCATGTTGCAGGCAGTTTGGCTGGCCCATAGCATGTGTGAAAGGGTGGAATAAGTCTGGAAAGGAAGGCTGAAGGTAGATTACTGGGGGCTTTAATGCCAGGCTGAGGATATTTCATCTTATCCAGAAGCAATAGGGAGTCATTGAAGCTTACAGCAGGGCAGTGTTGGGAAGATGAATCAGTTACCCAGGGATTCTAGCTTCTCTATGGAACCCATGCAGTGCACCTTGCCTAGAGCTCACAGATCTCTAGCCCCTGGGGCAAGTTTCAAGGCACTGAACCCCTACTCTTTTTAGTCTCTGAGCCTTCTTGGTTCCTTGGCTTCAGAGATTCTTCACAATCAGTCACTAAACGCCTACTATGTGGCAGGCACTGTGCTAAGTGCTGGGAGTAAAAAAGAGGCAAAAGACAGTCCCTGCCCTCCAGGAGTGCACAGGTTAATCAGTTGGACCTTTTCCCATTTTATCTAATTGCTATCCTTCCTTCCTTATTGTTTTTGTACCTTGGTGATTACATATAATAACCTGATGCTTCTATCCTCTCTCCATTCTCACTTCTCCCAAAATCTCTGTCCTCTCTACTTTTCTTCATATTTAATATTATATTGTTAGAGTTTTACCCAATTAATTTAAGGCAGGATCCCTGAAAACCTGTAAAGCTTCTTTTTGGGGTGTGTGTGTGTGTGTGTGTGTGTGTGTGTGTGTGTGTGTGTGTATGTGTGTGTGTGTGCGTGGTCTGGAAGTAATATTTGGTGGAAAGGAAGACGACACCATGAGAATACTAGGTATCTAAGGAAAATGAGAAGGGTGGGTGATCTAGGATGGAAGACAAATTTTGCCTACCTTGCAGTTTGCTTAAGGTTTGAACCTGGTGGTTAGCCTGTGAAACAGACAATGTGCACCGTAGTAATGAGGGATACCTGAATTGTATACAGGGAGAATATAAATTGTCCCTCAAAAGATGGGTAGAGTCCAGAGTGGAGGCAAGGAGGGCAGAGGGAGCATTCCAGGCTTGACAAAGGCTCATTGGCAGAAAACAAACAGGAACGCAGGGAATGGACCATCAAAAATTCTCTTGTGATTAGCTTTTCTTCAGAAGTAGAAAGAAATGAACCATCTTTTCAGGTCTCTTAATACCAATCTTTTAGCAGCAGTAGCTTTAAGGAATTGTTTCCCTGGGACTCTGCAAAGCAATTTGTCTATATTCTGGTTTCATCTGGAGCATGCATCCCCTAGACACCCTCTCAGGGTGAGTCAAAGTTATCCATCCTAAGTATATACAGTGAAACTTGAAGACTATAAATAAATAAAAACCTTTACTAAAAAATGATTCAGATAAAAAAAAAAGACCAAGGAGAGAGCAAAAAGCCAAGGGTTTTTCTTTAAGACAGTAAATTCAGAGCCTGCTAGAAGTGGATGGCTCATAACTCAGGATTGACTAGAATACTCTTTTTGTGTTTACTTGTTTCAACACTTTTTGTGGGAAATGTTTCCAGTGTATTCATTTACCTGCATAAGTAATAGCAATCACTCTCATTTACATAGCACTCTAAGATTTACCAAACACTTTCCTTACCATGACCCAGTGAGACAGAGAGTAAAAGTATCATGAACCTCTTTGAGAATTGAGGAAACAAAGGAAAAATGTCTTCTGCCAGGTCATCATAAGTAGCCGTGTCAGGATTCAAACCCAGATCTTCTGAATCTGAATCCAAGGCCTTTAATAGGATTCCCTATTGCTGTAGCTCTTGGGACACTCCACGCCAAAGAAAGAGAGGAAGGAGCTAAATCTTCATTGAAACAGGAGAGGACACCCCCTCCTTCCCTTCCTTCCTCCGCTCTCTTCAGTTGAAGAATACAGCAGAACCCAGCTGGACCCATGCATGTGTGACAAACACGTGTAAATGAAACCTAGTTATTAAATGTGGCTCTCATGGACTTGGTGAGGAGGGTTAGTCACACTGAGATTAAAGAGCGGTCTGTGGCCTTGAAAGGTATTCCCAGGGATGCATTCCATATCACAATGATGGATTGGTTAGTAATGGCACTAGCTCACTGGGGAGTTTCCGTTGCTTTCTTCATTGTTGAAATTAAAATCAAACTCACATTACTTGGTTTCGATTTCCCACTTGGAAAGGATAAAGTAAAAATGCTGCATTTCCAAGAAGCCTTCAAACCAGAAAGCTGCTCAAATGTCTTCTCCTGGCCCTGTATCGAAAACACATGGTAACTACTTGCCTGGCCATACGCAGCAGCAACTTACACTTGCTGACTAATGGAACACCTTGGGTGCATATGCGTCGCAAGGAAGGGCCAGGGGAGAGAAAGTCTGGGCAGTCACAGTCCAAATGCTGTCCTGAAAAGACTGCAGACAGTTTTCATAAAGAAGAGTTTAAATTACTCTAGTATGAACTGGAGATGCTCGGTCTCAGCCAGGGGTGCCCAACCACCAGTGACCCATCACACTTCTGACAGGTCACATGACTGATTTCCATTTTGCATCTGTGTGCTTTGATTTTGACCTTCTGCCCTGGACTTTGAATTCCCTCTCTTTGTTTTCCATATCATGTTTTTCTATCCTGGCTTTATTTCTTTTATACATGCATGTATTCACTCTGCAATTTATTAACCATCTACCATGTTCAGAGCACTATTGTAGGCATGAGGTAACAGCGGGGAAGAAAAGAACAGGGGGCAAGCTAAACATTAAATAAAACAAAATCCCTACCACTTAGGTACTTACAAATAGTGGAGGAAGGGAGGGCATCTCCCCTCCTGTTTCAATTAGGATGTTGTTCATACCTCTCATCCTTTGGCATGGAGTGTCCCAAGTGCCCTAGCAATGGAGAATCATAGAAAAGGCGCTGGATTAGGATTCAGAAGACCTGTATCAGAGGAGTATTTAAGATAGAGAATTTAAAACATAATCACTTTAGGAGATTATCTAAACAAAGATGAGCACAATATACATTTGAATATGAAAAAATACAAAAGAAATACGAAATACTCTGAGAATGTAAGCTTTCTGAAGGCCAGGGTGGGTCACCTTTGTTTTGTATCCTCTGCCCCCCAGACCAGGGCTTGGAACGTTGTAAGAACTGAATTAGATGCTTGTTGAATTGAAATCAGTTCCATGTGGTCAGATTGGAGATAGTTTCATGGAAGCCATGACTTTGACCTGGACTTGAAGGAACGTTAAGTTGTCAACATGTTAGAGAGTCATTCCAGGCTAAGGAATAATCTGAGCAAAAGCTTGCATGTGAGAAAGCCTTTGATATGTGTGGAGGATGGTGAATTGTCCAGTTTGGCTTCTGTATAAAGCACATGGAGGGTTGGAGGAGGCTGGGGTCCATATTTCTGTGTCCTCCATGTCTGGGTGTCCTTGATGTACAGTTTAATCATACTTTACCTGAACAAAAAATGTCTGGGGAGAGAGCTGAAGGAATCTGGTCTTTATTTGGTACTCATTGAGGAACCACTGAAGACATTTTTAACATTGGAATGAATTTTGTTTATCTATATTTTGAACTACACGCTCTCTTGTTTTTGGAGACCTTCCCATTGTAGCTGAGAGCGTAATGTTTATTGACTGGAGGTTGGTGAGGTCTTTGTTTCCCTCATGAGTGAGACTTACAGATATGCTGTGTTTCTGTTCCCACCTATTCTTAGCAAAGGTTATTATAATAGAGAGCAATTTGACAAAAAAATGTAAAAAATCTTTAAGCCCACAATTTTTTTCACTTAAAAAAATAAAACTCTAAGAGTAAAACAGATAGAAATATAAATTAAATGTAATCTTTAACTTTCCTGCCATGAATAGTGCTGCCCTGGGCTAATGACTAGTGGCTATTTTACAAGGCCAATGGATGGGACTCCCTATCATTTCCTGGATTACTCACTCTGCAGTCGTGGGCAGCTGCCAGCAAGTGGCATTTTTCAGGGGGAAAGGCCTCTCTGCTTCCTAGATCCCATCTCTGTAATACAGAGGACAGTATTTCGGTGTTTTGTGTAAGGAGACTAAGCTCTTCCCAAGTATAGCTCAAATGTAGTGTCAGACAAGGTTGCTGCTCTGACATTTCTCCCTGGTCCTACAATTTCCTCAAACCATTGATCTCATGAAAAAAAATCTGCCCAGAAGTCAGGCCCCCCTCCCCCCCCCCGCCTCAAGAATATGCCCTGTTCCTCTCTATTCTGCCCTCTTTTAACAACACTGGATTGGAATAAGATGATTTCATAAGATGACTTCATGTGATGTCCTCTTTCTCCTAGCTCCTAGGCAGAGTTTTCCCTTCTGCATTTTTCTCCCGTATTAATCTCTCCCATGTGTCTAAAATTGACAAGATATCCCATTTTCCCCCAGTAGACTTTTGAGACCCACCAAAGTCCCTCTGAGGCCAACTAGTTTATTCAAAGTACCTGGGACTCCTTCCTTCAATAATCAGGAAAGGGGGTTGGATGGGGAAAATCTGTCTCTTCTTTAAAGGGATTCTTTAAATACAAAAAATACAGAACCTAAAGTTACCGCTATAGCTATAAGACTTGCTATTTGGAATCTTGTTGGAATGACATACTATTTAGCAGATGTAGTGTGAGGCAGCTAGGGAACCACAGTGGATAGAGTGCTGGGTTTAGAGAAAGACTAATTTAAATCCAACTTCAGAGACTTAGTAGATTTGTCAGTTTGGTCAACTCACTTAAGATCTGTTTGCCCCTCTTTTATCACCGATAAAACAGGAATAATAATAGCACCTATCTTCCAAGGTTGTTGTAAGGATCAAATGAGATAACATTTGTAAAGCACTTAGCAGCAACTGGCTCATGGTAGATACTACATAAATGCTATCTATTATTATTAAAATGGACATATTTGTTTTCCCATAAAGAAGATGTGATGGCTGTTGGACTGAGAGTCTACATTCTAAAACGAAAGTTATAGATCTGACTTTGCTGCTAACTCATTATGCAACTTCAATCAAGATTCTTTATTCCTCTGAGCCTCCATTTTTTCATCTGTTAAGAAAAAGGAATTGAGGCAGTGGTATAAATTTCAAACAGAAATGGAAGCCACTAAATCATATATAAGGATCCTTTTAGCTACATCTTGACTTAGAAACCCATATATTAATATTATCTGTATTCTTTATTTTTATTTGTTTTATTAAATATTTCCCTAAGGGTCCCACATGTACAAAAACATTTACAGCAACTCTTCCTGCGGTGGCCAAAAACTGGAAATCCAGGAGATGCCCATCAACTGGGGAATGGTTGAATAAATTATGGTATATGAATGTAATGGAATACTATTGTACCATAAGAAATGATGAACAAGAAGATTTCAGGGAGGCTGGAAAGACTTATATGATCTGATGCTGAGTGAAAGGAGCAGAACCAGGAGAACTTTTTACACAGCAACAACCACAGTGTGCAAGCAATTTTTCTGGTAGACATAGTACTTCATTGAAATGCATGGACTTAAAAATTTCCAATGAACTCTTGAGGCAAAATGCCTTCCACATCCAGAGAAAGAACTATGGAATTGGATCACAGAATGAAGTAGACCATTTTCTTTTGTGTTATGTTTTGTTTCATTTTATGGTTTTCCCCATTCATTTGAATTCTTCTATTCAGCATGACTAATGTATGTGTAGAACCTATATAAGATTGCATGCTGTCTCTGGGAGGGAGTGGGAAGGGAAGGGAGAAGGAGGGGGAGGGGGAATCTAAGATATATGGAAGTGATTGTAGAATGCTGAAAACAAACAAAAGAATTAAAAAAAAGAAAGAATCTTAAAAAAATATTTCCCAGTTACATTAGATTGAAAGCTCTTTGAAAACTCAAAAGGCAGACGGGGCTGCCTTTTGACTCTTTTTGTGCCCCCAGCACTGAGCACAGTGTTTAACACAGAGTAGGCACTTTAAAAATGTTCATTGATTGGTTTAAGCCCATGAGAGTATTGTGGGCTTTATGTAGCCTATCAATCATGTTTTTGATATTTCTGGACTAAAGGATTTTTAAAGTCCTTCACAGTTTAGGAACTTTTTATTTTTATGATGCTATACCCAATAAATGAACCATGTTAAAGCATGCCTACCATATTATATACATAGTGGAGACTGAGGAATGTATGCCCTTGGCATTGTGAGAGTTGGTGACCAACTTCCTGCTGTGTTCTGCTAAAATTAATGGGAAACAGCAGGAAATCCAGGCATGGATTTCCAGTGGCTGTAGTGGGATATAAAATGAATATATTTTTCTGATCATAATTACAAGTATTAACAAGTTCATTGTGGTGATACATGAGGAAGCCTATTATGTAATCAGACATGCTTTGATGGTATAGTTAATGCTAATGTGATGATTATGTGCTAACACTTAAATATATGACACTCATTATCAAAAATTGATTTAAAAACGAGACACCAGCTTTTCTCTTATTCTTTCACGTTCTTCGTCATGGTGTACACATTAAGCCAAATAGCATATATCCATCTATTTCCTTCTTGAATGAAAAAATCTTTGTATGGTATTGTTTACTTAGGGCTTATTACTCAAAATTCCATGCTGGAATCCCTGGAAAAAGCAATAATGACAATACTGACAACAACACTGGACCATGTTGTTTGTTGAGTGATCTGGAAAGAAAATATAAAATAATTCAAGCAGTGGTATAATAGAGCATAAAAGATCTTGGATCTCAGGAGAGTTCTGTTCAAGTAATGGCTCTGTCATATATTTACTCTGTGACCTTGAACTTTAGCCTTCTTGAGTTTCAATCTCCTCATCTGAATTAAGTAGTGCCAGAGGAGAACTTGATTTTTTCCATCCAACTCCCCTGTTGGAGTAGATTATTTCTAAGGTTCCTTTAAGTCTATTTTTTTAAAGTATTAAATCTATGACTTCTGTTTGTCTTAGTAATATTCTCAACTGCACCAACCAATTCTAAAGTTCCATTCAGAATTGAAATTGGAATTGAATTTGTTGAATGCCCACCAATTCTAAATTCCAATTCAGAATGGAAATCGGAATCACATTTGTTGAATGCCCACATGATAGGGATGGAAAACTCGTACTGAAGATACAGTGGCTTGGGTGGAAGCACATTTCCTAAGCTCTCCTCAGGGGCCAGCACTATTCCAGGTCATTTGTGACCTAGTGGACCCATCTTCCTTGAGAGCAAGAACATTATCATTTTTGTCTTTGTATCTCCACCTCCACCTGTAATATCTGGCATAGAGCTTTGTACATAATAGGTACTTACTAAATATTTGTTGAATTGAAACAAATTGGATTCTGACCATGCCAAGTTACAAGCAGACTGAGAGGTGTGGCCCCCCTCTCCCTATCTCTTGCTTCTTTGCCTATCATATCATTATATGAAAGGTACAGAAATCAGGAATATATTTGTGGAATGTGCTTTCCCTAGATCATGGAAAAGCTCTCTATACTTTGACCTCTGAGAGTTGATATTGTACAAAAGAAGGAGCAGTGACCTCTAATATCATTTCCGGCATTACAATCCTGTTTCTATACACTTAGAGTATATTTAAATATATGTCAACTTACTCTTCTTGGTTCTAGCTGCAAGGAGACAGCAGGTCTCAGGTAGACACTCTCAAGTAAGCAACTGCCAGAAAGATCGAGAGGTTGTTCTCATCCTAGCTTCCCAACAAGACTTAACCAACTTAGGTCATGTTCCCATCTCAGACTTTCACCTAGACAGAGACAGGAAGAGGTCAGTGAAAGTCCTCCAGAAAGTCTAGTACTCCAGATGGAATGAACCCATATTTCAAATCTTACAGAACCTGCTGAGAACTGTGCAGACTCTTGACAAAAACTTGAATTCCACCATACATGTGGAAGCTACCATGAGTGCTTTACTTAGTTTTAATGAACCATTTCTTTTTCCCCCAAATTTATTTGTTTGTTTCCAATTTTCAACAATCACTTCCATAAGTTTTAAATTTTCTCCCCCTCCCTCTTCCCTCCCCAAGATAGCATGCAATCTTATATGGCTCTACATTCTAATAAGCCATTTCTTGAATATACTCTAGTGAGGCTATGATGAGTTCTGTCTTCAAGAACAAGGTGGACAGCTTAGCCAGTGTCCAGAACCAGTGAAATTCTGGTGCTGTATTTTATATATTGCCTTTGATCATTATGTTGAGGTTGTAATTAAACACAATTGGTCCCAGACTGCTGACCTGCATTTTCCTCTATTTGTGTATTTACTTCTTATGTTGACAGTGCTGATGTTCTTATAGGGATCATGGCTACTTCTGCCTCCATGTCATTCTGTGTACTAGAATTATTGATAATATGAATACCTTTCTTATTATGTGTAGGGAAACTATGTACTTACCTCTTTTTCTTTATATAAGCCCATGGAGTGTTTTGGAGAGGTGGATCCACTATCAAAAATAACTCTTCCAGCATTCTAGCTTATGTCTGAAATAACTTTAAAAGGAGAAATAACCTTTTTATTTTCCAAAAGGCTTAATTAAGCTTCAAATACCACTGGAAGAGGTGGTACATTGACTGAAACTCATTTGTACTTCAGTAATTGAAGGAGTTATAATTTTGTTACGATGGATACCCTCTTTTCTGATACAGGCTGGAATTTCTTTATAGAATTTAGTAATTGGTCTTCAAGTGTTTTGGGAACCTAAATGTTCATCAACGTATGGATAACTTGGTGATGAATTACTCCTATTTTAATTAATCTGGCCCCAGGGAAAACATACATCCTTTCATTGTACATGAGGTATTTCTAGTGTCTTAGGACCTTTAGGAGTCAGGACCATGATGTTATGATGGTGTCAGAGTAGCATCTTCATGGTGTAAAACTCATTTGTGCTCAAGGATGAGAAAATACAGAAACATATTCCAACATGTGAAAATTAACTGGATAATATATGCCCTTTGCCAAACATTAATAATTTGGGAGAAGTAGCTAGTTTAAATTTTTATTAAAATCTTTATCAATTCATTTTATAAAATTGTGTATTTGTTAATTAAACTGCAAACAAGAAAATCAGTAAGTTCTCCAATGAGAATATATGAAACACACTGATTTCTAAATAAGATAATAGCATACAAAAGCTAAAATTCCACAACTATTTGCTTAAGATTGAAAAATCTTTTGAGTAGTCAAAACCATCGAATATTGACTGAATATATGAAGGAGTTAGGACCAGGATGGATCTTTTTCTAAAAAGTAGGTTTTAATAGGAATGAGAACAGAAGAAAACAAAAAGCAACAGGTCATTGATGCCTTGGTTGGGAAGAAAGTGAAAGTAAAAGCAATAGCTGAGAAGAACTTCAACCCTTTCTTAAGAGTAGAGAGACTAAAGAGAGATCAGGTTTGGATTTGTATCTGGAGGGACATAAAACCTGTCACTGATTTGTTCAGTCTTTATCAACCATTCCAGCTGTTGTCATTTGCATAGAACAAAGTAACACGACAAGGGTAGGCTGGGGAATCTTTCCTTATAGTAGTTTTGTCCAATACTTTTTATTTTGGAGGAAATGGAATAATGGAAAAAAATTTTCCTCAAACTGACTATGTGAGATGAACTAATAAAACTCAAATGAGAGTTGAATTCAGGGACTCAGAGAAGATGGAATAGGAATTTAAAGAGAAGACATGATCTTAGATTGGACAGTCTGAGTGAAGAGAAGAGCTCTATAGTAACTGATTAAAAGATGACTGAAAAGTATTTGTTGGAAGAGTTGTAGCCCTTCCCTGTTGGGGAAAGGTTTACTAACAGCAGCATCACTAGTGTATGATAGTCAGTATTAAGTCACATTGAAGAGAGCTGGATAATTAAAGATGATCTGCCATTGAAATGTGATGCCCTGTAGAGAGCAGAGTGGACATTATGCCTAAGGAGCAATGATACAATACCTAGCAGAGAGTAGGTCCAACAAAACATTATAAGGCTGTATTAGCAGTTCTGCAGTATAGGAGGCAAATACCTAATTATTCCCCATCTGGGTATGTGCTCATATTGATACTTTTATGTGATTACTCTTTCCCCTAAATGTCAGTGTATTTGGGGGAAATTGAGCTTGAAGTTTATTGGGAGGTATTTTATTATCACTTTTAGGACTTTGTTATTTCATCAAATATCTTCTGGCTAGCAGAAGTAAGAATGTTGGTAGGGGCTAGCAAACTATTCTGATGCAGAGCATTTGGAGGGCACTTTCTGGGGACTCATAGGTGAGGGTGGCAGTAGGCACTATGTATGTTTGTTGAGGGTCTGAGATAAGTTATGGTGCAGGTTTGGGTTGAATTCTTTTTACAAATGTATTTAATAAGATCATTGTAAAAATGCAATAAATGGTAGTCAAATATTCTTAGCATTTTCAGTCTAATGCTTCTATTCCTATTGAACCAAATTGAATCAGGTTTCTGTGGCACCTTGATATAATCTGAATTACCTTCTATCATTCATCATTTTCTAATGCGAAGGAAAGCCTTTAATTTGCAATGTGTCATGTGTCTGATGCTCGGTTAAAGACCAAAGGTCTTTGGCCCACCCAAGAAGAAGATATTACCTAGGTCTCCAAGTACGTACTGAATTAAAAGGAAAAACACTAAACGATGTCCAAAGAGTCATAAAACTGTATATACTCTTTGATCCAGCAATACCACTATTAGGTCTGTTTCCTAAGGTGATTAGGGAAAAAGGAAAAGAATGAATAGGTTTTAAAATATGTTTAGCAGTTCTCTTTGTGTTGGCAACAACTGGAAATTTAGGGGATGCCTGTTAATGGGGAAATGACTAAATAAATTGTGCTATATGATTGTGATACTACCAAGGTACAAGAAATGATAAGCTCATTGATTTTAGAAAAACATGGAAAGATTTGCATGAAATAATGAAGAGCGAAATAAGCAGAACCAAGAGAATCTTGTATATACTAAACAACATTATTCTCAGAACAACTTTGAATGACTAAGTCATTTTGACCATTACAAATACTCAAAAGAGCTATACAGGACCTATGAAGGAAGACGCTATCCACCTCCAGAGAAAGAACTGGTAAATAGTATGGTTTTACATGTATGTGTGGGCATAGATATAGACACGTATATATTTGTGGCTAATGATAGTCTTCCCTAAAATGGGGTGAGCAGGGAGGGAGAGAAAAGAATTAAGAGTGCACAACGGAACAAAATAAAACTTAGAAGGAAGTGCAGAAAAGCAGAATAGCTTTGAAAACGTGTAGTATTTACTAGTTTATCCAAATAAAAAGTGAACAGTGAAATGAAAATTCACAGTTTTATATTGAGTCCTCATTTTATGTTGTGCTGTGTACATGGAAATGTTCTACTTTTTTTTGTCTTTAAGTTGAAAATGAATTAAAAAATTAAAACAAAAGGAAAATCCCCAAAGGCTCGGAATGTTAGATCTAGAAGGGGACTACAAGACATGGACTCAGATTTAGAGCTGGCAGGGGCATTAGAGACCCTTGAGTACAATGCTCTTATTTTAGAAATGAGGAAACTGAGGCCCAGGATGGTTTAGTGATTTATCTAGTCACCCAGCTGGTTAATGGTAGATTCCAGGTCTCAGCATTATCACTCCAGAGCTTGTTCCACCACGTATGCAAGGCAGTTTCTCAAAATATAGGCTGACAACTGTCTATTCCTGTGAGCCTCCCTTACGCTGCAGTGAGAAAGTTGAAAAGAAAACTTTTGGTTTAAACTGTGTTCCCTCCAAAGCAAGAAGACTGGTTCGTATGAGCTGCTGGAAGAATCTGGGAGCACTCAAGGGCTTTTCATCAAGGATGAACACCACATGGTGGAGCCTTTTGAAAGTGATGTGCACCAAAGATGCTCTCCCAGATGCTTAATTCCCTTATTATTAGATAATCATTGACTTTAACAGGATTTCCATGCTCCACAAGGCAAGCAATAAGTTCAGGCATGTAACAGAGCTGAGTTGGATTATTGGTGATGCCGTGTCTTCCCTATTATGCAGTGTTGTAGGTCAAAGGACCTTCCCAAGCTGGAGTGGCATCATATGAAACGCATTCAAGAAACCCTGGAGATGCTGTATAATATCACCAACCTCTTTGTGAATAATGGGAATTTAAGAGCAACGTTCACAGTTGGAGTGGGCAGGGGCAGATTGAGGAGAAAGGGTTTAAAGGCAGGACCACAAAGGCAAAGACAAAGGCTGGTAGGTAAGCAAGCTGAGAGATGAATGGTGTGTCCTTGGGGACTATATAGACACCAGAGACCAAGACAGACAACTGAATGGAATTATTTACAGGCAGTTTATTCACAGTAAACTAAGGATGAATTATCCTGAGCGATTCAGGACCCCAGTCCTCTCTAATTCCTAATGGTTCCTATGTGGCTGACAGAACAGCTGAGTTAGAAGAGGGTCAGGACTGGGCACAGAGGGATAGAATGTCAGCCCACATGCGTGAGCTCAAGTGTGTGTGTGGGGAAGGGAAGCACATTGGTATCTGTATCTACTTCTGTGTCTATGTGAGGCCAAGTATGGCATAGTTGACAGAGGGCTGGCCTTGGGGTCAGCCAAGACCTGTGTTCAAGGGCATTACTTAACCTCTCAGTGCCTCCAGGAAACTATGATACTACAAATTATAGACAAGTTTCTGATCCGTATTGATGGAGGAAGTGTTCATATACAGGGTGTTCCCTACACCAGGAAATCTCAGGTCCTGAACTATAGTGACAGTCTCTCTCTCCCTCTCCTTCCTCCCCCCCCCTTCTCAGCATGGTGCCTGGTGAATAGTAAGTGTTTAATAAATACTTATTGATTTGTTGACACCTATATCTATGTCTGCCTACAATCACATTTTTCTTCTCCTATATTTAAATCTATCTATCCATTCATCTCTCTCTCTCTCTCTCTCTCTCTCTCTCTCTCTCTCTCTCTCTCTCTCTCTCTCTCCCTACCTACCTACCTACCTATCTGTCTTATATACACCCCCATCACTCCTACAGATACTCAATACAATTTCCCAGTTGTCCTGAAAATGTGAGGATTAAAGAATATGGGCTGCAGATATACACCTACATGTTTGAATGGAGACGTATAGAATAAAGTATTGCATAGTTCTGGGACAGAACTCCCTGCAAAGCTGCACAGTTAAGTCTAGTCAAGCCAAAATGTTTGTCTCTCCTTAGCACTCAGCTGAGTCAAACTCTTTTTGTGTCTGGAGACAGGGGAAACTATTTAGCTCCATTAATCATCTCTGCCACTAAGCTTAGCATCTTATACCTGTGTTGGAACTTGTACTAATGAAAAACTCCATTGAATGGAAAAAAGAAATGGCCAAGAGTCATATTTTTTTTCAAGGTAATTTATCCAGGGGTGAAGAATGTTTTATTCACTGAAGTTCTATCTGCCATTGTTCACGCCAACAAGGAAACTAGAAATGGCCTCAAGAGAGATTGGGTAAAAGGAAGAGGGAGATGCTGTAAATTCTGAAGGATAATCTGTGATTATACCAGATCAAGAAAAGTTTACATTCACATTGTTATATAATTGATTCGTGTGACAATGGCCATGAGTGATGGCCCTGAGACATTAGCTTCTTTAGCAATTGTCAAGTGTTGCCTCTCAGGAGTGAGTGAGAGAATGAGAGGCACCTTTCACCTCAACATCAGCTGATTCCTACAAAAATGAGTAAATACACTTTTGTTTTAGTGACATTATGTCAAAGCTGACTGAATATTGAAAATGACTTCCTTGTCTTCCGGACTTGGAGGTCATAGAAAAGCTTGTTTTGTATCTAAGAGTCATCAATTAATGTCACTTCACTGGCTCCAGGTTGCTTATAGAATAAAATCAAATCCAAACTCCATAGTCTGGCATTGAAACCCTCCTACAATCTGGGCCAGCCTACTTTTCCAGGCTTACCTTCAATTACACTTATTTCTTGCTGCAATTCTGCTCTCCTATCACTGTTTTCTACCTTCATGCCATTCATCTGTCTAAATCCTGCCCATCCTTCAAGGTCCCCATTAAATTCCATTTTGCAAAGTCCTATTCTATTTCAGCCCAATGGGACTGTCCCTTCTCTTTCCACCTGTATGGCCCGTCAACTGCATACAGTAGAACTTAGAGAGGGATCTGCTGATTCCCTCTTCACAAGAGAAACATTAACCTTGTTGGGTGCCATATTGGAGGATGCCAGCAGATGGCACCAAGGTTTCTTCAAGGATCATCTTCAAGACTGATAAAGCTAAATTCAGAGTTTAAAAAGAGTGGGGTATTGGTTTCCAATGTCCTCTCCTTCATCTCTGCTCACTTTAGAGTCTGGGGAGAGAGGAAAGAATGCAAAGAAGAAGAAAGAAGGGCTCGAGAGGGGCTTCAAAAGCATGTCTCTTCACTCAGAAATAAGAGATTTTAATTGAAAGAATAAGAGAATTCCTCTATTCCCCTTTCCTTCTCTTTTCTCCTGATTGTCAACCTTAGCCCCACTCCCCCAACACCAATATCAATTAAATTTAAAGAGAATATCTCAAAACTCAGTCACTAAGAAATAATTTGACATTTTTTGTACTGTAAACTTTCTGTATAGTCTATGTATAGTCTATATAGTCTTTTTTGGTCTATTAAACACAAAAATGGGAAACACCCCACCAACTCTCACTGTAATGTGGATCAGGACCACAGATTTTCTAACTATGCTTTCTACAGCTGGGTAGGAAGACTGGCTTACAAACTGGGAGACACTCACCATATGTGCCCTCCCTCTCTTCCAGATATGTGGTTTTGGGAGAAAGCTTCTCCTTCTGTCCAGGCCTGAGACAAGTGGCAGAGAATATCTAGTGGGCACTATTTGACACTTAGCACTTTATCCAAGGCATCTTTCTGGGTGCACATTGACTGTTTCAACCACGTCTGTGTGCACAGAGTGATTCCTAGTGTCAAAAACTTTGCCTTTGGGTCTACGGGCCTATGTGTTTGAAATGAGACATGCAGAAGAGGTGGTGTGATAGAATAGATTGAGAGCCAGCCTTGAATTAAAGAATTATGGATTCCATTCCTGCCTCTACCACACATGCTGTCTATGGAAACCTGGGCAAATTACTTAGCTCCAGACAGCTCTTGGAGGCTATAAACAGAGGAATAGTCACTGTTGGTAGAGGCTATTCTGTCCACCATTGAAATCAAAGGTTCAGTCCAGAAGTACAGGGCAATTAAAAGTCATTATTTTTTCCCCAAATTTTCATTAGTACAAAGCAAATGGAACCAGAAAGAAGCCTAGAATTTTAGACTTGGAAGGAAGTATGGTTCCTCCCCTTGGTTTTTTTCACTGAGACACCTTGTCCTGTCAGATGCGCATCTCTGCTCCTAAGGCATCTAACAATTTTGCTTCTGAGTCAAACACCTGTGCTGTCCTACTCGATGCTGCTTCAAGTATGCCCAAGGGAAATAGTGTCCTTTGATTTCATTACAAGATACTTAGGGAGATGATCTGTTACTTATATTCATCTGGACCGTATTTAAACCAAATACTGAGACAGCAATATGTAGTGGTAGGGAGGGGTAGGATTGATTGATACCTGCACAATCAAGTTACCCCACTTGAAGGATATGATTAGATGTCCAACGTGTCTAATTAATCAGTTTCAATCATAGGCTTTAGACTAAAGGTGAAAGTCTTTGAAAGTCATGTGATGAGGTGAAATGAGACCAGACAGGAAGTTTGTTCCAGTTGGATGTTGTTATTTTGTCACACCCTCTGAGTCTATATAAAAATATCAAGTTAACTGGAATAAATGAATTACAGAAATTGGCAAAAGTGTAAAAGTGTGGCTTTTCCAGGGCTTCTCTGAGGAAGAACATTCTAGGGAGCTGGGGGAGGAGAGACCTCAGCTGCATTCTTGGTCAGGTCTCTTTCTCTCCTTTGGCCAGAGGAGGATCTTGTGAGATATTTTGGGCTTCTCATCTATTCACTAACAAATGAGTATTATCCCTCTGGGACAAGGAGCAGCTGTTTCTGCATTGTCAAACCAAGGAGAGTCTTTATGTAGAATATAGTTTTTTCTTTTTTGATTTCATCTAATAATGTTCATTAGGTTCTTGTATTAGCTGAATTTTAAATGTCTCCTAATTGGATATCAGCACATTACTGCTCCCATAAATGTCATTTGTTCTTTCATTTCATTTCTTCAAAGTCAAACTCAGACTCTGTCATCTTCTTGCAGATGTCTGTAAGATTGTCACAAGTTGTCTCAAAGTGAGTTGTCTCAAAGCAAGTCAACACGAGTGCTGGAAATGAAGACGTGCCTTTTTGTTCCCAAATCACATGTAAGGGAAACTTTCTGAGTCCTCCAGAAAAGGGAGAAAAGGGATTCCAGAGACCAGAAACTGTGAATTATCCTCTCTCACTCTAAGCCTGTGGCCACTTTCTTTGGACTCTGTATCTATTAGTGGCAGAGTATGTCCCAGACTTTTTTTGGGGGGGAGGGGAGAAAGAAATGTTTTCTGAAAAATATTCCCTTTAGTAAGTGTGCCTTTCTATAAGCTATTTAAGTCTGGCCAATGAAATTGTTTCTCAGTTTATAATCTTGGGGAGGGAAGCATACCAGAGGGGATGTGAGCCAGTGACATTAGTGAAGAACCTGTAACTCCCCAGCAGTATCCCTAGAATGCTAAGGAGGTGATGGACCTTTCCTCTAGAACCTGAGACTCATCTGGAGAGTGTGGGTAGTATGGATTGGAATAGCGATCCTCAGAGCATAATATATGGTGATACAGGTGAAGAAAGCATTAAACTAATAGGAGACAGAAGATATGGGTTCTAGCCCTAACTCTGCTATTGAGTGACTATGTGATCTTGTGTTAGTCGTTGGCCTTCTCTGGACCTCTGTTTCTTCATCTGTAAAATGAAAGAATTGGTATTGTTGGTCTCTAAAATTCCTTCCAGTTGTAAGTGTAAGATTCTATAAACTTAGTGGCAGTGCCGAGATCTCTGATTTTAAGGCCTCACCCATCTCTAACGTTTTGATTCTATGTCACTGCCACTGTATTTCTCAAGATGCGTTTCTTCCAAAGGATTAGAAGTGCCATTCTTGTAGCTGAAAATTGTTTGAGTAAAAGGCAAGCCACCTTGGGAAAATAGTTTTCGATTCCATTTATCTGTCAGAGTTTATCTTTGTGTCTGTTTGACCAGGTCCCTTTCTTTCATTTGTGTTGCTTAGTTGCTAGCCATCCAAAATACTAAGTCCCAGAATGTGGGGGCTGGGTCTTTTTCCTCCTCTTCAGATAGCACCTAGTGCAATGCCACACGTGGTAGAATGCTTCGTCAGCATTTGGGGAGTGGTGTTCAGAGATGATCTTCCCTAGGCAGAGGAGGAAGATGCCTGTCGATATTAACCCACTTAGATAAGTCTTATAGAATTGTCTGAGGTTCATAGAGCTTAAGTTTGCCCACAGTCATACAGCAACTAAGCGTCAGAGGCAAGGTTTGAACCCAGGAATTTTGGTTCTTCCTGACTATAGGTCCAAGGGTCTATCCACTATTCCATATTACCTCTCCTGGGCTTGATAGGGTACCATAAACTCTATAGCTGCATACTCCTTTGGTTAATGTCATTAACTACTTCAGCTAAAATGCATTTTTTTTTTTAATTTGGAAGAAGTAGCATATTGTTACCCATTAACATGTGAATTAGTTTATCTGGTTAACCTCCTCGCCTGGTAGAGCTGTGAGGGAATGGGATGTGGGATTGTTTAATTTAAAATGAGGCAGTGCAGCTCAGAAAAGATTTAGAAAGACTGAACATAAAACACCAAGGAACTCTACAGAATCATGGGATATCAGAGATGAAAGGACTAATTCTTTCCCAATTTTCCCCTCCCCTCCCAATATCTGCATGTTGAAATCTTATGTCACCTTCTCCATCATGATTTCCTTTATCCCCACAGCTAGAAGTAATGTCTCCCTCCTCAGATCCCTGGTAGGTCTTATTGTGTATCCTGCCTATACTTTTATAATTACAAAGTATTTGTTGTGGTAGTTCCAAAGGACTCATAATGAAAAATGCTATCCACCTCCATAGAGAGAAATGAACTCTGAGAATATATTGAAGTATATTTTTTCACTTTTTTTATTTTTCTTTCTTTTTTTGTGGGGGTCAGGTTGGAAAGGAAACACCAAGCAATGGATTTGATTATGGAGTTAATTGTGTACCACCGTAATTTAATTATTTTGGGTGTCATACCTGTACTGGGAGACCACTTTGGCAGGTGAGTGGAGGATGGGTTAGAGGGAGAGAGACTTAAAGGAGAGTGGGAAATGAGGTTATTTCAATAGTCCCAGTGAGAAGCGATGAGCACTTGTGTTAGGATGGTTTGTGTGAGAGTGGAGAGAAGAGGTTTAATATCATTGCTCCATAGGCAAAGGACCAGGCTTGGAGTCAAGAAGTTTTGGGTTCAGTTCCTGCTTCTGATATATACTGTGTGAACCTGGGATAGTCACATAAACACTCAGTGCCCCCAATTTCTAAGATTCTAAAGTTGCAGAGGAGTTGCCACTACGCATTGGTGGAGGTTGGGGTAGTGGTTTCCACACTGGGAATTCCCTACACAGATGAAAAAGCAGGTTTTGAGCAATAATAAAACATGTGAATACACACACACACATACACACACACACACATGAAATGAGCCTGCATAATATTCTGTTGTGAATGTGTCCAGGGAGAAGGCATAAAGGAAAAGAAAATCTGTTTAATATTGCATTTTTCTGTATGTAATATCACAGTCAAATATATGCACCTGGAGAACATCAAACTCAAATCAGAAACTCATTGGAAGGAAAGGACAATATTTGCAGATTGCTATAAATCTTCAATAACTAGCTCTCTTTGGGCGTAACATCAAATGTTCACTTTCTTCTAAGTGTCTCATTAAGAAGGAAATTTACTGCTCCACTATTGAACTATGTCAATTAAAAACAACAATATTGTGTGAATGCTTTTCAGAATCACAGATTTGATTTGTATTAACTTTATGCCCCTGAACAGGAAAGGCTCAGTCCTTTCCATGATGAAATGACACTAATCACAAACTTAAAGGGGATGGCATATTTGCAGCTTGGATATTCAACAGTTTTTCATAAATAGGTTATAGACCCCTTCCCTTTCAATAAGTAATGCTACCTATATCATAACCCAGGGTCCGTGTTCCTTCCACCGAGCCTCCCCCTCTCCCGCATTTAGTCACCACTCCAAAGAGAATCCTCTTTTGGAAGAATCAAAAGTACCCCACTGTGTTTCCCAGCTGTGACTGTTTGCCTGCCATGGTGTGAATAACTTGTGAAGGACCAGGAAGGAAAGGAAAAAAGCTCAACACAGATACAATGAATTGCATATGGTACCCATTTGAAAATAATAAATAGGCAGAAGATGAAGAGCCAAGCTCACACATGGGAACTGGACAGAAAGGCCCTGGCACTGGGAGAAAGGGGGAACAGAAGTTTTGCTTTTAAACCTCAGTTGTCCCTGTTTTATAACCCCACCCAGTGGGAGTGGCTCTTTTGGGCATCTGAAAAATACAAAAGAAGAATAAGACGGATGGCAATGGATCTAAGGTGAAATCATAGGATAATAGCACCAAGACCTGAACCCCAGCCGTTCTGACTCCAAAGCAGATCCTATGTCCATTATGCCAAGCTGCCTCTTTCTACCATGCCTTGTACAGAGTAAGCACTTTTTGTTTGTTGAACTGAGTTAAGTGACTTGCCTAGAGTAACACAGCTGCTAAATAATAGAATTGGTATTTAAGCCCAGGTTCTGTGATTCTAGATCCAGTGGTCATCCTGCTGTGTTATCTGTCTCTCTAGTTTTTATGTGGTTCGTAGCTTATTTTAAGATGATAGACTGATAGGTAGATAGAATAATGGAGAGATGCCTAGATAGATACAGAGCATTAATTAATTAACTGACTCCTCTACTAAGAGCTAGAAATAGAGCGGAGATCTGGGAAGGGAGAGGAGGGGTGAGATCCAAGTTGGAGGAGGATGGAGATGGTCAGAGTAGGGCCATGTGTGGAGACTGTAGGAAATGTCAGTAGTAATTCAGACAGGAGGCTGCTTGGGGTGGGGAGGAGGGTTCTGAAAACAAGGAGGTTGTTGTGAATGCCATGGAAGCAGGGCAATGATAAGTAGTTGTACTTACAAAATATCACCTTGTGACGGTGAATGTGAGACAGGAGCCCTGTGGAGCCAAGTCCACAAGTCACTTTATTGCTTCCTGTCTGCTTACTTTTACTGCTTATTTTATTTATGAGTTTGCCAGAGAAAATCCTTTTTTGGATGCTTACTGGACTTTCTCAATGTTGTGAAAGGAAACGACTCTTTCTTTGTAAATCTTTAAGCATAAAATAAAGAGAATCATCTTCTTAGGGGTGCACAAATTCAGATCTGTCAAGTAGGGGGATGGAACAAATGAAAAGGGATTTCAAGATCTCTTTCTGTCCTTGGAGTCTATGATTTAATAATAGAAGAATTTCATAAAATATGTTCTACTGAGTCTTGGTGTTTCATTCTTGATGTGATTAGGAATTTGATGAGGAAATTCTGATGATGATATTTTTCCTGTAAGATATTAAGTAGGAAATTATCAAAATGTGTGGCCATTTTCAGCATCAAATATACATACATGCATGCATACATATACACACACACATATATATGTATATATACATCCCCCTTTCCCCTCCCCCCAAATATCTCCCATTCTTCTTTATCCAGGTCATATGCTATAGTCTCAGATTAGAATTTACAGGTCAGTGTATAGTATAAGCACAAATTAATTTGGAAAAACATTGACTCAAACGTTCTCAAACAGGTAAATTGGCTGTGCTCTATATGTGTTTACTTGATAATTATTTATATCTTTAAGTTGTAGCAAGACTCTGGGGACTCCACTCTGATGCAGGTCCTTGTTACCTCATATGTCATCTACTGCATTAGACTGCTGGTGGGACTGCCTGGCTAATTCTCTTCCCATTCCAATTCATCCACCATTTTACCACCAAAGAGATTGTCCTAAAGTAGAGCTTCTTAAACTTTTTCCACTTGTCACTCCTTTTCTTATGATAAATTTTTACCTGACTCCAGATACATAGGCATATAAAATAGGCATACAAATCAAATATTTACTGGAAATAAATCATAAAAAATTTATTTTAAAATAATTCTTAGGGATATATATACTCATAAAATTTTGTCATTTTTTAAAAACAAAATGAAATGATATGCTTGTTTATTTTTACATAAAGAATTAAATCTTGGTGGACATAGAGCATCTTCAATCTTTTTAAGAGCTGATTGATATTTTGATTTTATAATTGTTGATTCTGAGAATGCTGCTTTGCATAAATATGTAGTACAAAATGGCAGAAGTATTTTTAGGGCCATTTCAGAAGTTGTTGGAAATTCTGTGCTAATCCCAAGCCAAAATTCATTTAACTATTCTTTAAGGAAACTCAAGTTTTAACGTGTATCTCTTGATAACTCAGCAAATTTTTCATGAATGTTTAATGGCAGATGACTGACATCTTTTATGTCAATTGAGTATGGCTTATGAACCCAATTAGTTTTTTAGAATCAAAATTCGAAGGGAAGTATTTCTGAAACTGTGTCTTCAGGCACTTCAGATGATCAATTATAGTTTTTACCATTATAACTTACATAATTTATAATTATAACTCTTACAATTAAAACTTTGGGAAGATTATTTTTAATTATATAATCATCTGTAGCTGTAAACATTTCTAAAGAACTATTTTGCACCCTATTCTTCCATATGTTAACTTTTTAAGTAGAACTTTCAATTTTATCTTTAACATAAATGTTGTAATTTTTTCCCCTTGAAATGACGTTTAAATCTCTGAGTTTTTTTGAAAATATCCAACAAATAACACAGTTTTGAAAGCTATAAATAACTGTGAAAAAATTGACCGAATCAGATTTTTGCTCACACAAAAATATAACAACTTCATCTTTCAGTTTCAGTAATCTGTTTAAAATTCACCCTCTTGAGAGCCACCTTATCTCTCCATGTAGTAACACGTTTTTATAATCAGAGTCCATGTCTTTCCAAAGGTTTGAAAATAAAAGACTATTAAGGGTATGGCTTTTAATGAACTTAATGATTTTAATAGTATCACGAACCACACATACACACACACACATACATATATACAGCTACAAGTGCCTCCTGATGGATCATGCACTGAGTAAAAGTGATATATACATTTCCACCAGCCTTAACTTTTGCTACAAATTCAACATTCCCACCCATCATTGCTCCAACATGGTCTGTATAGACTCCAATGCAATTTTTTCCACCATAAACCTTCATTTGTGAAATATTCATTGACTTTAAGATATATATATATATATATGTATATATGTATGTATGTATGTATATATGTTTTCCTCTTCTGCAATCTTTCAAAAGGTGACAATACAATAATTCCTCATCTATGCTTCCTTCCTAAACACATTTTACATAAAGTAACAACCATGCCATGTTAGAAATATCAGTTGTTCCATCTTACTGAATTGCAAACTTTGGGCTACATTTATTGGTCATTACTAATTTAAGAAATTCTTTTGGAAACACTATCATTCGATAAAGGAATTTTACTAACTTTATCCTCATACTTTTCCCTATGAACTATTTCTGACATTTTAATAGCAGCAGGTAACACAAGATCTTCTCCTATTGCATAGGGTTTTTTAGTTTTTGTAATCAAATTAGTTTCATAAGATGTAAGTATAATTTTTGTTGACAGTAACAAATTTCTCAAAGTGTTATTTTTCTTTTTTGAAGATTTTCTAAGTCATTCAAAACATTCCTTTGGTTTATTGCAGTACAATGTATACTTGGTATTAAGATGTTCTTTTAGTTTGACTAATTTCATGCTCTCTGCAGTCAAAACTTCATTACATATTAAGCAAAGAGGTTTTTCCACACCATCATCATTATTAGAAGTAAAGCCATATTGCCAAAATGATTCAATATGTTTTCTTTTTCTTGTCAATTTAGATGTACTACAACTTGGTAGCAAAGACTGCTGCATTGTCATCAGTATTTTTATCTCTTTTGTCTAAATTTAGCCAGTTAACCATAATGGAAAAATATTTTTGTCCTAAAATATAAATACATATTACTAGTTATTTCTCAAATAAATATTAACTTTAGTTTATGAAATTACATTTGTTTGAGCTTAATTTAAAAATCAGTGTTCACCCTTACATAGACATACAGCGGTGATGGAGGAGAAATATAATGAAAATCTTTTGTCTTTACTTGATGCAAACAAACTCTTATGTTTCTATAAAAGGAGGAGATAACAGAAACTTTAAAAATAAAACATTTTAACACAGTACAATAAAAATATACTAATTTGAGGCTAACATGCTGAGGAATGATGTCAGGAAAATATTGAAAGTCTTTATTTTCCATAATTATACTATTATGCTTCTATAAGAGCAGAAAACTTTGTATGTACAGTAAAAACACTATAATTCATAACATACAATATTCTTGATTCTAAGCTGAGGTATTTCTGGCAGCATTTGTTGGCGTTGCATAGTGTGACAGCATGCACAGTGCAAAGTACACATGTGTGTTCAGAAGCAAGGTTTCAGTGAAGTCATGTGATGCAATATGGTCAAGCACTGCCAGAAACACATTGGATTCATTATGCTTATGATTTTGAATTAATTTTTGGTCGTTGAGTGTTTCTATCTTTTATCGTTGCCAAATTTTTTAAGACTCCCACATTGTTATATGACCCTATATAGGGTTGGACCTGAAGTTTAAGAAGCACAGTCTAAAAGCACAGGTCCAACCACATCATTCCCCCTACTCAACAGACTTCAGTGGTCCCTATCACTTCTAGGGATCAAATACAAAATCTTCTGCTTGGCATTCAAGGCTCTTAATAATCTAGGCTCTTCCTGCCTTTCCAGGATTCTTACACCTTGCTCCCCACCATGCACATACTTGGATCCAGGGATACTGACCTTGAGCAAAACATTTTATCTCTGGATTCCAGGCATTTTCTCTGGCTGTCCTCCACACCTCCATACTCTCTCCTCATCTCTGCCTACTGTTTTCCTTTAAGTTCCAACTAATATTCCATCTTCCATAAAAAGCTTTCACAACTCTCTTTATTCTAGTGCCTTCCCTATCTTAACAATTTCCTATTTATCCTATTTCCTACATTCCTATTTATATAACTTGTTTGCTTGTTATTAGGTACTAGTATTATATCATCCTTAAAACAGTATAATTCCAGAACTATAATATCACAGAATTTGAAAATTGTAAGGAACTTCTGCAACTATCTAGTCTAATCCATACGTAAATGGAAACCAGTTACAGTATACATGCCAAGCGTTTGTCCAGTTTTTGATTAAAGATCTACAATGAGGAGGAACTCACTACCTCTTGAGGCAAATGATTCCACTTTGGGAGGGTTTTTCATATGGAAAAATTAAGTGATATATCAATTTCCCAGATTATGTTATCTGTTTACATGGGAAGTCTATCAGTACATATATTTGGGATAGGCAATGCAAATGGATACTGAGCTAGGTCCAGAATTAACTAGAAGGAAGAGAGCTGGCTACACTGTATATGAGAAATTGTAAAGTGCTTTTAATTACACTAACACACAAATCCTTTTGAAAACCAGTATTCCTTTAGGGACACCATATGGCTGCCAATCAATCAACATGATCTCTGAAGAGTCAGAAGTATAGGTGACTCAAAGAGAAATGAACTGTGGTGGGTGGAAGTAGGCTGTTGCACATTGCCAGTGATAACTTACATGTAGAAGTGTTAACCAGGAAATGTATGGTCAGAAAGGCAAGTTGGCAAATCATACAGTAAAAGCAAAAAAAAAAAAGTGGAAAAGGTGGAAGGTCTAAGATGGATCTTTCCTTTTGAGGGATGTTTGGAGTCATTAAATGAATTGCCTGCAGCTGGAATGTCCCCCCTCCCTTGCACATGATGCCCCCAGAACAGCTATTTCTGGCTCAAGATACTCTCTGTCTCCACATCGATTCATGAGCTTTCATCAATGAGTTTAGTTTTACTTGTTTGCTAGAGGGCACAATTAATTCAAAGTAGAGGTAGTAAATAAAATGGCAAGTAAGGAAAATCACAATAGAATATTCCTCTCATGAAACCTGGGACACATTCTACCACAAATACACACACTTTTATAGGAAAGAGTAGACACATCCGGGATACAGGTTTGGAGGAGCTTACAGAGAGGGAACATATGGGCCCAAACATGTGCAGCCAGGCCACATGGATGGAGGAGATCACATGTAGGTGAATCACGAGACCAGAGTATATGTGTTAGGGCACACATTTGAGAATCACATAGAGCTAGAGAGTACTCACCTGGATGGGCACACATGAATGAATTGTGCAGTCAGGACAGACATGTGGAAGGGCAGTTTATACTGCTGATCTGATCATGTCACTGTGTGATAACACATTCTGAGATAACATGGAAACAGCTAGGTATATGCAAGATACATACAGAATATGGAAGGTAGTGTCAAAGGGGAAGGCCCTGCTAGCTAAATGATGAGTTTGGAAGCTTGTTTGGAGAAGGTATAGATGAATAAGTGGAGGCACTGGTTGTAGGTGACTTTCTCAAGGTGTCTAGCTATGAAGGGATTATAAGTCAATAACTAAAAGGGATAGCAAGATCAAGCCAGGGTTTTTATTTTTAAGGATGAGAAAGACAGGGACATGTTTGTAGGAAGCAGAGAAGGAACTAATTGATATGGGAGACCTTAAAGGTAAGAGTGAGGATGATAGTTTGTGAAAAGGGGTAGGTAATCTGCTAGAAAAAAACAAGAGGGTACGGAATCAAGATTGTACATATAGGGGTTGACCTTGGCAAAGAGAATGGTGATCTGTTCATCTGGGACTATGGGGAGAGATGAGATAGTAGAGGATGGTGTCAGAGGAATGCAATGGGGAAGAAGGGTGAGGGGAGAGTCCTCAGTGGATTACCTCATTTTTTTTTCAGTAAAATATGAAGCAATGTCCTCAGTGGAAAGGGCAGGGAAGAATGTACCATGGGAGGATTCAAGAAATATGAGAAGGTTTGGATTAATTGCTATGGGTGTGAAATAGTGAATTGGTTAGAAATGAGTGGAATGACTGCAGTGAAGGCTTAGCTGAGATTAGATAATATGAATTTATATTGGACCCAATCAGCATGGTTTTATGATTTCCTCATATTCTGTTCAGCAGCATTGAAGAGGCAAGGAGACAGATAGAAGTAATCCAGGGTTAAGGTTTGGCAAGGCATGACTGGTGACAGGATAAGGGGGTAAAGTATCTGAGATGAAAACTTTTGGAGACAGGACGATTTGGGGGATTCTAGATTCTTTGGCTACAGCAAAAAAATTTTGAGACATTTTGGATATAACATTATGGATAAAATTTTACTTTGTAGAGGGAGATCACATATGTTTTATATATATATGTATACATATATATACACATTTACACATATATGCTTTAATATTTAATTTAATCATTTTCTAACCTCTTTATTTCTAATATATCTATTAAAAATAACTAGAGATTTCCCTAGAAAGCCACTCTTTTGAAAGGAAAAAAGGAAAGGAAACATAATTTCTTTCCCAATCTGTTTTTTCTGGATCTCTAACAGTCAATAGCCAAAGGAGCTGGAATCCCCCATTTGTTTCTCCAAAAGTCATTTCTCCTCCTCAAGTTTTTCTAGAGTGCTTTGTCAATATCTGTTCTTTGTCCCTGTTACATTCTACCTTGTGTTAGACTTTTTGTATATATGTCAACCACACCTTTGCCTCACCCCCTAATTCAAGTGTAAATTCTTTAAAGGCAGAACCATGTTGTTTTCATTGTTGTATCTCTACATCTAGCACAGTCTTCTACAAAGTGTGTGTGTGACAAACGCTTCTCGAATTGGTCATTTCACGAAGACAAGTGAATAAGAAGAAATTAATAGCCTTACAAGGTGGACTGCAAGTAATGTTCTCAGCCACAGGGTGGCATGTGATAGGTTAAGAGCAGCTTTCTTGCTATTAACATGAAGTGTTTTTCAAAATTCTTTGCCATCCAATTCATTTATAGAGAAACAAGACAAAGCATAACAAAACAAAACTTTTTAGACTAAGCCAGAGGACATTTCCCTTTTCTTTTCATCAGTAATTGGAATGAATGGGAAAATGAGAGGAGTATTTACAAAGGATTCCAGTTGCTCATGCCGGAGTTATATGAAAGGTAACATGTAGTGTATGGAATGCTCTGTTTGGTATCTGAAGGTATGGGGAGTGCAGTAATACTTTCTTACTCCAAAAAGTGTTACAGCCTGAAAATTTAAAACATTTTAAAAAATCAATGGACAAATAAATGGATAAAAGACATATATCAGCCAGTTTGTAACATGGAACAAGATGGATGGCAATTCATTCATAAGTTCATATATCCTGGACAATGAGCTGGAACCAGAATGAAATAAGGCAATTTCACTCCTAATCCAAAATCTTCAATGACTCCCTAATCCCTCTAGTATAAAATAAGGAATAATCAAAGCCCTTGACCTGTCTGTCTAGTTATGCCATATTAATTCCCTCCACACTCTATTCCAATCAATCTATTGGGATAGCTGGGGTAGCTCTTTATATGACATTTCCTCTCCCTCACCTATACCTTTAGACCTGTGGCTCCCCTTTCTATCATGTACTCTCTCCTTACTTCCACCTTATGGAATCTTGACTCCCCTTCAAAAAGCACAGCTCAGGTACTAACCACTATGAAGCTTTTCCTGTTACCTCCATTATGAGCTATTTCTCTCTTTCTCTCCCATTTTATATTATATTGTATATATACTGAACTCTGTATTTACTTGCTCATTCATAAGTTGTATTTCCCCAGTAATCTCCCTGGGGGCAAGGACTGTTATGTTCAGTACCTGACACAAGTTAGACAATAAATCTTTATTGAATTTAATTTTTAAAAAGATTTTAGGTAAATCGATTGCTGCATCCATAGTAGCTTATTAATTGAAACTCAGATGTTTGGAGAATATATCCTTAACCTTTCAGGGGGAGTATTTGGTTGAACAACATTAGACTATCGGGAACATCACTTCACACTACAGTCAAAGGTAGAATATTAGCAGGCTGTACTTGCTATAGGTCTGACCTACTGTAGAAAGTATTGGAGTGATAAACTGTGTGACCCTGGACAAGTAACGTAATCTGAGTCCCAGTTACAGTTAATTGTTAAAAGGGGATAGCAATGCCTAAAGTACCTACCTCACAAGGCTGTTCTGTGTATCAAGTCAGATAATGTGTAAAGTGCTTTGAAAACTTTAAAGCCTATTATCAATACCAACTATTATTTTATGATTATATGTATATTAAAAGGCAGCATGGTCCCTGTCAGTTTTGCAGACAGAAGTACCTGAGACAAGTCCTGTTTTCGATTCATGCTATCTCTATGACCCTGGATAAATCATGACCTCTCAGTGTCCCGGGGAACTATCTAAAGTGGCAGGCTACAGAAGGGATGGTAATCTGTATTGGTGAGGGAGTTTCCAGAGCAGAAAACCACAAGTCTGAAATAAAATAATAAACAATAGCAACAATAACAAACTTGATGCCCTCGGTAGACACTTTCCATTTCCCCTACTGGTTTTATTAGCTTTTATTAGAGTCAAACATCTCCAAGCAAGGACCAGTTGGTTCAAGTGGCTTGATGGGTATTACTCTATGCCCTAGGCTGTGCATTTCCTTTCATCTTTCATCATTTTCAGGACTGGAGTACTTTGTAATTATATGAGTTTATACTCACAGGGACAAAGGCTGAGTAAATATTTTATTAGGCAAATTTTTATCTTATTGAAACTGAATACACATGTGATAATGCATTTCTCCTGCAAGTGGGGCCTTGGATGGAGAAATAAATGAGAGAGTACACAGAGTCACTCTTTGTGGATTTGCCCTTTGAAAAAGTGTTATTTGCTCCACCACAAAGGGGTTCATGGACTTCCAGACTCATAATGTCAGAGCTAGAAGAGATCTCGGAGATTTTCTAGTCCTACTCACTTGTTTGATAAGGGAAGAAACAGATCCCAAGAGCTGATCTCACCATAAGAGAAGAGTCCAGCTCTGCCCAAGACTGAATAGGAAGAATAGAAGAAAAGTATACCACGACTTCAGAGTTGGGAGGGATTTCAAGGCCATTGAATTCAACCCATAGCTACAAAAGAGCCTCCTCCCCATAGAACATACTCTGCAATTGATTATTCCTTACCTCTGACCTCTAATGAGGGGAACCCCGGTGCTTCCTGAGGTAGCCTACTCTTTTGGACAGCTCTAAGTCAGGGATATTTTACTCCTACAAACCTAAATTTTCTTCTTTTCAACTTCCATCCATTATCCCTAGTTCTGCCCTCTGGTACTAAACACAACAGATCCAGTGCCTCCCTCACATGATTGAAGATGAGTATCCCTGGATCTTGTCTTCCTCAGGTTAAAGTCTTCCCTCCCCTTCCTTCCTAATTTTTGTATGACATGGATATAAGACCCTTCACTATCTTAGGAGCCCTCTCCTCCAGCTAATCAATGGTCACAGTAAACTGCAGTGCCCAGAGCTAAACACAGCATTCCAGTTGGGGTTGAGAAATTGAGATAGATTGACTAAAGTATAGAGGAAGAATGGGAATAATCACACTGTTGTCTGCATTGGTTGGGGAGCAGTATTGCCTTAGTGATGAGCACCATTTTTAGGAAGTTCTTGATGAGCTAGAGTGGGGGAGATTATACCACATGGTTTTGGATTCCCCTGAACAACTTCTACCAAAATCCCTTTGTTTTTGAGGAATAGTTGGAGAAATAGAGAACGTTTAGCTGAGAAGAGAAGACTTGGGCATTTGGGGGATGGCTTACACGGTAAGGAAATTTTCTAGTTATTATATCATCTTCACAAAATTGTGAGGTGGGTAGTACAAGCATTAGTATCCCCATTTTACAGATGAAGAAGATGAGGTTCAGAGAGTTGCCCAAGGGAACACAGATAGTAGGGAACTAGGACAAAAGTCTTGTTATGCTAGTTCAATTATAGACACACAATTCTGTTTGATGCCCTCCGGCTGTCTTCATAACAGGCTGCCATCCCCTTCCCCACTACCACTTCCCCCTTTCTATTTTTAGCTTTGTGAATCAAACTTTAGATTTGTGAATCAATAAGCCTGTGTCTCCACTCAGCATCGCAGCGTCTCACCAAATCAAATCATCCTATTTGCTTATATGTGTTGTTTTCTTTGATTAGAATACAAACTGCTTGAGGTCAGGCATTATTTTTCTTTTTTGTATTTGTATATTTGGCACATAATACAGGACCTGGTACATCATAAGTGCTTAATAAATGTATTTTTCCTTATTATTATTATTTTATTTTTTCCAATTACATGTAAAACAGTTTTCACCATTCATTTCTGTAGAATTTTGAGTTCCTACCTTAAAAGAAATTAAGGTAAATGGTGAGAGAGAAATGTAGCGAGAGGAAAGAGGGGGAAGTGGAAGGGGGTAACTATATGTCATTTAAGAGGCAAGCAGGAGATTTTTTTAGTGGAGGGAAAAAGAAGAGAGCTGAGGGAAAAAAAAACAAACAAAAAACCAAGAAGTTTACCCTCATCACATTTGACTAAACGAAGGAGTGAAATGCACACTCATTTTGGTATGAAAACCTATCTTACAGTATAAGAAAGCGGGGGAGAAGGAGATATTGCGGGGGGGGGGGGGGTGGGATGATGGAAGGGAGGGCAAAGGGAGGAGGGAGTAATTGAAAGTCAACACTTGGGGAGGGACAGGATCAAAAGACAGAAGAGAAACAATGAGGGGCAGGTTAGGAGGGATGGTAATCCAGTTAGTCTTACACAACACGACTATCAGGGAGGTCATTTGCAAAACTACACAGATATGGCCTATATTGAATTGCCTGCCGTCCCAAAGGGAATGGGTGGGGAGGGAGGGATGGGGAGAATTTGGAACTCAAAGTTTTAGGAACAATTGTTTAGTATTGTTGTTGTAACTAGGAAAGAAGACATACAGTTAATGAGGAATAGAAAGTCATCTGGCCCTACAGGAGAAAAGAGAAGATGGAGACAAGAGAAGGGAGGGATGACAGAAGAGAGGACAGATTGGAGATAGGGAAAATTAGATTGCTTGGGGTATTGGGGTGGGGGGAGGGGATAAAAGGGGAGAAAATTTGGAACCCAAAAATTTGTGAAAATGAATGTAAAAAGTTAAATAAATAAAATAAATAAATAAATAAATAAAGAATTTTGAGTTCCAAATTTTTCTCTCTCCTTTCCTTTGCCCCTCCCCAAGATAACAAGCAATCTGATAAAGGTTACCTGTATGCCATCATATTAAACACATTTCCATATTAGTCATGTTGTGAAAGAAGAATCAGGACAAAAGGAGAAAAACCACAAGAAAGAAAAAAACAAAAAAGTGAAAATAATATGCTTCAATCTGCCCCCAGACACCATAGTCATGATGCATAGAAGAATGAAAATGAATGGGAGAAACCATGAGAAAAACCAAACCAAACTAAAACATAACATAACATAACACAAGAGAAAATAGTCTCTTCATTCTGTGTTTTGATTCCATAGTTCTTTCTCTGGATGTGGATGGCATTTTGCCTCAAGAGTCCTTTGGGAATATTTTAGGTCCTTGCATTGCTGCGGAGGGCTAAGTTTATCAGAAAGAGTCCTCGCACACTGTGGTTGTTACTGTGAACAATGTTCTCCTGGTTCTGCTCATTTCACTCAGCATCAGTTCTTATAAGTCCTTCCAGGCCTCTCTGAAGTCCTCCTGTTCATCATTTCTTATTAATTTAATTAATAGAATATTCCATTACATTCATATGCCCCAACTTGTTCAGTTGATTAGACATTCCCTCAATTTCCAATTCTTTGTCGCCACAAAAAGAGTTGCTATAAATATTTTGTACATGTGGGTCCTTTTTCCATTTTTATGATTTCTTTGGCATACAGACCTAGAAGTAGTATTGCTGGATCAAAGGGTATGCAGTTTTATAGCCTCTTGGGCATAGTTCCAAACTGCTTTCCAGAATGGTTGGATCAGTTCACAACTCCACCAGCAATGCATTAGTGTTCTAAATGTATTTTCTTTCTCTCATTTATTTTCCCCATTAACCCATACTGTTCCTTACTTATATGCAAGTTTGACTTTAGCCAAAACTCTCCCAAATAAACTTGAGTTTAGACTATTCCTCATATATCATACTGTACACAGTATCATTATAGCTGTGATGTCCAGCTATTAGTCAGAGCAGAAGCCATGTATGACAAGGGGGTCATGGTGAGTGAAGACCCTGGAAAATTGCAGCCCCTCACAGCTCTTAATCCAGAGGACCAAGAGGAGAGTCCAAAAGCCTGAGAAAAGTCAGAAAGTTCCATGCAAGAGAGTCACCACACTAGGGTGGATAAAAAGATTGTGGGATATTTCTTCAGGCTGCTTTTCTGTGGCATTCAGGGGTAGGACTTATAGATGTTTCAGCATGACCTAGACAACAGGAATTCTTCCATAGCATTAATTATAATATATGGGGAAATCTGAGGGGAGATTTATTTTAAAACTGCACTAATCATAAGGCTGCATTACTCATGAGTAGCTCCATTAGCCAGAAGATTTTGGCAAGTGATATAGAAGAATTTTGACAGCTATAGGAGTGTTATCCTTACTTGTGGGGTAAGAGAAAGGTTGTTTTGTTTTTGGTTTTTGACTAGAGCTATGGTTTGACTTATTGGTATGGAGACCTCTGGTAAGGGAACTCCCTCTTCCAATGGAAATGGAAGATCAGCACCTACTCTGAAACTTGTAGTTCTGGAGAGTTTCCTGAGGCTTTGAGAGGCTGGGTGACTTGCCCAGGTCCAGAAAGATGGAGGGAAAATTAGGTTTTAAAGACAGAAATATGACTATGAATACCTTACATTTGTAGGGCACAGTACAATATATGAAACAAGCACACTCATCTTTATCATCTCATTGCAGCCTCCCAGCAATCCTGTGGGAAGTAAGTCATATTACTTTATTCATTTTACAGATGGGGAAATAGATAATCATAAGTTGTCACTGGTGAAGCTGAGACCTTGCCCCAAGTTGGAGGGCAGAACTAGGAGGTAAGAGATGGGAGCTTGCAACAAGGTAAATTTGGCTTTTCATACTCCATTTTTCTGCTACCCAGATGCTAAACTGAATTATAGGAATAGACTAAGTAGAGTTTTAAGCTTTGACAACAATGCTACAAACATACCTTTATAGGGCAACCATATACTCCTATCCTTTTTGTAAAGCTATTTCAAACATAGTTGACCTCATTTAAAAAAATAATTTGGGTGATTTTTCTCTTTTCTTTTAAATATATATCTTGCTTCCAGTTCTAAAGGAACCCAATAGTGCTCATGCCAGGTACTGATGGGGGTTTGATTCTGAATGTTTGGCTTCTGCCACCCAGCCAGTCAAGTGAGCAGAAGCTATTAGAAGCTCGGCTCTACAAGCTGGGCGATATATCATAGAAGAAGCTGGGGTACTAATAACCTGGACTCCTTTGAGCGCTGTCTTAAGGAAAATGGCACATACTAGAGAAGTGAAGAAAGATGCCAAATTCAAGAGGAGAAATTTCCAGGCCAAAGATGATGGTGTTCCTGTACCATCCCTCCTTGCCAACCAAATCCTCAAGAAAATGTTTTAAGGAATATCACATTGAATCAGAACTCATCTATAAAAGTGCTTTTGTCTTATATCACATAAAACACATACACAAAACAACCCTGTGGTGGCTGTTTAAATTAAATTAATATGCTTGCCATTCATATCAATGGCCCCTGGGTGGCACAGTGGGTGAAGAAACCTGGTTCATTACCCCCCTAGAACGTAGCAGGTGTGCCACAGGGCTCAAATAGCACAACATCGGATTTGTATAATGTGCATCTGTCATGCGGTAATTTGGGGTTTGGAGAATCAGCAAATGACACCAGCTCACATTCATTAGATTCAAAAGTAGGAAGGCCTGTCTGCCCATGTCTGGTGTCAAACTGCAATGCATCATCTGCTCTGAGAAAGAGGTGGGGGTTTGGAAAAGTTCAGAGGGCAAGGGAAGTGTTTGCTGTATAATGAGGAGACCTTGCCCTTTTGGGGGACTAGCCCTGTGTTCTACGATCAAGGAGTGTAATCCAAGAGAATTTAAAAATTAAACTCATCAGAGCAAAGTGGTTTAAAAATGCAAGGGCAAAGGGAGAGGGAAACCAAGGTCAGTTTCAATCGCATTTTAGGACAATGGTATTTTTTTCCCACATCACTCCAATGATCCAACAGCATTGATGCCCAGGAGCCATGAATGAGAAGGAGTAGCCATCCTAGCCTAGGATCAGCAACTTTGGCCTCTAGACTTACGAGTCCAAACAACATATTATATGCATCGAATTTTGAACTCTGCAAATATGAGCATAGCCTCTGCTTAGCACTGATACTGGAACAGCCAGAATGCTTAAAACAACGGGACCAAAGTGTTGATTAGGAGCATGGTGAAAATAATTAGGGGATGCTACAGTTTTTTTTAATGGCTTTGTGTGAAAACGCCTCAGAAATGAATAAACGATGTATTCTTTCAAAAAACCATCCGCCCAGAGACAGACAATAATCAGTTCTACGCCTATTGTTGCCATCTTCTGACCTACTTACTCCATTTCTCTGTCTACATTTAGTCTTATGGAGGGGCAAGGGTGATTAGAGAGTAGATGTTTTAGTAGTCTAAAGTAATAGCATGTGTCAGATGACCCCAAATGGCCCTTTGTCACTCCTCTGTGAAATTGACAAAAAGCAGTTTTCTTTTTGCTCACCTATAAACACATCCTGTGATAATCATATTTTCCCCTCCCTTCTCACGTCCTCCCATCACCATGGAATACTGAATGAGCAGTTAGCATTCAGTTTTCCTTCAATCTTCATGTTAGTCAATAAAAGTCAATTGTCCTCTCTCCAGTCAGTCCTAGAGTTCGGGTGGATAGGCTGATTAAGGTCTCCTGCTGCTATTTAAATGCCAGTGCAAAGACTCGGCATTTACCAAAAATAAATGTTGAGGCAAAGAGGAGACATTTATTTTCAAAGTGGGAGGCCATTTTTCCATCATCACATACAGCTTGTTAGATGTCATTTTTTATTATACCAAATGATTCATTTTAGTAAATAAATATAGACCAGCTTATTAGGGCAGCTGGCAAGCAAGACCTCTGATGCTAGACTTTTATAGAAAAAGGAGATCTGTGTTAACCTATCACAATTCCTGAAATTCCTTGCCCCTGGTCTCTGATTGGATGAATTTTGTCTCCCTTTTACCTTCGGGCAGAATGATTCCAAGTGTAAAGTTGAACCCTTGGGGCAATAAGCTTGAATTTCAGACAGGTACATAATAGTTCGGATTTGGTCTTGGTAGCCATTTATTTGGCAGTTCATGGATTAAACTAGAAACTTTTGTCCAGGTGAAACCACATTTCTGCATCACAAGTCTTTTGTTAGCAATCCTGAAGAAATGTCCAAACCAATTTCTGCTCTGTAAAATGCGCAAGATGAATTAGATGAACTTTTAGGTCCTTTTCGACGTTAAGGCTGTCTGATTTGGTGACAATGAAACTAACATGGGAATTAATTAAGTCTTGAGTTGGAAGGTAGAAAGAGGGGAGTGTGGCTGAGCTGACCTGTCTTTTGGATATTTTCATTATTTTGCTCTGTATCATACATAGTTGGTGTAACCTGCTACTACACTGTCCCACTTTTTCTCAGTTAACTTTTCTCCACTTATCCCTTGCTCAGCAGAAGATGGAGCATAGGACTTGGAATCAGGAAGACCTGTGTTTGAATTCTGCTCCAGACACACTTTAGCTTCTCTGGGCATGACACAATCTTTCTATGACTCAGCATGTGAGATAGAGATAATAATAGCACCTACTTCACAGGGTTGTGAGGGTAAAATGAGTTAGTACAGGTAAAGTTTACAAACCCCAAAGAACTATATAAGTGCTAGTTATTATTACTAGCTAGATTGGGTCTAGAAGAGGACAGGCAGTGTGGGGAAAGGTCTCAAGATCATGATGTAAGAGAATTAGTTAAAGGAAGTAAGAATATTTACCCTGGAATGGAGAAGGCTGTTATAAGGGCATGATAGCTATCTTCAAATATGTGGAGGGATTTTATATGGAAGGGGGATTAGACTCTTCTCCTTGGTCCCAAAAGGCAGAATTAGGAACAACAGGCAGAAGTTACAATGAGACAAGTTCAGGCTTGATATATGTAGGGGAAAACTTCCTAGCAAGTATAGCTATTGAAAGTGAAATGGGAGATAATATTTCCCCTCCCTAGAGATCTTCAGGACACCACTTGTCAGGGTGCAATGTAGAAGGGATTCATATTCATGTACAGAACAGATTTAAAGGCCTCTGAGGTCCCTTGCAAATCCAAGATTTTATGAATCTCATGAATCTCCCAGAGGGGTGACTTTTTCACTCTATGTCAGCAACTCATGGAAGGAAATTACATTAAAATAACTTCAAATTAAAGAGAAAGACACTTTCAGAACAAGTTCAGAAGACAGTTTTTTCAATGCCAAAATATTCAAATCCTATCCAAAGAATTGGAGAGGAAGTCTTTCTTGCCTCCTTTCCTCCTCTTATCTTGATGATAATTTCAGGGTCTATAATTTCAGGGTGCAGCAAGGAAGATCTGGAGAGTTTGCCAAATTCTAGCAGACCAGTAAATAAATACTTCTCAGAGCCTCATGTACTTGCTGGCATTAGGAAGGCCCTTACTAATCTTCCAGTAAAAACCTATTGCTCTATGGAAGAAGGACCTGCAGGGTAAAGAAGTGATTTGGACCAAGAAAAACAAGAAGATCATGGTTTGGGTAAGTTAAGAACCTAGGCCTCCTGACCTCCAGTCATCTTCTCTCACATCTATACCATGCTGGTATTGTGAATGAATGAATGAATGAAAAATCACTTATTAAACTCTTACTGTGTGCAAAACACTAAACTAAGTGCTGGGGGTACAAATTAAAAATCAAGACAGGCCCTTCTTTCACAAAGCTCACATTCTAACAGGGAAGACAGAATTCAGAAGAAATTTCAGGTGCAGAGACAAGAGAGACCCAGTGGACTTGAGGATGCAACGACAAAGCAGATGGAAATATTTCTTTCTCTTGGTCAAACACTGTCTATTTCTGATGCTGAGGCATTTGACAGTGCTAAGTACTTTGGGAATGAGAATTTTCCAGGTCTTTAGTATCTGTGGTTGTTCACAGGGTTGGTGGCTATAGCACCTGGACAGATAGTTGCCAGGTCTCATATCTTCAAGTGTTGCTTCTGTGTATGTTGGCTGCAAGCTTGGAAGCTGGACCAGTGATGTAGGGAGTCTTTGATGTTCCCTGGGATTTTGATCTCTAGATCCTGGACTGAATTCACCAAAGTCTGAAGGGAGCTATCGAAGACTTGCCTTCTTGTTTGAGTCAGTTGGCAGTTGGTGGTGGTGTTAATGGGCCCCTTCTCTACAGGATTTGATCCCCTGTATGCTGGCTGCATGGACAAAGTTAGAAGAAAAGCAAGTGTTCTGGAATATACTTGAGCTTATTACCTGCCTGTAGGTGGCAGTTGGTCAAAAGTTGGTGTTGGCCGTATTAGGGAAGGCCAGACCTTTCTTAAGGATTGCTTCCTCTATTATCATATACAAACTTATGGCCTCAGGCACTAGGCAAAACTCACAAATGCAGTCAAATTAAATTAAAATGTAATTGGGAAATGATTTTAAAAATAAGACTACAATACAATATAGATGATGTTAATTTGTGGTTTTCTAAGTCAATTTTTAGATGCAGGGATCTTTTCTATTTGAATTTGGTACCGCTGATATACAGTAAATAAAATAATAAAGCAATTATCTTTTACAATTTAATAATTATTATCTTAATGAACAATAACAACTATTATGGTCTAGCTCTCTCATGGAAAATTTTAAGACTAGTTAAGGAATTCAGAATTAATTTGTGGGTAATGAACATTTTCAACTTCATTAAATACTCAGAAGCATAGTGCATTATCATTATCTGGATGCTAAATTTTAATTGCATGAAGCCTGGTCCCTCAATAATTAACACATTGTATATCCCACCTAATTCACAAACTAATTGTCATTTCTTAGATCTTAATGTTACTTGCTAATTTTGCCAAGGATAAAAAATCTGACTGTCAAAACTCCCAAGTAAGTGACATTCTACAGGCACAATAGTGACAAAACAAGTTAATTTATTGCAAAGTCACTGAGAGAAGGGTTTTTTAATTGAGTATTTGTTACCTTCATAAAAGACATAAATGGCTTTTTAGTTACATATTTGCCTATTTCTTACATATTAGAAAAGTGTTAACGAGCCTGATTAAAATTAATTGCAAAGGTCCAAGATCTGAGAGGAGATCCTAACGTTAGCAAACTTCTAATTGAAGCTGAGAGAGAAGGGAAGGAGTCATTGGGTAGAATGCGGATATAAACAGCTGTTCTAATGCAGAGATGGCATGTAATTAAATGGCCCACCAAGTTTAAAAAGTGATTCAAAATGGAAAGCATTGTTTGTAAGTCACATGGAAAATTTTATTTTGATAATGTTATTTTGCATATAATAGGATGGTTTTCCTTCTAAAGGTTCTACCACTATGTGCCATTACTAAAAAAAAAAGAAATTTAAAAAGTCTATGACTCCTTTTAATTCATTCAAATAAATTCATCAGTCATTTATTAAATGCCTATCTTGTGCATGGCAATGTGTTTGGAATTGGGGATACAAAGACAAAACAAAAACTGTCTCTGGCTTCAAGGAGCTCACATTAATTGTGGGGGGAGAAGAAACAAAATAAAAGAGATAAATAAGAATAATGGAACTGAGGGGGTAGGAGCCATTAATCACTGAAGAGATCAAGAAAGGCTTCTAATAGGAAAAGACTGAGTTAAACTGTGAAGGAAACTATTTAAAAAGGTTGAGATGAGGGAGTGAATTCCAGGAAGGAGGGACCTTATGTGCTAGGGCAAAGAGGCAGGGAAGTAGAATAGAAAACCTAGAGGATGACAAGGAGGCTGTTCATCACTTTAAAGCAACAGAACATATGTCAAGTAAATTAAGATCATGAGTTCACAGATTTTGACCTGGAAAAGGCCTAACAGGTCATCTACAATATATCCCTCATTTTACACATGAGGAAAATAAAATCTAAAAAAATTAAATAACTTGGCTCAAATCACAGATGACAACTAAGAGAGCTGGGATTTGAATCTTGGTCCCCTGACTCCAAAGCCCACATTCTACATATAATTAAGAACAGGAAGAGGAGGAGGAGGAAAAAAGGAGGAGGAGGAAGAAGAAGAAGAGAAAAGAAGAGGAGGAGAAAGAATGGAGATAAATCTTCACGATGAAAACTTGGCAGAGAAAACATCAGAGAGAATGAATAAATGAACAGGAAAACGTTTTTAATAAAGATAAAGTAAAATAAAGTGAGGGGAAGTCTCCGGAAGAAAGGAATAAAAACTAGAATAGTAGCCATTAGAATTAATCTGCAGACATGAGAACACACCAACTGTAAGAACTTCTCCCTCCCACCTGAACAGAGAAGGTACACAACCCACAGAAACAAATGAAATTGCTAGCCAGGAATGTGCTAACAAATGTTTAACAACTGGCTCTCCACAAATTAAAGACATTTTTATATTTACTCTGCATTATTAACATTTCCTCCGTCATTTTATCATCAGAACAATAAATTAAGCCCTGATCTGTAGCATACGCCTATTTCTGAGGTATATGTTCATACTGAAAATTTAAAAGTCAGCTCTCATGAGTTGGTACAAACCTGGCTTCTGAATAGCCGTGCTAATAACTTTATGTGATAAACCCAAAGACCTCATCTACTGGGCAAGAACTCAGTATTGGACAAAACTCCTGGGAAAACTGAGCAGCACTATGCCAAAACTTTGTTTCAGATTAACGCTTCCCTCATTATATTAAGATAAGCTTTAAATGGATACATGATCTAGATATAAAAGGTCACAGCATAAATAAATTAAAGGAACAAAAATGAAATTACTGTTCAGATTTATAGACAGGAGAAGAATTCATGACAAAGCAGGGGATATTGAGGATCACAGAAGATAAAATGGATAGTTTTGATTGGATAAAATTAAAAAGGTTTGCACAAATTAATTCAATGCAAGAAATAGTTACCTGGGGAAAAATTTTTTGCAACAAATTTCTTTGATAGAGGCATCATTTCCAAAATATATAAGAAACTGATTCAAATGTATAACTTAGAACTACTCCCCAACTGATAAATGTTCTAAGGATATGAACAAGCAGTTCTCAAAGGAAGAAACCCAAGCTATCTACAGCCAAATAAAAAAAATGCTTCAAATGATTAATATTTAAAGAAATGCAAACTAAAATAATTCTGAGCATACACTTCACACTTATTGGATGGCAAAAGAGAAAAGGAAGAAAATGAAACATTGGAGAGATGGTAGTAAAACAGGCACATTGATGCATTGTTGGCAGAGCTGGGAATTGGTCTAGTCATTCTGGAAAGAAGTTTAGAATTATGCCCCCAAAAGTTATTAAACTGTGCATACCCCTTCACCAACCTATACTAGATCTATGCCCCAAAGAGATCAAAGAAAGAGAAAAAAGTTCCCATATGTATAAAAATCTTTATTGTACATCTTTTTGTAGTAACAAAAAAGCAGAAAACCAAGGGGATATCCATCAAATGAGGACTAGTGGAACAAATTGTGGTATATAAATTTAATGGAATGCGAACTGATGCTGAATGAAGTGAGAAGAACCAGGAGAACATTATTCACAGAAACAGCCACAGTGTGCAATGACTGATTTCAATAGACTTCTCAACAATGCAAAGACCTAAAACAATTCCAAAAGATTCATGATGGAAAATGTCATCCACATCCAGAGAAAGAACTATGAAGTTAGAATGCAGAATGAAGCAGACCATTTTTTGTTTTGTTTTATTTTCTTTTCCTATTTCATGGTTTCTCCCATTTAATGTGTTTAATGGAAATATATATGTAGAGCCCATATCAGCTTGCATGCTGCCTTAGGGAAGGAGGGGCAGAAAATTTAAAACTTATGGAAGTGAATGTTGAAACCTAAAAATAAATAAATTGAAAACTGTAAAAAAAATAAAAGGATTTGCTCTATGGGGAAAAAAAGAAATAATCCTCCCAAATTGATCGGCACAATTAGAATATTAGTAAGACATAAGGGCTAAATTGATGGCTGCTACACTCATTGTTTAGTTTTAACCACCTTACTGGTGCCACTACCATACGAGGCTGGTTGGTGAGAGTTTATGGAGATTGAGTAAGTCAGTCTGTTATCACCTTTTGATAACTGTGCACTGTGTTTCTGTTTGAAGTGGAATTTGAGAATAGTTGCATAGCTTGAAAATATTTTTTTAGCTCTGTTCATCATGTCAAAGAACACCAAGTGAATTCTGAAGAAAGAAACCAATTTTTTAATGAGGACTGGGAATTGCAATATTATCTTGCTTCACTAAAGATAAGATGATTTGCTTGCTTTGTGATACTGCAACATCAACATTAAAGAAATTAAATGCTCATCAGCATTATAACACTCATAAGGACCATAAATATTTTAAATTAGAGGGAGAAACATGAAAAGTTGTATTGCAGAAATTAAAACATGAAAAGCATAAGCAAAGGCAATTCTTTCAAGAAGCAGTAAGACCTGAAAATAATGCCTCTGAATCAACTTATAGGGTAGCTTTTTATACTTGAGAAAAAGGGAAACCATTCAATGATGCAGAAACTATGAAAGAATGCATTGTTGAAGTTGTGGGATGCTTAGACACTGATAACATTTCAAAGTACAAACAACTGCCTCTTTCAAGGAGAACCATATTGATCAGCAGCATGAATTAGCCTTCAACTTAATAGAACAACTTCATGCAATATTTCAAAAGGAAAATATATATTATTCAATCACTTTGGATGAATCAGCTGATATTATTGACTTGGCACAGGTTTTATACTCCATTCAAGTCGTTACAGAAGATTTTCTTTGCTACAAAGAGTTCCTGGCTTTGGGTTCTTTTGTGAATAGAACACGGGATAGATATCTTCAACAGCTTTCAAGATAAATGTCATGAAGTTGAACTGAATTTGGTAAATTTAGTGAATATATGTACAGACAGTGCACCTTCTATTGCAGGAAAACATGAAGGGTTTATTGCACAGATTAAAAAAGTATTAACAGATCCACATGCTCTCATTTCTTTCATTGACCCTTGCATCAGCAAAATCTCTATGCTAAAGCTACTATTTTAAGTTAAGTAGCTTTTAAAATTATTATGTAGTAATTAGATTTTTACAAAATAATGTACATTTTTAAGTATATCTAATTGAAGTTTCCTGTAAGTGGCCTTATTTGATTACAGCTAAATATTAATGTGGCCTTCAACATGAAAAGGTTCTTCACCTTTTCCTCTATCTATCAAGTAAAGGGAACTCCAAGTTTAACTCACTCAGAAATCTCATAGCCAAGTTCCTGGGTTTCAGTATCAAAGAAAGACTTTGATAAGCAGCCAAGAGGAAGCAGTTCTCATATCCAAGACCACTAGTGTGAATCATACAGAGTACTCACTGATGACATGAAATGAAAGAAAAGAATTACCCCCTAGGATAATATATTTTTGAATCAGAGTATAGTTCTACATAAAAAAATTAAGCTTCAAAAAATATCACAGGTTTTCAATTATTCCTTCAGAGAACTAGTTTAGAGCAAGACCTTTGAAAATCATACTCAGCAAACAAATGTACCTTAATAAAATGAAAACAAGCTTGTATAACATAAAAAGATACATGATTACTCTATGTTTACATACTAGGAGGAGTAGGGAGACTGAATGATAACTTTGGGGAAATTATTAAAATTGTTTTTAAAAGATTTTTGACTATTTTGTTTAAACTAGCCTGTTGTCTATTAGATGTCTCACATTTTCTGGGGTTCATTCTGAGTTCCTCTGTGATTTGAGAAATCAAAAAAAGGGAAGGACAGAAAAGGGAATTAATGTTTCTTAAAACTTTAGCATTGTAATATTTCTTTAAATACTGCCATGGATTTATTAGTGTTTCTTAAAAGATGGTCATTTAAACAAAGATGTGGAGGAATAGGAGATAGAAAATGTGGCCTTTTAACCACAATCTCATTTGGAAGAATAAAAAAATTTACATCAGAAAAATTAGAATAAAATGATCTTGTTCTTAATTGTGTATATCTCTGGGTGAAAGAATAGACTGAGTTTAATGAGGGAACAGCTTCGAGGAATAAGATGATAGTTCCACTGTAGCCTTTCCTCATCGGACCTCACCTGGAGTGTTGTGTTCAGTTCTGGGTGCCACAACTTAAACTGGAGAGTACCAAATGAAGGACAGTGAAAGAACTTGAGTCCATGATATATGAGGATTGGTGGACAGAACTGGACAAATTTAAGTTAGTCAGTCAATAAACTATAGGCATTTAATGTATAGGCATACAGTGGTGCTTAATAAATGTTACCAGGCACTGTGCTAAGTGCTGGGGACACAAAAGGAGGCAAAAAGCAGACCCTGTCCTTAAGGAACTTAAAAGCTTGTGGAGGAGACAATAAAAAGCAAAAATGTATAAACAAACGATATACAGGATAAATAGAAAATAAGGTTGAAGAAGAGAGAGCTCAGAGGGGACGTGATGGCTATCTTCAAGTATTTGAAAAAATGTTATCCTAAGGAGGAATCAAACCTGTTCTGTTTGGGCCCAGAAGGTGGAACTGGAAGCAAGGAGGGAAACTGCAAAGAGGCAAATTTAAGCACGATTTTAGGAAAAACTTCCTAATAATTAGAATCCTCTAAAAGTGGAATGACATTCCTCAAGGGGTGGTGGATTCTGCTGCTTGAAGATCTTTAATCAGAGACTGGACAAGCTGTTGTTATCATGGATTTCTTTTCACGTATGGGGTTGGACTAGATACTTGAGAGGGCTCCATATAATTCTCAAATCCTGTAATATTATGATTCTGAGATTGTATTGTTTCAAGGAAAATACGTTACAGGGCTTAGTTAGTTCTTGGAATCTAGTATTTGAACTTAATAAATGACTGTTTACTTGCCTTGGTTCTCTCTTGAGAGGGTTTTTTTTCTGGAAATGAAATTAAGATTTGATTCACCATTTTCTTTTTTTCCCCTCTATTGTGAAAATATTTTTTAAAAAATATTTTTTCTCAATTACATTTTAAATATTCTTTTTTTAAAATGCTGAGTTGCAAATTTTCTTCTGCCTCCCCTCACCTCCCCTCTCCCTGAGATGGTAAGCAACTTGATATAAGTTATACATATGCAATTATGCAAAATATATTTTTATATTAGCCATATTGCAAAAGAAGACACAAACCCAAAGGGGGAAAACACACAAAAAATAAAAAATAGCATAATTTGATCTGCATTCAGACTCTATAAATTATTTCTCTGGGACAGTATTTTTCATCATGAGTCTTTTGGAATTGTCTTGGATCATTAAATTTCTGAGAATAGCCAAGTCTTTCACAGTTGATTGTTACAATATTACTGTCACTGTGTACAATGTTCTCCTGGGTCTGCTCACTTCACTCTGCATCGATTCAAGTAAATCTTTCAAGGTTTTGCTGAAATCAATCTGCTTGTTATTTCTTATAGCACAGTAGTATTCCATTACAATTATATACCACACATTGTTCAGCCACTTCCCAACTGATGGTCATGCCCTTAATTTCCAGTTCTTTGCCACCACAAAAAGACCTGCTATACTTATTTTTGTACATATGAGTCCTTTTTCCTTTTTTATGATCTCTTTGGTATACAGACCTTATAGTGGTATTGTTGAATCAAACCACAGTTTTAGAGTCCTTTGGGCATAGTTTCAAATTGCTCTCCAGAATGATTGTGATCCACTATTTTCTTGTTTAAAAATTTATCTTAGTTTTCAAAATTCACTTCTAGAAGATTTTGAGTTCCAAATTTTCTCCCCATCTCTCCCCTCTCCCACCTCATGACAGCATGCATTCGAATTGCCCCTTCCCTAATTCTACTGTCCCTTCTATCATTGCCACCTCCACCTTCTCTTATCCCCTTCCTCTTCTATTTTCCTGTAGGGTAAGCTGGATTTCAATATTCCATTGCCCATATTTCTTATTTTCCAGTTGCACGTAAAAATAATTGTTAACATTTGTTTTTAAAAACTTTGAGTTCCAAACTTTCTCCTTTCTTCCCTCCCCACCCACCCTCATTGAGAGGGCAAGGAATTCAATATAGTCTGTACATGCGTAGTCATGCAAAACACTTCTATAATTGTCATGTTACAAAAGACTATTTTCCCCTCCATCCTATTCTGCCCCTCATTTATTCTATTCTGTCCTTTGATCCTGTCCCCCTTAAAAGTGTTTGCTTCTGAGTGTCCCCCTGCCCCAATCAGCCCTCCATTCTATTACTCCCCCTCTCTTATCCTCTTCCCCCCTACTTTCCTATACAGTAAGATAGATTTCCATACCCAGATGAGTGGATATGTTATTCTCTCCTTAAGCCAAACTCAATGAGAGTAAGGTTCACTCATTTCCTCTCACCCTCCCCTTCCCCTCCACTGTAAAAGCTTTTTCTTGCCTCTTTTATGTGAGACAGTTTACCCCATTCTACCTCTTCCTTTCTCCTTCATCCAGTACATTCCTCTTTCACCCCTTAATTTTATCTTTTAGGTATCCTCCCCTCATATTCAACTTACCCTGTGCCCTCTGTCCATATCTATCTATCTGTCTATCTATCTAGCTATCATTATCGCTATCACTATATTTTCCCTGCAACTACTCTAATAATAAGAAAGGCTCATGAATTGCAAATATCTTTCCATGTAGGAATGTAAAAAATTCAACTCTAGTAAGTCTCTTGTGATTTCTCTTTCCTGTTTACATTTTCATGCTTCTCTTGAGTCGTGTATTTGAAAGTAAATTATTTTTCTGTTTAGCTCTGGCTTCTCAAGAATGCATTAAATTCCCTTATATCATTGAGTGCCAATCCCCACCTCATTGATCATACTCAGTTTTGCTGGGTAGGTGATTTTTGGTTTTAATCCTAGCTCTTTTGACCTCTGGAATATCATATTCCAAGTCCTCCAATCCCTTAATGTAGAAGATGCTAAATCTTGTGTTTCCTGATTGTGTTTCCACAGTACTTGAATTGTTTCTTTCTGGATGCTTGTCATATTTTTTTCTTGACCTGGGAACTCTGGAATTTGGCTAAAATATTCCTGGGAGTTTTACTTTGGGGTTCTCTTTCAGGAAATGATTGGTCGAGTCTTTTCATTTCTATTTTACCCTCTGATTCTAGAATATTATGGCAGTTTTCCTTGATAATGTCTTGAAAGATGATACCTAGGTTTTTTTTTATCATGACTTTCAGGTAGCTCAATAATTTTTAAATGATGTCTCCTGGATCTGTTTTCCAGGTCAGTTGTTTTTCCACTGAGATATCTCACATTGTCTTCTATTGTTTTATTCTTTTGGTTTTGTTTTACAATTTCTTGACTTCTCGTAGAGTCATTAGCTTCCATTTGCTCCATTCTAATTTTTAATGAATTTTTTCTTCAGTGAGTTTTTGGACCTCCTTTTCCATTTGGCCGATTCTGCTTTTTAGGGTATTCTTCTACTCATTGGCATTTTAGATCTCTTTTGCCATTTGGGTTAGTCTATTTTTTAAGGTGTTATTTTCCTCAGTATTTTTTGGGTTTCCTTTAGCAAGCTGTAGACTCATTTTTCATGATGCTTTTACATTACTATCTTTTCTCTTCCCATTTTTTTCTCTATTTCTCTTACTTGATTTTCAAAATCTTTTTTGAGATCTTCCATGGCCTAAGATCAATTCATATTTTCCTTGGAGGCTTTGGATGGAGGAGCTTTGACTTTATTGTCTTCTTCTGAGTGTATGTTTTAATCTTCCTTGTCACCAAAGTAAGATTCTATAGTCTGAGATTTTTCTGCTGTTTCCTCATTTTCCCAGCCAATTACTTGATTTTTAATTCTTTGTTAAGGTAGGGCTCTGCTTCCAATGTGGAGGGCATACCGTTCCAATCATTAGGGTTTTTTTTTTTGCAGCTATTTTCAGAGATATTTCTAGGGACTTGTAAGTTTCCAGTTCTTCTATGGTGGCATGATCTAAGGAAAGGTGTTTACTCCTCTCCTGGCCTGTGCTCTAGTCTGTGAGTGACCACAACACTCTTATCTGCCTTGAAACTGTGAGGAGGGTTGCCTCTCTATGGCTACCAAGCTCTGCTCTGCTAGTGCTCCTCCTCATCCTGGGACTGCCATCCAGGACTACAATCCAGATCCATCATCTTGGCCCCACCCTCTCAAGTTCTTGAAGTCTACCATTTTCAAAGCACTATGATTGTGTCTACAGAACACCAAACATCTGGAAGAAAAGTAATAATTTCATTTAAATGATATTTTGCTCACAAAAGATACCAGTGGGCATTACAGTCTTTGGAAATACTGATTTTGGGATCACAGAGTTCAAATGTTGGAATGTTCTTAGTGGATCTGACTACACTTGTCTCTTCCTACTCTGTCAAAAATAGGTGCTCAATCTTTTCTAACCATCAAAATGTGTCAATGAAAAGAGGCAGCAGCCATAGTTTTGGTTTAAGGTCCTAAAGTATATTTATTTCTGAGTGAAGCAAAGCTTCCTTAGCAATTTTGCTTCAATGAACTCATTTTGATATCAGAAATCAAATTGTTCCATTCCTTTATTTGTAATTATGTGCAATTAAAATAGTTCTATCCCCCCAAGTTTTCTTAGATTCTTCAACTGTCAGGCATATTATCTTGAAACCCAAGAATCATAGTGGACTACACACAATGACATGATAGCCAGAGAGAAATATTATATTTTCCTTATGTAAGTGTTCTTTAATTAATCTGAATTTTTTTTGATATGGATTCTAATTGTTTTCTTTGAAAACAACTACTATAAATAGATATATGATTCTTCTGGGTCTGTTGCGCTTCAAGAAAAGTTAATTACCACAAACAGGAATGATATTTTTAAGAAATAATAATTATAATTGCCATATCAAAGTAGGACACATGATTTCAGCTTTCTGATTGTACATTAACAGGGAGATGAGTGTTTTTAATCAATTCAATTGCGTTCTGTAAGCATTTTTTTAGTATTTACTGTATATTAGGCACTATGCTAGGTTTGGGGGATACAAAGAAAAATAAAACAATACTAATCCTTCAAGAAACTTGAATTATGGGATAATTTCCTCTGACTTTTGATGTTCTCTTTACATTTTTTTTAGGGTGGGATGAAAAACTAGTAAATAAAATTGGAATAATTTGGTATTTTAATTTAGTTTAATTTTTGAACCAACATAACTGCAGTACATTGCAATAGCTGAGATCTTTTATAACAAAAACTTAAGAAGCATAATCATTTCCTATATGGTACCATATCACAAATAGAATATATTTTATATTATATGATACTTTTCAGATTATTTAATTCTGTTTAATAACCAAATGCAAATAGCTTATACTAAATGGATGATTTTAACTACAATTACCACACTCCACCATCATTAAGACACCTTTCTCAAGATCTAAGTGTTTTGAGCATTTATAAAGAAGTGTTATCCTAACAAAAGTGATAATGAGTTAAGTGCAGTTGGGAGTCAAGGTACAGCAGAATAACTAAACTTTAAAGAGATCATTAAATGAATATTCCCTTGTTTTATTCTCTCAGTAATTTTATTTCTTTTTTAATGAATAAAAATCTTATGCAGAATGCTGTCTTAAGCCATTTAAAAACAACAGTTAAAACTTGGCAACCACTACAATGTCTTGCTCTAAGGAAAGACATGAGGACCGTACCAAGGATTACATTGGAAATTGTGATTTTATTGGCAACTCTCTAAAGAGGAAATTCTTTCTACCAATGCAGGTGACACTTTCTCTTCAAATTAGAGTCTTAGTTGGATCAAGCACTGAGAGATGAAGGGCCTTGACCAGGGTTACACAGGCAGAACTGGGAATTGTACCTAGGTCTTCCTTTATTTGAAGCCAATGAGCTCTCCACTACACCAGGCTGCCTCTCTATTTGTCTCTATTTAATTCCCCCACCACCACCATGAGGAAACAGAGTAACACCTCTGAGGATAGTTCATATGGGTCTCTCTTTGGTCCATGTAATTGTGTTTCCCAATGAAGTGAAGGTTGAGTAAAATTCATAGCCATGTGGTAGAGATCAATAGATTAATCATATTTGTTTTATTTTAGCAACTTCAGGTATTTTATTTATTATAGTCTAAAATATCTTCCTGCTCTTAACTTTATCATTTTGGAATTTGTTATTGTTATTCAATAATTTCTTCAGTCATTTCCAGCTCTTTGTGACCCCATTTGGGAATTTCTTGGCACAGATACTGGACTGGTTTTCCATTTCCTTCCTCAGCTCATTTTATAGATGAGGAGACTGAGGTAAAACCTGGTTAAGTGACTTATTCAGGGTCACACAACTAGCAAGTGTTTGAGTCTAGATCCAGATTCCTGGTCCCACACTCTATGCATTATGGTGCCACCTAGCTGCCCCTAGTAGATATAGGAATTTTGTAAGTAAAAGAGGATATTAGACTGGCTATCTCTGTGTCCTGTAGCTAAGGAAATCTCTTTCCCTGCCATCAATGAGAATTAGCTGCCTAGAGCCATGAGAGCATCGAGATTGAAAGAATATGTTGCTCCGGGCTGGAAAATACTTCTTAGGAACACTTTACATCAATTAATGTTTCTTTAACATTTTGCCCAGATAAACCTGAACTGTCCCAAGAAAGCTAGCCTAGTTTTCTTCAGAGTAGTGACTGTGGTAGAAGGCTGTTTCTCAGAAGTGGGACAGCAGTGTTAGACCATGTTTCCAAGTAGAGCAGATAAGGTACCTTATCCTATTCAGGAACAAGATAATTAAAATACTTTCTGAGAGAGAACTGTTTACATATGGTTCAAGTGGGTCTTTCAAAGTCTCACTTGGTGGCCTAGAAGAGATAATTTAGGAATCAAAACCCTGGAGCCCTGGTGAAATTGTCCTAGAACTGGGTAGTGACACAAGTTTTGGAGGGAGTTTGGGGGTCAACTGACCTGAATTCTAGTCCCAGCCATACACAAGGAAAGGGTGACTGGGTCTTCGCCTTAAGCTGTCAAATTCAGAGGGCACTCACAGAGCTTGAAATTCTCCAGTAGCTTAGAAACAAAAGAGCTTAGCACCTAGTTAGCAATAATTGCATAACCTTTCTTCTACTCCCTGCCACGTGTTATTTCCATCCCTGGTTGCACGCCAGGTGAGCAGCTACCCAGCTAACCCTGCTTTCTTCTTTGTGCTTCCATTTCATGCTACTTGCCCTGGGAATAGTTTGCAGTATTTGGTTCTGATGAAAAATTGCTAGTTAACAGCTTTGGTTCTTGACCTGGTTATACCACTAATGATCTACATGACCTTTACTGAGTCATGGAACTTCTAATCCCAGCAATTACATCAAAACTCCACTTTGTTCTGGTTGTGTAGATTGAACCGGGCAACAGTTGATTCATTTTCCCTACCCACAGCATCAGGCCCATTTACATTACCATGCCTTGGAATAATCCAACTGTATTTGCAAGGGAACTATACTCTTTTATGACTTGCATACAGTACATAGTAAATATAAAAAAAATCCTTTATATTGTTCACATATCATTTTAAGTGGCAAGAACATGCATACAGTCTGAAAGATCCCTGCATAGCATAAGGAAAAATGTGTGCATTTGTCGTTGGTGAAATTGTTTTATTTTTAGATTAATGAAGATCCAAATTAAACCATTCCAGTGCAATCATCTTGATAGTTCCTTAACACATTTTGCTCATTATCACTTCATTTATATTTATGATGAAGAACAGATGGTACCAATGTCATATTTCAATGTGTATCATATCCAGCTAAGAGGAAATCTCTCATATTAGCTGCACTTATCAAAATATTTGTACTTCACAACAACAGAAATCTTAGCTTATGTACTATCTTGTCACTATGTCGTAGCTACCATTTAGAAAAGCCAATTTAAATTAGATATATTATTGAAGGAATGCATCATTCATGATTATTGAGTGAATGCATTGAACTCTGAAACAGTAATTAAATGATTTAGTTGTAAAGAGAGAACCATTAAGTCTGAATTAAAAACAGCAATTAAAAATCATTCCGTGTCCATGGCATCCTTAGCTTTTCATACTGAGGACTGCACATCTAGAAAGCATAGCAGAAGGAAAAAAGCTATTTATGAGAGAGCAAGAAAGGAACAGACGGATATACATGGTGACCGAAAAGACAATGAGCAGGTGCTATTACATCCTACCAAAATCAGAGAGGAGTTGAGCCAGAAAAAAATCTTTGCGATCTCTTGGATTTTACTTCCTCATCTAATAAGCAAGGGAGACTGAAGCCCAGAGAGGTGAAGGAACTATTCTGACAATTAATTATTAAGAAAGTCAGGACTGAAAGAAAGTCAGGTTTTCCACCTTACGCCAATTTTCTTTTTCACTGTCAATGGCAGCACAAATGAGGTGGAAAACCAAAGTAAATTTAAACTAAAGGTAAATTATAAAGCCATATAAACACAAGGAATTCTGAATTTTTTGTGTTTATAATTCTTTTCATTGGAGGCTCAGTACTGTGGCAATAAAAGCAAATGATTTCTTAGATCTTACCCCAGCTCAGACATCCTAAGGACTTTAAAATACTGTGATGATGGAACCTCAATTTTTTTGGAAGAGATGCTAAAAAATGTTATTGCAAAACAACTTGCTTTAAGTGATGAGTACTGAATGAGCATTCTTCATTGAACACAAAGCTGTGGTGTTCACTTAGAATTCAATTGATTTTTGAGGAGCAAGTGTGTAATTCTTTTCCTTAACGAGACTTTCTTTTCGTGTACATGAACTTAATTGTCCATCCCTCTCAATTTTCTTAATGCTTTCTGTTTTACATCACATTACTTTCTGGGGTTTACTCCCATTCTTCCACCCAGTGAGCCTTCACTTTGTCACTTAGACAAAGAAAAGTAGCTAACCAAAGACAACAAACACTGACTATATTCTATACCCATAGAAATGCATTTCATCATGTCTTTTCTGGGGCCAAAGTTAGTCGTTATAATCACACAGAATTTGCCTTCATTTTACTGTTCTTTACAATTATATTCCAGTAGTCATTTTATATATTGCTTCCCTGGTTCTCTTTGGTTCTGTTTACTTCACTCTGTTCTTACAGGACTTCCTAGATGGGGTAGGTCCTATAACCTAACCTTCCCCCTCATGCAAGTTAGGTGAGTCTTTCCTTAAAAGGTATTGAGATTTTATTTGAGACTGTGGTTGGTTCAGGCTTACTAATGACATTTCATCACCTCCTGAGAACAAAGTAACTCTGAGGAGCTGCAGGGTTCAGCTGGCAGATCCTTATAATGTAACTTAGAAAAGGGAGGCTTCACCCAACTGAATCAATTTTATCTTCAGTACTTGTTGGATTTCCTTCTCTTGCTATGGCTGAGTAAATGTCCTTTCATTCACTGTTGAATGATGTATGAGCATCTCATTTTGTTCTAATATCAAACCTTAACTACCAGTGGGTAAATCTGAGGTAGGTCTGACTTCCTCATATTTTTTATTTCTTATAGTGCAATAATACCCCTTTTTTGAAAATGTAATTTTTATCAGTTTTTTGTTTTTACATCACCTTCATTTCCCAATACATCTTTTCTCTCTTCCCTACCTAGATTTTTATTCTTTATTTAAAAAAAAAGGAAGAGAAAAAATAAAAGTCCAGTCAATTAAGCAACACATCAACCAAAGCTGATGATAAAAGTAACACTCCACATCCATAGTCCCTCACTTAAAAGGAGAGGAGCACTCTCATCTTTCTCAAATCTGAGCTTGGTCATTAGAATGTTCAGCATAGATTTGTCATTGTAATTCTGTTAATGAACTTCTTGGAATCATGGAGTACGTTGTTTTCCTGGTTCTTCTTACTTCACTTTGCACCAGTTCATTCTTTATATTCTTTTCTGTATTCTTTAAATTCTTAATTCCCTATGGCACAGTACTATTCTATTACATTCGTGTACCATGACTTATTTAGTCATTCCCTTATTGATGAATATCTACTTTTTCTGTTGTTTGCTATTCTCAAAAGTGCTGCTCTAAATATTTTGATGTTTTATGGCATATATGGTTCTTTGTTCCTGGGTGGGTTTCTAAGGCACTGCAATGTGGCAGAAGAGGTAGCATGCTATGGATAGCAGATGATCTTGGAGACAGCAAGGTTTCTCTTCAAATCTGACTTCAAACACATACTTTCTATGTAAGAGTGTAAAAATTATTATTTTCTTCAGTGCCTCAGACACTAAGAATACATAGTATAGATGAACTGCTGATCTGCCTCCACATTGATAAAATTGCAGATCCTGACCAAATATAACCCCCAAAATCAGAATTACATAATTTCAGAGAAAGCACTGAATGCCAAATTTACTTAATTCAACCCCTACCTGACCAAAAATCCCAACCACAACATTGCTGCCAAATCACACCCAAAGTGAGAAAGGACTTACTTCTGTCATGTTTGACTTGTGGATAGTTTTAATACAGGTGTGCCAGTGTACAAAAATAGCTTTGACATTCTTTAGTCTTGACTTGGCATTGCTAGTTGCCTTGGAAAAGGCACCATACTGACTTTCACGTTAGGTAAATTAGTCTGGAAGAGAGATGATGCCATTTTAAAGATAAAGTTTGGGCCAGAACTGATTTTCTGTAATTACAACAGGTCTCCCTCTCCCTGGATGAGAGGTAGTAACTCTGGAGCTAAAGAAAATTTGAAAACTCCAACTTCATCATTCCCCAAATCAATAAATTATTTGTCGTTGTCTTTCTGAGTGACCTTCCTTAGCCTACCCTTGTGAAGAAGGCAACTTTAGATATGAGTCTCTAAATTCATTTAGGACGTCTCCACCCTGATTTCCCACTGGAAACTCAAACGTATATAACAAGATTTGGCATGTATGCAGAACCTTTTAGCATGCTTGGTTGTTGTAAATTCTCCACGTGGGAAGGATAGGGAGTTTGTTTCTGCCAGAGTCTTGATAACATGGAATGGAAGTGTCTCAGAGAGACTGTAGAGCATGTATAGACAATCTGTAACTGGTTCTGGCCTACTAACATTGTGGTTAGGAGAATTTTTTTTATCATTTATGTAGCTGGAACTGGGGACATTTTCAGAAAGGTCTGAGTCAGCCTCAGCTTAATCAATTGTTGTCTCTTCAGCTGCATTCTGGTGATTTGATTCCTTTCTGAATGGTATTTGGTAAGTAAAAATGCTATGGGGAAAGTCCTTAAGGCCTTTCCCCATCTAGGCTCTATGATCCCAAGAAATTGGCCTCAGTCTTTGGCCTTTGCATTTGCTCTTTTTCATTCTAGGTTGGTAAGTTGATTGTTGTCCTTTGTTCTTGAGAAAGGACAAAATGACCTCATTATGTGGGGGTCAAGGCACAGTGTGTCTGACTAATTAGAGCAATATGATCTCAGAAGGCTCTACCATAGATCAGGCACAAATAGGCCATATGAATATTTGGAATGGAGATGTCTCCAAATTTGCACATCTCACATTTCTTTTGAACTACTGAAATTCTGCTTTGTTCATAGAGCACAGCACCCTCCTTGATGCAGGCACACCATGCTGGATGGTCTTGTGCCAGTGTCTCCCATGCCATTCAGTTTATTCCAAAGTTCATTAGAGAGACATTGACAGTGTTTTTCTATCACTTCTTCTGACCTTTGTCTGAGTACTTGCCTTGCGTAAGTCTTCTGTAAAGGATTATGGCTTCTGATCTTGTGAGTTTCTAAAGATCAGAAGGGTAGATTGAGGAGCCAAGATGGTGGAGTAGAAAGACTCATGTAAGCTAGCTCCGAACCCACAGCCCATAAATTTTCTGTAAAAAGAACTCCCCACAAATTCTGGAGCACACAGAAACACAGTGGAGGAGATTTCCATTCCAGAGAGCCATGAAAAACTGACCCCAAAGGTCCATCGCGCACTGGACAGTGGAGCCCACCTCTGTGCTGCCCTGGCCACATGGCCCCAGAGGAGCAGATCCAAGCAGGCTTCAGGGATGGAATCTCCGGTGGCCACGAAGGTCCCTCCACCCACAGGCACTACAGGTCAGTGAGAGAGACTTCTGGGCTGGCTGAGAGGGGAGCAGGGTGTCTCCGTGACTCGGGCCCCCTCGGGAGGCAGCGGCAGAGGGAGCGGCAGAAGCAGGGGCGGCCAGGTGCTCCCGGAGCAGGCAGGAGCTCCGCTCCATTACTGAAGATCTCTGCATAAAGCCCCTGAGGGAACTGAGTCTGGGAGGTGGTCCTGCCCCCACCTGAGCACCAGAACTTAAGCTCACATTGAATAGCAGCCCCGCCCACTGCTGAAAGCCCTGAGGCTGGGGAGCAGCATTTGAATCTCAGACCCTAAGCACTAGCTGGGCAGATCTAGGTGGGGGTAGAGAGGAATCTCAGAAGTCAAGTAACTGGCTGGGAAAATGCTCAGAAAAGGGAAGAAAAATAAGACCATAGAAAACTACTTTCTTGGGGAACAGATGTTTCCGCCTTTCATTTCTGATGATGAGGAACAATGCTTACCATCAGGGAAAGATGTGGAGGTTGGGGTCTCTGTACTCAGGCCATGGAAGAGCTCAAAAAGGATTTTGAAAATCAGGTTAGACAGGTGGAGGAAAAACTGGGAAGAGAAATGAGAGAGATGCAAGAAAAGCATGAAAAACCTTGCTAAAGGAGACCTCAAAAAACGCTGAAGAAAATAACACCTTGAAAAATAGGCTAACTCAATTGGCAAAAGAGGTTCAAAAAGCCAATGAGGAGAAGAATGCTTTCAAAAGCACAATTAGCCAAATGGAAAAAGAGGTTCAAAAGCTCACTGAAGAAAATAGTTCTCTCAAATTAGAATGGAACAGATGGAGGCTAATGACTTTCTGAGAAACCAAGAAATCACAAAACAAAACCAAAACAATGAAAAAATGGAAGAGAATGTGAAATATCTCATGGGAAAAACAACTGACCTGGAAAATAGATCCAGGAGAGACAATTTAAAAATTATGGGACTACCTTAAAACCATGATCAAAAACAGAGCCTAGACATCATCTTTCATGAAATTATCAAGGAAAACTGCCCTGAGATTCTAGAACCAGAGGGCAAAATAAGTATTGAAGGAATCCATTGATCACCACCTGAAAGAGATCCAAAAAGAGAAACTCCTAGGAACATTGTGGCCAAATTCCAGAATTCCCAGGTCAAGGAGAAAATACTGCAAGCAACTAGAAAGAAGCAATTCCAGTATTGTGGAAATACAATCAGGATAACTCAAGATTTAGCAGTTTCTACATTAAGGGATCGAAGGGCATGGAATAGGATATTCCAGAAGTCGAAGGAACTAGGACTCAAACCAAGAATCACCTACCCAGCTAAACTGAGTATAATACTTCAGGGGAAAATATGGTCTTTCAATGAAACAGAGGACTTTCAATCATTCTTGATGAAAAGACCAGAGCTGAAAAGAAAATCTGACTTTCAAACACAAGAATGAGAAGAAGTATGAAAAAGCAAACAGCAAAGAGAAGTCAGAAGGGACTTACCAAAATGAACTGTTTACATTCCTACATGGAAAGACAATATTTGTAAATCTTAAAATTTTCAGTATCTTGGTAGTTGGTGGGACCACACATACACACATACACACACATGTACATGTGTGCATGCACACACACATACACACATGCACGCACATACAGAGACAGAGAGCACAGAGTGAATTGAATAGGATGGGACCATATCTTAAAAGAAATTAAGGTAAATGGTGAGAGAGAAACGTAGTGGGAGGAGAGAGGGTGAAATGGAATGGGGCAAATTATATCTCATTCAAGAGGCAAGCAGGAGACTTTTTAGTGGAGGGAAAAAGAGGAGAGCTGAGAAAAAAAAACACGAAGTTTACTCTCATCACATTCCACTAAAGGAAGGAGTAAAATGCACACTCATTTTGGTATGAAAACCTATCTTACAATACCGGAAAGTGGGGGAGAAGGAGATAAGCAGGGTGGGAGCGATGATGGAAGGCAGGGCAATGGGAGAAGGGAGCAATTTGAAGTCAATACTCGGGGAGGGACAGGATCAAAAGACAGAATAGAAACAATGGGGGCCAGGATAGGATGGAGGGAAATACAGTTAGTCTTACACAACACGACTGTTATCGAAGTCATTTGCAAAACTACACAGATAGGGCCTATATTGAATTGCCTGCCTTCCCAAAGGGAATGGGTGGGGAGGGAGGGATGGGGAGAATTTGGAACTCAAAGTTAGGAACAACTGTTGAGTATTGTTCTTGCTACTAGGAAATAAGAAATATAGTTAATGGGGAATAGAAAGTCATCTGGCCCTACAGGACAAAAGAGAAGATGGGGAGAAGAGAAGGAAAGGATGATAGAAGAGAGGGCAAATTGGTGATAGGGGAAATTAGAATGCTCGGTGTATTGGGGTGGGGAGAGGGGATAAATGGGGAGAAAATTTGGAACCCAAGATTTTGTGAAAATGAATGTAAAAAGTTCAATAAATAAATTTATATTTAAAAATAAATAAATAAATAAGTGAATGAATGAATGAATAAATAAATAAATAAATGAAATGAAGATCAGAAGGGTACCTGGTATCCTGGCATTGCAGAGTTCAGACTTTACCTCCAGCAAGCCACTGATTCCAAGAAGAGTAAGGAGAGACCTTCAGATCCAACTCAGGGAGAGCTGAGATGAGGACTCAGTCAGCCATCATGCTGCAGCCAGATGTGAACATCATAGGACCAACAATATGTTTAAACTGAGCAAAGAGGGTTTTCTTGAGGGATAGGGGAAAACATTTGTACTTCTGTTGTTATATCTTTGAAGAAAAAGCCCCTTGGACAAATTTAATTGATGAAAGTAGGGTGCTGCTTGTTCATACTTAACAATGGGGACATAATCATTGGAGCTTGAGCCAGTAGAAGTAAAGAAGAAACACTTCCATCTCCTTCCATGTATGATATGATATGATATGATATGATATGATATGATATGACCCTGAGGGGATCAATGTAGCAAGTCTAATTCTAGGGTAGTAGCTAGAGCATACTCATTACATTTAGAATGTCTAATATTCTTATGCATAATATATAGGTATAGATATATTCACGTATGTCTAATATTCATCTATGTCATCCTCATAGATGTATAGTTTAATATATATTTAACTCCCCCCAATATTCTTTCTTCTGACTGAACTTTGAGGAGATGAATGAAGAGTCACCAGATTTGGAGTTAGAGGAGTTAGGTTTGAATTCTAACTCTAACAGTGTGACTTTGGCCATTACATTTTTCTCTCTATATCTCAATAACTTCATTTGTAAAAGGAAGAGGGGTTGGGTTAGATCATTTCAAAGCATCTCTTTCAGTTCTAAATCTATGATCCTATGAAGATTATAAATCAAATCGTAGTTACTTAATGCCCCTAAAAAGAAGTGAAGTTACAGGAGAATGCATGAGAAGTTTTCTTCTTTTTTTAAAATTTTCTCAGTATTTTATTTTACACAACTTTAATTTCCTCCAATAACCTCCCTAACTCTCTTCTTCCAAGATAATTATTCCATATAATAAATAGTATTTTTTAAAGATCAAAAAAAAGAAAAGACAGAGGAAAAAAGCTCAGCATAACCAGTCAAGACATCAAAGAAGTCTGAAAATATGTGCACTGTACTCCATTTGTGAACTTCCTGTGTCTGTAATGAGGTGGGCGTGAGGGGCTTCTCCTATCTCTTCTTTAGAGCCATGCTTATTCTTCATAATTTTGCAGCATTAGCTTTGGATTTGTGTGTGTGTGTGATTGATCTTTTAGTTTATGCTGTTGTATTGATTATACATATTATCATAAATATAATATATATATATAATATATATATTTGTATATAGTTCTCTTGGCTCTACTTCCTTCACTCTGCATCAGTTCATGTAGATCTTTCCATGCTTCTCTGCATTCTTCACATTCAGCATTCCTTAAAGCATAGCAATATTCAATTATATCCATGTACTGCAATTTGTTTAGTCATTATCCTATGATAGGCATATACTTTGTTTCCAATTCTTTGCCATCAGAAAAAGGTTGTGATAAGTTTTTTGTGTATCTATACCTATATAAGTGCTGCAACCAATATTTTGGTATATATAGAACCTATGTAGGGACTTTCTTATTAATGACCTCCTTGGGGCATATGCCTAGTAATGGAATCTATGGGACATTTTAGTCATTTTATTTATAGAATTCCAAATGGTTACAACAGCTCAGAGTAATACTAATGGTGTACTGGTGGTGTACCTATCTTCCCATAACCCCTCCACCAATGAATAATTCCATCTTTCAAGTTTGTCGGGGTGTGAGATGAAACCTAAGGGTTGTTTCTGTTTCAATTTCTCTTTTTATTAGAGGTTATTAATTATTCAAGTTAATGATTCAAATTTATGCTCAATTCAAATGAATAGTTTGCAATTATTCTTTTGAATAATATCCTTTGAGCACTTATCTATTGGAGAATATTATATACATATATATGTATACACACATATATACACAAATATGTTGATTATTTATCTTTGAGACCAAACATTATCAGAGAAATTTGATATGACTTTTTTTCTGTTTTGACTTAGTCTTTTCTTATCCTAGAAGGTATTAATTTTGTTTGTACAGAGACTTCTCAGTTTCATGCAAAGTTATCTATTTTATCTTTTATAATTATCTCTTTCATTTTGATAATAAACCATTGATTGTATAGCTGTGAAAGCTATATGATTCATCTTTTAAAATTATTTTATAGTACAACTTTTAACACTAAAGTTACATATCCATTTAGGTTGTAACATGGAAGGCTAAGCCTAATTTCTGCCAGATTGCTTTCCAGTTTTTCCAGAGTTTTTATCCAAAAGGGAGTTCTTTCATAAGTAATTTGTTTTCTAGTTCATCTAACATTGAGTTATTGAGTTCCATTGTTGCTGAACCTCATTTATCTAAATTCATCCATTGAGCTAACTCTCTATTTTTTAAGCCAATTCCAGATGGTTTTGGTTGCTGCTTTATAATATAGTTCAAGGTGTACAAGTGTTATTCATTCTTTGCCCCATTTTTCATTATTTTCCTTGATATTTTAAAGTTTTTATTTTTCCATATGAATATTAGTTTTTATCAGATTCTATAAAGTATCTCTTTGATTACTTGATTGATATAGCATTAAAACTATAAATTACCTTTGGCAGTATTGTCATTTTTATGATATACAAATACATATCACAGCCATGATTACTCTGAATTCGTGTATCTGTGCATACAAATTGTATCCTCCTAGTAGAAGTTATATGAGCTCCAGAGTTTAGTTTTGGCCTTTATCATGAGTACCTACCTTCCTTACACATACCAAGTACTGTGCTTGCTGAATTGAATTGAGTTGCATGTTGAGCCCGAGAAACTGCCATTAGTGTTTGAAGGAAGATTTTTGGGGTTCATTTTAAGAACTAGAGGGAGAGAGGTCTAATGCAAAAACTTCTCCACAACAATACTTATGTTGTCAGACTCATGTGATGGGCTGGTTAGTTTTGTTAAATGGCTATTTTTCTTCCTTTTTTAAGTCTTTGTTAGGGATGGCTCACTTAGTCGAGGTTGGAAAAGAGATATATTAAAAATTGTGATATAAAGATAAGCTATTTTTTTAATTGATAAAAATTTTAAGCATTTTTTCAGGTCCTATCCCCTATCTAAATAATAATCAACCTCAGGGTCATGATCCGCATTTTGAGGTTCCTTTGTCTAGATAATGAGAACATGAAAGTGTAGCACATTTTTAACCCTGAAGAGATGCAATTTTTATGTTGGATACTTTTTATTTTCTTTTTTCATATTAAGCAGTGTTAAAAAATATCATGTTCTCCTTCTGGGAACTTGAATGCAAGGACATCTTTTCTCCTGTCAAATCATTCCTGTTTTGATGTACCTACTCTCTCTTCCATGTGAGTACTCCCTCTATAGTATAGAGTGCAAACCATTCAAGCCAAGATGTTCAAATGTTGTTCCTGCTCTTTCATAAATCCCATGTTGTTGTTTGGTTGTTTCAATCACGTCTGACTCTTTGTGACCCCACCGGAATTTTTGTTTTTGGAGAGATACTGGAGTGATTTGCTATTCTTTCTCTAGCTCACTTTACAGATGAAGAAAATGAGACAAACATAGTTAAGTGACTTGCCCAGGGTCACACAGCTAGTAAGTGTCTGAGGTCAGATTTGAACTCATAGAGGTGAGTCTTCTTGAGTCCAAGTCCTGCACTTTATTCACTATATCACCTACCTGCCCTTCAAATGGAAAAGAGGGGTCACTAATCTACACATAAGGATCTCTGCATTTGCCTATTGGCAGTTTTAAAATGTAACGTTATCTGTCTTATTGTATTTCCATTTATTTTATTAAGTATTGCCCAATGACTTTTTAATCTGGCTTGGGAGCATTCAGGAATGTTGCAGCTGTGTGGGGTCCAATGGTCATATGTTTGATGCCTCTAGTGTAGAGTCTAAGAGCAGGACGACATAATTGATGGAGTGTTAGACTTGGCATCAGTAAGACCTAGATACATAATAGTCATGTGACTATGAACAAATCCCCTAATTGGTATGTGTTTCAAGTGACTCTCAGAAGAATGTACCTCCTAAAGTCATAGATGACTTGGGATCTGCCTTGGCACTGAGAGTGCCCACACTCAGAATTCCCCACAGCACTTTAAAAAAAAATTTTTTTAGTTAAAGTTTTTAGTTCCAAATTCTATCCCTCCCTCCTTTCCTCCTCCTCTCCCCTTTCGGGGATGGCAAGCAATCCAATATAGGTTACACATGTGCAATTATGTAAAACATTTTTATATTTCACATTTTGTATAAGAAGATTTGAACAAAAGGAAAAATAATGAAAGCAACTGAAAAATAGAATGCTTCAGCCTATTTAATCAATGTCAGTTCTTTCTCTGGAAGTAGATAGTATGCTCCATCCTTAGTCTTTTGGGATTGTCTTGGATCATTGTATTGCTGAGAACAGCTAAGTTATTCACAGTTCTTCATTGAACAATATTGCTGTTTTTGTATGCAACATTCTCCTGGCTCTGTTCACTTCACTCTGCGTCAGTTTGTCTAAGTCTTTCCAGGTTTTTCTGAAATCATCCTGCTTGTCATTTCTTGTAGCACACTATTTCATTACAATTATATACCACAGCTTGTTTAGCCATTCCTCGACTGAAGGGCATCCCTTTGATTTCCAGTTCCTAGACACCACAAAAAGAGCTGCTATAAATATTTTTGTACAGATTGGTCCCTTTTTTTTTCTATCTTTGGGATATAGACCTAGTAGTGGTATCGCTGGATAAAAGGGTATGCATAGTTTTATAACACTTTGGGCATTATTCCAAATTGCTTTTCAGACAGGTTGGATTAGTTCCCAACTCCACCAACAATGCATTAGTGTCTCAGTTTTCCTACATCCCCTCCCTTGAGTACTTTCTTATAGAGAAAGTTTACCATTGTAGTCAGTACCGAATGCAGGAAAGAACATAGGAAGATGACATGAAAAATGTTTATCAGAACCAGTAAGAGTCTTAGAGATCACAAATTTCAATTATAGATGAAGACCCTAATGCTCAGTCAATAACATGACTGAGCCCCAATCACACAGCGAGTCTATGACAGATCAGAAATGACAAGCTTGATCTCCCTATTCCTTGTCCAATGCCATTTTTACTTCCACATGCTGAACTCCTAATGTATACAGCATCTCCCATTTCTGTTATAGAAAATACATCCTCAAATCAAAGTCTTGGTGAAAATATGACTTTACACGGAGAAAGGAAACTGTGTGAAGAGAATTTTTGGATACTTTCTCTCCCCACTGAGAGCATCTGGGCAATAAATACATTTACTGACTGTGAAGTTATTAAAGCAGAGATTTTCCTATTTGAGGCCTAGTGGGACAGGTTCTGTGTTTGGCGACTGTAATCACAGATGGATTGAGACTATTCATTCACATTCAGCTGCTTAGGAACAAGCACAATTAGAAGTTGACGGCAAACACGCTTCACAAAAATTATCACATTGAGTGTGATTCCCATAATAAAAACACGAGCAAGCACAGGAGGTTTCTCAATTTACACAAAGAGCCCAGGGGTCTTTCAACAGTCAGTGTGGATCCAATGTTTCTGAGTAAACTTTGTTAGGAAAACAGATTGAAAACTCCAGAGGTTTAGCTACATTTTAAACAAAAAAATCCTAGCATCCCATGAACCACCTTATTTCTTCCATCCTTCCAATCACCCCAGTTCATAATCTCAACATCATCCTTGATTCTTCCCTCTTCTTGACCTTCCAATCATTTCTATACAGTAAGAAAGTCTGGTCAGTTCTATGTAATGTATCTCCTCTAGGTTGACCCCCTTTTCTTCATTTGCGTGGCTCTTTTCATCTTGCCATTGCCATTGTCTCCTAATTACTGGCCTACTAACTATATAATAACTAATAAATAGCCTCACCAATCCATCTTCCATTGAGCTACAAGAACAAACACCAATCTAACTGTCATTCATCTGCTCAAGAATCTGCAGAGGTTCCCTATTGCTCCTAGGCTCTCAGTTTGACATTGAAAGCCCAATACCAAGTGACTCTAGCCTATCTTTTGAGCTTATTAAAAATGACTACCTTCTGTGCAATCTATATTTTCGTCAATCTGGCCCATTTTGCTATTCCTTGGAATATTATGTATACACAATCCATGTGTTATGTCTCTGAGCCTTTCCATAGGCTGTGCTCTATCCCTGAAAGATCTCCCTCAACATCTCCAACTCAGAGAATTCTTAACCTCTTTTAGGCATAGCTTATGTGCCAACTCCTACCAGAAGCCCTCCTTGATATCCCTCATTGTTATGCTCTCTACCCTATCGAATTATCATGTACATACTCATCTGTTTACCTGTTGTATCTCCCCAGCAGAATGAAGGTCCCAAAAGGCAAGAATTACTTTTCCTTTTTGACTCATTTCCCCAGAAACTAGAATAGTGCTTTGCACATAGTAAGTACTTTATAGGACCTGGAAAGAATCTTAGAGGTCATTTGGTACCCCTCTCCCCCTTATTTTACAGATAAGGAAACTGAAGGTCAGATAAATTAAATGACTTGCTTAACACAGTCACACAGATAGTAAATTATGAAATTAGGATTTGAATTCAGTTCTTCTGATGATAAATTCAACATTCTTTCTATTATACCACAAATGCTCAGTAGGCAGGTTAGAGTCAATTGGATTGTTTATTCTCTTGCTTCAAAAAGATTCCTTTTTTAAAAGTATGGTTGAGGAGGCCTGTTGGTCTACTATGGGCCCAGCACTGTGCTAGGCACTACAGAGGATATAAAAAGTATCAGCTATACTTTTACATTCTCATTAAGGAAATAATGTATATTCATATGAAACAAGTAGATAATAATAATATAGGATAATTTATGGCAAACACCAAAAATCTGGTTCAGATGGTAAGTGCAATGGTATGAGGGAGAAGGGATAAATGTGCACTAGGGAATCAGTGAAGCCTTCGTAGAAGATTTGACCTTGAAAAATAAGGGAGGTTTTAAAAAGCAGGGTGAAAGGGAACAGGCATTTTTAGGTCAGGGGAATATGGACATGAATGTTTTTTCTGTAGCAAAATGGAATAATTATGAGAGTTAAAGATCTTCCCTACCCATTAACAGGCCTACCCATGAAGGGAGGCTTGATTAGGGGGGATTTGTTTTGTAGGAAGGCCCACACCTTTTGTTAATTTCTAATGAGGCATTGGTTCTCAAGAGTTGTGATGCTCTCCACCTCTGAAAAGTATATATTCTGAGGTAAGGTTTTGTTTTGGGGCTTATTCATTGGAAGTATTTGTTTGGCCAGATGAGACTCTGAGTAGCTGCTAAGAAGACCTCCGGTCTTTGAAAACCCAGATGTTGGGGCTTCTCTCTCCGATAACTACGTATGTATGGTCAGACAGTTGGAATCCCTGTCTGTTGGGTCTTTCCATTTGCAATTTTTGCCTGTAATTTCTTTCTATATTTTCCCTGAAGTTCAGAGTGCTGACTTATTCCCCTAAACTAAGTTAATGATACATGTTCTTGATTAAAGCAGATTGTTTGCCCCTCAAAAGTTGCTTTCCTTTTAGAAAAGTAGATCCAAGAACCCTCCTGTGTATGCTAGGGTCCTTGCTGCTACACAAGAGCTAAAAGGGAATCCTAGGAGGTTATGGTAAGATTCTCATTATCAAGATGGTAGCTCTTTATTTAGTTTTTTAGTAGCTCAGCTGCTGATGTGATGGGAACTGTAATTTGGAATGGAGACCTGCCAATACTGTTGATGGATAGATCAAAGCAGTGGCCATACTGCCACAACTCCCCCCCCCCCCCAAATCCCGGTGGAGGGGGGGGGGCAGTGACATTATAAAACACTTGCAGAAAATTTCTAGCCCTGTTAATTATTGTTTCTGGGACAATAGCCTTCACCCCTAGTTTTCTCTTTGGGTTGTCTTTGGACCCCTCCAAACTTCTTCATTGTATACTTCCTTGGCAGTAGTATATGCCATAGCATCTTCCCACTGCCTGGCTCCTTTCTATCTGATGTGAGTCTCCATGTCCTCTCCGAGATTAGGGAAATTGGGGCATGGTCAATGTTTTCTCAGAGAACTGGGTTCCCTTCAACAATCCCCTTTGACTTTTTGTACCAGGAGAGTGGGTGAGTCCACTGGGAGAGCCTTGTGGCATAAGTAACCAGCAGACTACAGAGAACTTGGCCCTGTCATTTGACACTTATAACAGTCACTTCTGACCACACCTGAGCTCTGTACCAAAGTTTAGGAGGGTTGTCATCAGGACTTCCTATCCCAACATGATGCCATGTGGTCCCTGTGCACATGAGATAAGCTCATTGTGAGTAGAGATTTTTTCATTCTTTGTACTTATATCCTCAGCACCTAGCATAGTACCTGGTACACAGTAGATACTAAATAAATGTTTGTTGATCTAGATAGGTTAGTGGTTTTCCTTTGGCACCTAACCAAGTGGATGAATATAACTGAGTATGAGACTTGAGCATACCCTCTCCTCACTGCCCCCTCTACCTTATGCTCTATCTTAGTACATCCTTGCCTATCTCATAAAACTTTGCTTCTTGAATCAGAAAAATTAGAAAAATGGAGCCTCAAAAAGTGGACAATTAGACAGTAGTTTCCTCATACTTATCTGCCATCCAACGCATCACCTACTATTTTGCTTCCAGTGAATTATTATGTGTGAATTACATATGGGCTCGATGTGAAAATCCAGACCTATCATGAACATACTCTCTCTCCCATTTGACTTTCCTCCTGACTCCCTTCATCTCTTACACTATATTGCTCTGCCATATTTCTCATTTTCCCTGCTTGTCAAAAGCAGATTCTTCAAAATTATCCCCTAGGGACTGTCTATTTCATTTTGAACTTGACACAAACTGACTATTTTCAGATGGTTGAACTTTTTTGCATGCCTGATAAAAATATTTTAATATCCTGTTACCTAAACTATCAGAGAGAGAAACTTTTGCACCAGAAACCTACAGAGATGAGGGAATAGATTCTCTAGTGACTGATTTAGAATAATAGTAATAGCAACATGGCTAATGAGCTAAACATATTTGGTGGGGGCATAGGGCAATTGGGAAAGAAAACTTGCTAACCTATCAAGAACCATATGGAAAAAATGCTGTCAAATGAACATAGCAGCTTTATCCCAGGTTCATGTCCAAACAATAAGTTTGGAGGAAAAGTAAATGTCCAGATTGCTTCTTGATTTATCCCAGGAGAAGAAAGCAGGTGGATAGAGGGGAAAGGTGGACAAAATGACTAGAAGGGAAGATTTGATGTATTTGATGTGTAATGTATCGAATAGAAACATGGAATCATGACTGAATGGGTGTTAAATGGGATAACATCTTAGTCATCTAAATATCACTATCAAAGCAATAACCACCAATATCTGTGCCTGTGGCCAGGTCATGCCCCTTTTCCATTCCTTGGTGCATGGAGGTTCCCAAATCTCAAGCTGAAGAGAGACAAAAGAACTATCACTTCTTTGCCCAAGTCCGTAGTCTTCACTTACAAAAGGAAAAAAAATGGAACACTTCTTGGAAGTGAAATAAATGACCTCAATACAACAAACCTTTATTAAGTGCCTACTATATGTAAGACAATATAGGTACAAAGACAGAAAGGAAATAGTTCCTGATTTCAAGGCACTAATATTTTATAGGTGGGGGTGGGGGAAGCAATATGTACACAAATGTGTAAATGATATGTAACTTAAAGCAAGAAAGAACCTACAAGCAGACAAGTGAGTAGAATTTGATTAGGAAGGTGACTCCTGAGCTAGACCCTGAAGAAAGAATAATAGTTTGAGAGAGAAGACATTTCAGGCATGGGGGATGATGACTTGTGCAGCGCATGAGTGTAGGAAATGTAGAACAACAGCTAGTTGTCCAGTTTAGCTGGAATATAGAGTGGTTCTAGGAAAATAATGCAAAACAAGTCTAGAAAGATAGGCTGAAGTTCTACTGTACAGGGGATGCTTGAGTATTTTCATTTTATTCTGAAGTTAGCAAAGAACTATGGGAGATTCTTTAGGTAGAGAATGGCATGATTTGATTTGTATCCTAGGAGGACTATTTTGGCAGCTACATGGAAGGCAGATTCCAAGGGTAATGGACAGAGACCCTTTAGGAGGCTATCACAACAGCCTCCTAAGAAGTAGACAATGAACCAAGGTGTTGGCTGTGTGAGTCGAGAGAAAGGGACATTTTGAGAAAATGTTGAAGTAGAACCCATAGGTCTTGGCAACTAATTGGATACTGGAGGTAAGGGAGAAGGATGTTTAGCATGATTCTAGTTTTATGAACCTGTGTGACTAGGAGGGTGGCAATGCCTTCAAATGCGTTAGGGAAGTGTGAAGAAAAGACAGGCTTACGGAGAAAGATGATGCGTTGCTTCTTGAAAATGTTGAATTTGAGATACTTGACAGGGCATCTAGGTAGTGACGCCTGGCAGGCAGCTAAGAACAAAGAAATATATTTTAGGAGAAATAGAGCATGCTATGGGATTCATGGCACTAAAAGATAGTACAGACAGAACATCTAAATGAATATAAAAGAATTTGCAAAAATTTGTGAATAAAAGAACTGTGTACTGACTTCTTTTATTGTTACTGATTTCTATAATCAACTCATATTTATATGACATTTTATGGTTATAAAGTCATTTACACATTTGAGCCTTGTGACAACCCTGGGAAATGGCACTGAATTATTATCCCCATTCTACTGATGAGGAAACTTGGGTGCAGAGATATTAAATAATTTACCCAGTGTCACAATAGTTACAAAATGCCAGAGTCAAGACTTGTACTCAGGCCTTCTAGCTTCAAGTCCAGTGCCCTTTCTGCTGGAATATATTTAAGTTAATCACAGCTCTGAGGGCCACTGCTGACAATAGAAAATTATACAATTCATACCATGAAACTGAGCCAGTAAGGCAACTTCCAAGGAGATTACCAGGCAATGGCGACAATAGCCTCAATGGAGCTGCCAGAGGTGGCAACAGCAATTTCAAGCAGCAAGAAGAACTTTCTTCTTCATTTGAGTTTTTGATTCATGTCTGTTGTCCTAACTGTTCATTGATTCATTCAACTAATGTTTGTTGAGCACCTACAGTATCTAAGCATTTTCTTTGATCTTGTATTATGTTGCTTACTTAGAAGCAGTTTCAAAGACTAGGAAATCTAGGAAATGTATAACTGGACATACACATGATGTGTAGCTGAAGCAAGACTGAACAATTCACCTGCCTGAATATTACTTGTGGTACGCATGGAATGTCAAAATACCTAGAGAAGGGCCTCCAGCATGTTAGCTGAATCTGCGATGGAGATTTGGGAGGGGAGACTTGACAGGGACAAGAAAGGCACTGAATAAATATAGACAAGTTAGGATGTGGGAAGTTGTGGTGGGGAGTGGAGTGCCTGCTAGAGTCATGGACCCACTGAAGTTCTTCAGGGAGTACTCAAGCTTCTTGCTGGGCCTGGTATTTCCATAATAGAATCATAGAGATGAATATGGAAAGGATTGTAGGTTTTCTCTAACTCAACACACTCTGAGAAAACCCAAATTTCTAAGTATAGCAAAGCCAGGTTCACTGAATCCAAATGCAGGGCTCTTTCTGCTATAACATATTGCCTATTCTAATAACAGTTAAATTTAGATAACACCTTAAGGTTTGCAGAGTGGTTTACATATATTGTCTTATTTGAACCCAACTGCCATGAAAGGTCAACTATCTCCAGGATGTTGGTAGAATTTTTATGGAGAATTTATGAGATAGTAATATCTCATGCGATAATATTTCTCATTTGGTTGGTACTAGATTGCTTCTAAGAGCTTTCCTTAAAATACTAATTAGGATAAATATTATTATCCCTGTTTCACAGATGGTGAAATAAAGTCTCAGAGAGTTAATCGGTTAGTCAGTTAGCATTCGTTATGTGCCTATTACGTGCCAGGTACCGTGCTAAACACTAGGGACACAAACCACCCACCCAACACTCTTGGCTCTCAAGGAGCTCTAGTCTAATGGATCCGACAATGTACAAATACCTATGTACAAACAAAATATATGCAGGATAAACTGGGGAGTTGTGTCGGAGGGAAAGCTCTAAGATTAAGGAAGACTTAGAAGGCTTCTTCCAGGTGATAACACTTTAGCTGAGACTTGAAGGATCTGGTAAGTGTCAGAGCTAGGATTTCACTCAGGTCTTCTGGCTCCCTGACCGCTACTCTGTATTCTGCCCCATTGCCTCCTTTCACTTTCATAGGCATAGAACCCCCAGCGAAGAGATAATCAGAACTGCTTCTATGTTTCAGGAACAAACAAAGCTGAGGAATTTCCCTAAATTATGAGTTAGAAATGGTTAAAAATTTTAATCCATTCAGTGTTTCTGAAATGTATGTTTAGTAGATTACTCTAGCTTAGTTTATTCTTTGGAGGATATCGCACGTTTAAAAATAAGTTTTGACTGTGTTGTACCCTGACTGCTAATCACTTTCACAGTCATACACAAAGGGGATTTTAAAAGCCCATCCCGGAGTATCTTACATTTATGGTGCCCTGGAAAAGAAACAATGCTCTGTTCTGAAACAACTGAGACATTCCAGTGGCACAAGGAAGAGACAGGCAAGTTGGTTGTAATTTAATTATTAGACTACTTGCCCTCTGAAATATTACTCTCAATGTACAAGTGAGCTTTATATGTAACATTTCATTAAGTTATTTGAAACTAAATTTTCAGAGAAAATTGTATGTATCCATTGTGAGATGTTTATAGAGTGGTGCAAGATAAGGTCTTGGACCTGGGCACTCTAACATTTCCAGATTTGTCAACTTATTTTTGATGATGATACCTTTAAATCTGTATCATGACCAGTGGTTTCTTCCTGCCCCCATTTTGAACAAGAACTGGGATCTCATTGTGATAACAGAGAGAAGTTATATGTTACTCGATCTGGGGTAAATGCAGAATCATTAAGAGTCCATTGTGCTTCATTACGCTACTGTAATAGGCAGTGGGTCAGTGTATGAGCTACAGCTGCTCTGAAAATTGAGCTGACATGAATACGGTGATAGCAATGATAGCACCTGAGCTCTCATGCAAATTGTGGAAATTAGCATCCCCTCAATAGGGTTTGAAATGAGATATGTGCCTCAGATTGGGACATCTGCTTAGGATCTTGCATTTTTTTCATGGACACAATGGGATAATCATGAAATAAATGAGCTATTCACCCGCTTATGCCTCATAAAAGGTCATGGAAATGCCAGAGGCTTCTAAATACCACAGAAATGTACAGAGAATAACATTCCATAACACATCATCTAATTACCTCTAATGGTAGTTTCATTGACATGCTTGTTACGGTGCTTTCTGTCTAGATTCAGTCTATAGATGGTGTTCCCAACACTTGCCGGGTAGTCTGGTGTTTTTGAAGAAGTATTAAGCACAGAGTCAGAAGGTTCCACCCTGTACTACCTGGGGTGGGGAGAATGCTCAAAATCCATTAGACGAATTCTGAGAAGTTATTTGATTCCTCTGGGTCTCAGTTTTCTCATATCCAAAATTGGGGTAATAATTTGTAAATACTACACAAATTGGGATATTATTATTAGAGGGGATTCTTGTTCAGATATGAGTTAAATATGATGGCTCATAAGATTCAACTCTGAAATTCTGTAATTTTGAAAGCAGCAAAAAAAGCTCCAAGAATTGTTTGAAGGGACCACCATTTTCTCATCTGTGTCTAGATTTCAATGCTAGTATATTGTGAGGATGGCAAAATACACCCTCCAGAAAGGATCTGATGCCAGCATAAATGAAAGTCTCAGATCCTCATCTATTCCAGTCCTGGTCACAACGTATTTCTTTTTTAAAAAATACATTTTTAAAATTTATTTTGTTAAATATTTCCCAACTACATTAATTTTTTTAACATTCATTTTAAAAAAAAAATTTGAGTTCCAAATTCTCTTCCTCTCTCCCACCCCTTCCCCACCCTTTGAGAAGGCAAGAAATATGATATTGATTATAATGTGAAGTCATGAAAAACATATGTTCATATTAGCCATATCACAAAAGAAAACACACACAAAAGAAGAAAAATAAAGAAAGTAAAAAAAGTATATTTCAGTCTGCACTCAGAATTCATCTCTCTGGAGTTCTCTCTCTGGAGGTGGATAGTATCTTTCATCACGGTCCTTTGGAATTGTCTTGGATCTTTGACAATTTATTTCTTAACTTCCCTTAGCCTCCATCACACTCTCCTTCTCCCCCACCAGAACGTACTGGAAAATGGTACTGGGTATTTTCTGAGGTTTACTTCCAGAGTCTTGATAAGGAATCAGAATGAGAACTAAACTATGTATGAGCTACATGATATATAACTTTAAGAAGTCCTTTTTTAGTTAACTAGTTGAAAAAGGCCATTTCTGGGGCAGAAATGAGTGATTGTAGCTGGTATAAATACTGCCTTGCCTTGTGGTCACCTTAGTATTCATATTTTTCTTTCTTTCGACAAGACCCTTAAAATAATAAAATATCTCCCCAAGAACCCATAATACAGGGAGTGCAGGTGGTGAAATGACTTGCCCCTAAAGTTTAGGACTAGTAAGAGGCAGAGCTAAGAGCTAAGCATAGCTTGTCTATGCTTAGCCCAGGGCACTTTCCACTGTACCATGAGGCTTCAAATGCCTGTGGAATGACAGGCTTTGCATCCTGTTAAAGGTATTTCAGGTATTTGGGAGGAGGCAGGGAAGAACCATAATTGTGGGAAGGGGAAGGGGAATTAGTGCTTTGCCCCAGGATATCAGAATTTAGAGAAAGTGTTGACAGCACTTTTAGTCCTTCAGCAGTAAAGATGAATTACATAAACAGGATTTTATCAGCTCTCCCCACCATCCCAGGTGAGCTTCTCCCTGGCTGGATTCCCTTTTCTCCTACTCTCATTAGTCTCGTGTTGTCCTAGGGCCTTAAATGCACTCTTTGCTTCCCTTCCCTCTTCCTCTCTCCCTTTCTCACCCTACTACTCCCCTTTGCACCCCGTTTTCTCTCTCCTTCTCTCTCTTGGTCTCTGTCTCTGTCTCTCTCTCGCACACACACACACACACACACACACACACACACACACACATGCACACATGTACCAACTGAATAGAGGTTGAGTTTTATGCCATGTACACTGGATGCAAAAATTTCCAGTTATGGTTCTAGGGATAGAGTTGTTTTGGGTCAGAGATCCTCTAATGCTATTAACAACTTGAACAGAGATATCTGTTCTATTGCTGATCCTAAGTTCTCTGATCCTGTTGGTTTAAGCACTTGTGTGTCTGTGTGTAATTATTCCTTGATGAATACAATCAAATAAAATACATCAACAGAACCAGAGAATTTTAAATATGGAAGAGACCTTAGAATCATTTAGTTCAAATCCCTCATTTTACGGTAGAAGAAACAGATTTAAGGAGGGATTCTCCCACATGCACATGAAGAGTAAATAGACAGTGGTAGGTCTAGAACCTAGGTCTTCTTGTTTGCCACTCTGGTGCTGACTGCATTATGTTAAGTATCAACCAAATGAATCTGTTTTGAAACTAAAAATTAGAAAAACTGATCTAAAGCTTCATAGCATGATTGATCTTTTCTTTCTGCCCACCATGTTAGTATGACATTTCTCTGATTTCCAACTTAGAAGACTCTTCATATAAGGCCTCTGAGGTCCATTGATCAATCATCCTTATTGAAGTGATAATGGGGCAACTCAGGAATTCTAGTAAGGCATGTTTCATTGGGAGACATAATCAATGCAAAGAACAAGTCCTAATCAATGGGTCAAAAGGAAGCTTTATGTCATGAATTGTATAGGGAATTAAGAGGAAGAATAATAGAGTGGATAGTCTGGTTTTAGTCAGAAAGAACTGGGTTCAGATTCTACCTCTGATACTACCTATGTTGCCATGGGCATCATTTAAAATCTGTCTGCCTTTGGCAATTCCCTAGAACTTAATGACTAAGTCATAGAGATGTGTTTTGAGTATTTCTTTGCATAAAAAATTTCACACCAGGACACAGGAGTGAAATGCCTGGGCAGATCTACTGGATCCTTATTAACTTTCACTTTCAGAAGAATGCTTTTGGGATGGACAGAGGATAGACAGGGATCAAGTCACCCAATCCTGGTCAGTTTGCCCTCCTATTCAGGACCTTGAGAGGGTCATGGATCAATGCCATGATACCAAGGGTATGAGTTAGAAGTGATTTCTCATTGCTCATTGATCTCTCCCCCCCCACTATTGTTCCTAGTGTGCTCAAAAAGGCAGAACTGGACATGCCATTGAGGAAGTCAGAGTAACAACAGCAAATTGGGAGTAATTCTAATCAGCTGACTGAGAACTCAGCTGCCCAAAACTGAGTAGCATAATGATATTTAGAGTGCCTGCCTAACACAGTTGGGAGGATATAGTTTTATAAACTATGAAACAGACACAAAAAGTATGGGATGCTATCATTTATCTTCACCAAAAAAGAAATGCAGTGTTCTCCAGTGGGTCACAACATTTTTCTAATGATGACCTGTGTGCAAGTAATGAAAAGGATAGCTGAGGAAATCTATGATTAGCAAAGGCTTCTATAAAGAATAACAGATTCCATGCTGAAAGGGACCTTAGAGATCAGGTAGCCTAATGCATTCACTTTGCAAATAAGGAAATTAAGACCCAGAGAGGGTAAATGATTTGTCCCAAATCACACTAGTGGTAAGTTACACTGCCAAGAGCATAAGGAATAACAAGTGAATTGCCTGACAGCTCTAATTGTGCCCTTCAAAAAGAGCTAGAAATAGGTCTTCAGCATCAACTCTTTGTGGAGGATTATGGGAGAGCACAGATAAGAATTGTGTAGGATGAGAAAGCATGTTTTGATGAATATGTTTTGATGAGGAGACTATTCACCTGGTGACATCAGAGACTCATTAAAGTAAGAAATGTTATTCAAGTATCGACACATGACCAATCATCTGATCAATGCTCCTTTCTCCCCTAGCCCCCACCTTCTGCAAATTGTTTTGATTACATGTTGCTATTGATGGGTCAATTTATAAAACAGGCCACATGGCATTAACATGTTGTAGCTAGTCTGCTGCTACAGGAAACATAAATAGAAAAGTCAACAAAATTTTTTTTAAATGTGACTATAGTAAACCTCATATATCCTCCCCATCTGTACGTATGTATGTATATGTGTTTGTGTGCATGTGTGTGTGTGTGTGTGTGTGTGCATGCTTGTTTGTCTATGCCTCTCATAAAAATCATGAGGATTTTTCTTTTGGTTTGAGGAAAGAGACAAGAGGGAGATTGGATAGCAGTGGAGAAATAGTGAGGAATTGCTAGGTTTTCGTAGGATTTAGAGCTGGTAGTCCTGTAATTTTTTTTTGGTAGTCCTATAATTTTTAAATTGTCTCTCTTGGATCTATTTTTCAGGTCAGTTGTTTTTCCAGTGAGATATTTCATATTGTCTTCTATTTTTTCATTCTTTTGGTTTTGTTTTGTAATTTCTTGGTTTATCATAAAGTTATTAGATTCCCTCCGCTCCACTCTCATTTTTACAGAACTATTTTCTTCAGTGAGCTTTTGAACTTCCTTTTCCATTTGGCTAATTCTGCCTTTTAAAGCCTTCTTCCCCTCATTGGCTTTTTGAACCTCTTTTTCAATTGAGTTACCTATTTTTAAAGGTATTATTTTCTTCAGCATTTTTTTGGGTGTCCTTTAGCAAGCTGTTGACTCGCTTTTCAAGTTCTTCTGTGTCCTGAGTCCATTGCATATTCATTTTGAAGGTACTGGATGCAGAAGCCTTGACCTCCTCTGACAGTATGCATTGTTCTTCCTCATCTGAAAGGATGGAAGGAAATACCTATTCACCAAGAAAGTAATCTTCTATGGTCTTATTTTTTTCCCTCTTTTTTGAGCATTTTCCCAGTCAGTTACTTGACTTCTGAATCCTTTGTCAGGAGGAGGGTCCTAGTGCCCCTCCTCACCCCAGGACCATGCTCAGGGCTGAGATTCAGATCAGCTGCTCAATTCCCCTAGGGGCTTTAGGCTAAGTGCTTCACAGACAGATGCTGCAGCTGCCACTGCTGCTGCCGGCACTACCACTGCTGCCACCTGGGGCTAGTGCTAGAGGGGACCCTCCTCCCCTCTTGCCCAGTTGGGAAAGCCCTTTCACTGACCTTTGAAGCTTTCTTTGGCACTTGTGGGTTGAGGGATCTGAGATCCTCCTTGCTGATAGTTTGGCCCCAGAGGCCTGTTCCGGTCCTGTTTCTCCCAGTTCTGTTTCTCCCAGTGCTGTGTGGCCAGGGCTGGGTTCTGCTCCATTCAGCATCCTGTGGGATAGACTTTTCCTGTTGGTCTTCTAGGTTACCTTTAGCTGGAAATCTCTTTCACTCTGTCTTTTGGTAGCTTCTGCTGCTCTAGAATTTGTTGAGAGTCATTTTTTACAAGTATTTTATGGGCTGTGGGGGAAGAGTTAGAGTATGTGCATCTTTCTACTCTACCATCTTGGCTCTGCCCCAGGATTTAGAGCTGGAAGGGATTTCTGAGGTCAGCTAATCCAAAACCCTCATTTTAAATAGGAGGAAATCAAGGAATACAGAGGTTAAGTGATTTTTCCAGCATTGCAAAGGTGGTAAATAATACATAGAGAATTCAAACTCAGGTCATCTGACTCCAATCCAATTGGGTGTACACTTTTGAAAAGAAAAGATATTTATATTATAATACTATAACAGGATATTCCAACTTATCTAAAGATGACATTTAAGAGTGGAAAATACAGTTTATACAGACTCCTAGATTGTCAGATTAGACAAATGCTATTGGCATTTGCTTCTTATAGGTGTCATTGAAATAATGGCTGGTATTTTCAGGGGAGGCAGACTCCCTATCACTTTAAAAACAATATCTAATTTTTTCCCCTGACCCTCATGTCTCCACATATTCCCATTAGCTAAATCAGATGAGTAGCTCTGTACTAGATCATGAATTAGTAATAAATCAGCCAATTACCCTTTCTGAAAAAGAGTCATTAATCTTTCATGCTGGTTACCAGAAATGGTGCTCTTTGCAAGAGCATTTTTGAAGAGTGGGTTAAATCTGTCTATTCATTGGTTTTGTTTTATTGTTTGGAGTTCATTATTCTTCCAAGATCAACTTCTTTCCATCCTCCATTTTTCCCTTGCTCTTCTCACCCAATGAGATCTTTACTTCCTTATCTTTAAATCCATATAACACTTTAGTTCATTTACATAGTCAGACACAGATGTATGTTTTGTGGCTCAAAAGTCATTGAACACCTAAGACAATTTGTCATTGTTTAGAAACCTTTTCAAGCTCTTCTTACATACGGAAGAACCCATCCCATTCCTTTAGCAACTTATGGCTCATCCCTGAAACTCTGGGCTCAACTGGGCCAGAGTCAATCCTAAGAATTTTTCAATAGTAATAAATTGTATGACTTATTTTGGTTCTATCCAGAAGTGTCCCTTGGAATACCCGAATCTGCCTTATGCCTCTCGAAATTGTAGTCTCTCTCCTCCCCAGTTTCAACCTCCAGTTCTCACCATATATTTAAAGAGAGCTATCACTATGTAGTTAAATATAACTTCTCATCATGGCATTAAATGATCTCTTTAATCTTCTTGCTGAGCAATGTGATATAAAAGGTACTGGACTTGGGTCATGAAAAACCTGAGTTCAAACCCTATTTTACTAATTGTAGGCCAAGGATGATTAATTTAACTTCTCTGATTCCTGGTTTCCTTATTTTTCAAATGATGACAACAATCCTTGAAATATTTCATAGGGTTTATATGAGTACCAAATGAGATAATTTATAGAAAGTACTTTGGTAATCTTAAAGTGCTACATAAATTACAGCTGCTGTTATTATTATTATTATTATCATCATTATTCCACTTTCATCTTTATTCTATGTTACTTATTCTTTAGATTCTGCATTCCATCTCTTGACTCTGTGAATTTGGATCATCTCTCTGTTATGCTTGGAATGCATTTGCTCCTCCACTCTACCTCTGAAAATTATTATCTAAGCTAAGATGTGTGAGGTCAAGCAAAGTAGGATTTTTTGCTGTTTTTGTTTATACCAAGAAGTTGGTTGTTCTTTGTTTTCAAAGAGAACCAAAATGATATTACCATGATGAAGTGACGTTTCAGTGTGACTGTGACTGATCAGACAGATATGAGCTCAGAATGCTCTACCATAAGTTGGGCACTGATAGTTTATGTGCATATTTGGGGTATGTACTCCAAATTTGTGCATTCTGTGTCTACTTTGTGCTGTCTCAATTCTGCTTAGCTCATACAGCACAGCATCCTTTTTGATGTGGGCACGTCATGCTGAGTGGTCCTATGCCAGCATCTCCCATGTTGCACAGTCAAATCCAAAGTTCTTGAGAGAGACCTTGAGAATGTCCTTGTATCATTTCTTCTAACCTCCATGTGATCGCCTGCCCCATGTGAGTTTTCCATAAAATGGTCTTTTTGGCAAGCATATATTTTGCATTCAAACAACCTGGCCAGCTCATTGGAGTTGCACTTTCTGAAGCATAGTTGGAATGCTTGGCAGTTCAGCTCAAGCAAGGACTTCAGTGTCTGGTACCTTATTCTACCAGTTTCTAAGAGTTCAAAGGGAAACAATTCAATTTCCTGGCATGACGCTGGTAGATTGTCCACATTTCACAGCCATACCCTAATAAGGTCAACACAATGGCTCTGCAGACCTTCAGTTTGGTAGTCAGTCTAATACCTCTTCTCTCCCAAACCAAAGCAAGGGCTAGCTCTGGCAATGTGTGCATCAACCTCACTGTTAATGTGTACATCCCTGGAAAGTACACTACCAAGGTAAGTGAACTTATCCACAGCATTCAAAACTTCTCCATTTGCTGTAATCAATGGTTCCATGTATGGATGGTATGGTGGTGGTTGATGGAGCACCTGTGTTTTCTTGGTCTAGGCCAAAATTAGCACAGGCAGCAGAGAATTGATCCCTACTTTGTTGCATCTCAGTTTCAGAGGCTGCATTGAGTGCATAATCATCTGCAAACAGAAAATCATGCAACAACACTTTGACCTTTTCAAATTGAAGAACTTACTGTCAGTATGATAGTTGACCTAGCAACTGTGCTCATCCTCATTGAAAGCACTTGACGACATGGCTGAAAACATCATGCTAAAAAGCATAGGAGCAAGCACACAGCCCTGCTTCACTCCACTGGTGACTGGGAAGGCACAAGAACATTGTCCACTATTCAAAACCTGAGCAAATGTGTCATCATGAAATTGATATGCAATACTGATGAACTTCTCCAGGCAACCAGATTTTGACATTATTTTCCATAAGCCCTCGCAACTAACAGTATCAAAGACCTTGGTCAGATCTACAAACATTGTATATGGATCTCTGTTCTGCTCTTGGCATTTCTCCTAGAGTTGAGCAGGAAACACCATATTGACTATTCCTCAGCCCTTTCAGAAGCCATGCTGACTCTCAGGAATATGACCTTCTTCCAAGTGAAGGATCAGTCAATTAAGGAGGACTCTAGCAAGAATTTTACAAGGAAGGATAATGAATAATGCCTCTGAATAATGTGATTAAGGAGGATCTTTCCCATCCATTGTTGGACTGGGGAAGATTTGTAGGAAGGGCCACACATTTTGTTAATGAGGCACCAGTTCTCAAGGGATGTGATGCCCTCTGGCTCTAAAAAGTATACAAAGACTCTGAGCTGTGGTTTTATTTTGGGGCTTAGTTTTTGGCAGAAGGTTTCAGTGCCAGATGGGACGCTGAGAAGTTGCTAAGCAGCCCCCCAGCTTTGAAAACCCAGATGATGGTGCTTCCCTTTCTGGTAACTATAGTCAGACAGTTGGACCTGTCTGTTGATTTGTGATGTATGTATTGATTATGGTCAGACAGAGGAAGCCATGTCTGTCGATCTTTGATTTCTCTGTATTTTCTCTGAAGTTCAGGTTGCTGACTCCCCTGAACTAGATGAATAACATATGTTCTTGATTAAAGGAATGATATATGTGCTTCATTAAAGTGATTGTTAACCCCTTAACCTGCACTCATGCCTTTCCTTTTATGAATGCAGATAAGATATAAGAACCTGTGATAGCAGCCCCTCCCTCTGTTTATGTCGGGATGCTTAATGATAGAAGATATTGCCACTTCCTCTGTGATCCTTTGTCCAATCTCCCTCTCCCCTCATGTCACATGTATTTCTCTCTCCTTTCTCTGTCTCTGTCTCTCTCTCTCCAAATTACCTCATATTTTTTAAAATATGTTGTATCCCACCTGTAAAATGTAAGTCCCTTGAGGGAAGGAATTATTTTGCAATTATTTTTTATCTTCAGCATCCAGTATCATACCTTGAGCATAATGGATGCTTTATAAATGCTTGGCCACCTGTCTTCTAGTCCCTGTTCATCTACTTTGTTACTATGCCTTGGGCTACTCATTTCATCTCCTCATGAAATATGTATGCTCACACAAGATGATCATTAAGGTTTCAGTCAGCTTGGAGATCCCAAGATATAGTGCAAACTAATAGGAAAGAAACTAGCCTTTTGTTTTATAGTAGAATGACCACGTGATCTAAAAATCAGAGAACTCTGCAATTCACTTCCTATTTCTGAGCTTTAGTTTCCTTGACTCTAAGATAACAGTGTTGCAGCAGATGGCATCTGAAGTCCCTTCTAGTTCTGTCCTATTATCTTCTTATTCTTTCTCATATGTCAATATCTACTTTGAATATGGATTCCTCAAACACAGCTGTGTTTGGCAAGGTGCACACATTTTCAGCTCCAATAAGTACCACCTTTGCCCTGAATGCCTAAAGGTAGTGCTAGGACATTTTCCAAATATTCTGAATTGGAGAAATTTTTCCCTCTGCTGTTTTTGCAAGTGTTTGGTTGAGGAAGTAGGTGGGGTGTGTGTGGGATACAATGACGCCCCCCACCCCCAGCCCTTACTCAAATGACTGCTCAGAGGCGTCTCAAAGTAAAAACAGAAAATCTCCTTTATTCAGTTCTCCCGAGAAGCGGGCGGTCCCTTCACCAGAATGGCCTAACTTATATAGATCCTGACTCAGAAGTCCCCCTCCCACCACTGACCATTATTCTCATTGGCTGAGAAGCAAGGCCTTACATTCTAGGCGTGAAATCTAACCAATCACTTTTGGAACCAGGTTCAAATTTCCTGCTCCCTGGACCATTACAAAACCTGTGAAAATACACATCATCATATGCAAATTAGAGATTGAAAACATACGCAAATGAAGCATTGATGACTCATATAAATTGGGCGTTGAAAACTTATGCAAATCTGACGGACCAAAGTGAGGACTTCAGACTGCGTGTTATATATGCAAATTAGGTATTGAGAGGAGTTAGTGAGCCATAGCCAATCATTGATCCTAATGCACTGCCTTATATGGAAATCACCTGACTCTGGGGGAATGGGAGCCTGGGCCTAAGGTCTCTTCTGCTCTAGGGAGGAGTCTCATACCCCTAAGAAGTCTTCACTAAATCTGTTCCCATTCCGGTGGCACAAAAATTGATTCTACAAAAAAGAGTTCTTTTCCCCTAGTTCATTAAAGAGTCTAATCGCCAATACATGGATCAACTGGGCATGCACCAACTGAGTTGGTTGTGTTTTATATTTTGACTTTAATAAGTTATCTTTGTGAAATAATTTTTGTTATGATATAAGATAATTCTGTATTCTCAAGAATTTCCCTTGAACATTATTCTCCTATTATGTCTTCACCTATTTTTGGTTCTCATAGAGGATAACAGAATCATGGTGGTGTCTCAGTATCTTTAGAAGCTAGTCATAGATTTTCTTTGATGATTCAGCAGCAAGTTATTTTTGAGGACACAAATTTGAGTTCTCAGAGTTGTGGGGAAATAACATATTCATCCATCCATCCATCCATCCATCCATCCATCTATCCATCTTTTACTAAATTTCTAGGATGGTCTTTTTTGGGGACAGAACATTGAAAGAAGCACTGAGCTCACATAAAAGTGGCTAGATGGTGCAGTGGACAGAGTGTTGGGCTTGGACTCAAGAAGACCTGAGTTCTGATCCTGCCTCAGGTATATACTAGTTGTATAACTCTGGGTAAGTCATTCTAGTTAACTCAATTTCCTCATTAGTAAAATCAGGATAACAATAGCACCTAATTCTCAAAAGTGTTGTGAGGAAGGAATGAAGCAATATTTGTAAAGCAACGTTTAAATCTTATAAAATGTCATATGTGAGGATGAAATGAGGTAATCAGTGGAAAGTGCTTAGCACAGTGTCTGGAACATAATAGTTGTGGAGTCATTTCAGTCGTGTCTGATTCTTCATGACCCCTTTTGGGGTCTTCTTGGCAAAGATACTGAAGCAGTTTGCCATTCCTTTCTCCAGCTCATTTTACAGATGAGAAAACTAAGGCAAACAAGGTTAAGTGACTTGCACAGGGAAATACAGCTAGTAAGTATCTAAAGCTGGATTGTAATTCAGATCTTCCTGACTCCAGGTCTGAAGCTTTATCCATTGTACCACCTAGCTGCTCAGGAACATAGTAAGTGATATATAAATATTAGCCATCATCATCATCATCATTATGTTTATGCTTATGATTATTATATGACTTTAAGCCAATAGTGGTGGCAACATCACCATTCAGAGTTTATAAGAAGTCATTTTTTTCAGAAAATTTCTTTGAAAAGAGACATATATTTTGCAGATAATCTCCTAACCATAAATGTTTGAGCTATACTAGAGAAGAGAGAAAGGAGAAAAGTCAAAGGGATGATATCTATGAGGTGGTCAACAACAAAGGTTCATTCACTGCTATGTGCATTATTGTTAACATGTTCAATCTCTTTCTATAATTTTGTTATTCATGAGACATGCAGGAAAGCAGAGTACAAAGCAAATAGAGACATTTGGTAGATGGAGGAAGCACACAAAAAGAAACAAAGCTATAAATGAACACAAAAAAAGAGAGGGAATATAGGGAGGGAAGAATACTTATGGATGTAAAGGTTTCGATGGAAGAAACTTGAGCCATGCTGAAAAGATCGGGGTAGGGGGCCTTTCCAAGACAGTGAATACTACATGCTTTCTTCCACCCTCTTCATCTATCAGATGCATCAAAGCTTGCACATAATCCCACTTCTTTCAAGAAGGAAGTCCTTCCTAATAAGCCCTGTATGGTATAGTAGAAAGACTTCGGAATTGGAATTGGAGGAGCTGACTTTAAATCCTAGCTCTGTAATTGACTAGCCATGATGATTTTGGGTAAGTTACTACCTCCTCTCTTGGCCCAGTTTTCTCACCTTTAAAATTAGAGGGTTGGAATACGTAACACTTAACATCCCTTAGTTTTGTGATCCTGTAATTTTCTAACCATAATGATCTCTCTTTCCTCTGAACTCCTAGAACTTTTGTCCTCTATCTTTCCACTTAGTGTACAGTGTCTTTTATTATAAACTCTCCATTTATATTTTGTCTCTAAAACTAGGCTGTAATCTAGATAGCAGAAATCTTATCTTATGGGAATCAAACTACATACATGAAAAATAGCTTTTCTGCATCATTAAGTGTTAAGGTTCACATATAGAAATACAGCAAATCTACTGACTTCAGTTGATCCTCTTTTAAAAATAGATTGGTTGATATAATATTAATACTTTACTTTCACATAGGACTTATTGATTTTCAAAGCACTTCATTTACAATGACCCTGAAAGATACAGGTTAGAAAACTGAGATTCAGAGTATTGAAGTGACTTACCTGAGAGCACTTGTCCAGTAGACATTAGAGCTGAGATGAGGGCTTTTGGGTTCAAACACTTTTTCTATTACATAATATTACTACCTTAAGTACAAAATAATGCCACAGATTCAAGCACTTTCAAGAATCTAGGAAGCCAGTAGGGTTTTAGAAACGTGCCCTGGGTTAGTGTCTAGCCATTAAGTGGACATCATAAACCTGTATGGTCTATCAGTTATCAACTATCTTCCAACTGGCCCCCACACCTTTATGTCATTTCATCCACCAGCATCCAGATGTTCAGTTTTACCATATCCACTCAGCAAGCATTTTAAAATGTTAATTTTTTATTATTACTGAGACTTCTCAATGACACTCTTCCCAATACTAGCAGAGAACTGTCCACTTGTAAAGTATAATTAAGCTGAACAAACCAAAACAGTGTCCTTCACAATATATTCATTGTCTTCCCACTTTTACATTCCACCATCTCTCTGCAGAATAGAGGGACATGCCTTATTTCCAGCTCCCTGAAGTCATGTGGTCATTGCATTGACCAGAGTTCTTCCATTTTTCAATGTTGTTTTTCTTTACTTTACTGTAGGTATTGTTTTCTTGGCTTTGCTTCCTTTGTTCTGTATCACATCATACAGGTGTCCCCAAGATTCTCTGAATTTTTCATATGCATCGTTTCTTGTGATACAATAATATTCTGTTGTATTTCAAAACACAATTTGTTCCAGCAAAGGTTTTTGAATGTACTTTTTGGATATAATTCCAAACTGTCTTTTAGACATGAGTCAATTCATAGCACCATCAACAATTCATTAGTGTGCCAGTCTTCTCAGAGATCTTCCAATAATTACCATTTCTATATTTTGTCATCTTTGTCAATTTGATGTGTGAGGTAAAACCCGAGTTGTTATAATTTCAAGAAACCAATGTTAACCATTTGTTAAATTTCTTCTAAATAAAAGTCACTAAACTGTTCATATTATCTGACCTAGCAGTCCCCAAACTAAGCTTGTTCTCAAAAGAAAGATTCCAAATATACTAATATATTTAGAAGAACAATTTTGGGAATAGCAAAAAATTGGAAAAAAGTGCTCAGCCACTGAACAATTGAACAAATTGAATATAGGAATGTCATAGAAAACCATTCATTCATTGTCTTGCGAGAAATGATTAGCATAAGGAATCCCAAAAACACAAGGAAACTCGTATGAACGACACATTATCATGAAAGCAGAACCCAGAGAACCAGAGCTTGACGTGGCTAATAAGTGTGTGGGGTCAGATTTGAAGTCTATCCATTCTGCTGCCCACCTGCCTGCATTCTGCACAAATGCTTTTCTGGTCTTCCTTGATCTTAGTACCTTACTTGGTGGTTATCTCCAGCGTATCCTGTCTATATCTTGTTTGCACTTTGCTCTTTGCATGTTATCTTTCCCATTAGATTGTGAGCTCTGTGAAAGCAGAAACTATCAGTGGGTTTTTTGTTATGGTTGGTTTTTGTTATTGTCGTTGCCTTTCTTTTTATCCCCAGTGACTGGCACACAGGTGCTTCTCTTGGACCTGGAATGTCCACATTTATAAAATGGTTAGGGCTTGGGTTAGAGAATTTCCAAAGTACTTAATAAATATTTGTTGACTTAACTGTCTATCTTAATTATAAGAGAGGGTGCTAGGGGGTAAGGGAAATAGCCAAGTAAAAAATGCCTATGGTGTAAAATAACCCAAAGGAATCAATTGAACTTTGTTTCCAAAGACAGCATGGTTCAATGAAAAGATCAATGGAAATAGAGTCAGAGGATCTGGGTTCAAATCCTGACTCTGCCATTTGCTACCTTTAATTCAAAACTGGGCAACTTGCAACCTCTCTAGACCCCAGTTTCCTCATCTTTAAAATAAATGCACTGGACTGGAAGACTTCTAAGTTCCCTTCTAGCTCTAAAACTAAGATCCTAAGAATGCCTACTATTCAAAGCACTTTGCTAAGGACCAGGGAAGAGAGAAAGATAATAAAGATTTGATCTCTGCTTTCATGAAGTAAGGGGCATGTAACATACGAATAGGTGACAATTGCATAATAACCATACAATCCCTATCATGTGCATGAGAGGTACTGTGTTATGCGTGGTCCAAAGAAGGAAAGAAGCTTTCTATCGGCAAACCTGATCTTGAGGGGCCCCAATCATGCTCATTTCCCTCAGCTCACCTCTGCCTTCAGCCCCTGCTGCTCACCAGCAGTCTTGACCTTGGGTGGGCATCCTTGTACGAGCTCTCCTCCCTTTTCCCAGTTCTCCTAGTTACGTTTGGTCTTTATTAAAATGTAAGCTCCTTGAGAGTAGGGAGTCACCACGTTTGCCTGTATTTATATCTCCAGCACTTAGCACAGTGCCTAATAGTGTGCTTAATATCTAAGGAGATCAGGAAGGTTGTATGGAATCAACAGCTTCCTCGATACACATTTAAATTAAAATGGTTTAATGGTTTACAAATGGTTTCTAAAATACATTTTAACATCAGGTATTTCCAACACTGAATTTATTCCAGTTTCACACTGGCCAATACAGATGACTGCTTGGCATCCTTTCAAAAGCCTAAAGATAGCCTAGGAAAACAAAATTAATGTATTTTTATTTCCACACTTAGGTTTATGAATAGAATGTGAATGACCTTAGGTAGGCAATTCACTCAAATCCCTGGATGTAATCACTCTTCTTTTCACTCCAGCATTTTCAACTTTCTTTTTTCGCTAGAACAAAGAAGCTGTACAATTATATCCAAACCCTGAGCCCCTAAGAAACATTTGACCAAATGGAGAAAAAAAATGCTTTACAATGTTCTTTATGTAATATGACCTACTCACAGTTTTACACTCTGAAAAGTAGGAGATTGACTAATGTATAAAAAGCTCTGCAATTAGCTGAATGTTGCAGATGTTAAAATATATGTGTATGTGTAAATATATGTGTTTACACACATATACCTGTTTATATATTCACATACGAACATATATATGTATACACATACACATGTGTGTGTATATATACATGTATATGCATGTATGTGTGTGTTTTTATTTATATATATGTGTATATATATATATCTCCTCTTCCCCCACCCCCCTAAAAATGCCATGTTCTAATGTAGGCAGCTAGGTGGTGATGTCAATGGTAGAACATAGAGTGACAGACTTGGAGTCAAGAAGACCTTATTTCAAAATCTTCCATATAAATGGATTATCTTTTTATAAAATGTATGACACATCTCCCCGATTCTTTAAACAGAATGTAAACATTACGTAACCTTTTTTTGATTAACTTGGGATTATCAGCATGATTAATTATTGTACTGAAATGTGATACAGAGATGTCCTCAGGACTAATGAGGTATATAGAACTGATTGCCCCTGTACTAAATGGCTTTTAAAATTCTTCTTCAATGATTTGTCATTTTTGCTGACCTCCTCACTGTCTGCCATGCTATCAGTTGTAACTTCCTTGTGTTATCCATACTCTGCCTTTATCAGACTCCTGTCTTCACTCTTCTAATTCACTGCTTTTAGTGTGAGGGGCTTTGATACCAGCTAGTTAAGCTTTTAAGAATTATTTCTAGAGTCAATCAAACAAGTATTTATTAAACACCTACTCTGTGCTGGGCATTATGCCAGGTATTGGGGACAGAAGTACAAAGAATAAGATAATTCCCACACTTAAGGAGATTACATTATAACAAGGGAGACAAGGACATTTATAAGACATATATTCAGAATGCATACAAATAACCAAATATTTTAAATGGTACTTTGAGAGGAAGGGAACCAGGAGTTGAGAGCAAGAAAAATTAAATAGAAGGTGATGCTTGAGGAAGAGAGGGAATCTATGTGGATACAGTTAGGAGGGAGTGCTTTCTAGACACTTTCTAGCTAGTTCAAGTGCACTGAGATAGCAGATGGAATGTTTTATGTGGGGATTCCAGAGAGAACCCATTTGACTAGACCAAAGAGTATGACAGATCGTACAGTGATAGCCAATAAGACTGGAAAGATAGGTTGAGGCTGTATAGTGAAGGACTTTACTACCTAAACAGAAGAGTTTATGCTTTAGCCTAATGGCAATAGATAGTGACATGCCTTTATTAAGCACAGGTCACATTTGTGCTTAAGGAAAAATAACTTTATTAGCTATGAAGAGAATTGAGTAAAGTGGGAGATGTTTGAAGCAGGGAGGACAATTAGGAAGCTGTTATAACAGTCAATGTGAAAGGTTAGGAAACCTGAACGAAGGTGGCAGTTGTGTGAGTGGACAGAAGAGGTTCGATGAAGAAGATGTAAAGGTAGAAATGGCAAGATTTAGCAATTCACTGGATATGGGGGGTGAGGAAGAGCGATGAGTTGAAGATAGTACTAAGATGATAAACTTAGGGCACTGATAGGACGGTGGTGCTCAGCAGGAAAGTTTGGAAAAGATCTGGCAAGGTGGAGGGCATAATAAGTTCAACTTTGGACATGCTGCGTTTGAGAAGTCTCTGAGATATCCAGGTTGAATTGTTTATAGGCATCTGGTGGCATGAGATTGAAGCTCAGTGGAGATTATATACATTGATATATGCATAGGCACATACATGTATGCATATATGTGGAATCTATGAATCATAGGCATAGAGACAATAATTAAATCATGCAAACCAATGAGGTCACCATGGGAAAAATGAAGAGAGGACTTAGGATAGAGATCTGGGTGACGCCCATAGTTAAAGGTGTGATTTGGATGATGAACCAGCAAAGCAGACTTAGAAAGGTTGATTAGACAGGTAGGAGGAGAATCAGGAGAAAGTAGTTTCACAGATGTCCAGAAAGGAGAATCTAGGAGAAGAGAATGGTCAATATTGTTAAACGCAGCAGTAGGTTGAGAAGGATAACAGAAAAAAGATCATCAGATTTAGTGTAAACCAAGTTCAAGCCTAGTGGATTTACATGAGATTCTCCTCATCAGTGCAGAGAATGATTACTTGACACTACCTGCATGAGGGACTGAATTGGTACAAGATCGTGGGAGAGGAAAGATCTTGCTTCTGGACATTAAATAGTGTCACATGTACTTTGAAGCTCGCTTCAGAGAGTCTTCTGGAGAGATTGAAAAGACTTTAGGAGGAGAAGACACGTCCCTTATTTCTAGCTTTCCTCTCTCCATAGACAATAGTAAATTGTCCCTTGTTTGAGACTAGGGACTTGCATTTGAACTGAGATATCTCAGTGGGAGAATTCATTTACTCTGTATATTCATTGGTATTTCTAACCTAAGTTCTCTGACTTTTGTTAGCTATCTGCTTAACTGAATTTATTCACTATTCATTATTTGTGATGGAGTTTGTGTAACTAATATTTGGTGGGAAAGAGCTGAGCCTTCGCATATATCTATATCTATCTCTGTCTATCTATCTATCTATCTATCTATCTATCTATCTATCTATCTATCTATCTATCTATCTATCTATCTATCTATCTATTCACACTATCTGTATCAACCTGTGATAGAGCAAACCGAGCTCGTATTGGTCTGATCAGCCATAGTCAGACACACTGAAATTTCACTTTATCATGGTGATGTCATTTTGGTCCTCTTTGGAGACGAAGGACAACAACCAACCACTAATATATATGGCTTTATATAAACATATATAGTTACATGTATGCATACATACACGTGTGTATACATATGTATATATGTATGTGTGTGTATATATATACATACATATATATATATATAGTTGGAGCATTCCTTTCCCTTTAAGGGATATCATCATCATCATCATCATCATCATCATCATCATCATCATTATTACAGTTTGGACTTAATTTGAGAAATTGAGTAATACTTGAAATGGCCTCAAGTGTCTCCTTGAAACAAACAAACAAAAAATGTTTTACCACCAGTATTCTTCTTGTGATGCTACTATACATGGTTGAAAATTAATGAAATTCTGTGTTCTTCAAAAAATTAAAAATGTGGGTCACCAAAAGGGCAACAGACAGACTTATGGTGAGTTTAAATAGATTATAACATGCTAATGATAATGTCATGCACAAGAATTGGTATAAAAATATTATCAAAGAGCTATATGGTCAGAAAGGAAAGGAAATTAGTTATTCAGAGAGATCAAGGAATTACAAATGAAGGGACCATATGCTGAATTAGTACCCTTACAATGGAAAGAGATCTATGGGTAGGACCCTGGCATGGCAGGTGGACTTCCAGGGGAGGATTCATGAGACAAGAGTGCTAGAAAAAGGGTAGGCATGGAAGAGCTGTGTTTTGTACCAATGGGAAAAAAATACCCACATCAATGAGATTACAGATGTTCTAAAGTCATTTAGATATTAAGGTTTGAAAAATCCTCTACATCAGTCATTCTCAAAGTATGGTACAAGGACCCCCAGGAATCCCTGAGACCCTTTTAGGGAATCTGTAAGGCTAAGCCCATTTTCATAATAATACTAAGAAATTCTTGTTCAATAAATATTGATAGATATAATTGAAACCAAAGTTCTTGTGTGGAGGAGTGGTCCTCGATATTTTTTAAGAGTGTAAAGGGTTCTTGAAAGCAAAAAGCTTGAGAATTGCTGCCCTATATACATTAACTGATCCTTATAGCTCTTCAGGAACTATAGGTAATGTTCCCATTTCACAGATAAGGAAATAGGCCGACAAAGGTAAAATGATTTGTCCAAGTTGATTCACTCTACTAGTTTATATCAGAGTGGCGATTTGAATCCATGCCTCCTTTGACTCCAAATCCAGTCCTCTAACACTCCATGCTGCTTTTCATTCATTTTTGTATTCCCACAGCCCTGGGATAGTGCTTCATATATAGCAGTGGCTAAATAAATGATTGAGTGAATGTGTCATACAGACACATTTCAGGGGCTGTACTTCATCTGCAAAGGGTCCAGTGTGAGTCAGTCTTTGCACACTGAGGGACTTATTAGGGATTATGGCTGAATAAGAATAATGGTGCTATTGTTTGTCAAGCTTGGGTTGAAAATCAACCACAGTCCAGATGATTTGTTTCTTCACCATAAAGTTAACTCACTAGCTCTTCCAAAGTTCAGTGACTGTGGGACACAAAGTCGCTCAGTTTGGAAATACTGTTGGGTGACGGGAGCTGATTCCAACCTAATACCACCACACACCTCTCTATCACAAGGCGTTCAATTCCCAGTGACTTCTGCAATATAGCAACAGTAATGGAAAGCAAAATGATCTCTAAATAATGGTTTAAGATGGTTACTTGATAAAGGGCACTGCAATAATTATGATCAATGGAGCATGGACTCAACATACATTGCCCATTTAGATGTCCCAGATTAGTTTAACAGCTTTCTTTAATGTGCTGAGTTTTTTGTGTGTATGTGTGAGAGAGAGAGAGTGTGAGTGTGTAGGTGAGAGAGAGGGAAGGGATGACTGCAGGCTGGTGTGAGGGTTACACTGCTTAATATTGATCAGTGTGGTTGAGGTGACATAGCTCAAAGGAAGAGAGGAAATTGAGCGTTAGAAGTTATATGATCCATTCCCAAATGAAAGCCCTAAGTGTAGTTTGTTTTAGGCTGGGACTTTGTGGCCTGGAGACTGGGGGAGTTGCGGGGAGAAGAGGGAGAGGGAGGATGGGGGAAGGCAAGGATGTATAGCTAGTAAAGGGGTGGGGGATGGCAGTGGGGTGACACATGATAGGAATTGAATCATTTGCAGAGGGCATTTTCTGGATGACAACTTCATGTAATCATGGAAATTAGGAATGCAAACAACCTATGGAAAGGATCCTTCCACATCTCAGAAATGTAATTGCTATAAAATAAGTAAGCTGGACAGGCTTCATTTTAGAAAGCTTCTCTAACGATAGAAATGTGTTTCAATGGGGAGGAGTGGGGGATTTACTTGGCACTGGACCTAATCCTCCTCCCTCCCCAAGAGAAGGGAAATTCTTCACGACAGTCTGTCTGGAAATCTGGGTCAGTTCCCCACCTTTTATGTTTCAGGGCTGATCGCAGGTAACACAGAGGGTCTGTGATCCGCATGTAATGATGAGAGGTGTGTGCCATCTGGGCTGAAATTCCTTGGTATAATGAGGATAAAACGATTGCAGTCTTAGCACGGGTTCTCTTTGATTTGTCAGTTAAAATAAAGGGTTCATCGATGCCCTTTCATGAAAGGGCACTGGTAGGAAGTGTTGTGGTACACACAAGAATAAATGAGCCACATCCACAGAAATGATCTCACATCCACATTATGGCGGTGGGTGTCCCACTGATTGCAGGTGAATCAATCAGCAAGTATTAATTAAACACCTAGTCAACTACTTGCTCTAAGCCAGTGCTAGACACTAACGTTACCAGTACAAAGAATGAAATGATCTATATTTACAAGGAGCTCACATTTCAACGAAAGAGATAATAACAAGGACATATAAATATATACATAAGTAGATGCTGAAAGAGCAGGCTAAAATCAATTCCTAGGGGGCCCAGTGGAGGGTCTGGAATCAGGAAGACTCATCTAACTCCTCTTAGAGTTCTTCACTTAGGTCTTTAGACTCTCTCTCATTTTTAAAAGAACTTGGATGGGGAAAAAAGATACATCTTTTGTTTCCTTCTGACCAACTTCTAACTTATATTTAGCATTTTCTTCAATGATTTAAAAACATTATTCTGAGGAGTCAATAGGCTTCCTTGAATTGTGAAAAGGGTCCATGACACAAACAGATTAAGAACACTTATCTTCAAGAGATTAAGTTTGGCAAATGATCCATTTCTTTCTTTTCATCTGTTCCTGTGGCTACTGAAATTAATTGGAGGACTAAGATGTGCCTCAGATGCCCAACTAAGACAATTTATTTGCCCACTGAGAAGTTGAAAGTAAGAATGGCCCCATCGAGGGGTCATCTCTGCCTCACTTAAATCCAATTCACAGTCAAGTTAAGACCTCACCCTTGATGTCACTGATCGTCTTTGAAGATGAAAGACAAACCACATATAACACATGACATATCCAGGGAAGAAATTCTCTAATGCTCTCCTCTACCTTAAAAATAATGTGAGCTATCCTAGCTTCATTTATGTTCATCAGCTGCTCAAAACGATCTCCAAACACTCCAGACCTTGATTAAACGCAAAGCACATTTTGCCAAGTGCTTCCTCCCCTCCCCTCCATTCACCTTAATTGTTCAGATTATGTAGAATTTGAGCATAATTTAATCCAGATGTTTCTGATTCGCCTAGGCTTAAATCATCAGCAAAGGCTCTTATGTTGCTATTTGATGTTGGAAGAGGCTTTTCAATGCTTTTCAAGCATTTTGGAGCCCTCAGAACCAGAAGAGGTCACATTTGGTTGGTGGTAAACCAATCCCATACACCTCAAGGTTTCATCTGATTTGATCTGAAACCTCATTTTCATGAAATCTGAGTCGGGTCTTTAACATTTCCAGGACCTTCTTTTTAAGCTCTTACCCCTGCCTTCTCAAAGATAGAGTAATTTGCATGAAACTGAGGGATTGATATAGTGAATTCTTGTTTGAAAAATAATAACCTTTAGAAGGGTAAGGGACTTTCTCATTATATGGTCTAACATGTTTGGAAAAAGCCACTTAATTATTCGCCAAAAGTGTTGTCATTTAGGACAGATGAGAAAAGACTGGTTCCTCTTCTTTTGCTACTGGTGTACTTTTTAAATGGAAGGATAGGCTTACCCACAGTACCTTTACACTGATAATAGACTGACTCTCTATCCCCTTCCTCTCTGTTGCTATTGTAAACCTTCTTATCTTTCTCTCTAAGCGCCCAGTGCCTATCCTACCCCAACTCCCTCTCAGCAGATGCCCTAAAATTCTATTTAGTCAGAAAGTTTAGGTTAGGATGGGAAGATGTAGACGAACTGATGCAAAATGAAGTAAGGAGAATTGAGCAAACTATCTATCTATCTATAATGACTACAATAAGAGAAATGGAAAGAACAGCAAAAATAACCAAATGCTGTATTAACTACAGTGACTAAGATTGGAGAAAAAATATCTCCCTCTCCCTTTCTTTGCAAAGGTGTAGGCCTATGGAGCACTGTATGTAACATGAGAATGGTTGGCATGATTGAACTGCTTTTTTCTCTCTTTAGTTTTCATTTTTTGTTATGTGATGGCTTTCTGGGTGGGAGAGGGAAAAGAATTTATTTGAAAATAAAGAAGATATCAATAACAGTGGGAAAGAATTTTTAAAAAGAGGTTGGGAGTTTCCTCTTTTCTACTTCACACCTCAAAACTCCTACACATTCTCACCCATCCCCCTATCATCTTTTACTCTTGTCTTTGAGGAAAATGTGGGTAGTCCTTTACCTTGCTGAGACTAAATCTTATGTTTGTGCTTGCCCTACTATCCTATCCTTTTTTTTATTCCTTTGGTCATTCATTCATTTTCCTCTCTCTCTCTCTCTCTCTCTCTCTCTTTCTCTCTCTCTCTCTCTCTCTCTCTCTCTCTCTCTCTCTCTCTCTGTCTCTCTCATTCTTTGTTTCTTCCTCCTCCTCTTTTCCCTTTCTCATCTTTCTCCATTACCTAAAATTTTTTTGCCTGTTTTCCTGGTATTTCCACCTCCCCTACCCAAGCTTCATTCTTACACTTCTCGCATTCATTGCAAAAACAATCATCTATTCATTACATCTAGTTCCTTACCGCTCACTTTCCTCTCTAGCCCATGTCATCTGCATTTGATCAAGCCATACTTCTTTGTCATCCCTATCTCTCAGAACTCTAGATATTCTCCACCATACAACTCTCATATCACCTCCCCTGTGAAAACTCCTATGATACGCTCTAGTTACTAACTTCTTTCTCCCCACTTCATTTTCCTTGTGTTATAATATTGTATTTCTCTCCCACTTCACTCAATAAAATATAAGCTCCTTGAGGGCAGGTTTCATTTTTTTGTCTTTGTATTTCCATTGCCTAGAGCTGTGCTTTGTACATACCATGTGCATATAAGTATTTAACTTACCTTATATGGAAAGTTGTACATACATAGTCTAGGGTATCATTTGTCACTTACCTTTAAGAAATTTTCCCACTTAGTGATAAAATATTCTCATATAAATTGAAATATTCATGCCTAACATTAAATAAATGACCAAATTTTCTGTTTGGACTGAACTGGCACAGGAATTCAGTGGTCAAACTTGGTTGACTTTTCTCTCTGAATTGAGATGTTGTTTTGGAATTATGTAGAAATAACCAAAATGTAATTGTCCAGCTAGACCTGGAGTCAGGAAAACCTGAGTTCAAATTTTGCCTCAGATATTTATTATGTGATCCTAGGCAAGTCACTTCACCGCTGTTTTCTTCAGTTTCCTTATCCATAAAGTGAGGGTAAGAATAAGCACCTATCTCAGAGGGTTGTTGTGAGGATGAAATGAGATTATATTTATAAAGCACTTATAAAGATATATTTATGAAGTATTTTGAAAGCCTTAAAGTATCTCATAAACGCTGGCAATCAGCTATTGCTGTATTTGACTCTCTCTACAACATGTTATGAGTGATATTTTGTCTGGAAACTATTGCAAGGTCTCAGATCTTAGAAACAAAGGTCCCTCAATCTGAAAAAAATAATAGTTTGTAGTTAATAGAACTGTGCTTATTGATACCATCTACTCTCTCAGATCATAGTTTGGGCCATGGCTTGAATAGTTTTTCTATATCCCTCAACGAGAAAGTCATCTCTTTCAAGAAGGTTTCTCTGATTTTTCATAAAGAATATTTCCATTCCATTAAATACAATGCTTTCAAAACTCAAATGCCTGGTTCCTTGTTGTAGTGAAGTAATAAGCAATTATAACATATACAAACCTTTTTTCAATGATAGTAAAAATCTGTGTATTCTGAACTTAATGACAAGTAGAGAGTCATTCAGATTATAAGTCCTTTGTGGCATAGGACTACATCTTTTCCAAATTTGTATCTCCCTCAGCCTCTAGCACAATGTCTCATAGATAGCCTGTGAATAATAAATACTCAATGAATGAATTCCCCTGTTCAAAAACCTATATCTTACACCCTTGTGCTCACTTGATAAATATTTGTTGATGAGGAAGAGGAAAACAAAAGAGAATTTTAGAGCAAATTCTGTCATTTCTCCATGTTTATATCCCAGTTACTGGAGAATGTAACAATGTAAGAATCTATGAGAAAATAAAAACCTTTAGAAATCACAATTTATACATTTTTAAAGGTTAACACGATCCACGGACCAAATGAGATGAAAGAAGTAAAGCACTTGGCAAACCTTGGAGTGCAATATAAATGTCAACTAGTGTTATTATTCACATATACATATATTTTGGGAAGCGTCGCAATCCAGCCAAGGAAAGTTCATCCAGAGATTACTGATGCCCCCAAACATTTAGATCATTCCCCACCCCTTTGCACATGACTTTCAAATTCATATCCACAGGCCTGCATTCTCTTTAATTCTTGATGCTCATTTCTCTACTGCCTATTGATACTTCCACTTGACTGTCTTGCACTTGGCTAAAATTCAGCTAATCATTGTATCATTGGAGGGTCTGTCCCTCAAATCTGAAGACATTCCCCCAATCAGATCTGAAAATATTCCTTTGCCTCCCTAATCAGAGTAATGTTTATGGTGACAGATTTGAAAATGCCACTTAAACCTTTCAGAAGTCCAGGAACTAAGGAGAGAACCAACTGGAAAATACCCATTAAACCATCACATTTAACAGTGAGATTCCATTGTTATATCTTACCTTGCTCCTTTGCAGATTGTCTGGTTGTTGCTAAACAACACTGCCTTGCCACTTCCCAGTTATCTAATTCTGCTTATTAATCATGCCCCTGATGGTCCTTTGTTCCTCCTTGGCTTACCCTTCCTGGTAAGAAATTTGACTTTACTCAAGCTTATTCCAGATCTAAATGTGTTTCTTCCCATTTGCTCAGCCTTGGTCTCTCGCATTTGACCCAATATATTTGCTAAGGTCCGCAAGTGTAGCCACCACCCCAAACTTCATCTTATTCTAAACTGTAATCATTGGCACTTAGAACTAGGGCTACCTCAGTGGGAAAACACCAGGAATCTCTTTAGACAACATCTAACATTACATTTATAACTTTTTTCTTCAAAACTGGTTCTGTTTGTTGCTTTTCTATCTCTGTAATTCTCCCATTTACACAAAAGCTCCTCATCTTTCATGTTGCCCTCTCCAGAGACCTCATTCCTACACCTTACCCCATTTTCTGGACTCATATCTTGTCAGTCAATGTACGCATTCTGTTCCCAAATATACTACATGCATACTTCCCTCGACATTTTTGTTCATGCTGCTCTGCCTCAATTTTGAAGGTCCTTCTCCATTTTCTCCATGTATGCAACTTCTAGCCAGACTTCAAGGTCTAAGTCAATATGCCTCCAGGGAAGCCCTAGGTCTTCAAGTAAAAGAGATCTCTCATATGTGTGAACTTAGAACATTAACTACATAGAAGACCCATTGGATACTTAATTATGACAGTTCTTTTATTGACTGTGTCAAATTCTTATTTAATTCTTTTGTTTTAATTTCCTCCTCATTGGAGGTGAGTTCACCCCTTTCATTTTTAATATTAGTAATATGATTTTCTTCTTTCTTTTTTTTAATCAAATTGACCAAAGGTTTATCAATTTTATTAGTTTTTTCATAAAACCAACTATTGGTTTTATTTATTAATTCAATAGTTTTCTTAATTTCAATTTTATTAATCTCTCCTTTGGTTTTCAGTATTTCTAATTTGGTATTTTCTTGGGGATTTTCAATTTGTTCTTTTTCTAGCTTTTTCAGCTGCATACCCAAGTCATTGATATTTAATTCTTGATAGGTCTCATCTTCCCAACTATATTGCAAGTTTCTGAAGATCAAGGACCTTGGGTTTTCCATCTTTATGTATTACCTGGAATAGTGCTACAAATCAATCCATGAACAAATATTTATTAATCATTCTCTATGAGGGGATTAGTGAGCTTAGTGCTCAGATTACAAAGACAAAAACAAAACAGCCCCCCTCAAAGAGGATTAGAATGTCAGAATGTAAGCTCCTTGAGGAGGGCTACTTTTTTTTTTTACATTCTCTCAGTGGTTATATAGGGTGTTATATAGGAGGAAGAGTGCCCCTAGTGTGAGGGCTTGCTGAGTTCTTCTCAGGAGTGCTCATCCACCTTTGGTGTCCATTTTTTACCCAATTTTCACCTATGGCTCCAAGAAGCTCTATGTAGCATGCACATTGGCCACACAGCAATAAAACCATCCCAGCAGATGGGCTAAACCAAGTTAAGAGTATCCAACAGGCCTCAAACCTGTCAGTGAGTCAGAAGGATATCTACCCCAAGCATGTATAGACTTTTCCTGGAGGAATGAGCAGATCGGAATGATTTGTTCCAATGGTCATGAAGGCAGCTTAAGCAGTGGCTATGGAGCTTGTGGAGCTTGTTTAGACACCGAAGGTGCCAAGGTCATCTACTGCATCCTAGGCCTTCACCAGCCATCCTGACTTTTACCCTGCCACTGGACTTCAATGCCTCTGGAAGAGAGAGTGAAGCCGATGACTTGGAGCAATTCTACCTTACTGAAATCTAATTCATGTACAAGTCAAGACATTGCCCCATAATATTATCGGTCCTCTTCAAAAACAAAGAACAAACAATAACAATATCCTAACAGAGAAGACAATGTTAAATCAAGTCAAATCATCAACCATTTACTAGATGCTTATTATTTGCCGGGCACTGTGCTAAGTTCTGATGATACAAAGAAAGGAAAAACAGTCCCTGCTATAGGTTATAAGGAATCACTGTAGTTTCCTGAACAGGGGAGCATCATAGATATGTACATTTGGATGATCACTTAGTCACTGAGTGAAGGATGGACTTGAGTTGAGGGAGACGAGATGGTGAGATCAACCAGCAGACTATTTCAATAGTCCAGGCATGAGGTGATGAGGGCCTGCACAGGGTGGTAATAGTGTTAGAGATAGGAAGGGGGCATATAAAAAAGGTGTTAATAAGTTGGATCAACAGGACTTGGCAACAGACTTATTATGTAAGAATTAAAGATCTCCCCTGCCCATTAATAGACCTCAGGTGGAGCCCATTAAGGAAAGCTTGATTAGGGAAGTCTTCTTTTGTAGGAAGGGCCACATCTTTTGTTAATTGTTAATAAGGCACTGGGTCATAAGGGTTGTGATGCCCTCCAGTTCTGAAAAGTGTATATATACTCAGAGGTGATGTTTTGCTTTGGGGCTTACTCTTTGGAAGAAGGTTTGTGTGCCAGATGAGACTGGGTAGTGATTAGAACACACCCCCACTACACACACACTACCTCCCAGCCCTCATCTGTACCCTGCCAGCTTTGAAGACCCAGATATTGGTGCTTCTCTCTTTGGGAATTATGAATGTATGTAATAGTCAGTTCTGTCTGTTGATCTGTGATGTATGTATTGCTTATGGTCAAACAGTTAGAAGCCCTGTCTGTTGGTCTTTATTTCTCTGCTTGTATTTTCTCTGTTGGTATATGTGATTAAAGAAGATTGTTGACCCCTCAAAAGTTGCTTTCCTTTTAGAAAAGCAAACCTAAGAACCTGTGCTAGCAGGCCATCTTGGATGTGTCAGGATGCTTACTACTACACTAGGAGAAAGCAATGGCATGAAAATATAGACAGGAAACAGTATTAAAGAGAACTGTGTGATTAGAAATCAAGAAACTTAAGGATTAAAAAAATACCATTAGAATTAGAGAGAATAATTTCAGTCTATAGATGGAACTTGACTGCAAAGAGATGTAGAGGACAGTACAAGAAGTGGAGACCATGATTATAAGGGGTTGTCTAGTAGAATATGTACATATAGACTCACATCCAAAATGAATACAAGGTTATTTTGGGAAGGGTGGCACTACTTGATGAAGAGATCAGGAAAAGTTTCATCTAGAAGGTAGTGCTTGAACTGAGTTTTGAAGGAAACTAGGGATTCTAAGAGGTATAGATAAGGAGAGAGTGGATCCCAGGCATGGTGGGTCATTTATGAAGAGTAACTTACTTTAACAAAGAGTACGTGAGCGGAGTAATATTTAATAAAATGGAAAAGTAGGTTAGTGTCAGGTTATCAATAGCTTTAAATGTCAAACAAAGAAAGTCAGGTGGTGCAGTGCCTTCTTCTTGTCTCTAAGATAGTTCTAAAGCTCTATACAACCATGTCCCAACCCATCTTTTGAGCTATATTAGATATTACTGATGTGATATTGGAGCTCAAGAGAGAAAGTAGGGCTAGATATACATATATATATATAAAAACAAAACCAGTGATCAGTCATGTGCATAAAGATGATGATTAAATGCATGAGAGTTGTAGAGTTTATCAAGTGAGAGAGTATATATATATATATATATATATATATATATATATATATATATATATATATATATATATATATGTATGTATATATAAAAGATCACCCAGGATAGAGTCTTGGGATGCACCCATAGGTGTGATATGGATGATGAGCCAGCAAAGAAGTCTGAGAAGGAAAAAAAAAACTAGGCTGCAAAAACCTAGAGAAGAGACAGTATCTAGGAGGAGAGAGTGATTGACAGTGTGAAATGCTTTAGAGAACAAGAAGGATGACTGAAAAACTGTAGACATAGTAGTAATACAATACATTTTTGTTGAATGAACAAATGAATGGCAGACAATTGATGCTCCACAGTTTCCTTTTTTAAGAGTTATGCTAAGAAGTCCCTTTCAAATTTTCACTGGAAAAGAAATAACACAGGCCTCCTGCCACAGGTAATTTACACCATAAGAGTGTTAGTATCATTTTCTTTACATTGTTTAAAATGAAGAAACAAAGAGCTTGCAGCATGAAACATCTTTTAAAACTTCACCGTGCTATGTCTGTAACATCATTGTTTTAGATCATCTCTAGATGCCATGGCCAGGAGCACTAACTACATTTGTGCCCATGATAAAAATATCTTTGACTACGGATCTCAGAAAATCCTCTTAAGTGACTCCACTTCTGTGCCTTTATTGACATGTACTCTTGTAACTAAAAACATGCCACGACAATTTCATGTTTTGAATTGCTGAAAGAATACATCCCAGGTTGAAATTTTTTTTTTTTTTTGCCGTTTGCCAGGATGTCAAGTTTTATTCCAGGATGAATTTTTACAGCTGGCTTTTCTCTACCTGATAATGGAGGTTTATAATGGAAATGCTGACAGATCCATCAGCAGCAGTGTGGTGAACGTCACTGTTATAATACATTGCAGCGATAGGTAACTGAAGTAAACTGAATGATTCTTGACTGAACAGAAGAAGCAATTTTGAGGGGGTGATAAAACATGCCATCTGCTTAAGAACTACATCTTTCCTCCACAGAACAGTTCAAGAATTGTGACAGAGGAGCAGGGCCAAAATAATAGCTTCTTTCAAGGTGGCTCTAAACAGCTCTAATAATATGGTATCTGGACTTTAAATGACACAGATGAAGGGTTTTTTGTTGCAGGTGTTTGCAAAGGCATACTGAAGCGAAATTCTGAAAGGATTTGGCTTCAAAATAACCTACAAACCAAACATTTGCCAAATATAATAATTAGACCCATGTATAGTAACTGAAGGGCTCTGACCAGAATGGGATAGTGATTTGGGAGATGATAGTAATGTGTGATATACAAATATTTTGGGTGAAACATAATAATCAGTTAATTGGTTTATTAAATTATAAAACCTCTGTTTGCTTGAAAGAGCAATGAAACTAACTAAATGAATGTTCTTCCCCTTTGAAGACTTCTTACATTAATTATGTTTCTGCATCACTTGCAGCAGTAATGTTAGGCAAAGGGGCCCTTTATCTATATGTGCCATAGCTACAATATATTGTGGGACAAATGATGGCACCGACTTTATGTCTACATAATTACTGAAATCTTATCCCTTTTCTGTTTGCACATCATTTTCAGTTTTTTGGAATAGTTAAACTCCATTTTACTTTTTAATAACATTTTAGAAATCATTCTGATTCAGGTAAACAGAATTTGATTGCTTTGATGGATTGAAAATGGTTAGCTCAGGCAGAGTTTATTTGATTTGTTTCTTCAGGGATTACAAAGAATAGGATTTTATCTCCGAACTGACAAAAGAGGCAGTCTCTGCATTTTTGCCTATGCAATGGCAGACCCAACGAAGCCATAGTTCTTGCACATGGGAAATATATTTGGCAGAGGTTTGCTTTTGATTCATTTTTTCAAGTTTCTTATTCTATTGTGGGGTGGGGGAGGGACTGAGCTGGGGAGATTGGCAAGCTTTGCTCTTATATATGTATGAATCTGCAAAGTAAAACAGGGAAGTAACTTGCTTTGTAGGCTGTCATTAACGCAATGAATCAGAGGGAGATCTTTTTTAAAAAAAAAACAAAACCCAACAAAACTAGTTCTTGTTAGTAATAATCAATTTAGGCAAATTCCCATTTACTAATTAAATGCAATTCAAAAGGTGGAGAGTTGATTACTTGCCAGAGATCACCTACAGAGCCCTTCCCATGGGTTTTCTGGGAGCTCCAATTCATGACCCAGATAGATTACATGTTGTTTCTGATACAGCTTTTCATTTTATCCTGGGTGACCTGACATTTGTATGGCAGGTAAGGGTCAGGAAAATGTCAATACAGAGAATAGATGTGCTACAGAACATCTCTAATGGTGGTTCATAAATGTTCCTACACAATGCAGTATACTTACTGAAGCTTAGCAAGAACGGTTTGATACTGATTCCTTAGGAAAGCATGGTTCGAGCTATTTCAGTAGCTCTTTGAAATCTGCACCTTGTGAGAAAGAGACTATATTATATGAAGTTTTTGGACTACCCTTAAGTCAGTGCCTCCACTATTCCACACAATTCAGCACCTGCCATTTATGCACAGAATTCCCCACTCTAAGAATGGGGAAATAAAGTTAAGTGGCTATGTGATCCCTCACCCTGAGTACTTGGATTAATTTTTGTATTAATTATCTGAGTAAGTGACATATCCCACAGTAAACTCATAAGTTCTACAAGAGCAGGGATCAAATTCTGTTCTTACCTTTGTTCTATTGAACCTAGCATCACACAAGACAGGAGCCTTCTTTATTAAGGCAGAATTGAATTCTCCTCTCAGGATCCTAGTTCTAGAAGGTATCTTGAAACCACAATGTCCAGTTTCCTCATTTTACCCACAGGAAGAGTATGCCTAGAGAGAGGTTAAGTACTTGTCTAAATATACACACATTTAAGCAAGAACAACTGGAATTTGAACTCCGGTCCTTCAGTTCTAAAACTGGAGATCTTTCCACTCTACCAAATTGTCTGGCAGGGAAGACAAAATACACACATAAAACCTATGTTGGATCGCACACTTGAACAAACACATAGTTCCAATTTTGCTATAAAACTATTCAAACTCCATATGTAACTGTCTTGGTAAAAATGACACATTGTTAAAATAAAGGACTGTTATACTATAATGAGGTCCTTCTGGAACTTTCAGCAACAAATAAAACCCACTGAATGGGGAATAAAACAGACTGAACATACCAAATCCCATGCTAGAGTGATCATGTAATCCAGATTGGCAGGAGTTAAGTACATTTGGGTGTCATGCAATCTGGTCTATATGTGCATGGGTAATGAATGGCTGACAGGCTTCCAGAACCCATAGAGTATGTATAAATAATGGGCTACCATTTGGGTTGCACAATGTCTCATGATCTTTTAGAGGTTCATGAATTTGGTCTTTTGAGATTTGCTAGACCCAGGGAATCTTAACAATAACCTAATCTATTCTTTGCCTACTATGATCATTTTTTTGTTTCTGAGCCATTATCTAGGTCAACACCAGCTATTAACTAAATGTGAAAGATGCCAAATTTTAAAAAAGAGAGATGGGATCCTTGGGAATACATAATAGGACGGTGCAGAATCTGTATAGATTCTGACAAGGTGAAAGCCATACTTCAAAAGGACACCTCTGTCTCATCAAAAAGCATTTATAATCTTTGGCTATGTTAGTCATTACTACTGCATTATCCTCAGATTTTCCACCTTGATGCAGCTTTCACTGATTATGAAATACCCATAAACTTTCATGTAAACACTAAAGGCAAAGGTATTCAATAATCTAAAGAAATTCTTTACTTCAACCCCTATTGTGGCCCAACGCACCCATCAATGCCAATGGGATCTATCTTGACCGAGGCCACACAGCCCTCCTCCACACATCACTTTCTATGCCCATAGTAAAACACGAGCTCCTTGAAAGAAGGATTGATTTTTTCAAACTTTCTAGCCATAGTGCCTTATAAAGTATTTGATGAATTTTAAAATTTAAGTTGAACCATGGAGAAAAGAACTACATGATTTGGAAGAAGGAGCTGCTTGTAATCAGATTTATATTTTAGGTGTGGAGGCAGGAAATGCAGAAAATCATCATTTTCCACATTGATCATAAGCATCTGGGGCCCCTTTGGACTCTGACAATGCAATCAATGCTAGACCTACTAGACAATATTTTCCAGGCAGTTAATTATCTATCTATATTTTTGTACATTTGACAACGATCAGATGTTCTAGCTAAGTATTTATAAAGTACCTACTATGTGCCAGCCACTGTGCTAAGTGCTTTTGCTGTAGTAATCTGAATTTGGTTTCCTAGATATAACCATCTGAATAGATCCTTTGATGTACCATAAACTTTACATCTTTTTCATCCTCAGCCAGAGCTATCATAGCTAATCTGCCCATCGGAAGCCTATCCTCAGACCGAATTATCTTTCCTTCAAGCAGATACAACATCTATCTTAGAGGAAAGATTTAGAAGGGCTCCTGTACCTCTGATCATATGTAAGAATGAATGAATGAATAAATGAGTGAAAAAGTATTCACTACGTGTTTGCCATATAATAAGCACTGTGGTAGAAACGACGGATCCAAAAGAACAATTGTGATAAACCCTACTGGCACAGGGCTGATACTCTAACTGGAAGACAACACATAAAAGAAAGCTCAACTGCAGTGCATAAGGAAAGGCCCAGATATCCTAAAGGATCAATGGTATAGTAGATGGCAAGGCCCAGAAGTGTTTGGATGACAAAAGTGGATCAGATGAGAGTGCTAGGGGGCCTGCAGGGAACAGAGGTAGGATAGGTGGTAGGCATTAGAAGATTTTAGAAGGCAGTAATAAGTATTCGTGGTTCTTTAGAAGGAATGGATATCTTGACTCCTATCTTCTCCAAGTCCTATAAGCAGTTAAGTAGGCTGGGTTAAACACAAGAAGCCATGTCCACAGTCACCATAGCCTAGAGAATAGTGTACAAGGCACCCAAGGGTCTAGGGACTTCTTCCAGCCATCTGACCATCACAGATGGGATCTGGGATGGCCTATAAATGGGTTCTGCAATGTCTTGAGAACTGGTAAACTATGAAACCAAGAGGCAAGGAGGGGAGGGGTAGGACATACCTGGTGATGATGGGTTTTCCTTCTGCCTAGCCATTCTTTGCTCCCTTCTTGGCAAAGCTCAAAAGACAGTTCTCAGCTTCTGGCATGAAAGGCTGGCAGTGGACCCAGATGAGTTTAGAAAACAAATTTCTGGTGAATTCAGTCAGCAGGTAGATGTTTCTACTTAGCAATATATGATTAGGAGCAATGGAGGCATTGCAATGGTGAGAGTAATCCAGGGTTGGTGTTTGACAAGTTGAGATCAAGAAAAGTGACAAAGGACTTGAGAGTACAGGATAGTATTGGAGTAAACTGGTTTATCAAGGAGTTGAGACAGGGAAAGAAGAAAAGTGTAATTAGGGCAGGAATGGTAGCCTGGGAAATAACTCAGGAATGGAGAAAATGGAGGTCATTGTGAAGAAAGAACAAGATTAGTGGTCATAAGGCATAGGGCATCATGGAATGACACAACATTGCCAGATAAAGGAATTTTACTGTCTACCACATGTTCAACATTCTCATTTTCACTCTGCTCTTACAACCACCTACCAAACATTATGTGAAAGAAATTTTACAAACAAAAACAGTCCACAGAAAAGGTGCTCTGTTTGTTTTGTGAAGAAAGATCTTTGGCATCATTTTTTTAAGGGGGTAAACCTGAGGTCTATTGCCCCTTTGAAAGGAAAGTATCTTGATTTCAAGGAAGAAGATGACATCAGCCCAAGTACAAAGCTCTGGAATTTATAGCACTTTGCTCCTAGGGAATTCACAGCTGGTGACTAATTCCTACTAAAAGTTAGACTTAGGGCAATTTCACTTGATGGCTCCATTTCCAATTTGCCGATTTTTGTAATTTAAAATAGTTAATGAGTATTGCAAGGATACTGGGGGGAAAGATCACATATATAATGATTTGAGGTCTTATTTCAGTTACATGTGAGATTTTTCTTTGCAAAAGTCAGACGGAAGAGTCATTTGATTTGTCTTTTTCATGCAAATAAACTTATGAAGAACTTTAGTGTGAAAATTATCTGTAGAATGTGTGGCATTACTGTTGCTGATCATGCCACTTAGTTTTTTTTTCTCAAATCCTGAGCTGCCTCAGTTTAACTACCACAAAGAAACTGAGACAGTGAGGTAAAATGATCTCAACATATACTTCAGCAGACATTTATAAAGGCATAGTGCTAGGTGCTAAGAATATCAGGATGAAAATGTTAGTGCCCTCCTTCCAGGGGTTTATATTCTATTGGACTAAAAATAGCACAAACTAACAAAGATTTTTGTGAGCCAAGGGTATTTTATCTTCCTTCACCAATACTCATTAATACCTTAAAAATGAGGCAGACGATCTCAGGGAGGAATAATCTTAAGAAGTGCAACATGCATGCCATTGATCAATTTTCCCATTTAAATTAATATTCTTACTGGACTCTGGTATTCCTTCTTTTGGCTCTGTACTGACTGTATTAGGATCAAGGGTTCATGGGCTTGTGCTAATACGCATTACTGTATTAGAAGTGTTTTATGGTTAGGTTAGTCCTTCAACTACACCCAGGTCAAGGATCAAGAATGATATCTTTATGTTTCTCATGACAAGTTGATGGGCTCAGGTGTTCTCCTGGTGAGCAATGGGCTGCACAGTTTGATGCATGTCTTAATGAACTTCCCTTCCTCCCAAACCCAGGCTGATTAAATCGCCACTTATTCTTTGAAGGTAAGTTTTTAGGAAATGAAGAGGTAAGCATGGGCAATCATGCTTCATTTAGCCTCAAGGTTTCAACCATGATTTTGGCAGCACATTTGACCTGTTAACTTTGCTCACTATTAAGCCAGTTATTAGATGAACCAGAGAACTGAAAGAATAGATCCAGATACTTCCTAAATTGGAAGACCAGTTTCTGAGTGAAAGAGAGTAATAGCTATCATTAACCCTAATAAAGGTGATTATAGAGCTTGGATTATCTATGCCCTAATGCAAACACCTCCATTAGCCCTTTATGTTCCTATTGGGATAATCTATGGATACTATATTCATACCTAGGACTCTTAAGTGAAGACTGCTGTTGATGACGAGCATCAAAAGCTTCAGAGAAGTCCTTCAGGACCTAAAGCTAAAAGGCATCTGTTTCCTTCCTTCCTCCCTCCCTTTCATCCTTCCTTTAATATCTTCAGTTTTTACATCACAGATGTTTCTAGATATGCTTCCTCTCTCTCCAACATACCCTGTGAGCCTTCCATTATAAAAGAGAAAGGCGATTATGCAAAACTAACCAGTATAGTGAACTTGACTTATAACATATGCAGCATTATAAACCTAGAGATCCTATCTTTCCATTGAAATGAAGGAGGTCCATTTCCTCATCTCTTTCTCTGGGCCAAGATTGGTCATTACAGTAATATAATGTTGGAATTCATTTTAGAATTCTTTTTATTATATTCTTGTAGTCACTATGTACATTATTTTTCTGGTTATGCTTACTCTGCATCATTTGTTTCAGTTTTCCCCATGTTTCTCTGAATTCCTCACGTTCATAATTTCTTATGGCACAATAATAGTGTGTTCAGTCATTTCAGTTTTGTCCTACTCTTTGTGACCCCATTTGCAGCTCTCTTGGCAAAGATTTTGGAGTGGTTTGCCATTTCCTTCTCTGGCTCATTTTACAGATAAAGAGACTGAGGCAAACAGGATTAAGTGACTTGCTCAGGGTCGCACAGCAGTAAGTTGCCTGAGGTCAGATTTGAACTCATTTAGATGAGTCTTCCTGACTCTAGGCACGGCACTCTATCCACTGCACCACCTAGCTGCCCTATAGCACTTTAAGTTTTAGATAGTAAGACATATATGTGTGTATATATATTATATATATAATATATGATAGTAAGACATATATAATACACAAATATATATATACATACACACATAAATATGTATGCATACATATATATACATATATACATACATATATGTGTATATATATATATATACATTTGATCATCACAACAACCTTGTGAAGTAAGTGCTATTATTATACAGATGAGAAAACTGAGATGAGAGAGGTTAATTGACTTATAGCTAAGTAAGTTTCTGAGGCTGGAAACTCGGGTCTTCCTGATTCCAAGTCCAGCCCCCTGGCCACTGAACTGCCAAGGTGTCTCCATTACATTTGGTTATCACAAATTTTCAACTGTTTTTCAAGAGACAGGCACTAACTTTGTTTCCAGGCTTTTCATATCATATATGCACACACACACCCACACCCACACACCCCCCCCATACACACACACTGCTATAAAGAGGTGATTTCTTACTGTCCTTAATATTGAGATATATAAAGGATGTTGATTGCTTAACAACCTAGCACAAACTCCATTATCCATCAGTCAATAAGCATTTATTAAGTTCCTATTATGTGTCAGGAATTGATCTAAGCACTAGAGATACAAAGAAAAGCAGAAGACAGTCCTTACTTTCAAAAAGCTTACAGTCAATAGGGGAGACAAGATACATACATACATACATACATACATATATATATATACACACACACACATACATATAAATATGCAAACATGTAGCATCAATTGAGGATAATCAATGGAGGGAAGGCATTAGAATTAAGGGGTTGAGAAAGGCTTCTTGCAGAAGGTAGAAATTCAGCTGAAACTTGAAGGAAGTTAGGGAAGCAAGGAGACAAGCGTGGACAACAGCCAGTGAAATCTCTTAGAGTCGAACATTATTCACAATCTGGACCTGTGACAATAGCGAACACAGTAAGGAATACATCTTTATTGCTAGTATCTGTTAAAAGTTAAATTGGTGGCTAATGAGCTAAGTTCACTTGTATTTTTATTACTCATAGATTTAACTTTATAGGGCTGTATGAGTTCATTTATTAAGTCAGTTCAGTTGGAGTAGCGTCCTTGAACTATGCTCCTTAAGGCCAAAAACACATTTCTTTGTTTAATTCAGAGAAGGTGAGATTTTGGTCATATTGATTTGCAAGCTTAATCCAAGACTTACTGGTTTGATGATAGAGGGGAATGTATAAATGTAGAGAGGGAACAGGAACATAGACAATAGAAGTAAGTTGGTGATATGTAAAAGCAAAGAGGAATCTAGATTTGCCTCTGGAATGCAGTATACTAGATGCATTTTACGAAAGTAGCCACTAGATAGCAGAATGAGTATGGGAGTCATGCTTGCTTCCTAAGCAAAGGAAAGATAAACTATTCCTCATAACCCCAGACTACCGTGTGGATGACCGTGTTCAGCTGGTATGAATGTCTTCCTGCGGAGAGATGTTTTTCTATTCTTATTCGATACAAATATTTCTTGCTAGTCTTATCACAGTGTGTTGTTGCTGTTTTCTTATGGCACAAGAGAAGTTCGTTTGGTAATGCTATGATCGAACCTTGACTTTTATTATGAAGAAATATTTTTAATGATGTAAATGAGCAAGGGATGCCAAAAAAACAGGCATAAAAAGCAAGTGTTTCCCATACTGTGTCATAGCATTCACAATCTGGTTTCCTTAATGATGACAAGAGTCGTCTCTATCAGATTTGGTCAGGAGTTCCACTTATTTAATTGAATACTTCCAGATGTATAACATGACTCAGGAGTTTGATGGTGAAGATTAATATTTTGGGGCACCCAATCCATCTTAGCTTGAAATGTTAGATTTGTATTCCTAATAGTATGGAAATTTTTAAAGTATGAGTGGTTTTAAAGAAATTTAAAAAAACAGACTCTAATTTTTAAAATCTCTTACCTCTATCACTGACAATTTCAAGACCTTTGGTTTTATAGGAAAAGAAGTCCATTTTATCTTCCTCTTATGGCTAAATGAATGGGAGAAATGAACTCTAGAATTGTAGAACCTAAGGGTTGGAAGGAACTTTAAAGGTTAACTTGTTTAATTTATACCAGGAGTATGAGTGAACTCTTTCTACCAAATCTCAGTAAAAAAAAATATCATCTAGTCTCTGTTTGAACACCTCCAAAAGTAGAGGAATCATTAACTACTGAAATTTTATAGTTCATTGTGGGAAAACTCCAAATACTAGGAAGTTTGAGCTAAAATTAGCCTCCCTATAATTTAGACTCATTGGATAAATTTAATTGTATATGTGATAACTCTATAATGATTTAAATTTTCCAAAGCACTTCAAAACAACCATTCAATGTGTCTGGATACTGTTGGAAATAAAAAGAAGCCAAAACTGAAATTCCTGCCCTCAAGGAGCTTCTCATTGAGAAGAACAGTCATAAAAATTAAAAACAGCTAAAAGATAAAAGAATTAAAAAAGAAACATCAGTGATAATGAAAGGAAATTTTAAAGTCCCAACAGTAAAATAATATTAAAAGAAATCTTCATTATTTTAGCATATTGTTTCACTACACTTGCATATACTATAATTCTGTCTTGTAATGATGGAACACACACACACACACACACACACAGACACACACACACACACGGATTACCTCTTCCTCCTGAAAAAAAAAAAAACCAAAAAACAACCCAGCTCAAGTCACCCAAGAGAGGCCTATTTACAAAATAAATATAAAGGATCATTCTAATCTTTTCAATCTCTAAGATGCAGCTTTTGGAAAGCGCCTTCCTGTCTTTATCTAATTAAAGTACTAAAAATGTCAGAGTCTAAATGTTCTGTGTTGACCTCTCATACATACTGTCCAGAGTTTAGTAAAATACCTTAAAATTAGTTTTCTATAAACACTATCCATATTTAAGGTGTTGAATTTTCTCTTTCAATATAGTTTTCCTTTCCCCAGTACCTGAGAATTTCAGTAAAAAATTAGTACTTGTTGATTAATAAAGTTTAAAAAAATTTCTATGAAGTAGCCTGGCAATCTAGACCCAAGTCTACCTTATGGTGACCTCCTTTACATACTCTTAAGTTCCACCTAAACATGACTAGTCACTTTCCCCTCTACATATCCTCCATTTTCCCTGCTACATACCCTAAGCCTGGAGTGCCATCCTTGCTATTGCTGTCTCCACTTATTGGAAGACAGAAAACTTCTACTGCCTTGGAGTGTGGACTGGAAAGAAGCAATAACCAAATAGGGCCAGAAGAATTGATATATGAATATGCCACCCTGAATTTTCTCTAATCCACTTCTAACAACATAGAACTTGATTCTGAGATCCCAGTTAGGGAATAACTCCTACTGGATCCACTGGGGGATAAATAAGATAGAGTCTTTCAAAATCTGGCCCAAGTGATAGAAGGCATCTTTGACCCAAAGACGTGTGATACAAAGAAAATTCTAATTGCTACAGCTAAGTAATTAGAAGCCCCAAACTCTAAATCATAGTTCTCCTAACCCCTTTAATTATGTACACAATTAAGTAGGTGACTCATGCGTTCTCTGCCCAGGATGAACACATTTAATGTCTTATAATAGTTACAAGTTTCAAGCTGATTTATCATGATTTTGTTTGGTCAGATGGTTTTGGTGTCATTCTAATGTATTTTGTAGTTACATATTTGCTATGAACAAACAATGCCTTTCCCAGGTAGTGTGTGGGAAAGGACTTGCTGCAAGATTTGTTTACAATTCTTTTAGACTTCTCGAAAATCAAACAATATTATGTACATTTTTAAAAGTAGCTGCACTCAAATAAATCTTAAGCAATCTTCTTACAATCTTTCCTTCACTACAGGGATTATTTATTGACAATAAATTAGTTGCTTGGAATGCTACTAAAAATATACCACTTATTTTCTTGAAGAAAAGTATACTCCCTTTTGAAGTCATTTTTAAAAGAAAGCTAAATGGATATTGTTGACCAAGCTCTTTTTTTATATCAAACTGTAATAGCCACAAATTCGATTCAATTCGACAAGCCCTACCATGTGGCGTCGTAGTGCTAGGCTACTTTGGGGACACAAAGATATTGGGAATACCTTTAAGTGATAAATATCCTCAAGACCCTTATTTTCAAATGTGAAAGAATATAAAATATTCATATAAGTAAATGCAAAATATGTAAAAATTAAATGCAAAATATTAAGGGGAAAAAATTAGCACTAACTCAGACATGACCTCATGAAAGTAACATCTGAGCTGAGTCTTGAAGGTGGTTAAGAATTCCAAAGGCAGAGGGGAAGAGGGAGAGAGTTTATGACATAGTTATGACTACAATTTTATAACAAAAACTTAGTATTTTATATTTATTTACAGGAGCTAAAGACAACAAGCATATGATACTATGCATATGATACTATGTACACATGTGATAGAACATATGATATAACATATGATACTATGCAAAGCACTGAAGAGAAACTTAAGTAAAAAATATGGACTTCCATGTCTAAGAATTTAAATGAGCTGTTGAGTCCAAGCTTGACAATTTCAATTCTATTTGATTTAATTGTATTCGGCAAAAATCTACGAAGCATCTAGGAATAAACACCTGTAGTTGCTGCAAGGGATATAAAGACAATAACAACAAAATAAAACATTCCTACAGTTCCTGCCCTCAAGAGGCTTATATTCAACTGGGGACTTTCTTGAAGTGGGTATGTTGGAAGGCCTAACCTAAAAAGGTAAAGGTCTCCCACTGAATCTTGGGCCATCTCCAGTCATCCTGATGAATGTCTGGTCACCGGACCCAGATGGCTCAGGAGGAGAAAGTGAGGTTGGTGACCTGCACAGCCCTCCCTCCCTCAAAACAAAGTCAAGTGCAAGTCATGTCATCATTTCTCTGATGTCATGGTCTTCTTTGAAAACAAAGGAGGAACACAGCCACAATTCTACTGGGGAACACAATACATACACATAAAAGTAAATAGAAGATAACTGGAGAAAGGAGAGGGAGAATGAGGGAAGGCTTTCAATAAGAAGTGACACCTGAAATGAGCCTTAAGGGAAGTTAGGGATTCTCCAATAAGAGGGTAGTGTGTTCCAGATGGGGAGGATGGGTTGTTTAAAGGACTAAAATAGGAAGATGGAATGTTTAGTTCAGAGAAAGTCATTAGGGACAGTTTGACTGAAAGGAGAGTGTGTGAAAGGGAATGGTATGAATCTAACCTGGAAAGGTAGGCTGGAGCCAGAATCTAGAGGATTTTAAATGCCAAATACAAGAAGTTAAATTTTATTCTAGATGCAATAGGGAGTCACCGAAGATTCTTAAACTGGGAAGTAACATGGACAGATTTGTGTTTTAGGGAGGTTATGTTTGACAGGTACATGGAGGCAGGTTTCATGTATACTGAAATGCAGACACTAATTAGGAGGTTACTGAAATAATCCAGGCAAGACTTGACTGCTTCTCTATGCTTTCCCAATCTTACCTTTCTTGACTTATTGCATATCCTACTCTGTGCCCTTCCTGTGTTCTGTGTTTTTCATCTTCCATTTGCTTGCTCTTACCTGTTCCTATGCCTAAAATTTCCTCTTCTACCATTTTGATCTGTGAAGATTCCACATATTCTTTAAAGCTCACTTTAAATGCAACTTACTGCTATCTTTATAATGATCCCTCCAATCATTGATTATTCCTTTATCTAATCTTATAGTACCCTGTATTTTCTTACACAATTATTATATTTAAATTTATATTATAGCTATTTATATCCCCCTCCTTTCACTTAATAGATTGTATAATTGTTGAGGTCAGAGATGGCCTCACTTATCTTTGTATCTCCCTGCCCCCAGTATCTAGGGGAGTTAATTTTGAGTTGCATTCATTACATGTGGCAGATGCACAACCAATATTTACTGTATAAATGTTTGGAGGGAGCGCATCATTTCAAACACAAAAGATAAGATGGTAGAGTTTATACACTCTTTCTAAATGGAAAAGAAAATTTGACAAAGGAAAACAGAGGAGCAAAGAAAGATGAATGGGGCAGTACAACTAAGTGAAAGATGGAAGCTCAAAAGTGAGGATTTGAAGGGAGCACTGAAAGCCATGAGTTGATTGGGAGATACAAGAGCAAACCACTTCTTTCTTCATCAGAGATTTATAGGGCTTCCACTTCTTTTTCTCCTACAGAGACTTTCAACAGAGAAAGAAAAAGTTAGGTAGCATTTTGCTTTTTCAATGGGTTTGAGCTCTTGAGTCCAGGTACAAGTTCTACCACTGAAGATGGCAAACACTGAATGCCTTTTCATCCCATATTATTCCGGTCCATGTCTTTCTGCAAATCTTGCAGAGAAGATATACTCAGTATACTGAAATGAAAGCCTGCCTTTTAATGGTTAATGGTTATTTGTACAGCAGAGGCATGATCTGGTGATAATTCGGAATCTCTGCATGGGAGACGAAGGGAATTAGATTTCTTCTGGTGTCGTTGCTACTGTAGGCTTCCACAATGATGAAAGTGAACATGCCAAAGCATGTTGTGACAACATCTATCGAAGTGTTTCAAATGGCGAAGACAAAAGGGTTGCCAAAAATCACTTCAAACTGAGGGTAGAGCCAAGATGGTGGAATAAACGCAGGGACTTCTCTAAGTTCTTCCCCAGTGCCCTCAAAATACCTGTTAAAATGACTGTAAACAAATTGTAGAGCTACAGAACCCACAAAATGACAAAATGAAACAAATCCCCAGCCCAAGACAACCTGAAAAGTCAACAGGAAGGGTCTTTTGCGCTGGGCTGAGAGTGGAGCATTCTTGATGAAAAAACCAGAGCTGGATAGAAAAAAATGAACAATGAATACATGTAACATATGAGCCACCATATTTTGGCAAACTGTATTTGGGAGGCTATTTTATAGAAACTAACTTGTATTTTCAAATGATGATACATAATTCTTTTTAAAAAAACAAAATCTACTTAATATTGTAAAGAGTAAGATACAGTATGGACCATGTTTCCCAAAACATAATGATTGTACATTTCAAAAATCTCTTAATTGCATTGCCTATTACTTTTTAGTCTTATCCCACTAATTATCATTATCAAAGGGTTTGCTAGACTGCAAAAGAGGATCTCAAGAAACCAACTAACCTTCATTCATTTATATATTCATTTAATAAGAATTTATGAAACTTTTCTGTGTGTTCAGTACTAAGGAATGCTATGCAATAGTGGTTCTTTATACTGTTATATGAGGCATAGGTAAGAAGTAGAAGGCATTACCTTTGCCTTCGAGAAATTACTTAGGTATGCTCAATGAATGAAGCAAGCCACTAGAATAGGGAGGGAGTGGACTCAAAACTTTCTAATATGAATCTTAGTAAAAAAAAGGTCTGGGGATGTGATCATGGTCTTCATGTGGTTAAAGGGTCAAGTGTACATATGCTTCTTGGCCTCAGTGGTCACAAATAGGACCAATGAGGGAGGGAGAGAGTTATAGGGAGAAAAATTCTGCCTTAATAATATAAGGGGAGACTTTCTAACAATGAGAGATGTTCAAAAATGGAATGGACTGTCTCATGACATAATGAATTCTCCATCCCTGGAGCCATTTGAGGACAGGCTGGATGATTTCTTGTTGGGGATCTTGTCAATGAGCTCTATGCTTCCAGTTAGGAAGGCATTAGATGCCTTCTAAGATCCATTTCCATTCTCAGTTTTCTTTCCAAAGAATATCTTTCAATTTGTATAGGGGAACATCTACATCTATGAGGTCATAGACAATCTCATTCTCTACCACCCAACCTTTTTTGAGACAATCAAAGAGAAGTTATTTGCCCAGGGTCACATAGTAAGGGTCTGAATCTGGATTTGAACTCAGGTCCTTCTGATGTCAGGGTCAGTGCTCTATTCACTGTGCCACCTAGCTGATCCTCATTCTCTTCCCTTTAAGAAGCTAGCTACAATCACTTGAAGAGAGAGATATAAGGTCACTTGTAAAAAGTGAGAGGAATATTTAACGATTTTGAGAGTTCAAATTGATTGTAATTCTTTTGTTTAGGATCCTTTCAGCTTACTAATAGTTAGCATTTCGATAGCCATTGTGGTATAATGTATATGTGATGGTCCTATAAGCAGGGGAAACTTAGGCTCCAATTCTGCCTCTCTGCTCCTTCATCTGTAAAATGAGGATAGTAAATGCTTTGTTTCATGGGGCTCTTGTGAGGCTCAAAGGAGATAATGCCTGAAATTCGCTTTAAAAACCTTAGAGGGTTACATAAATATCAATTATAATTTTGCTGTGGAAAATGTCGGACATCTGCTCAGTAGCCTTCCTGAAACTAAGCAACTGCAACAATTTCTGGATAGATAATGTGCTATTTTTATGATAATTATGTGCTGCAGGTTTATTAGCATCAAGCTTGATGTAGCAATTAATGAAACAATAATACTACTTTGTACCTTGCATTCCAAGGTATTGATGAGTATTAAATATTTTCTGTCCAGAGTGGGCTTATTCACTGACCTCTTCAGTGTGAAGGCTGTTGCTCTTTCTAGTTTTCAGTAGAATAAACTGAGACCCCATGCTGCATTGTAAATGTAGTGTACTGTACCAAATGTGAAGAAGTTCAATTGTTTTCAGTTGTGTCTGACTCTCTGTGTCCCCATTTGGGGTTCTCCTGGCAAAGATATTGGATTGAATTGCCATTTCCTTCTCCAGCTCCTTTTACAAATGAGGAAACTGAGGCAAACAGGGTTAAGTGAATTGCCCATGATTATATAACTAGTACATGTCTGAAGTCAGAGTTGAACTCAGTTAGATGAGTTTTTCTGACTTTAGGCCCAGCACTCTATCTACTGTGCCACCTAGCTGCCCCCCTTCAACTTGCTGATAATATACAGTACATAGGGCAGAGTACTGTAAGGCAAATTTGACTCCTTGTTCTAATCGTGAGAGACAAGCTCAAAAATGGATCCAAAACAATTTTCCTTGAAAGAAAATTCTATGGAATGAAAAAGAATCTTTTTTTTACATGAAATGGATTTGTCTCAGAATCCTGATGGCTCTGGCAATAGTAGGGGTTGGGGCCGGAATATGTGCTCTCCTCCCTGCTAGGACAGAAGGCACCTCAACAATCCTTTCTACTTTTTACCACTCTTACTCATGATAACTTAAGTTGAAAATAGTATAACTTCCTATTACAACATCTCTTTAACCTGGCTATAGGAGAAGTTTTGGTATACACACACATATACATATATGTATATATATGCTTACATGAACATATGTATAGATACATAGATACATGTGTATTATATATGTATATACACACACACAGATTTTTGTGCTAAAAGAGACTGAAGTATACAGTTCAATACCACATAAAGAGGAGAGATTGTCAGAGCATTTTGGAGCAAAATGGAAGAAACCAAGTACATTTTAACATTCAAAAAATGCTTCATGGTATTTTGGATACATAGATTGTTTTCATATTTAATATGCTAGAGAAGAACATGTAAGTATCACATTTTTTTCTTGTGGGTTTCTCACTATCTGTGTGACCCTGGTTAAATGATTTCACCTCTGTGGAGCTCAAGCTCCTAATATGCAAAATAAAGGGTTTGAATTGGATGATCTCTAAGTGGATTCCCATGTCCTTCACTTAGGACATCAGAGTCTCTTAGAATATAATTTGAAAAATGTTATCCTAAGACAGCAGTTCTCAAAGTGTGCTCTGAGGACCCCTGGGGATCCCACAGACCCTTTTAGTGAGTTCACAAAGTCAAAGCCAATTTTGCAATAGTATACTAAGATGTTTTAATTTCGAATCTAGGAAACATTGACAGATAAGAGCCATGTAAATAAAAGCTATTTGGAATCCTCAATAATTTTTAGGACTGTAAAGGGTCCCTGAGACCAAAGTTTAAGAAACTCTGCCTCAAGAGATATAAGTGGTATGCATTCTAGAAAAGGATGACCATTTCTTCCCAAAGAAACCAACTTTCCCTTACTGGTCAAGTAGCAGTTCAGTTTATCGTGACCTTTCCCTTCTGAGCTCAATGTTTAAATGTAATATATGGGTCCATCCTTAACGGAATGGAGCAATCTTCTGTGATTACAGAATAGCACTACTTGGTCAGTGTTCAGTTCTTTGGTTTACTGGCAGGGGTGTAGTAGTATCTCTTTTTCAGGAGGAGAGAAACTGTTTCTTCACACTTCCATCTGTGCTGTAGTCCATTTTAGGTGGGACAAGGAAAAGAATTTTTGCCTCTTTTGAACGATCCTGGTTTCATCCACAGGCCAGCTGGCTGTTTCTGATTTTTTTAAAGGGAATAAAAGGCTTGATGCAGTCTGTCTGTGATGGTCTGTATTCTGCCTCTCTGCCAAGGGCTTAAAAGTGGTAGCATCTGCATCCAGGGTTGTCTCGGGCATTCAGGCTCTTGGATAACAAGATAAAGGGCAAATGCTGAAGCTTTTTGTGCCAAGAATAGGAAGAGAACCGGAGCCAAGAAGATCAAGCCAGTGCTGCAGAAGGTGGCTAAATGGGCCCATTAACCTCCATCAGTGCCCAAGGATCTGTGCCAACGATCTGCTTTGACAGAAAAAAATAAGAGTCCGTTGTCTCCACAAGCCATAAAATGGGTGCACGATAAATAAATGGAGAAGGCTTTCCTTTGTGGGGTAGGAAGGACAAGCCTCAGAGCCAGAATCAGGTATTCCTAAACTGATGGAATGCATGGCTGGCTGTGCCGAGGACTCTAGAGGAAGCAGACAAACGCAGTTCCCTCTCCTTCTGGTAGCAATCTTGGGAGTCTGCCCATTCAGATATAGATAGTGTTATGTATCATGACTGTCCGGGAGTCAGTTTAATTTGAGTGCCTATCTTTTGAGAAAAGTTTCCATGTTTCATGTTACCGGCACCCAGGAGCTACTTCTAGTTTTCTGCTCTCTCTCTCAGGTTTGTTGGCCTCTTTCCTTGGATTGACTGGCATTGAATTGTAGTTGTCACCTGTTGAATGATGGATATACTGCCTTTGTCCAGAAGAAAGTTTCGGGGTAGCAGTTAGTTGTATATGCTATGTGTCCATTGGCAGACATGGTGGAATTCAAAAAAAGAAGGGAATAAGTATTTATTAAGCTCCTACTATTTGCCAGGCATTGTGGTAAGAGCTTTACAAATAGTATCTTATTTGACCCTTCATGAGAGCCCTGTGAGGTAAGTGCTATTTTTATCTCATTTTATGGTTAAGGAAACTGAGGCAGACAGAGTTGCTCAGGATCAAACAGCTAGCAAGTGTGTGAGATAGGATTTGAACTCCAGTCTTCTGGACTCCAGGTCCAGTAGTCTATTCATTATACCACCTAGCTGCCTCACTAGGATTAGACTGAGAACCAAGAGACTCTGGTCTATGCTTGACTCAGACATTAGCTAGCAATGGCATCTCCAGCAAGTCAATTCACTTCCCTGTCACAGAGTTAATAAGCATTAATTAAATACCCACTATGTATAGGGTGCTGAGGACAGAAAGGCCAAAATCCCTGAGGATAAGGATTGCCAGAGAAAATAGCATGTATACATACAAGTAGATATACACATATAAATATATGATATCATATGTACATATATCTGTATATATACACACACTATAGGAATATATAGCATAAATATCTAAACACGTTATATGTACGCATGCATATGTATATACACATATTATATACATGCATGTATACATGCATATGTGTGTACCTACATATTATATGCATCTATGTATTTGTGTATAGACACACAGTATATGAATATATGCTGTCCTTTGCATTTAGCACTTAGCACAGTACCTAGAATATAAAAAATGCTTGATAAATGCTTGTAGATTGAATGAAAAACAAAGGCTATATCATAGGATGGTAGACAGGAAATTGGAAGTGACATTAGCAGCCCTCAGTTGACAGAAGGGGACTAATGTAAATTAAGTCTGGAAAAGTAAGCTAGATCCAAAGTGTGAAGGGTAATTAAATGACAACGGGAGTTATATTTGATCCTAGAGGGAAGAGGACATCACTAGCTTTTTGAGCAGGTTTTGTCAAACTCTAGCTTCAGGAAAAGAACAATGAGCTGGGAATCTGGGAGGTTAATTAGCAAGTTATTGCAATAATCTGAGAAAGATTATGAGGGCTTGAACTAGGATGGTGGCCTTAAGTGGAAGGAAAGGGACTGAAACGAGAAATATTATGGAGATAGAATCAGTAACACTTGGCAACTAGTTGGATATGGAGGGATAAAGTAGGGGATAGCTGAAATTGTGGATTTTGGTGACTGGAAGGATGCTGGTGGCTTCTGCAGAAATGGGGTATTTGGGAAGAGGAATGTATTTGGGGAAAAGGTGAATGGTAATTCTAAGGCCTCCTTTCAGATCCAATGCATCGTGATGACATAATTCTACCAAAAAATCATTCTGCTAGAGAAGTCCCTATCCTGTTTGATGGCATATTAGCACATTACTTAAGTTTTTTTTTTAAAATAGAGCTGTTTAATAGGAACAAAGATGACAAATAAAGCAATAGTTGACATTTTAGTCCTTTGAGGTTTGCAAATCACTTTATATACATTATCTCCTTTTATCCTCTAAACAATCCTAGATGAAGAAACCAAGCTTAGAGAGGTTATACAGGGCTATTTGGACAATTAGTGTCAACGCTGTGATTTGAACCTAAATCTTCCTGATCCCAAATACCGTGTACTAAAAGCTTTCCAACAGGAGTTACACCCCTCCACTCCTCATCCTGCCCCACTCCCACCCAAATCTGCAAAAGTTTCAGTAAAACTAGAATTGTTGACTGTGGCTTTTCACCACAGACACCCAAATAAACTCAAATTCTACATTTAATTTTATTGAGCAATTGCTTGCAAATGTCCTTCCAAAGAAGAAAAGCCTATGCCAAGAACCTTGATTTGGCTCTTTGAAGAACATACTCCTACTGTCTTTGAATAAGTTTTTTCTTAAGAGATAATATTTATGATCTGTTCTGGCCCTTGAACTATTTTTCTAATAACTGAAGCTGAAAAGTGACTGGGGAGAAAAAAGAAACTTTAACAATCATCTTAACAGGAAGCAATTTGATTCTCAACCAAGTATAGGACAACCACAACATTCTAGGCCTGGGAGGGAATGTAAGAGTTCATTGAGCACTTCTCCACCCTTTCCTGGCAAAGGCTAATAACCGTCATAACACTAATAATAGTAACTTATTTTTCTGCAACATTACTTTATTACAAATTGCTTTATTTACAGCAACTCGGTGAAGCGGGCGGTTTAGGTATTATTATCCCCATTTTATAGGTAAGGAATTAAATGTCAGAGGAATGCTCTACTTTAACTAGGGTTACACTTTAAATAAGTTACCCGGCTGGAATATAGATCTGCAAGGGACCTTAGAAATTGGTTTCAGCCCTTCTTGTTCTGCAGATAGGGAAACTGAGACCCAGAAAAGTGAAATATTGCCTAAAAGTTTACACAAGTAATGAGAAAAGGGTCTTCCTCTCCCAGGGTGATTCTTTTCTGAAGGTCAACTTGGTCGTCTTTTGGCTCAGTTCTTACCTACCCTTTAATTACTGAATGGGCATTGCCTTAGACAAACTGAAACCTGAGAAAGACCTTAACTTTAAAAGGCCAAGGTCTCCCACTGCATTCAGGGCCAAAAACAGTCTTCTTAACCTATGTCTTGCCACTGAACTCCAATGACTACGGAGGAGAGAGTCAGTCAAGACATCACTCTTGGAGTCAAGGCATCATTGGTCCCGTTGGAGAATGAAGGATGAACAACGCAGATAGTTAAGGGCAGAGTTTGGGATTCAAATTCAGTTCCTCCGACTCCAAATCTGATGTTCTTTTACCTATACCACACTGCTTCATAGGTGAATTCACCTTCTTCTAGGGGTAATTAAAATTTAGAATTTCTTTTAGAAAGGAATTTTGTAAGGCTTATTGGAAAACTATTGTGGTGTAGTGGCAAATTTTGGAATCAGGATACTTAAATTCTAAGTTCATCCCTAGCATTCGCAAGCTACATTACCTTGGCCAAATCATGTCATCTATGGGCTTCAGTTTTGCTATAGTGATGGTGAAAGATTTGGATTAGATGATTTCCAAGATGTCCTCCAACTTTAGGGGTCTTATATCCTATGAACCACTAAAAGATGGTTTCCTAGACTCTGAGAATTGGAAGGGACTTTAGAAGCCTTCTAATATAACTTATACATGAGCAAGAACTCCCATATGACACAGATAACAAGTGACCATCCAGCCTTTGTTTGAAGACTTCTAGTTAAGTGGGGAGCCTTCTTTGTCTTGAAACAAGTCATTTTGATTTTGGATAGGTTTAATTATGAGGGAGTTGTTCCTTACATGGAGCATCTATCTCTGCAACTCCACCTACTGCTCCAAATTCTGCCCTCAGTCCAGAACTGGCACTCTGGACTGCCACATTACAGCAGCAACTGATTGGATTTGAAAATATGGTTATCAAATCAAATGTTTTCTCGGGGTTCAACCCTCAGTTCTTTCAACTAATCCTTGTATGATTTGATCTTGAGACCCTTTACTTTCTCAGTTACCCTTCCTCTGGACATTTTCTAGTATTCTTCCTTAAACTATGTCCCCTAGACTACTGCTTATTGGTCTGACCAAGGCAGAGCACAGTGGGACTCTCACTTCTCTAGTCACAGACACTGCCTTTCTTAATGCTTCTAAAGTCATTTTAGCTTTCTTGTTTGCCTCTTTTATTTTTTTGGTTATGGTATCACACTGTTGACTCACATATAGCTTGCTGTCAACCAGGTCTAATTTTAACTCCTTATTGTCAGGAAATTATTCCTTGTATCTGGTATAGTTTTCCTCATACTCTGGAACAACTTCTTAAACAGTGATAACTTTTGTTGGAACTCTGACTAAACAAGACCTCATTTTTGAAAACCACCTTGTAAGTTAAATGAGCTCAATACTAATCCCTTCAGGGATTCTGAGAAAGGTACTGAACAAGGTTTCTCTGGGTAGACAAAAACTATATTTGAGTCATATTTAAAAAGGGATACAAACTCTATTGGCAGGGGTGGTTAACTAATCACTTAGGAAATACCATTCTCGGCTAACTTAGAAACCGCTCTCCAACAGTCAGGACTTGGACCATCCACAATTTCTGCTTTATATTATGACTAATGAAAGTCAAAGATGCATTTATCTAATAATACATCTAATAATAGCATACTAAGGAAGGCAAGAGTTAGCCAGGCCTCTGGGTACAGAATGATTGAAAGCTTTATATTTCTAAACTTCTGGACCTGGGGTCCTTCAGAATCGTGGTTCTTAGCATTCATTCATTTTCCAACGGATAGGAGGCATAATTCTGATGGTATCTGTCACTCTTACCTGGGACTGCTTTATGTTCTTTGAATATAGTCACAAAACTCAATATCTTTCCAAGCATAAACATGCAAGAAATTTATATTCTTAGTTACTGAGCAGGCAGAATGAACAGTGTCATAGGAGAAAAAGTTTATAACTTTAAGAATTGGCTCTGCTTCCTAACTGGAGATGTGCTAATTTAGGAATGAAAGAATTCTTTGGCTTCTTAAATCTCAGATTATGTTATGTATCTGAACTTCAGGTTTGTAACAATGAAACCTAAACACTTTCATAAGTATACATGTACATACACACACAGTTATTCCCTCTATTTTACTTCTGGTGAATTTTAAGTTGAGTAACAGTGTTGAAGCTGCAGATGATGTTAGAGATCATCTAATCAACTCTCATTTTACTGATGAGGAAACTGAGGCATTCACAACTAACTATCCTGTTTGTGTTAACAATCTTTTTTATGTTTGACTATATTAAATATTGCAAAGAGAATGTGCTGTATGCTTTTTTGCATAAAGCTTAAAAGTGTGTGTGTGTGTGTGTGTGTGTGTGTGTGTGTGTGTTTTTTAAGGTTGAATTTTGGAACTTGACTGACTACTTGGGGGTGTGGTTGACCTCCAGGTTAACCCATGATGCCTTTGCTCTATGTTGACTGACACAATATTGAATTTCAATACTGGCATGCATAATGCCTATGGGTGCCACAGAGAAACAATCAGAATTCCTCTCTCCATGAACTCGTTTCCCCAAAATTGAAAGCCTGAGGTGTCTTGACATCTACAAGAAAAGTTAGGATGCCTTTAATAGCTTTGATTTTGACCCCATTCCTATAAATTATGCAAAACATGTCACTCACATGAACAGCCCAGAATAGCCGTTGCCAGCTGTAATATAAAGAATGATACCACGGAAACTGAGAACTGGTTATGGCAGATACCCTGTCAAAGGAATGATTTATAATCTGGAAATACAAGCAGCAAGAGAGGCCCACCAGCTAGGTCTGTATCATTGAAAGCAATCAAATCCCGCAAATATAAAGCAATTTTGTATTACCATTTCCAAGTGCTCCCCACAATAAGGACTCTTGTATGTCGAAGTTTAATATTCAGAGCAGAAACCACAGACTCTAACAGCCGCTCCTGGTCAAGATAGCTAATAACAGTTCCCAGGCAAAGGCATTGCTGTAATAGTATTGCTTCAAGCAGCTGGGGATTTACTTGTATGTCAGCCTTTCTATCTGAGAAGTAGAAAACGATGGTGGGTCAGACATCCATTTGCTTTATATATTGATATAATTTCATCAGAATTTATGATGTGGGAATTATTGCACGGGCAAGAAATGTAATCTAACCTTCATCTCACACAATGCTGCAAAGATATTATGTTTTTGAGAAAAATATACTGACTTGTTGAATCAGATTGCTGCAAGTGCATTCCTAATGGATTCCAATATTCCCTTAGACAAGTCATTGCTATTTGCATTATATTTATTAAATGGATTTTATATAGTACATTAAAAAAAACTTCTTAGGCCATATGGTCTTTCATTTTCGTAAGTACAGACATGTGTATGTACATTAATTGTAATTTTAAAACATCTGTATAAGCAACAGCTCATTTATTCCTCTAGCTTATACTTGGACTTTTAATGCCCAAGTATTGGAAAACATATATTATCCTCTTTCATTCTTATGATAAGAACACTATGCCTCAACTATCAAACAGAGCAAATGTTTACAGCCTTCAAGTGCTGTAACAGGATCATTTTGTAGCAGATCACAACTGCAAAAGTCCTTTGGGCATTTACCCTGTTGAACTCTCCCTTTATCTTGAACTATGTCTTTTTCTTCTTCCAGTTGGAATAGTTGAATTTTAAATATAGTTTTCCATGAAGAGTTTTCTGTTAGTACTTACTTGGTCAAGAAAGAAATATTCACTAAATCAGATCTTCCTCTTTTTAAGTATGTTAAGAAATAATCAAAGATTTATTAACTCTAGATGTCTATAACCCCTCTTTCCCACAGAAGAACTTAAAATCCTCGAGAGCAAGGACTGTTTCCTTCTTGTCTTTGTAACCTCAGAGCCTCGAATAGTTTCTCGAATAGAATACTAAGTTCTTACGATACACATTTATTCAATTGAACTGAGAAGGTGCCAAGGTATGAATACAGAACTAAAAGTTTAAAACATCTAAAATTATCTGGGTTCAGAGGCTGGTCCTCTTTTTTATTAAAGTTCTCATTATAGTTGATTCATCACTAGTACCTGATAAATTTCACAGGAAATTCGGACAATGCCTAAGGTATCAGGACATAGTTGGGTGTCTGGATTAATACCTTTAGGTGGAGTTTCTAGGGATTGAAAAGTAGTCTAATAGCAGCATCAGGCTTGTTTTCTCCTGATACCTTGAGCTAAATGTGGAAAGAAGACCATCTTTACCTAGACAAGTCCACTGGTCTTCTACCTTTGAGGGGTGTCTTATACCGTACTCCTGACTATAATCTGCAGTTCGGTAACACTGGTCTCTTTGTTATTCCTCACATGAAGTGCTACTCAAGGCATTTTCACTGGTTATTCCCCATTGCCTAGAATTCTCTCCCTCCTCATCTCTGTCTCTTGGCATCTAAGAGAAGCTTTTCCTGACTCCCCCTTAATTCTAGTGTCTTCCCTCTGTTGATTATCTCCAGTTCATCCTCTTACACAACTGTTTGCATGTTGCCTCCCTTATTAGTTTGTAAATTCCAGAGCAGGGACTATTTTATGCCTTGTATCCCTAGAACTTAGTATGGTATTTGGCAGATAGTAGGCAATCGGTAAACACTTATTGTCTGACTAACACATAAAAGCTGCTTAATAAATGCTTGTTGACTGACAGACTGACAGTAGTTTCCCAAGTCTAAGGAGAGAATTTATCTGCTCCTTAAAAATTTTTTAAAAAAATTATCCTTCATCTTATGTAAATATGCTCAGTGGTTGTTTTGGAATTTTTGATACAAAGAACGTATGCTGTTGTATGGCAGACCTCTTACAAAACAGTACCAATTATTATCTAATATATGCATGTATAGGTATGTAAGTATATATTCCAATATAACATATTATAATATTCAATTGAACCAACAAAGTGTCTACATTCTAGGGTTATTTCATCCCTAATCCTTTTTCATCTCTCTGATCATACATGTGAATGATTTCCAAGACCATCAAAGAAAAGTCACAGCCTTTATGGTTCTGCAGTGGTTCTGCTGAGTATGCAAATACATGCATGGCATAAAATGTTGATAATTTGGAACTCAATTTATTGAAAATTATTTTTTAAAAATTCTTAAGAAGTCATACAATACAAAGAAAGGGGAGGAAAAGGTTATAATTACTCAGCCTGTTTTCAATCAGCTGGTCAGAGGAAGGCTATTATAAAGCCCATAATTTTAAGTTCACTATGGCCCTGTGTGATACGGTAGAATTTGTCCTGCTTTTCTGTCTACTCTAAGGGTTCCAGGGGACAATTTCCTTTACTCCAAGCCCTTGGAGGCTGCAGAAAAAGAAAAGTAAAATTAGGTTAAGTGGCAAATAATTGGGAACTGGGTAAAAATTGCATTTGAGCTGTTTGTAAATATAGGTCATTGTGGACCCAGATGGGAATAAACACCTTACACATCTCTTGAGAATTATATCATTATCTCACATATGTTCTCATTTTAAGTGCATGTCTAGAAAGTAATACTAACTTGTAACTTTAAAGGAATAATATTACTAGTCGTGAAGCTTCTTGATGTGTCATTTTTGCTGTTGTTTCACAGAACCACAGAATTTCTGAGTTAGAAGGGTCATCAGTGGCCATGTGGTCCAATAGATACTCCAATAATAAAAACCATCATTGTAACATACCTGACAAGTGGTTTTTACAGCATCTGCTTAAAGACCTCCAATGGAAAGACATCCTTTGCCTCCCAAGACAGCTCATTATACTTTTAGAGAGCTCTACATGCTAAGAATTTTGTCCTGATATTGTTGAAATTTGCTTCTTTGCAATTCCCACCTATTACTCCTGGCCGTGTCCCTTCAGGCAAGACAGAGCTTTTCTAATAATTCTTTTACATGACAGCCTATCACATACTTGAAGACTACCATCATGATGGCCCTGAGAATTCTTCAGATTGTTCACCCAGTACCTTCAACCTATCAATCTTCACATGACATGGTCTGTGCATCTTTACCATGCTGGTTGTCTGCCTTTGAATGCTTTCTAGCTTATCAGCGCCCTTCTTAAATTAGAACACATTTAAAAATGAGGGCAGAGTAAAGAGGGACAACATTAGGATTTGAATGCTTTAAGATCTACCACATTAAATGCAAACCATTCAATCTTATTTCCCTCTAGTGCCCAAAATGAATCTTCTACTCTTGCCAAGCTATTTTCTCATTGCCATGTGAAAGTGGCATATGTTCATTTCCATCTTTTGCCTTCAATCACATTGTTTTTTTCTCTCCCAGGAGATCTTCTTTTCTCCCCTCACCCCCATTTTTCCAAATGCAATCTCTTTTTTACATTCTTAAACCTAAGAGAACACACAACAAAATTTAGTCTTTAAGAAGGAACTATCTGAACAGGTAATTTTCAGAAGGAGAAATCAAAATTACCAATAGTCATATTAAACAGTCTAAATCACTATTGATTAGAAAAATGCAAATTAAAACAACTCTGAGGCATCATCTCACACCTAACAAATTGGCCAAATTTATAGAAACAAGAGCCATTCCCCAAATGATAAGTGGTCAAAGGATATGAACAGGCAGTTTTCAGAAGTAGAAATCAAAATTGTCAATAGTCACAAAAAATGCTCTAAATCATTATTGATAAGAGAAAAGCAAATTAAAACAACTCTGAGATATCACCTTATACCTATTAGTGCCTAACATGTCAGAAAAGGAAAATTATAAATGTTGGAGGGCATGTGGGGGAAAAGGGACTCTAATATACTATTAGTGGAGTTGTGAACTAGTCCAACCTCTCTGTAGAATAATTTGAAACTTTGCCCAAAGAACCATGAAGCAGTGCATACACTTTGACCCAGTAGTATCACTACTAGGTCTATATCACAAAAATAATGAAGTATTTATAGCACATCTTTGTGTAGTGGAAAAGAATTGGAAATTGAGGGGGATACCCATCAGTTGGGGAATAGCAAAACAAACTGTGGTTCATGATTATGATGGAATACTATTCTATTATAAGAAATGATGAAAAGACATGGTTTCATAAAAAACTGGGAAGAATTTTTATGAACTGATGCAAAGCGCAGTGAGTAGAACCAGAAGAACATTGTACACAGTAATAGTGATATTGTAATTATAATCAATTATAAAAGACAGCTACTCTAATTAATGCAGTGATTCCTGAAATTCCAAATGATTCATAATGAAAAATACTTTATACTTACAAAAAGGGAATTGATGAATTCTGGGTAGAGATTGAAGCATTTTTTCATTTTCTTTTATTTGCTTTTTTGCTTCAAACTGGCCAGTACTGAAATATGTGTGATGGCTATCATGATGACCAGTACAATGTTGGGTACAGAGTACATGCTCAATAAATGCTTATTAATTGATTAGTATATAGATTACATATATACTCATATATTATATACATATTTGTATGTGTATGTGTGTGTACATATACACACTTATGAATTCCAATTTTTTTCATGGACTTTTCTGCAGCGGTTTTTTTGGGGGATTGTTTTTTCATCACTAGAAGAAAACACCTCTATGACAGACAATTTACTTAAGCTCCCTGGGTCTCATTTTCCATATAAAATGAGGGGGTTGTATTAGAAAGATAGTAGATAGAAGGATTAGAAGAATAGAACATTGGACCTGAAGTTGGGAAGACCTGAATTTAGATCCAACCTCAGGTGCTTATGAGATTATGAAGATTGCACAAGTCACTTAACCTCATTCTATCTCAATTTCTTCAATAATAGAGATTTTAAATATTACTAGTAAGGTACTTTGCAAAGCTTAAAACACTATATAATTGCTAGTTATTAGTTTTATTTTTATTAATAAAATGACTCACTGAGGGTCACACATTTAGTTAGTGATCAAATAGAAATATTGGCTTGCATAGAATATGAGACTGGTTCTGGAACACCCAGAAGACATACATAGACTATGTTAAATGCATGGCAATCAACAGAACACACAGCCTCAGTGGTATCAGGCAGTTTTTAAATGAACTAAAATAGGAAAGAACAGCCAACTCCATTTCCCTTCTAGTTACTTATGACCAGATTCAATATATTTCTTCTAAAATTCCTTAAGTGTTAATGGGCAAATAGGTCTAAAGAAGCAATAATTATATAAATAACCTGACCAGGGGAAAAGTCATCACCTTGAGCCATTAGAATGGCATAGCATGTCTTTGAGTATCTTTTTGGGGGATCTCTTTTTGAGGCTTGTGTCTCTGCATATGATATGAATTGGAATTCACTTAGACCTGTTTCCTCACTGTCTGTTTTTACTTTAAAGCATAAAGCAAGGGAGATACAACTATTAAATTAAACTGGCCTTGGTGAAATTTGTCTCCTTCATCAGTAAGATTACTGAAATTTACATTTTCAACACTTTCCAATCATAGGAAGAGCAGTCAACTCCTCTTCAGGAAAGCATTCCAAGATGAGTCTCAAGAGATCCAATTATTCCAATAAGAACGTCAGGAAAGCTGGGACTGACTGAAAGGAAAACTTAGCTTTATTACTACAGTTTACTTTAAACAGTCATATAGGGATCAGGACCTAATGATGGGCCTGGAATATGCTGAGATTAGTGTTTGTGGTGGTGAGAAGTTGGTGTTCTCTTAAAACTCTAATTTGTTGTTTTGGTTTAGTCATGTCCAGCTCTTCATACCCCATGGATCAAAGCATACCAGGTCCTTCTGTCCTCCACTTTCTCTCCAAATCTGTCCAAGTTCATGTCTGCTTTTTCCCATGATACTGTCTATCCATCCCGTCCTCTGCCATGCTCTTTTCCTTTTGCCTTCAGTCTTTCCCAGCATCAGATCCTTTTCCAATGAGTCCTGTCTTCTCATTATGTAAGCCATAGTCTTTAAATTTCAGCTTCAGTATTTGACCTTCCAGTGAATAGTCTGAATTAATTTCTTGAAAAACATAATTAGATAATCATATTTAGTTATTCTGATTGTTTGATGAGTAAAGTTTGCACAAAAAGATTTGAAAAATAGGTGATTTTATAGATTTTGTTGGAGTCTGAGGGGAAGGGAGGGTAAGGAACATGTGCTCAATATACATGTATGCATATATGTATGTATGTGTGTGCATGTATGTATGTATAACCCAGAGCACTCGTTGTCACTGTTATTTAAGTATCAGCTTTGTTTTATACTCTCAAGTAGGAAAAACAGTTGACAAGTGGATTAAATAGTCTAATAATCTTGGATGTTCAATGTGACGAGGCTTCTCATTTGGATAGGAACAGAAACATACACTTTTACAACTGCAAGGGAAATTAGAGGTCATCTAGACCAACCCCCTCATTTGATCTGAGCAAACTAAAAACATCCCTTCAGGGATTTACTAAAGTCTGATCAAACTGTCTGAAGAGCCAAGTGCTAAATTTTCAGTGCAAGCATTTACACCTTGGTAATCAGTGACAGTCCTTTCTATTAAATGTTTCTTTACACGAAGCCTAAATCTGCTTCCTAGTTCCATTTTCTGGGAACAGACAGAATAAGTCTAATGCTTCTTTTATGTGCTAACCCTTCAAATTCTTAAAGGCAGCCATCATATCACCACCTTCCTAAGTCTTTTCTTCAGATTAAATATGCCCAGTTTCTTCAACAAATCTTGAGACAGTAAGATCTGAAAATTCTTCAGTATCTTGATTACCTTCCTCTGGAAATTCTTCCTGATATTTCCTAAAATGTGACATGCATAACTGATATACAACCTAGGATGTTGTCAAACAATGGCCAAGTAATTCTGGACATCACCACTCTTTCAATGTTACCTAATATCCCTGATTTTGGGGAAAATTGTGGAAAACAAGAGAGAAGCTATAGGACTGTGAAAGTTGCCTTGATTTCCAAAAAAAGGAAGGTGAGGTTGATTGGCAAAATCTTAGAATGCTTTATTAAAAGGATAGTTTACAAGAACTCATTAACTGAAGCAATGATCATCCTGATCTGCTAAACCAGTATGGGGTCATCAAGAATAAATCATTGCTAACCTAATCTCATTTCCTTTTTATAGTTATAAACAGAATTGTACTGATAAATGTTTATCATCTGTATCTTCACAAAAGTGCTCATAACTCAGAGTTTAATCTGCATCATTATTTTCTTTATTACCTACCTAAATCTAGATAATCAATAAATCAACATATCAAGCCCTAACATTTTGTGTTTGCCAATTTCCTATGGTGTAAGTGCTCACATTGAAGGACTTGTGAACTAGTTCAAGGTGGCTCCAGCACACTGCCTGGTTATAAGATGAATAGATTAAAAGAACGATTCAGGGACAGTACCCAGAGATTTCAGCAAAGAACTGGGCAAAATTTCTCAATCCATCTTTGTGGACAAGATGGAGACACATGAATTGAATAGTCAGAGTTCATGGAAATTGCAAAGAGGTAGGTTTTACCTGAATATAAGGAAAAACTTCCTAATAATTAGAGATATTTCAAATGGGAATGGGTTGCGTAAGGATATGGTTTTCCCATCACTAGAAGTCTTCAAATAGAGATTAAATGACCACTTGTTGCAAATATGAAGACATTATTGCTCAGGGAGGTTGGTATACATACTCTGAAGTTTTAGCTCTGAACTTCCATGGTATCTGTTTTCCACACCTAAATTTTGTTACTTGAGGGCACTTCATTGTCTTATATCTGACGGTACTAACAATAAAATTTCACTTAGAATATGCTAGTATAGTACGTCACTTCCTGCAACTTCCACTTATACTTGGGAGCTGGATTCTCAGAGAAGCAACTACTGTCAGGATTATGTAGGCTAGCCTGTAGGTCTACTCTTCTAAAACTATAGTTCATGAGCCCCAATCAGTGTGCTTCTCATTCATAGCTATTAGTGTCTATTAACTCTTAGAAAAGGCATTTACTAAATTGGTATAGTAAGAACAGTAACTATAAAATATTCCTCCCTGAAAACTTAGAGTTCATTCCTCATAAGTCCACACAGTGTCCAAAGGAAGAAAAAATTCAACCCTAGAGTACAATATTTGTAAGACATGTAGCAATGACAATTTGTACTTTCTGGTACTACATGATCTGGAAAGTTCTTTCTTCATACGGTCCTCATGTAACTCCCCTTGGTTGCAGTGTCTCTTCTGCGTGGGGAATCTGAATCTCACTCTCACACATCCAGTTCTTTCCTTTGCTTCTTTGGTTTCTATTCTTGGAATTTACTTTCTCCCTTAAGTATTCCTCTGTGTATGCATGTCTAGTATGTGTCTCTGGATCCCTCCATTGTGCCTTGAATTATCTCAAATTAATAATTTCTCAAACTGCTATATGGGATATCTTTCTCTGGGCTAATTGCTGCTAGATTCTGCCATCACTCAGAACTATGCCATTGTCCCTAAGGTAGAAGTTCATAACCTGGTACCGTGAATTTCTACAAAACAACAGGACCCACCTGGCCATTTATGGCACTTGTAATCTCTTTGTAAATGGGCATCTTTTTATATATACTATTCCATATGTGAATTACATTTTATACATATCTCTCTGTAAGCAGTGGATAAAGCACTGGGCTTGAAATCAGGGGAACTCATCTTCATGAGTTCAAATCCAGCCTCAGATTGTATGACCCTAGGCAAGTCACATAACCCTGCTTGCCTCAGTTTCCTCATCTGTAAAATGAAATGGAGAAAGAAACGACAGGCCACTGCAATATCTTTTCCAAGAAATACCTCCCTTCCCAAAAAAGGAATCACAAAGAGTCAGTCATAATTGAAAATGACTAAACAGCAACAGACATTTTAATAACTATTTCAATATATTTTGTTTCCTTTATGATTTTACATATTTTAATTTTATTCATTTAAAAACATTCTTATGAGAAGGGGTTCATAGATTTAACCAGACTGCTAAAAGGGTTCACACACCAAAAATGTTAAAACCACTATCCTAGGGCTTAGCAAAACCATATAAAGGTGTATCTATCTTTTCGAGTATCCAATTAGTATTGCTCATTTTAAGGATATCAAAGAAAGGTGTCCTAAACATCCTAAAGGGATTGGGGGGTGCTAACGCCTAACTAGTTCATATGACCTTATTTTGTGCCTATTCCACCTGAGGTGGAAGAGGCTGCAGAACCCTCTCCTTACAGAGCAATAGCTAATGACCTACAATGGATATGCCAAACTGTGTTCACAGGGGCCTGTTTTAAAGATGGTGCTCTGTGGACTGTAAGAACCCAGATATCTTATTCAGAGGAGGAAACGGGAATTTAAATGAAGGTAGCTATAATCACTGAAACAAAGAAGCTGAGCTTACCTGTATATTTGGTATAGAGCATTGAACCTTTTGACTTCAAGGTGTACTATTATAAGAAAAGAAATCAGTCAGCATTTTGTTGGCACAGCCCCAGCTCTGTATTAACTATCCAGATCAATGTTAAACCATACCCCAGGAATTATTCATGAAGTCTCCTTGTACAATGTAATTGCAGATTTTGGCATCCAGAGTCTGTAGACTCATTGTTTTTATAGATTAGCTTCTCTTCCTGAACGACGGAAGAGACAATGATCTGGTCTGCATATTCTAGCGGGGAATGGGAGTCACAGATTTTACATGAAATGGCATTTGTCAAAGAGGCACTTACTGCCAAGGTGGCAGGTCTCACTTACATTGTACCCTGAGTGAGGGGGATCCTTCTAATACTCCAAGGGAGGGGGTGGGGAACAAGACTCACTTGCTTCAGCCTGAATGTTAGCTTTACTGTGAATCTTTCTAACACTAAAGGGGAAGCTCAGAGTTTAGTAGGGAGAACCTGGAACTGGGAATGAGATCTCAGTTCAAGGCCAAGCTTGACCATTAAGAATTCAACTACCTTGTCAGCTCTCCTCTCTATATCTCCATTTCTTTTTCTGTAAAATTAGGGGTCTTGATTCTAACCTGAATTTCTCAGTTTCCTCCTCACACTATCTGATATTATAATTAAAATAAAATTAGTCTTTATCAGGATTAATATTATTCTTCAGCACAAGTAGCAGTTCTACTAATTATTTCATACTTACAGAGAGATAGGTATAAAACATATAGAGCAATATGTATAAAGAAACAACCATTTACAGAAAAATTGCAAGTGGCCATCCAGAAATGGCCAGGTGAGTACTGCTTTCCTGCAGAGAAAATGTGAGGATATTCAAAACCAATTAAAATGTTAAACATGTTGAAAGAGGACCAAAATATATTGTAATTGTCAAATTACCACTGGCTTGAACTAAGCAGAAATAAAAGAAAAGAAGACAATGAGTTCCTTATTGGTAAGCTTTGAAAACTTTGCCTTTATTGCTTTGAAAGGGTAGAAAAAGAGATTTGAATTAGTTCTCATTTGAATAAGGGTTTATTCTGCTTAGCTCAAGTCAGAGTTAATGACCTACAGTTTTGAATGATCCTAAGCATTTCTTCAAACCAGTCCTAAGGGGCCCATTTGCTCTTGCAAAGATAGGCTCTCTCATCTACATGTGGGAAATTTGCTGCCATGACTAGTAACAAATGTAAGAAGCAGTTTTCACCTGGTAATAAAATTCTTGTTAATTTAAAAATATACATTTTACTATTATAACAACATAATAAACATGATAGTGAGAGATGAACAAGTCTATTGATAACTTCAGTTTGCTCCTTGACATGGCAAGATCATACAAAGATTTTCAAGTAATCCTCCTCTCTTAGCAAGGACAAGTGGACCCTATGACTTCTGCCAATACATTGATGTTGTGTTATAACTTTATTTTCTTGGTTTGTATCCAAAGATTCACTGGACAAGCAGATGAAATGAGTACTTGATTAACAGCATTGGCCCTGAATGTTGAATAGGAGTAGGTACCAGGAATATAAAAAGGACAGGTGACGTATGAACAGTCATGGTCTAAAATGCCCTCTAAAATGCCTAAAACTAGAATTTTAGTAACTGATTAGTGATTCTTCCTCTTGCACAATTCAGATTTTTTTCTTCTTTTGGTGTTGTGAAAGCCCTCCAAGAATTAGAGAATAATAAATTCATTTACTGGGCTTCAAAACTAAATTTTCAAAATTTTGAATTTAGAGTCTTGAGTTTTAGCCCAACCGTTCATCTGCAGCTGTTCTTACATGCAAAGTAGAATGAGGATTTGAATAAATTTTCTGGAGAATGAATTAAAAAATATAGGTCCAAACTATCTTGAAAACTGAGAAAGAATGTTCTGGACTCTTTATTAATATATTCTTAAGGATGATTTCAACTGTCCACTTTGTTGTAAATTTATAGTCAGAGGTAAAAATTATTAAAAGGGGAAAGCAAAGACCTAGGAGAGGAGCAACGAGTCAAAATTGAGTCTGGGGTGGAAAATATTCAGGAAGTAGGGATTCCACATAACAGTAGTAAGAAATAGCAACATATCCCTCATGGTCTTATCTCAGATATAGAAAAAGTAATCACTGAGTTATTTATTTGCTCTGTGAGCTTATTAAGCAAAGCAAAGAAAATCATATTCCAACACACAGCAGAAGAAGCTTGTAGAAATCTAACTTGAGGTTTCCTACAATATTGTTTATCTTGGAAAGGCTTGGCCTGATGAACACATATGCAATTATTCCCGACTTATACCATTTCGCTCTTTTGACAATTGTGATAGAGGAGGTTTCACATTATGTTTTATACTTACAGATACTCCACTTCTAGGCAGGAAAAAAAAAACCTCACTGCAGATCCATAATATCCCCAGCTACTCTCCAGCATCCCTTAAGTGGGGTAGACTTAGCACCTGCACAAGCCTACTTTAATTCTGAGAACCCTTCAAGAATATTCAGTACAGCAGTGACATGAATTTCTAACAAACACTTAAATGTAATTCAATTGATTTCCTATAGATGGAACATTCAACATATGGCTGGAAACAATACTCTCGAATATTATTTAACTTGCTTTTGCAGCTCCTAGATGGTTTTCATGAGCAGATACATATTTTTCTTTTGACTGCCTGCCCAATGGACAGGTGTGCAGGGAATGTGTGTTTTTTAAATTGAATCATATGCAACAAACATTTGATGTTTTTATATGGCACCTTATATTTTTATATGGTGTTTATATGGTGCATTATATGGTGCCTTAATGTTTGCAAAGTGCTCTACACGTGATATCTAATTTGAGCCTCACAAGATCCCTGTGAATTAGATGCTGTTTTTATCCTTCCCTTTTTACAGAAGGGGAAACTGAGGTTGAGAGTCTTAAGTGATTTGTCCAGGGTCATATCACCAGAAAGTGTCTGAGACAGGATCTGAATTTGGGTCTTCCTAACTCCAGGTCCAACACCCTATCCACTGCAACACTTCGCTGCCAAGAGCCTTCCCCCACCCCCCACCCCCATTGACTGAGAACTTTGGAGTTCTCACATCATAGAACCAGGGATATAGAACCAGAAGGGATCTTAGAGGTTATCTAGTCTGACCCCCTCATTTTGCAGATGAGGAAATGGAGACCTAGAAAAGTGAGGGGACTTGTCCACAGCCACATAACTAATAAGTAGCAGAGGCAGAATTGGAAGAGAGGTTCTCTGGCTCCAGAGTCAGCATTTTCCCCAACACTTCCCACATTATCCCACACTGCTTTCCTGAATCAAAATTTTCATTTCTGAGTGTATATCTAAGGAAGAGGCAACTTAATCTATTGTTGTTGAGGTTTTTTAAAATTGGTTTGGTTCAGGGAATCTCCATGCTAGCTTCTCCACTGGCTGTATGACTTCGGAAACCTGAACCTCTGAATTCTCCAACAAGTACCCTGAGCAAACTCCCGAATGGAGACATTGAGCCTTACTTTCCTTTCATCTGTTAAGTGGTTACTGTGAGGTTCAAATGAGATAAGTCAGGGTTAAAGGGCTCTGAGAATCTTAACTTACTATATAAAAAGTTTGTATTAAATACTTGACAAGCGCCAAATATTGTATCACTATTGTATGTGCAAAGAAAAAAGTGGCGTAGCCTCTGTCCTCAATAATCTTACATTCTAATGGAGGACACCACATGAACATACAGAGATATATAATGTACCTTTTATATTACATTTAATTTGCATCATATATATATATATATATAATGCAAAAAGAGATGACATCTGGCATAGTAAATAGAGAACTAGTCTTGGAATCAAATTGAGCTTCCCAAAGCCCATGGTCAGATGCAAGCTTTAGGAAAGTCATTATTAGCAGTTGAGTGGGAGATGGATTAAAATACAGATAAAAGAGGGAGATAAAAAGAAGGCAATGCCTAAACTCTGGGCAAGAAGGAATAGGAAGCCTGAACCAGGGTGATGATTGTGTGAATAAGGAAGAAGGCAAATACACAGATAAGAGACATTACAGAAATGGAAATTATAAGATAAATTATATAGAGAGACAGAGACAGAGACAGAGACAGAGAGACAGAGGGAGAGAAAGACAGTGAGAGAGAAAGACAATTGACTGGATATATGTGATAAGTGAAAGTGATGAGTCAAGAATGACAGAAAGGTCTGAGAGCATGGTGGTACCTTTGACAATAATAGGAAAGTTTGGAAGAGAAATAACTTTAGGGGGTGTGGAATGACTGAGTTCTGATTGGAGCATACTGAATTTGAGAGGTCCACAGTGCATCCCACTGGAAATGTCTGATAGCTGTTGTTTTTCAGTGGTTCAGTCATATCTGACTCTGTCACCCTTTGGATCATAGCACTCCAAGCCTTTTATCTTTCACTGCATCTTGAAGTCTGTCCAAGTTCTTGTTCATTGTTTCCATGACATTATTTACCCATCTTATCCTCTGCCATCCCCTTTTCCTTTTGCCTTCAATTTTTCCCAGGATCAGGGTCTTTTCCAATGAATCTTTTCTCATTATGTGCCCAGAGTAGTTAATCTTCAGCTTCAGTATTTGCCCTTCCAATTAATAGTGCAAATTAATTTCTTTAATTATTGACTGATTTTATCTCCTTGCTGTCCAAGGGACTCTTCTCCAGCACCATAATTTGAAAGTATTGATTCTGCAGTGCTCAATTTTCCTCATAGTCCAACTTTCACAGTCATGCATTGATACTGGAGAAATTTTGACTATATGAACCTTTGTTGGCAAGGTGATGTCTCTGTTTTTTAGTATGCTGTCCAGACTTGCCACAACTTTCCTTTCAAGGAATAAGCATCTTTTAATTTCATGGCTGCATCACTATCTGCAATGACCTTTGAACCCAAGAGTCTGACACAGCTTCCATTTCTTCTCCCTTTATTTGGCAGAAAGTGGTAGGACCAGTTGTCAAAAGCTTAGGTTGTTTTTTTTTATGTTAACTTCAAGACAGTTTTTACACTCTCCTCTGTCACCCTCACCAAGTACCTTCTTTCCAAAGAGATGTCTAATAGACAGCTGGTGAATTGGAGCTGCAGATCAGGAGATAAACTAGGGCTGGACAGTCATCCGGGAATCATCTATGTATGTTTTGGTCATTGAACTCATGGGAGCTGATAAGGTGAAAGGGGAGGGGAGGAAAGGGAAGAAATAGAGTGGGAGAGACAGAGACAGAGACAGAGGGAGAGAAAGACAGTGAGAGAGAAAGACAAGAGATAGAGAATGGAGAGAAAACCAAGAGAAAGTAATGTTATGAAAGAGGCAAGAGGGATCCACAAGGTCAAATGCTTCATGAGGCTGAGAAGACATAATTATACTTGTGATTTAAGAGATCTTTGGTAACTCTGGAGAGAGCTGTTCCAGTTGTTGTTGAGAGTTCATGCATTGTCTTGGGTTGAACTATCATCTTTGCCCAATAAGGATGACAGAGATTTTTTAAAAGGTCCATTTATACTTGGGGTTTCCCTAGAGGGTTTCATTTGTATCCCTGAAGACACGGTTTAGTTGGTAATCAGAAAATTTAATCCCTTTGACTAAGCTTTATATAAAGATCTGAGAAGCCTCCAATTCTATGTACCTCATCTTCTAATATTTAACTTGAAACTTCTCTCCTAAAGTTGATAATATCAGAAAGGTCTTGTTTATGTATAATTTTCTTTTCAATGTCTAGTGTATTATCATCATCACCGATAAATACTGACACAATCCCTACTATGTGCAGTGCAAAGTGCTAAGTGGCAAGATTTATGAAACTTAACGGTCAGAGAAAGATGTCAGAATTCTTAATTATTTTCACTTAGACAAATTACAATCAGAGCATTGAAGATTTACAGCTGAAAGAGATCTAAGAAGTCATCAAGTTCAATCTTCTTATTTTATTCCCATTTAAAAAATGTTTATAAATGAAATATGCAAGTTATTTTATGACAAATATAGCAATGACTACTTCATTAGGCCACATGAAGGAAAAAATTATCTGTAAGATGATTTGGCAAAGAAAAAATTACTTTTGTATATAATTGTCTTTCTTAGATAGTAAACATGGTTGTGTTTAACAAAATAAACATGACCATTCATTTTGGGGCAGGCTGCTGAGCAAGTAGCTATCCATCCAGCAGAGGGCACACAAGTTAACAAAAATGCCTTTTTCCTACTTTGTATTATTTTTTAACTATGCTGATGGTAAAAACAGAGTACCAGATTTTATGGAAGATTGATTTTATACATTCTTAAAATGCTTTACTCATGAGAATAAAAATTAAAAGTTAAAAACATCAGAATAGGACTTGGCAATATCTCTGATACAGTTTGGATATTAATTATATATGTAAGCCCTTGGAGGATTATTACAATATACAGTAAGTTTGGAATCAAAGCAGAATTTACCCTCAAGACACATTGGCAGAGATCCAGAATTCCCTCCCTCCGCCCCCTTTTACCTTAAGAAAACTTGGACAGGACCATCCATCTATCCACATTAGCAGCTGATGGGCAAATATGCATGCATCACAGGATATTAAGGCTGGAAGAGGCCTTGAGAAAAGTCATCTGATCCCCTTTTAAGAGCCTTCCTAGACTCCATATCAGGGACAGATTTATTATTTTAAACATGGATTTACTTTTATCGCTTTCATTAATGAGTGTTCAAAATACTCCTGAATCCACTTTTCAAACTGTAATATCTGTACAAAGAACAGATTATATACATTTTTAATCCAAGAGACAGGAATAGATATATGATTTTTAAAATGAATTTTCTTTTGCCACTTTCATTAGTGTTCACAATATTTGTGAGTCTGCTTTTAAAACTCCAATATCTGAACGATGACAAGATTACATGTATTATTTAATCCAGAACCAAGCATTTCTCTAAACGAGGCTTTTCCCAAAAGCATTAGAGTTTAGGATCAAGTTTTCTATTATGTTGAAACAACAAAACTTCATTTAGAAACTCTTTTGAATGCAAAGCAACTTAATAATAAGTCACATGAGTCCTACTTTGAAGAGAGGGAATTTGAGGAACAAAGATTAGTGAAACGCCCAAGATGGTGTATCAAATCAAAGGGGAGTCTGTACAGGAATTAGGGAATACAGTTTTCTAATTTTTCCCCTGACCCTAACATGATGTTCAGTGTAGGGGCTATCACTTTGTATGCAGGGTGAGCACGCTGATGAGAATGCCTACAGAAAATGGGGCAGTACGACAATGGTGTGCTTCTCTCCCTCTGCTCCCTGATATCCATTTTATTTCTGTAGTTAAGTCACGTGGAAGGTCGGACACTGTTGTTTTCTCATTTTGGCAATAATATAGCAATAATAACAATAATAAATAAATACAACGTGCTCCAGGCTAGAAATTTGTGTGCCTAATTTCAGAGGAATGCCAATTTCCACAGCCCTGTTATCAGCACTGCATATTTATAATGGCATTACGGGCCTACTCCTGACAGCCGCAGTTGTCGCCAGGTCCTCCTATTACTACCCAAATACACAGAACCGGGAGGGGACAGTTAATACTGTTGTGTCCTTTGCTACAAGAAGACACGGCGCGCGCGCGCACACACATATTTTATTTTCCTTATCAAAATCTATGATCTGGTCATCTGTAAATGAACACATTTATGTCTTCCCTAGAATGAAGGAACTAGCAGGGGGAAGGAGAAGGGGAGCTTGCCCTAGCCTTAAAAAGGGAATTCTTTATTTCCATGATGGAAAGTGAGTGAGACAGAGAGAGAGAGAGAGGGAGAGAGAGAGAGAGAGAGAGAGAGAGAGAGAGAGAGAGAGAGAGAGAGAGAGAGAGAGAGAGAGAGAGAGAGAGAGAGAGAAACAGAGAGAGACAGAGACAGAGAGAGAGACAGAGAGAGAGAGGCAGAGAGACAGAGAGAGAGACAGACAGAGACAGAGAGACAGACAGAGAGACAGAGACAGAGAGACAGACAGAGAGAGAGAGACAGAGAGAGAGAGAGACAGAGAGAGACAGAGAGACAGAGAGACAGAGACAGAGACAGACAGAGACAGAGAGACAGAGAGAGAGACAGAGAGAGACAGAGACAGAGACAGAGAGACAGAGACAGAGAGAGAGACAGAGAGACAGAGAGAGAGACAGAGACAGACAGAGACAGACAGAGAGAGAGACAGAGAGAGAGAGAGACAGAGAGAGACGGAGAGGGAGAGGGACAGAGGAAAGGAACGGGAAACTTCAATCAATGCCTCAGCTTCCAGAACTATGACACTGTCAAACTGGTGTCATTAAAGCTAACTAACCATATTAAACGAATATTAAAATATAGGTTCCTTTGCATACCATAATGAGCAAGACTGCTTTTAAGTCTCTCCCTGCGCTTTGAGGTGAGGTGGCATTTACATTCCCCAACTTTGAAGTCAGAACAAAATGCACAGGTAGAGGGTGCTAGATCAAATAATACTCAACTTCAAAAAGCATTTTGGCGGTTAGATGTCCCAAGGCTGATTTCCTCTAGACATTTTAAATGTAAATGTCTAAACTCATTTAAAAATGGTAAATTGGTCTAGGTTCAATCAAAAAACATCCTGCCACAGAACAGGCAGACTAGGCTAATTGTCATTTGTTTGTCAAATGAATTCCATTTGGAAAGGAATGAAACCTCCAAGCTAATTCTTTTAAGGTGAGCTGGTAGTTGTATTATCAGTTAAATGCGGTAAAATGCATAATCATGGGATGATAATGAAAACTGAACCCATGTTGGCACTCAGGCTCCCTCTGCCACGGGGCATGGAGCGATGGGACTTAAGTACTGTAATGTTCCATGGGCCACAATGGCACCAAGTCTGCTCTTTAGCCTCAGAGATACTTGCTTTGCATTTTAAAAAACTTTATCAAAGCACCGTGGCAATGTAGAAAATGTCAAAGTGAAATGCACTGTAGGCAAATTGAGATTTCATTAAGTTTAAATTTATTGCTTTTGACTGATGTATTACCATGCTTGTTAAGAACCAGTAATTTGGAATATCTGCCAGCCTGGTAAAATAGCTTTGTCTCCTTGTGTATTACTTTGTGTGGACTTTGAAAGGCTGCAGTAATTCAAAGTGAGGGCGGGTTGTGTTTTTTTTAGCACAGTTTCAAATGTTGTAAGGCATCTGGCCTATGCGCACTGATAAACTTCCATTTTCCTTCTAAGGGTTTTGCCAGTGTGTATGTTGCTAATTGCAGGGCTAATACTTATAGTGCTTTGATGTTTCTGGTGAGAGCATAAAACATTCAATGACTAGAGAATTAGAAATGTTTCTTTTAGTTGGCCTACTGCTTTTTAGTATTTGGGAACTGTAAGTAGCTTCAATTCCATTCCAATTAACATACATGTATTAAGTGCCAACTGCAAGCAAGACACCATGCAGGCAGCTGGTTGGCAGAATGATGAACCTGGAGTCAGAGACAGCTAAATTCAAATACAGCCTCAGATACTTACTTGCTGTGTGACCCTGTGCAATTCTGTAAAATGGGGATAATGATGGTACCTACTTCCCATTGTATTTGTGGGTGGTATAAGGATAAAGTGAGATAATATTTCTAAAAATGCTTTGCCAGCCTTAAAGTACTATGTAAATGCCAGCGTATACATGCTAGGTACACACAGCATATGTATACTAGAATCACAAATTCAAAATTAAATAGTTCCTTCCCTCAAAGAGGCTGATGGTAAACTTCTAAGTTAATAAAAAATAATTTGACTAGGCAGCTGGATGGCATAGTGGATAGAATGCTAGACTTGGAGGCAGGAAAACCTGAGGTCAAAGCTGACCTCAGAAGCTTACTAGTATGTGGCCCTGAGCAGGTCACAACATCTGTTTGCTTTAGTTTCCTAAAAAGTAAAATGGGTATAATGACAGCACCTACCTTATGAAGTTGTCAGGAGGATAAAATGAAATAATATTTGTAAAGAACTTAGTACTTAGAGTACTTAAATCATAACTCATAGATGGACAGGGTCTTGAAGGTTATCTTATCCAATGCCCTCAGTTTTCAGCTGAGGAAAGAGAGATTCTCAGGATGAAAATGACCTCCCTAAAGGGGTTAGAAGAGATGATGTCTATGGCTCCATCTAGCTTTAAAAGTTTTGATCACTGACCCAAAAAAAACACAGGTATCATATTAAATTTGAAGTGGAAGGGGAGTGTTTTATAATCTACTCTTATTATAAAGAGACAATTGACAAGTATATAAGCTTAAATCATTGACCTCTTCAGAGTATATAATAGGATCAGTATAGATTCAGGCCAATCTGCTGTACCTTGTGTAACTGCAATGAGAACTAAGGTTTACAGTAAATACCTTGTTAGATCCTGAAGCCAAGTTAAATTATCCCAGGTACAATCTTAGAACTGTTTATTTTACTGTGTCCTGATTTTTTTTCAATAGTTTATTTACCTGTGTTTGACAGTAAAGGAAATGTGCTATATTGGATAAAGGGCAGCTTCAGGGTAAAGAAGTAGGTTTACTTTCTGCCTCTGACACATAAAGACTATGTGACCCTGGGTGGGTCTTTTAAGCTGTTAGTGCTCCTAGAGGACTCTCTACTACTATAAGTTAATGGAACAGTTGATCTGATTTGGTAGAGGAAGTAGTCTCACTAGGAGATCCCTGTGCCCATGACATCACAGGCATGGACACTACCTCATACCTACTCCAAAAGTCAATTGCATATACAGAAAATAAGCACACTGATCCTCAACCACTGTATCTAAGTGGGAGTTAATTGAGTTTACTACCACTTTTTTTTTTCTAGAGCCAGCTAAATCTTCCAGAAGCAAATGACTACTGTCTTTAAATTCTTGTATCTCATGAGTGCAGGTATTCTCGGTGATACAAGCTGTAGCACATCCACACCAATCTATGCTGTGTCACTCTTGTCCATGTCCATAGGGTCCATCAAATAAACTGACTGCTTTCCTCTTGAGGTCTTAATTAAAATTCTGTAAATTCCAATGGAACAGTTCCCTTGCTCTTACTACATTCCTTCAGGAGGTAAAGACAGGAAAAAAGTTCTCCAAATTGCGGAAACCTCCAACTATTGCATAAAAAGTTTTTTTTTTTCAATCCAAAAATTATAGTACTAGATGTCCCTGTTTTCCAGGAATCATAACCAAGAGATAATCTAGTCTATCTGTTTTTAATATCTAATTGATTTTAGACTGTCTTAATTCGGACACTATAGGCAAAAATGAACCTTTTTTTTTTGTTTGTTATTGAAGGCAGGTATAGATGCAGTTATGTTCAAAACAGAGTTGGGTTTTTTCCCTTTTCCTTTGACTCTATACAATACTAAAAAATAAATGCTCTGTAGGCCATGTTTTTGTTTTGTTTTGTTTTGTTTTTTTGGTTCTAGAAATAAGGTCTAGAACTCCAAGGAGAAAAGATAGCTATTTCAAACCCCTAGTCGTGTTAAGTGGTCCTGCTTGAATAAATTTGAAAGAGGGAGGCTATACAAATCTTCTCTATTAGCATCATGACACCTTGCAAGAGGAAACTTGTGCAAGAGAAAAGTTGGCAGCAGCTGACATATAAGATGAGAAAAGACTAACTCTCCCCGTCCCCAGCACACTCTCCCAGGCACAGACACATGGGGGAGAAATGTTCCTGGCCTTTCAGTCAAGCAGCAGCCCAAGTACAGGCAGCATTTGGCACAGGGTCTTTAAGAACTTTGAAAAGTAAGTCAGTTGCAAAAAGGGCTGTGCAGGCAGGACAGGATCGTGTACATTCATAAGAAATAGTGCCTATCAAACAAAGCCACTGGAGGCATTTGCATAGTTACATCAGCAGTGGGAAGAAGAAATCGCTCCTTGTGGAGTCAGACATTGGGAAACAGATAAAGGCCGGGAAGAAAGCGCCTTTTTGACTTCCCAGATTAATGTAGATGTGAACACATTAGAACTGTTTGAGAGAGAGTATTCTCTTTTGCAGATAACTGGGATTGGGACGATTGGATTACCAAATAATGGACCTCCTTAGTTCGGTCATCACAACTTATCAAGTACATTAATTTAAAACCTGCAATTTTGAACTTCGTGTGATTGAGCTTTTCCAAAGATTGAATTACTCAACTTTTGTTTGGGAATGTCTCTGTGAAATTTCCTGAAAGGGATAGTCCTCTTTCTTTTGTCCTCAAGCGAATACCAAATCACATACTTTATGGATATTTATAGACATAAGAATGATAGTGCTAATGTACTCTCATGTCTGTTGACCTGACTGAAAAGACTGTGGGCTGAGCTTTTGGACTTTTTTTTTTTTTAATAACGCAGAGGAGTGCTATATCCTATTTGTAAATCTAATTACAGTTGTCATTGTATTTTTTCCTTCCTTTTTTGTCAATGAGATTTCAGAAAACCTTGTGCCCAAAAGAACACTTTTAATTAAGGTTTTGGTACATGAACCTGTTATTTTTACAAAGCTTATTCTACTGCAGAAAAGAAAGTAGATCAGTGTATTTACATGGCTATTTATCTCTAATGAAAGTAGAAAAGACAAAGACTGACAAAACTCCCATCCCAATTCCCAACTGTATGTTTTAACAAAGAGAAAGGCAATAGATTTTAGCATCTCCTCCAGTGTCTTTGTCCTGTTGGTGTGTGTGTGTGTGTGTGTGTGTGTGTGTGTGTTGACCTTGAAAAGATCAAGGCTTGAGAGAAACAGAATCTTCATTTCAAAGGTATGAAGGTTGAATGTTTTAACATAACTATATAAGTGTTCAATCTATCAATAGCTAGTCAGGTTTAGATCTCAAGTCACCACAGGTATAACTAAAATATGAGCCAAAATTACAGTTTCAAACAAGAAAAAAAATGATTCACTGTAACTGAAAATAATTGAGTTAATTTACCTGCACATTATTTGAGAAGTTTAAACACAAACCTTGCCCATCACTCCATGAATTATAGGTTGAGTGCTGGCAGAAGGTAGAAATGGAACCAAAATGTCCCAACTGAAATTGGCAAAGAAGTCTTAGTGAGTAATCACAAGGCCTAATTTTCTCTGGCCAAGAAACTTACATTATGAAATATTAATAACCAATCTACTTATGAAGCTAAGGAGCTAGAAAAGCAGATGAGGTTTACTGAAAACTGGGTGTGTTCTATGGTTTTCTGAAAATGCAGTGTTGAGTAACAATAGAGGTCAAGGAGATTGATTTAGTCCAATTAAACAGATTTGTAAAAGTAGCAAAGAAATATGTGCCATTTTAAGGTGAAGTTACTGCAAAAGGAACAGGAATAGGGTTGGAATTATAGGGCAAGTAAGGAAGGCTTATAGGTTACCCATAAGTAACCATGAGTCATGAGTCAAGAAGTCAACCCATGAGTCAAAAAGTATGAAACATACATAGAAATAAATTTTATAATTCTTGATGTGAAACTTCTGATATTCATTAGAAGTAATTAATACAAATTCTGTTGAGTAGGAAGAAAGATCCCTGAACATCTCCTGTAGGGAAAGAGGCCCTGAGACACCAGCTTTCCATCGTGGGGAAACATCTCAACATAGGTCCTATGTTGGGATCATAAGACACTACTCATAGAGCAGAATTAAAGATTTCCCAGGATACTTTGAGGCCACCGCAAGGGAGGTTTACATATCGGGGAAAGAGTAAGGCAGACCAGGAGAGAGAGAAGCTTATGTGGTATTCAATATCTGGTAGCTTCCTTGTTTAATCTTATTAACTATGTGCAAAACTTAATTGTTTCTATTAATCATGAAATAAATTTACTGCCAGAATATAAATAAATCAAAGCTTTTACATGCACAAGTTTTTAAGCCGTTATTTCTGTGCCTTCTAAATCTGACTGCCATAGGACAAAACCCCATTTTTCCTGCCTCAGTTATAGCAATTCCAGTAGGTATGCACATACAAAGCATAGTAGTAATTAGAATATAGCTAGTAAACAATGAATGAAGCTCATCTTCTTCATACTCATATTCATATCTTCTGGTCAAACTATACTATTCTCCATCACTCCAGTTTTGTTCTGTCCTCTTATCTCAGTGTTTCTGGTCACAATGTTTTCCATGTCTAGAACAGACTTATCTTACATGTATCTACTGAAATTTCTCCCTTCCTTGTAAATTAAAACAACTCCAAGGTACCAGCTCACACCTATCAGATAGGTGAACATGAGAGAAAAGAAAAAAGATAAATAGTAGAAGAAAATATGGAAAAATAAGGACACAAATGCACTGTTGGTGGAGTTGTAAACTATTCTAACCATCTTGGAGAACAATTGGAAACTAGGCCCATTCCCTGTGTACATACTCTTTCACCCAGCAAGACTATTACTAGATCTGTATCCCAAAGAGATCAAAGAAAAAGGAAAAAGACATCTATGCACAAGATTATTTGTAGTAGCTCTTTTTGTGGGAACAGAAAATTAGAAATTGAGGAGATACCCATCAACTATAATTGTGATGGAATACTATTGTGCTATAAGAAATGACAAGCAGGATATTTCCAGAAAAACCTGGGAAGATTCGTATGAACTGGTGCAAAGTAAAGTAAGCAAAACCAGAACATTGTACATAGTAACAGCAATAATGTAAGGATGATGAACTGTGAAAGACTTAGTCACTCTGATGACGACAGTGATCCAAGACAATTCAAAGGACTCATGATGAAAAATGCTACGCACCTCCAGAGAAAAAACTGATGAACTCTGAATGTAGATTCAAGCATACTTTTTTCATGTTTCTTGTTTTGTCGTTGTTGTGGCAACGTGGGTGATAAAGAAATAAGTTTTGCATGACCTCACATATATAATTGATACCATATTACTTACCTTCTTAATGGGTGAGGGAGAAGCAGGAGGCAAAATGAGATTTTGGAAATCAAAATGTAAAAAAATGAATATAGGAAATTTCTCCCTTTCTTTAGGCTCAAATCAAGCGTCACCTATTCCACATAATCTTCTCTGATCACTTTCACCCCCTTTTCCACCTCAAATTCTCCTAGTACTTTATCTATCTAGTGGAACGTAAGGTCGTTGGGGAAATAAGACCTTTCATTTTCTGCTTTTGTATCAATGCCTAGCATAATGTCTTACACACAGCAGTTACTTAATAAATCTCTTTTGAATAGAGTAAAAGTGAACATCTCTTCACTTATTCTTTCCCTTGAAGTAGTTATGGACATTTTTGGATGTATGACTTCCTCACTTTTAGGTTATAAATCCCTTGTCAGATCTGTATCTACCACTGTATCCCCAGTGCTTAGTATAGTGTCTTACTCATATGCTTAATCAATGTTTGTTGAATTGAATATCTCCTTTGTACGTACACTCTGCCTTGAATTATAATAAATATGTGACATTTCCTTCCAATGGATTATAAATTCCTTATCATAGCTGTATCTGTCATTTCTGTTTCTGAATTTCCAATATCTCTCATAGTTTCTTGAATGTAGTAGTTGCTTAATAAATTTTTACTTCCAGACTTGTATGGATTTGTGATCTCATCACTGTGGCTATTTCTGTCATTAAAGCAGATTGTAATCCATCCTTGTCTTCTCAATAAATCTTATTGAACCTTGATAAGTTATTATCAAATTTAATCTGATTGAAATTAAAGGATATGCACTATCCTGCCCTTAAGTAGTGTACAAACCAATATGGTAGACAAGATAAATAGTTGGGTAATTCCTAGATATGTAAACTACAAAATTACATTGAGTTAGAGGGTATTGTAATAGATCAGTGACTGTGAGGGAAAAGCTCTCTGGAAGAATTAAAACTTGACTTGTGATTCTAACACATAAAACCTAATTGCTGTGATAAAATATAGCTCATCAAAAATTCATTTAATTTTTGAGAAGTTCATAGGGGTGATATAGTGCTTAGCATAGTACATAGTGGGAGGTCAAGAAATATTCCTTCATTAATGACTAAATGGCCAGAAGTCAATAAGAGTGGCTAGGTGGCACAGTGGATAGAGAACCAGGCCAGGAGTCAGGAAGACTTGAGTTCAAGTCCAGCCTATACAACACCAACTAGCTGTGTGCCTCTGGGCAAGTCACTTAATCCTGTTTGCCCATTTTCTTCATCTGCAAAATGAGATGGAAAAGGAAATGGCAAACCATTATTCCAATATATTTGCTAAGAAAACCCCCAAATAGGTTCATGAAGAGTCAGATACAACTGAAAAAATGAACAAGATAAGAGCAGGATTTTTCATAGGAATTTCATTCCTTGAAAAAAAAATTAATGCCTACCATGTGCAAAGTTCTGTGTTGATAGTTCCTAAAACTTGAAAAAAAAGCAAAAAAAAATTGCTTTGAAAATCTAGTCCATTTCAGTCAACATTTTCCAAAGACATTTCCCATGTCTATGACACTTGTCAGGAAATATGGTAGTTTAGAAATGATATGACAAAACTAATGTTTTGAAGTCACTTCATTGGTTGACAAATGGGACTCAAAACCAGAAGAGTTCTTTTCAAAAGATTGTACTTTCCTGGCATGACTTCTAAACTAGACTGAGACTAGGGAAGTTTGAGTTTCTTTTGTTTTTTTCCTTTCTCTTCTCTAGACAACTTCAATCCATAGTTCTCACTAGAACTTATCAGGGTGTTATTTATAAAGGTTAACAACTGTACATGGGAATGTATGCGACTAAAATGATCTCTAATCTTAAGGAAAAAAAACACCTCTTTTTTGTGCCTAGCCAAAATCTTTGATACTTTAGGGGCTTTAATTGGTACTTTAAACTGGATGGAAAAAAGTACCAGGAAATCTGTCTGATTAAACTTACCTTTTTAACCATATCTACATTAGAGGAGCAAGATGAATTAAGTAGTTCTAAAACAAGGTACATTCTTTTCAACTGTAAGATAAAGACAGGAGGAAAGTTGGGCTCAGTTGTTGAATTCCCTTACAGTACCAAGAGAGCAAAGGGAATAAATGTGTCAGGTGTACACTAATGGAACATGGCTTGATACGGTTCCTTCTCAAAGACATGACTCCTGAGAGATGAAGAAAGGAAAAGTCGAGAGTGAGAGGTTATCCCAGATAAGTACAAAGAAGGAGCTTCCAATGTTTTCTCTATTGTGTCTGTTACACTTATTGGTGTGAATAATGTTGTTTTGTTTTCACAAAGTCAGTCATGAGCAAAAAGAGAATAGTGAGTGATAAGCCAAGCCCAGGAAACTGGAGAATGACACACTGTGATAATATATGTTAATTTAATTGGATAGATGTGAATATGTTTTCATAAAGGACAAAGAAAAAGGCACCAGAATATATTCCAAACACTTGCTTTCAAGCTGTAACATGGGCCCTATCCATGTTCAAAATATCCATGTCTCTTGGAAATTATTTAATATCTACTTTGCTTGTGGTAGCTTATTTATTTTAAATTCCCATATTTTTCTTGCTTTGGAGATAAAAACTCTGGTGGAGCCAGACTTCAAATAGATGATGTTCCAAGAACATCAAAACAAAGAAACTGTTTCTGAAACCAAATAAAAGCATTTTTTGAATGACTCTTCCAGTCCATTCAAGTTTTCTTTCAGTTTAGCGGCACTGGCTCAGATAAAGGACTGAACACCTCATAGTCTATTCAAAAGTATCAAATTCAACTGAAGGTGAAGAAAATAGGGCATCTGCAATATTCATGAGTTGGGACATTTCCCAAGTTTGCTCATTGTCTGAATGACTTTACAACTGCTCTGGGGTATGTATTACATAACAGATATTCACTGGCACCCATCTTTCCTAATCAAGGCAAACCTTGTACCCAAGTGAAAAGAGTTACACCATCCTTTACTAATTCAGATCCCAATGAAAATGCTGCCCAGACTTTGAAGCAGTACTGTCCCACTCCCTGGTTTACCAGATGCCAAACTAAAGGTCTAGATATCCTTTCCTTACAGATCTATGAACTAAAATCCTTGGTGGTGTAGCCTTTGGAAAGCTTTTATCTTCAATTACAAGGAAGCCAGCAGAGAGCAATTTCCAGCAAAGTATTTCCAAATCTTCTATTCTAACTTTCTGAAGTAAAGTGATGATTACATTTTACTGTGGCAATCTGCCAACTAAGTAGGTATCCAGGTACCAATTCTAGATGATAGAAGCACTGCCCCGCCTTTCTTATATGGAAATTCTAATATTTTCCTATTGAATAAGAACCTAGAAGGTAAAGAATAGCTATTTTGTAAAGAAATTGAAAAGAAATTAATATACATATATACATATATATCCAAGGCTATAATAGATATCAAATATGAATGACCAGAGCTTTATATTAGCCTTTATGATGATCTTATTCCAGTAGAATAAGTAGAGTGATGGCTTAAACATAAATATTGGAGTATTGCTGGTGCCAAAGAAGTCATTTTTCCTTTTCCTTTTCTCCGTAGAGTCCCAGATACAGACAGAGCCCTCAGCATACTGGCTGTTCATAGCATGAAAGAAAAAGAATTGGAAGTGATTTTAGAGTCATCAAGTCCAACTTCTTCATTTTACAGATGAGGCAACTGAGGCCCTGAGAAGGTTAGTGAATTGACCAAGATCATTTAGGTAACAAATATCAGAGAAGAAATTCAAGCTCAAATCCTCGGCTCCTAGATTGTAGTCCATGCATTTCAGGTACACCAGGGGTTGTTGCAATGGAGAGCAGAGATGGCTGGCTGATACTCAAAGCCTTTCTTGCTCCTTCAAGCTGTGGAAGAACAGAATGGAATCTTTCTCAGGCTTTTCCTACCTCCTCCCTAGGAAGTGATTTAGGGGGAGATCTTTTCTCCAGGCACTTCCCTCTGCTTTCTACTCTTTTCCCTAACCCCTTAAGTAGCCATAGCTTGATACAACAATTAGCTCCATTTTTAACCTGGGCAATAATATAATCATTCAGGTCTAGGTAGTCCCTTTCTCATTTTTTCAGGGTATATATGAGGTAAAAACCAAACCAAACAAAACACATTCATACAATCAAAGTAATAGCTCAGAGCCAAAAGAAAAATCCTGATAGTGAAAGGTTCGGCTCTCTACTTTATTTAATGTGTGTGTGTGTGTGTGTGTGTGTGTGTGTGTGTGTATCTACCTAACTCATAACCAAAAATCAGAATACAGAAAACTTTTAGCTTAAAGAAATGAGAAGAGTATATGACAATATCTGTTATTGGACCGGAATGTGGATGGGAAGTTGGGGAAAGAGTAGATCTTTTCTGGAACTTCAGCTTTTAAAGAGATAAGTAAAAACAGTAGCTTTAGACCAAGTCCTTCATTCCAATATGTCTATAGGGACCCCAAGACCCTCCTCAGTCTCTCCTTTCTTTGTCACAGCCCTCCTTTTACTTTTTCCTTCAGTCTATATTTTCAGGTTTTTTTTTTATTTTCCTGTTGCTCTTGTGGCACTGAATCTTCCCAGTTTAGCTCATTAAGTACCAAGCAGGGCTGGCAACACTGTCTCCCCACTGTTTCTGCTCTTGCTCAGCTTTTGAAGTCCCCATCTATCTCTATCTTTCTCTCTATCTCTGTCTTGCTATCTCTTTCTCTCTGTCTCTCTCAGAACCATAGGATGTGACTCTAGTGTCTGCCTGTCACCTCAAAAATCACAATAATCCCAAGGGACTCTTAGAGAATAAGAAGAAATGCTTTTCTCTCTGCACTACAAATCTCAAGATGCCAGTCAGTTTTCAAAATCCTAATGCATCTATGGAGTGTGGAATTTTGTAGTCTCTTTCAAAATCAGCTGTGGTATATTTGATACTTGGAATTATACAGTATAGCCTCAGATTAAATCAGCATTTAAGAAAATAAGGATGATTAGCCCAGATTCCAAGTAATTACCTTAAAATGACACTGCAATATACAGTAACAATATATACAATAGATTTAATTTAATGCAGAACATCATTTGACAGACATCTTTCAATGACTAATGTTCTCAGTTTCATACAGGATATAGTATAGGCAAATACTTCAGTCATGTATGCATAGCTATATAGCTCAAACAAATATGCCTGAAAGCAAACAAAATCAAGCAGACACCAAGATCAGTAGGCTATGCAAAATAGCCAGATTATGTGCACACAGCTAATGACAAAATGGATCACAGTTAGCAAACTATATGACATATAAAATATATATATATATATATATAATATGATGCTAATACAAAGCAACTAAACACAAACAAGGGACAAAAAATAGTAAAACAGAAGCATATAGAACATATGTAATTATCAAGTTCATCCATGAATATATGCAATTACATGCAAAATATATATTGCATGGCTCAACATTAGCATTATCATTTGGCTACACCAGTACTAAGGCAGAGAGTTGGAGCTAGCTGGACACCATTAATTTTCCACTTTAGTGCCAGTTATATGTCTCAAAGAATTAATCGAAAGATTTCATTAAAAAAAGTTCCAGTACAATGTGTTGATAATTTCCTTTCCTGCAAAATGGTTGCTCTAGCCTCCCCCTCCCCAACACTTAACTTGGTGAAAGCTCTTGGGCACTTGGGTCTCTTTATGAAGCCTCACTACCAGTAGCTTGGGAGGTGAGGAGAGCTGTAAGTAAGTGCAAGATAAGTAAGCATCAGGTCACAGGGATTTTTTGGCTTTTTGTTTGTTTTATATTCTGGGTATCCTAAATCAGGGAGGCAGGTGATGTTTTATGTTTGGCACATAATTTCTGTTTTGGATAGCTTTGAGACATCATGGATATCCAAGAAAATATGTGGGCCTCCATCTTGTTGCTTACATGACCCAGAAGTTCCTGACTTTTCTGTGAATACCTGAAATTGCTAAAAAAAATTATTTTATCTCCTATTTTATATAAGAAGAGTTAGTGAATATGAAAATGTCTACTTATATGAAAATTTACATGGTAGTAAGATATTTATTCATTATTTTTTACTTTGGTAGCTTATGCTGCTGTTTTAAAACTGACTTTCAATCTTTGATAGGCAATCCAGTATAATGAAAAAAGTTCTAAAAAGGGCCAGATGACTTGGGGTCAAATTCTAGCTCCAACATTTAGTCTTGAACAAGTCATTTACCTCTTCTGAGCCTGTTTTCTCATTTGTAAAGTGAAGATAGTCATATTTATTCCCCCTACCTCACAATCTTTGTAAATTATAAGGAATTTTACAAAAATAAGTTACTAGTTAATTCAATAAAATAAATTTGTATTAAGTACCTATAGCACATAACATACTGTACTAGGATCTGGGGATACAGAAAGTTGAGATGATAAATGGTCCATAACTTCATGGAGATCACAGTCTGTTTGGGGAAGATGGAAATGATGATGATTCAGAATAAATTTTTTTGTTCAAGACAGCACAGAATTTCCTATGATTTGGAAGTGCATTATTCATTTTTTAATCTCCCAGGCATCATAGAATGATAGATCTACAGTTTGACTGGACCTCAGAGGTCTTCAGGTCATAAGGTCATGTATTTAGAGATAGGAGAGACCTTTAAAGTTACCTGGATAAATCCCTTGATTTTACGAATAAGAGAACTGAAAACTAGAAAGGTCCTGCTTAGTACTCAAGATCACACAGTAGTAAAGCAAGAATTTGAACTCAGTTCTTCTGATTCCAAATCAACCACTCCTTGAACCATGATGCTTCTCAGCTGGCCCATATATCAGTTCACTAAATATTTGTAGAATGTATGAAGATTATTAGCATTCATAAATATTTTCCATCCTAATCCCTCCTACCCCTGAAATAATTTAAATTATTCAGGACTTCATTCACACCAAGTAACTTTGCTATATTCAAAGGTAGTGAACAAAGCCACTTACTAGAATGGGATGCCAAGGGAAATTTTAGAATGTCTGTGATTTGGAATGTTTTGAACCACATCAAGTAAAAATGGAAAGGGATAGCCCCCTCAATGACCTCTCTTGATCCTTTTCAGTCTTATAACATAGTGCTATTTTTTTCTTCTACATATTTCTTAATTTTTCTCTTCTAATCTCCTTAGCTCCCCCCATGCTTCATTATAAGGAAGAAAGTCATGAGAGGAGAGAGTTAAAAGTCCTCTTTCCTCACTGCTCATATTCCCATGTGCCATTTTCATCCCCTACCCCCCCTCCCATTCCATCACTGAGAAAGTCTTTTCCTGAAGTTGCTGAGCACCATGTTTTTCTGAGCAACCATTTTGCAAATCCCTTGTGACCATAAACTGAATGCTTAATTGCCTCAGGCAGGTGCAGGTATTTGGCCAACGGCAAATCACGCTTCCTCTTAATGAGGTTCCTATTTGGAGTTCTGGGCAGACTGATGACCTTACCCATAATTAACCACTTTCACCTAAGAAATCTTGTGCAGATGTGTGTGTTTTTTCTTCTTCTTTTTTTTTTTTTGCTGTCACATGAGAGCAATAACATAGTTTAAAGTACAGTGTTCACATCCATAATACAGTGTGAGTGTGGACTTATTCAGCAAGCTCATAAGGGACAGGCAGTTTTGATAATTACCAGAGATACTAGCCAGTTAGCTGAGTGCAACTTGGTTTTCTAATCTGTGCATATATGGTAAAGGAAGTCATGCCAAGAAAAGTGTGACTTTCTGTTTTCTTTTTTGAGTAAGCAGCATGTCATAGCAGAAAGTGCATTAGTCCGGGCAAAAGACGTGGGCCACTAAACAGCTGTGTGCCATTCTCCAAGCCACATAAACTCTTTAGGCCTCAGTTTTCTCATATGCAAGATGAATGGGTTGGATTGGACAATTTTTCGTGTTTCTTTCAGTTAAAAAATTATACGTGTATAATTTGGTTTTCCTGAAATTTAAAGGGATACCATGTGGCTGATTTTGAAATAGGACAGCATCAAAGGCTTTCTGACAACAAGCATGTTCCCAGAATACTTTGCTTACAATTGCCAAGTTCAGCTTGAGATTCATTGAAAGTCTCTGGCAACCTGGATTCTATTTATCGAACCCAAACTGGCCTTCCTCTTCAGCCATTCTGCTGACAGGTGCTACAGATGTTAGTCCTGCTGGGCCTCAGTCGGCAGCCATCTGTCAGTGAGGGCTTCTGTCCTCCAGGCAACAGGCGTGTTGATAAGAATATACACTTTCTGCAGTTGACAGACTTTGCTATTCAAAACACTGTAAAAAAAATGGCTATAGGAATTTAATTAGCAACTTCCATTAGGAGATTAGATGACAAGAACAAAGAAAAACCAAGGAAAAGGCTTCTTATTAAAACTGGCAGAGCCGAGGAATATTCATAGCATAACAAAGGAAATGGAGGATATGCACCGTGAATTGTTAAAGGTGACTGATATATTCTGATATTTTCTCAGGGGCTGGTTAGTAACCAGCTAATGAAGCACATAGTGGAGACCAGACTTCTGAAAAAGTACCTTCTGTCCTGTCTGCTGGTAACTAAATGAAATAGGTAAGCGGGAAGAGAAAGCCTTATGTTAAAAGGGCTTTCCTAGCTTTCAGGGACTGTGACTGGTTTGTTAGCTCCATTGGTGAGAAAACACTGCTAATGAAGTTTGGTCCCTCTGTAGGTCAATTCATCATCTCAGTCCCATTGACACAGGCTCAAATACTGCCTAATCATCTCATAAATGTGTGCTTCTGGTTAAGTGGAGGTGTGGGAATGTGGTTGGATTGGCATAAATATATCTTCATTCCTTGAAAAAAAACCTAAAGAATATGTGCTACCATTAATGAGCAAAGAATAACATAATTGTATATGTGGGGTGACATATTTATGTAGGGGAAGGCATCATCCAGCTAAGTCTATTAATTTCTTTGTGTTACTGTTAGGATTTTGAGTACAGCTAATTCAGTAAATGCTTATTAAGAACTTACCATGTATTAAGCATTATACTAGGAACTAGTGATCCAAAGATGAGATGAGACACAGCCCCTGCCACCAAGGATGGATATAAACAAAGATGGAGAATTAGACATTTAAACAGATAACTATGATATGACATAGAATGTGGCAAGTGCCAAAACCCACAACTTTATTAGTACAGCTGAGCTGGGATGGTGCATGGCCAGACTAGTCCAGGATCACAGCACATACTGGCATGGAGCAGGGTCAAGGAAAGCAACCAGCTGCCATAGAAGGCCAAGGCTCAAGAGACAAATAGCCAACTTGCTGACTCTCTATCCAATATAGGGCTCACATTTCTACAACACATTTCATTTCAGAGACTGCTTGGATTTCTGTGCTCTGGAGAAAATTTGTCACAACCATGCCTGGCCTGACCTGGTCATTTTAGAGTTCACACTTGCTCTGTTCCTGATTCAGAATTAACTTGCTCTCCCCTCATCTGAGGATTCTCTTTCTCCCACATCTTGTTTATCCAACCCTAGTACATGATGGTCCTGATCTAAGTAGGATATGATGGTATTGTCTGACTCGTATCAAAGATAGTCTGCTGTCAACAGTAACAGAGCCTCTTGTGGTAGTGCTATCCCCAAAGGAGGAAGCTTAAGAAAGCATGGAGCATTACTGCTCCTTACGGATAGTAGATTTGAACCTCTGAGAAAGTGACTATCTCATGATGACTATTTATTATATAGGAAATGAACTTCTGGTTTAGACAGTAGGAGCTGGGCCCAGGCATGGAGCCCCCAGCTTCTTTTCCTGAGCAGCACCTTTGATATGAGGATTTGTGAAGCCCTTTTCAGGGCTGCTCCTCCACCTTTGGTGTCTACTGTCACCCAACCTTCACTTGTGACTCCAAGAAGCTGTAGCTTGTGCAATGGCCACACCCCAGTAAAAATGTCTTGGCAGATGGGCTAAACCAGGTTGATGGTAACTGACAGACCTCAAACCCAGTGATGAGTAAGGCAGATGTCTACCCCAAACATGTAAAGACTTCTCCCAGCAGAATGGGCAGATGAAAACAACTGGTTCCAATGGCCATTCAGGTAGCTGAAACAGGCATTGTGGAATGCTAAGAGCTTGATCAGACAATGAAGATGCCAATGTCATCCACTGCATCCTGAGTCACTGCCAGTCATCTTGACTTTTGTCTTGCCACTGGACTTGGATGACTCTGGAAGAGAGACTGAGGCTGATGACTTTGTGCACCTCTGCCTCACTTAAACCCAATGCATGTGCAAGTCAAGACATCATCCCATGATGTCTCTTTGAAAACGAAGGATGAACAGCATCAGCAGGCATGTCAATATTCCTTGTCCAATGCCATGATTTACCTTAGAGTATCATTTGGAGGAAAGCATTTTGTGACCTGTAAAACCTTATACAAATGTGAATTATTATTCCTCCATCCCTACCTCCCTCGATCTAGACAAAGATAACTTTTGTGGTGTTTGGAGTTCCAATAAGCCAAGGATGTCCATTGCACTACCTTCTACTTCACTGAAAATATTCTCCTTTGGGATAAGATGGAAGAATTCTTTCAGGAGCTTAAGGATACTTTTGATGCCCTCCTTAGCATTCAGCTTGTAAAACAACAGATTTAACAACTTTAGCAAAGAAAAGGGACAATGGAAATTTTGCCAGTTCCTTCTATATCCAATGTCAAGATTTGTCATGAAATAGCTACAGAAATACAGTGTATGTCCTCCAAAAATTTAATTTGGTGGTTCAACTCCCTGTGAATCAATCATAGTTCCCCCTTTTCTTTCTCAATGGAATTTTTTTCTATTTTACTTTTCAGAATTTCATTCTTGAGAGCTCCTCATCTTTCCAGGTGGACTTTTGGAAAATATTAGAATGTGGAATCCTATTTGATCTTTCTCTGAATCCTTTGAGATATGCTTTCTCCAAAGCTAGAGAGACTATGTTGTATGTCAGACTATGCCTTCCTTTTCACTGCTCTCCTATGGTTTCCTTGCCATTTCTGTCATGAACTCTAAGAATAAATGCTTTATTCTCTCAAGGTTCTACATAATCAATCCATTCTTCCTTTTTGATCCAGAATTAAGTTCCCCTCATCTATTCCTCCACCTTTTGAAAAGTGAAGTTATCACTAAGGCAAGACAAAAATGCATTAGCGGCTCATCTTTGATTAAAGATAGATCTCCTACAAATGTCTTTATACCATATATGTAATGTTTCCTGAACGTCTCAGATAATATTTCTTCCTTCTGTCCAAGTGGTCTGTGGCAAAATCTATTGCTTCTTTTTCTCCTACTTCACTAATCTACAAACAAATGTTCTCTATACCACTTCCTTTCCCTGTGTACTGAACATATAGTGCCTCCCTGTCACCTCTGTTTTATTTGTTTTAGCTCCTACAAATAAGCATGTTCTTCCAGAGATGTATTGCAGTCATGGATTCTGTTCCTCTAAGTCAGAGTAATATCTGTGAGGCAAGATTTGCCTCCTTGCATTGTCAGATTTTCATGTTGGTTATCTATACTTCATGCATTCGTATATAGGCATCTGAGGCTGCGGCTTTTATTGTGGATTCCTTTCTTGAGTTTGTTTTCTGTGAATTACTGAGCATCTCTGCTTTCTGGCTTTCTATCTAACTGGGTAAATATATGTAGTTGGTTTTAAACCTTCACCTCTGCCCTCAGGAATCAGTTAAAAAAAAAACTAAGCTGAACTCATATGTCATGAATTAGTTTAAGTAGATAGAGCTAACAATATGCCCTTATTCTGTAATGTGTATACTAACTCTTGATTTTAGTAATGGCTAATACTGTGGGAGTCTGGTCAATTCTCTCTCAGTTCACCCATACTTGAAACTGAATGTACGAGAGAAGTTACTGCAGCATGGTGAGTGCCATGTTCATTTAATTCCTACCATGAAATTATGAAGTTCCATATATGCTGGGAATTTTCCTTTCCTATGGATAAGGGGCATTGTGCCATGCCTATTGCAGCTATCTTCACACTAACAGCTCCTCAGTCCTACTCCAGAGAGTCCAGCCAATTTTAATACTTAAAATTAAACTGGTAGTCCTACCATGGTATGCATTTCCCAACTACGACAGACTCTAAGGTATTCTAGGGGCAGCCAGAAGGCTCGGTAAAGTATTGAGCCTGGAGAAAGGAAAACTCATCTTCCTGAGTTCAAATACAGTTTCAGACACTTACTGGCTATATGATACTGTGCAAGTCACTTAACCTTGTTTGCCTCAGTTTCCTCATCTGTAAAATGAGTTGTGAAAGGAAATGGCAAACTACTCCAGTATCTTTGCCAAGAACACCCTAAAATGGGATCACAAAATGTCAGACTTGACTGGAAATGACTAAACAATAACAATGTAGTTTTATGAACTAATTCCTGGTCTGGAGAATGTATCTTCTCAGAGATTCCACGATGTCCATGAGATCAAAATACAGCCAAAACAATGAATGTCCACTCATCCATTTAGACCAAAGATCCAGAAGATCAAACCCCCATGAAGTCAAGGGGAAAAAGTATTGTGAGTTATGCAACTTAAACAAATTCTGCATCCTGATCTTCCCTGGGAACACGCTGGTTTTTACTAGATAATCCAACCAGTAAGTGGGAACTAGGGAGAGTCGCCATATATAAATGCTCTTGCCAGATTTCAAACCAGAGACTAATAACCTGAGGACCAGAACTACTGCTTTGGGATATATCTAACCAAAAAAGTACCCCTGTGCAAGTTATTGATTTGTTTTGAGGGTGAAGCCATGAATTCTAAAACCTCTATTTAAAGAGGGAGTCCAGACCAGCCATTTCATTTCCTATCAACTCTGCACTCTTTTGAAACTCCTTTTGACCCTTTCATCATGCCTCACCCCCTACTTTTTAACTTTCTTTATATGGTCTTATTAATATTGTTCAATTGTTTCAGACATGTCTGACTCTTTGTGACCCCATTAGGGGTTACCTTGCACTGGAGTGGTTTGCCATTTCCTTCTTCAGCTCATTTTACAAATGAGGAAATTGAGGCAAAAAGGGTTTTAAGTGACTTGCCTATGATCATACAGCTAATAAGTGTTTCAGGAGAGAGCTATCTTCCCCATTAGATTGTAAACTCCTTGAGGAAAAAAGCTTTCTTTCTTTCCCTTCCTTCCTTCTCTCTTTTTCTTTTTTTGTATTTGTAACAACCCAGTGCTCATCGTAATGCTTGACACATGGTAGGTACTTAAATGTTTATTGACTGAGTTGAGTGATCACCCTAGTTATTCATGTCTGAATCATGGCTATCTAGATCTGTTTGTTGGCTAGGTTGACAATAATGCTGTGGACATCCTTAGGAAAGAACTGAAGGGTTCATTGAGCCTTCTATCTTGCCTAACAGAATTATAGCATCATTTATTAAAATTATGGTAGGAAAATATGAATATGCTATGATTATTGCTGTCTGAATATCATTACTGTTAAAAACTAGTATTGTCTACCTTTATGCCTAACACAATGGAAAAGTTGGAAGGGATGGTGCTATTCAACTAATTGGATGTCTAGGGAGTAAACAACCTGGTCTGAACATGAAGGGCAACAAATACATGATAATCTTCTAGACCCAGCATGCTATGAACACTGGGTTATGTTATTTGGGCTATGCAATGCTAGCACAATCTTTTAGAGGTTCACAAATTAAATGTTTCATGACCTGCTTGAGTGGAATAGGGATGGAGGTGGGGAATGTACTGTTGTTGTTTTTAATAAACTTGTATTAATTCCTAAGACATTACAGAACCCCTTGGAAGAGACCAAAACTATTCAAAGAAGTTTGGTTTGTCCATCTTCACAGGAAAGACCAAATGGATGAAGAATATCTATTGCCCAAATTTCAGCATGCATCTGAATAAATATCCCATAGAAATTATCTAAAAATATTTGGGAATCTAACAAAATCTGGGAACAACCATACAGATGAATAATGATCTGGGCTCAGAGTTGGAAAGAAGAATGTGACTAGGCTAGATTGCTTTTGAGTAAATTGCAAAGTACTTTTACTGACTCTGAGCTTCCTATTAGAGCAAAGGCCCATCTTTTGGATATAAACATTTTACTACAATTGCTATTAGTAGCAGAATCTACAACAAAATTAGTAGCAGCCTCTGAAGAAATCAAAATAAACCTCACACAGAGGGAAATGTAAAATTTGTGAGAAGACTGCAACATATGACCACTAAGGAATTCCAGAGAAGGACAAAAGAATTACATGTCAGAAATAAAATACATGATGAGAGTAAAAGATGATAAGTGACCAGCCAGAATGCCTTACTAGTGCCCTCGTGCTGTCAGAAGGAAGCAAGGAGGACCACTATCCCACTGAGTGGACTTCCTGTCCACTTTTCGGAGTACATGAATGAGAGCTACACAAAATGAGCAGGCAGAGATGGCTTGCAATGTCCACCTTCGGACAGAACTCCCAAATGGCTGAGAACACAGATCCATTTGAATATTTACGTATTGACATATATTGTTTTGAAACAAGAGTTATTTACCAACAAACACTCAAATAACTCATCTTACAAAATATAAGTCCCACCCCAGTTTATCATTTGTTAACAGAATGGAGGGATAGACACATCCCTCAGCATTAAGAATCTTAGAAAAACATGGATAGATTTGCACAGAATAATAGAGAATGAAATGGGCAGAATTGAAAGAACATTATATACAGTAAGAAGGATATTGTTTTAAGAACAACTTTGAGTGACTAAGTCATTTTGACTATTATAAATACCCAAATTAACTATAAAATACATAGGAAAATGCTATCTGCATCCAGAGAAAAATAACTGATAAACAGAATTATATATAGAATGGTGTTTATATGCACACATATTTGTGTCTAACGGTAACTATCTTGGGAGGGAAGAAAAAAGGAAGAAAAGTAAGTTATATGATAATATTATTATATATTTAAAAGAAATAATAAATTATAATAACAGATTTGTAGTTTCGTACAGTTATCTTTTTTTTCTATTCCACTGTTATGGAAATGCTTAAGTTCAGAATAAAATTTCAAAAAATTGCCTTTCTATTACATAGTACTCCTAGTCCAATGGAGAAAAAAGAGAATTAATGGATAGACAGAATTCACGAGTTGAATCCTGAAACAGTATCTCTAGTACTATACTTACTAACGACAAAATAATTGGCCATCCTATTAACTTACTGTATAATTTTTTAAGAAATTAACCCAGTCCATTTTTCCACCTTTCTATTTAAATTATGCTTTCCATTGCCCCCTCACCTGTAGTCAGTGACTACCTGGAGCAACTAGAGGCTGCTCAGAACGACTTACAATGGATCCTTTTAGCAGTAAAAGAGGCATACCAATAGTGATCTGATATTTAAACCTCAAAATACAGCCTCCTAAACATAGTGGACCATCTATGACAATACACTATAACTTTTACACCAGTAGACTCTCTCAGAAACTAGCTGAAAAAGTGGTAAAGATAATAACAATAGCAAGTGCTTATATATAGTGTCTTTCACGTGACAGGCACTGTGTTAAGGTAGATCCCTCCCTCATCCCTTGGGATTGAGTCTGATTTACCATTTGGGGATTCTTTCCATTACTTTATATCCATCCTGTGTTCTACCGGTCCTTGTTATGGTAAATTCATCACAGCCCTGAACAATATGGCCCCTGGAAGAGAGTGGAGGCAAGAAGACCAATTAGGAGGCTAACAGAATAATCAAAGTGAGAGGTACCCACCACGGTCATTATGAATGAGTAGAAAGAATTCATTGTTCAAAGATCTTCCACTCACAGGGAAAACAGAGCCACTTCTTGTACACGTGGAATGTCTAGGTTATGGGCTCAAGGAGAAGACATGGGAACTAGTGCATAAGAGAATTCCCCAGAAAGTTTTAGAGACCTATCAATGCATTCTCAAGAAGCCTAAAAGTTAAGGTAACCATCCATGGGGAGGGATGGTGTCTAAGCCCATGGATTCATTGGTACAACCAATTCAGAAAAAGTGGTAGATCTGGCTTGGGATTACATCAGCACATCAGCATATGGTGGAAGAGGGGAATGAAAACAGTTGATGTAAAAGACTGAAGTGTAGGGCAGAAGGTTCAGGTAAAATAAATGACTACCTCTTTGTCTTGCTTCCTGAATCAGATCTTCCACCTATTCCCCCGCCCCACAGGCTGAATCTTCATTCCTGAAGTCAACTTTTCTGCTAATCTCCACTTAGATTCAATACCAACACAGTTTGGCTTTGGAGTTTAGGCTTCTTCAGCTCCCAGAGTGGATTCTATTTTCTTTCTCTGGGTGGGTATTATTATTTTTCAGATTTGGTCATTAAATCACCAATAACTTTCACTGGATCTTTCCATTCCCACTATCATTCGTTGTTATTGTTTAGTCATTTTCAGTCTTGTCCAACTCATTGTGACTCCATTTGAGGTTTTCTTGACAATGATACAGGAGTGATTTCCTTCTCTGTCTCATCTTACAAATGAGATAACTGAGACATGCAGGGTTAAATGATTTGCCAGGGTCACGTAGCGCAACCAGTAAGTGTCCGAGGCCAGATTTGAACTTAGGAAGATGAGTCTTCCAGACTCCAGGCCCAGCACTCTGTCCACTTCACCACCGAGCTACTCTATTGTCCTGTTGCATCTCTTCTGCCCTTTTTGTAGTTAAACTCCTTGAAAAGCTCTCTTACAATAGATGCCTCTACTTTTTCTCTTCTTAACTCCTTAGTTTCTAACTTTATCAATTCACCAAAACTGCTCTCTCCAAAGTTATTCATGATCTCGCTTTTCATTTGGCTATACTTGGGACTTCTCTGACTGACTTCTCCACCATGCCTCAGGAAGCTCATTATTGGGATAACGTCATCATTCTATGATATCTCATCAGTCTTAGTCCTCCATGTCACCCCTACCCTCTACTTCCCTGACTGAACATTGGAGCCATGAACTTCAGAAGAGACTCCAGCTCAAACATCTTCTCATTTCTCACTTGTCTATCCTATTTTGGGACTTCTCTATCATGCCTCCTCATCAGCTACCCTCTCCTCTCCTCACCCTGCTTTTCAGATTCTTTCTGTGTCTCATCTTAACCCAGTATAATGTAAACTCCTGAGGGGCAAGGACTCTCTTTTTTCATATTAGTATCCCCAGAGCTTGGTATAGTGCCTGCACAATGAAAGTGCTTAATAAATATTGACTATTTCCTAGTTGCCAAATCCAATGTCTTTTCCTCAATCCTAATTCTTCTTGACTTCTCTGTAGTCTTTGACACACTTTAACTCTCTCCTCCTTGCTAATCTCTTCTCTGTAGGTTTTCAGGGCACCATTCTCTTCTAGTTCTCATCTTAACTATTTGACTACTCCCTCTTAATCCCCTTTGATGAATTTTCATCTACATCACTCCCACTAACTATGGGAGTCCAAAAGGGTTCTATCCTGGGCTCTCTTTTCCCTCTATACCATTTCCCTTGGTGATCTCATCAACTCCTTCAGATTTAATTATCATGTCTATGCTGATGATTCTCAAATCTACCTATCTTGCCCCAGTCTCATGATTCCAATTGTCTTTCGGACATCTCAAACTGGATGCCCAGTAGACATCTAGGTGGCACAGTGGATAGAGTGCTAGACCTGGCTTCAGGAAGACTCATCTTTCTGAACTCAAATCTGACCTCAGACACTTACTAACTGTGTGACCCTGGGCAAGTTGCTTAATTCTATTTGCCTCAGTTTCCTCATCTGTAAAATGAGCTGGAGAAGGCAATGGCAAACCACCCCACTATCCAGGAGTTGGATGTGACTGAAACAACTAAACAAAAACTCAGTGTCTTTCTCCTTAAAACCTGCCCACATACCCACTTTCCCTATTACTGTAGAAGGCAACACTATCATCCTAGTCTCTCAGACACCCACCCTCACTAACTTTAACCCTGCCCCCCCTCATATCTGAGCTGTTGCCAAAACCTGTAAATTTCACCTTTTCAACATCTCTTGAATATCTCTCTCTTCTCCCTTCTGACATTGTCACCACTGTAGTGCAGGCCCTCATCACCTCACACCTGGATGACTGGAGTAGCTTGCTTGTGAGGCTGGGGGAGGATGGTGTCTGTCTGCTTCAAGTCTCTCCCCACTCCAATCCTTCCTCCATTCAGTCACCAAAGAAACTATCCTAAAATGCAGTCACCTCCTACTCAGCGAACTCCAGTAGCTCCCTATAGCCTCTAGGACCAAATACAGAATTCTCTGTTGGGCATCCAAAGCCCTTCATAACTTGCAGTCTTACTCCTCACTGTCCATATACCCTTCAATGCAGTGACGCTGGCCTTCTGACTGATGCACAAACAAGGCTCTCCATCCATCATATCTGGTTCCTGTTCCTAGAATGCTCTCCCTTCTCCTTTTTGCCTACTGACTTCCTGACTTCTTTATTGTTTACTCATTTTTCACTTGTGTCTGACTATTCGTGACCCCGTGTGGAGTTTTCTTGGCAAAGATACTGTAGTGATTTGCCATTGCCTTCTCCAGCTCATTTTACAGATGAGCAAACTGAGGCAAACTGGGCTAAGTGACTTACACAGGGTCACACAGCTAGTAAATGCCTGAGGTCAAATTTGAGGTCAGCCTTTCCTTACTTCAGGCCCAGCCCTCTATCCACTGAGTCAGCTGGCTGCCCTGGCCCTGTCCTACAGTACAACGTAAATATAAAGGAGAACACTATTTGTCCTTTGTTGTTGAAGAAGACCATGCCATCAGAGAAATGATGACATGACTTGCACTTGACTTTGTTTTGAGTAAGGGAGGGCTGTGCAAGTCACCAGCCTCACTTCTCCAGAGCCATCTGAATCCAGTCACCAGATATTTATCAGGATGACTGGAGATGACTCAGGATGAGGCAATTAGGGTTAAGGGACTTGCCCAAAGTCACACAGCTAGGGAGTGTCAAGTATCTGAGGTGAGATTTGAACTCAGGTCCTCCTAACTCCAGCACTGGTGCTCTATCCACTGTACCACCTAGGTACCTGAGAACACTAGACAAAGTGTCATGAGAAATTTAAGGAGACAGAGATTATCTTCAGTTAGGAAGGAAGATTTCTTAGAGACCTGGCACCTGAGCTGAGACTTGATGGAAAGAAGGGATTTTAACACTTATAACTGTGAATAGGGATGGGAGTGGGGGAGAGAAGCTAGGAATAGGTTGAGTAGACTACTTGAAGGAGAGTAGATAGAACTAAGGTTATGTAGACCTTGAATTTATACTTCAGTAAGTAATGGAGATCCTTTGGAAGTTTTCAACTTGAAAAGTAATATAATCAGAGTAGCTTAGCTAGCAACAGTAGGAAGGAAGGATTGGAGAAATGAGAGAGTAGAGGCAGGAAGACCAGGTATGGGCTAATATAATAATCCAAGAGAGATGCTATAGGCCAAAACTAGGATGATTGCATTGGTTTCAGAAGGAGGGAACAAATGTGAGATATATTGTGAAGGTAGAATCAAGAGGGCTTGGGAATTGATGGGGGCAGGTGATAAGGGATATGGAATAGCCGAGCATGGTTTTGAGATTTCAAACCTGTGTACTGGATGGTTGTGCCATTAACAGAAATAAGGGAGTTAGTAGAAAGGGAAAATTCAAGAGAAGCAATGTGGATGCTAGAAAAATCAGTGATTTAAAGTCCTAGGAACTGGATTTGAATCTCAGCTCTGTCTATAAAATGCTGGCATTAGAATAGATGATTCCTAAGGTCTCTAAATACTAATTGTTCAATTACAGACATGTTGACTTTGAAGTGTTAGTGGAATATTGAACTGAAGACGTCCATCAGTTAGTTGGGGGCCTACAGAGAGTTCATATGGGAGGCACAGCTTCACGAATTACCCACATGGGAGTAATAATTAAATGAGGCCATGAAGGTAGATGAGCTATCCAAGGGAGAGAACGTAGACAGAAAAGAGAAGAGGATAAAGGATACAACCTTGGGGAAACCAACCCAAGATTTAAGGTGTGAGAAGAAAATGAGACAACATAGGAAACATATGAGAATACATATCAAAAATCTGAAGGGATAGATATTATCAAGAAGGTCTGTGGTTAACAGAATCAAATGTTGCACAGCTGTCGAGCAGAATGAAAACTGAAAAAGGCCATTGGATTTGGCATTAAATAAACTATTGTGGGCCTTAGAAAAAGTAGTTTCAATAGTATGGAGTGAAATCAGATTATGGGTGATTAGGGAAAGAGTAGGTAGTAAGGGAGTATAGGCTACTCTTTCTACAAGTTTGGTGACAAAGAAGGAAATAGGGTCAATAGCTTGAGGAGGTGGCATAGTTAATGGAAGGGGCATTTTGTTTGTTTGCTCATTTGTTTGTTTTTTAAGGATGGAGGGACCCAAATACTTTTGTAGGCAGATGGGAAGGAGCCAGTAAAAAGGAAGAAATCAAAGATGCATGAGAGAGACAAGGTCATACTGGATGCCAGAAATTATATCAAAGGCACAAGTGGCCAGATGACCATCCTGAAATAGACTTTTGAGTCATACTGACCTTTAGGCATCCTATGAAGACACCATAGTGGTTCCTGAAAAACTTCATTCCAATGTTTCTCTACTAAAGAACAAATTATGAGAAATAAAAAATAAATAGTATGCTGTGTAGTGTTACATTTAGCTCAGGGAGAAGAGTGCATTCTGGAAGTAAAGTTTGGGGAACAAGTTTTTCCCAGTTCCTGGCACCACAGATATCAACATGCTTTCTCTCTCTCTTTCTCTGTCTCTCTCTCTCTCTCACTCCCTACTTCCCTCCTTTCCCCCCACTCACACACACACAACACAACACACAACACAACATACACATACATTGCCCTGGAAACGTCATAATATAGGTTTAGAGTTTTAAGGGACTTCAGAGGTTATCTAATATAACCCTCTCACTTTATAAATGAAAAGAAACAGGTGAGAAAGATTAAATCATTTGGCCAAGGTCACTCAAGTAGTCAGTGGTAAACATGGAATTTTAATCTAGATTCTTTGATGCCATATCCATCACTCTTTTTACCCACCACACTACTCTTCAATTTAAAACAAACTAATCGGCACTGTGTAATTTGAATAATCCCCTCCACTCTATTGTGCCCAGAAGGTTTTCTGGATGTGAGGGGGAAATGGAAATAACATAAAATTCTTTGTCAAGGGGACAGGGAGGAATCAGAATGAACATTTATTAAGCTTCTATCATGGACCAGTTATGGTGTTAAGTGCTTTACAAATAATATCTTGTTTACTTATTACAATAACCCTGAGAAGTAGGTGCTGTTCTTATCCCCATTTTACTGTTGAAGAAACTGAGACAGAAGATAAGTGACTTGCCCAGGATCACACAACTAGAAGGTCTGAGGAGGGATTGAACTGAGATCTTTCTGCTTCCAAGCCCAGTGCTGTGGCCACTGCACCATCTGTCAAGCATTTACACTTGTGGAAAGTGCTGATGTATCCAGAGGAGTGCAGGAAAAAAAAAAGCATATATGAAATTCAAGGAAACAAACATTTATTAATCACCTACTATGTGCAAGGTAATGAGGAAACAAAGGAAAAAGTGAAATTATTCTACTGAGTGAATCCATGAGACCTTGGATTCATCAGATCTTCACTCAACTAATGATGCATGACAGTTCAAAGATGAAGACTGATTCTCCAGAGTTGGGGAAAGTTTTGTGTGAGGACACAGTGGTTGACATGTAAAGCAAAGAGAAAACTATAAAACTGAGGTCCTCTGGTCTGCTCCTACATTTGAGCTATATGCAAGGTGAATCAATATTTCCCTCCAGGAACTCTGAAATTCTCCCTTGTGCATTCTGGAAATGAGCTAGAGCAGGGACAGGCTCTTCCTCTGTTACAAGGATTAGCCTTCCCCTCCTGTGGATGTAGGAGAACTACAGGCAAAGGACAACAGAAGAAATGATTGCTAATTCTACCAGCTGAGAGTTATAAGAAGAAAGCCAGGTATAAGCTGCTAGGAGCTGCAGAGAACTTCAGGAAGAAGAAACTGCACGAGCAAGAAGAAGCTATGGAGATTTTCACTATATACCACTGGATGAGGAACTGGAGGGCAAGGATGGCTGGCAGCTCCGTGATAGATGCTTGAGTCCATGCAGCATCTGGGGGGAAGGATTGCTCAATGGTGAAATGTTATATTTTCTATTAGCTCTGCTAAGAGTATTGTTTATTTTCTTTCCTTGAAAGAAATGAAAGAATGAATAAATACGTTTCTTTTTCTGAGTTTTATGGATTGTATGCTTGCAACAGAAAGTAGGGACAACTCAAAGGGTTGTATCATATTCCAAGTTACAAGGGAGGGCAATGACATAAAGAAGTGAGAAATCCCCCAATATGTGGTTGAACCTTTCATGCCATGGAAGAATCTCTGACAAAAACAATACAGTGTGGGGCAGCTGGGTGGCACAGTGAATAGAGCACTGGTCAGGAGTCAGGAGGACCTGGGTTCAAATTTGGTCTCAAAACTTGACACTTAGTAGCCATGTGACCTTGGATAAATCTTAATCCCAATTGCCTCGCCTCTCCCTTGAAAAAAAAATGCTGCAACATGAACACTACCACCAATAAAGATACTCCTGTTCTGGTGAAGTTATGCTTCTAGGCTCAGGAGTCCACCCAAGAAAATTTTCCATTATATATCTTTAACTTAATATGTTTGGAATAAGGTTGATGGGCACATAGAAAGGATACCAATAGCTAAACCCTGATTTTCTCTTAAATTTTTTTATTCGCCTCAGTTAACAAATACTCCATTGCAGTATTAATCATCTTTTTAATAATCTTTTAAATGAAATCCTGTCATGTATATAAAATATAGAGACATTATACACATTTATTTCAATAAACATATGTTTGCATCAAAATAGGTCTCCATTGTGACAATGACATGTATATATATAAAATATATGATAAATATATTGAGTTCTTTTTTAAAAGGTCCTTATGAAACAGACATCTTTAGTTCTAAAGTCAAAATTAAGTGAAAATATTAATTAATATCTAAACCATTTCATGTTGTGAATAATAAAAGATATTATAATGGATGCTAGTTAGTAAAAGGGTAATAAAATTTTTATGTTTTGAAGAAAAAGTAACGGCAATTCAAAATAAGGAGATAGGTGGATATAAATTACTGATTGCTTTCCAAAAAGATCAAGAAAAATTATAACTTTGTCTTTTGTTCTTCATGACTCAAAACATTTTTTTAGTTGGTTAGTATAAAATAGGCTATGAAAGAGGATGTGAGATTTCAATTGTTACTAAATGTATATAGGCCACTCTCATGGTGTCCTGTATTCTGCTTTCAGATGTTATTGTGAATCACCTCAATAAAATATGCTACAACAAAAATTATCTTGTTTGGTCTTGTAGTATTTTCCTAGGGCCATTGCCAGTCATCTTGACTTCCATCTTGCCACTAGACTCCAATACTTCTGGAGGAAAGAGCGAGGCTGATTGACTGTGCAGTTCTGCCTCGCTGAAATCCAATCTACCTGCAAGTTGAAGACATCACCCTTGGGATGTTACTGGTCCTCTTCAAGAAAGAAGGATGAACAATTTTTGAATTCTCCCTCACCCAATGAGCTTTTATCTTATTTGCTATATAGGTCCTCTCTCCCAAATGCAAATTGCAACCTATTCACAACATCTATCATCATCCTTTGTGTTGCCTCAATAAATCCTCCACAAGTGGTCCATCCAACGTGCTGGGGAAGCTTTCCTCTAAATCTCCTGAAATCATGTGAATACCTGTGTAGTATACAACTGTGTCTATTGTCTGTTTTCTAGTGCTCTCTATAAATGACTAGCCCACCTTTTCTGGTAATGTATAGTGTGTTCCAACAGTTTTAAAATCTAATAACTTAGTCCTGCACTAAAACTTCAAATCAAAATATCTTTTATTTCTTATCCTGCTTTTCCAATATAGAACATTGATAAGGCTTTGCAACTTATTTCTGCTCTACATGACTTCACTGGATGTCCTACAACTCATTTCTTCAGAAACTGTGCCATTCCATGTTTTTCAGCTCTTGTTTTTCTACATTTTTCAAGCCTACTGAATTTCATAGATATTTTCATGTCAGGATTCTGATTCAGTAGTTTTAAAAAATTTATTATGAAATTTCAATGTGTTTGAGAAAAAAAAAGTGGGCAGGTAGAAAAAGACTACCTACCTGAACAGAAATCCAGTGTTTCTCCAAACATGAGTATTAGAAAATTTTGAATTGCAAGATTAATTATGATGAAAAGTTACATGGATTTTGTAAATTTATACATCAATATATGATCTTTTCTATCTGAATATTTTTCTCCTATGCAGAAGACTGAGATACATACATACATACATATATATATATATATATATATATATATATATATATATATATATATATATATATATATACATGCCTCTCTCAGTGATGAGAGGACAGTAATTTTGGAGCAGTTTTAATATTAAGTTGATTTTATCCTAAATTCATTCAGATCACCTAATAACTTGTTTGAAAGAATGAGTGTGCAGTGCTACCTCTGAAGACATCAAGACAAAAAAAAGCACAAACCACAAAGGAAATTGGAAATCATGTAGATTTTTTTTTTAAACTGGGAACTTTTAGAATGTAATCAAAATGTAAAATTGGAATGGTTATACAATATTTCAAAGAAACTGTTGGCATCCACTATATTGAATTGTAGTAACTGATTAGCTTACTTTATAATATTATTATACATAAGGACATATTTGCAACATGTAATATTGATATAGTAAATGATAAACTTTGTGATATGTTTCCTGGACAAGTGAATCCAGATTGGACAACACTTGGATACTTTTTCATCTTTTATAGCACACTCTCATGGAAGTGTACAGTTGGAGGATATTATTTCTTAATTTACAGATTTTTATTTACTTGAAATTTGGCTCTATTTCATTTTGATGCATCTTGCAATGCTATTATTCTACTTTCGCTATTGTTAATTTGTCCCACTGATAACATATAATAGTGATACATGTTATATATCAGTGAGATATGGTGCTAGAAACTAAGGAAAAGAATAAAAGAGCTAGAAGATTTGGAGAGATTAACAAATGTTTACTGGGCACAAAGTCTGGATGGTATAATTAATGTTATATACAATGCAAACTAATTAGTTTGATAATTTAGGTATTAATCACCAGATGAATATTTTTACATATAGAATGAAGTATCTTGCAAATTACTACAAATAATCATCAACAAATAAACCTTTATTAAGTGCTTGCTATGTGCCAGGCAATATGATGAAATTATACAAGGATATGAACAAGAGCTGCCTCTTAGACATCTTTGGACAGACTCACTGGGGAGAGCATTGACCCTGTTCTGCTAATAAATCATATAGCTCAGATTGTTTCCTTGGTTATTATTAATTATCTATCACAATATTCAGGCATAGATGCATTGTGCTCTGCATTATTTTAAGTAGTATCCCCAGCAACAGGAGCCCAGACCCATTGGAGTATTGGAGTGGGCAATAAGGAACCACTGAAAGTTTTTGAATAGGGAATGACATGGTCAAAGCCATGTATTTGTGAGATTATGTTGGAAGCTGTGGGAAGGATGGATGGGAGAGTTGGGAGACAGAATTTTGAAACTTGAAAGGACATATCTGAATTTTGACCTTTGGGGGTTAGAGGTGTCCAAAGCTATTTGGGACTGGCAGGGGGAACCACTTGATCTTTAGAGAACAGTCTTGAAGCTGTTACCAAGACTATCCTCACAGGAACAACACAATCCCTCAACCATGCAGTATCTCTTTTAAACTTATGTTTAAATAGCTATATATAAATGATAAAGTAATAGCCTTTCACCTCTAGGTTGCCAATTGGATTCAAACCCTAGTCTTCTGGGAAATGAGTTTGGTAGTCTAAGGCAGGCCTAGTAGACAAAAGTCCTTATCTCCAAACTCCAAGCATAATTCAGCACAACAAGGCTTGATTGGAAGTCTGTACTCAGGACAAGAAAAGGAATGAGCTGCAGTTAAAAGTAAATTACTGAAGTAATCAAATCAATACAGAATTCAAATTCCAACTATCAAAATTATAGGACATTTCTGTACAAGCTCCAAAAATGCTGTTTAGCACCATGTTTTCTAGTTACATTCCATAGGGGGAAAATGCCATTTACAGCAGATACACTACCAGAAATGAGGTCAAATCTGCAAAGGAGCATAAGCTTGAGAACCTTAATAAATTAGAAATATCCTTGAATAGTTTCCTTATCTACCTTGGAAGAATACAAACAGTTTCAGACTGCACTTCTCTCCCCTCTAATATGCTACTAGCAATGACCATGAATTTTAACTCAGATATATTTGAAGATGTCAAAACATGTCAGAGAGATATCCTATATTCATTGATTCAACAAATATTTATTGAATGCCTACTATGTTCCATGTCCTTTGTAAGATGCTGTTCATAAACAAATTTAATAATTTTGCCACTAAATCTTTTTAAAAGTAAACTTAGGGTACAGTCAGGAGTGGGTTGCAAGCAGGTCTTCAGTTTTACTCTATTTGAATGTAAAAGAAATAACTACCTAAATATATACAGGTACCTACTTCTCAACCTACCAGTAAAAAAATGAATGTGAGAGATTTTCTAACAGTCTTCAACTATGTGATAACCAGGTATTCCAAGTTAGACATTTGTATCTATGGGCCTTGCCTTGCCCTCCACACCAGCCCTCAACAACACATTCCATTTCTAATCTAAGCATTTGGCTCACAACAAAATGGATGACAGTTTCATTACAGAATGGCATCACTTGTCAAACTTTGAATTACTGATCATAAAAATATCTGTTATGCTTTGAACGATTGTTAGAGCACTTTTTTTTATCAGCATGACTGTTTAGTGCAACACACACAAGAGGAGAAGGGAGGGGGAAAGCATGGGGAGGAAGAAATCCAACCTGGCTGAAGAGCCCTGGGTTTGCAATATCCTACCCACACAAACAAGCTTCTATCACAGTTATAGACAGCAGAAATAAAAGGGAGCTTTTTGGCTCACAGCTATAAAAAAAAAATTATCATAGTGATGAAGTTCCTCAGCCATCAACAGAGCTGTGATAACGCTGTTTGATGATGATTTTCCCATGAATGTTAAACAGCCGCCACTGCGGAGGGGAAGGAGCTTATCTGCACCTAATACTGGTCTCTAATTCCTGCCCTTCTTGAACCATCCATTTTCTAACAGCATTAACTGGCAAATTTACATCCCATCTTAATGCTGCTAAAGAGGACAGGAGATGAAGAGTAAATGGCAGGGGTGTAATGAGGATGGCTTTTTTCTCCTTTCTCTTTAATGGCTGAAGATTTACACAATTGTCTGTAAGCTTATAGAGAGAGAGCTTACCTGAACCTTTCCCAGCATGGATTCAACTTACAGGAGCTTTTGTTAACTAAATACACATAAATATTTTTAAGGAGGTTTAATAACGTGACTTCAAAAGAAAGCTATAAGATGGGAGAAGAGAAAAAATAAGTATTTTTACAGCAGGTAGATTTTATAAAGTAAATGCATTCAAGCAGTTTTTAGTGAGCCTAATGATTTTTAAAAAAGGTCTGGGGAAATAATGTCCCTCCAGGTCACAGGACTATAGAAAATATTCCAGATTTCAAGAAATAAGGGACACTTCGAAGAAAATAAATTTAAAAAGAACTGTTTTTCACATGAGATTTCCTCTGATCACATAATAGCAATAAAAGACTACCTGACCAATAACTTCATGAAGAGATAGCAGGTAATTTCAATGGTAAATATGAATGTAGGAAGCAACAGTAACATGTGGAGAATCCCATTTGTGGGTGTAGTACAAAAGGTAACCCAATGGTGGACTGATCTTTAAATATCCAAGGTTGGAAACCATGGAGTTAGCTTTGATTCTTCCTTCTCCTCTAAGTCCCATTTCCATTTTAAAACCAAATCCTATCACTTCTTCTTTCAAAATGCCCCAGATTTGTTCATTATTCTCTCTATTGACACAGCTACCACACAGGGTCAGATTCATATTTCATAACTAGAATGTTACAGTATACTCAAAATTAGCATTCATATTTCAGTCTCTTACTATTTAAATCCATCTTGTTCACTGACACAAGATTAATATTTCTAAAATATTGCTTTTGTCATGTCATTTCTCCCTGTTCTGAAACCGTTGATGACTCCCCATTGCTTAGAGCTATGGGTTCTCTCTCGCCCTGTCTCTCCCTCTCTCTGTTTCTCTCTCTCCCTCCTTTCTCTGTGCCCCGCTTTTCCCTTCCCTCTCTCTCTCCTTCTCTCTCTCTTCTCTCTCTCTCATCCTTCCTCCTCCCCAGTGGCAGAGTAATTCACTTGAGATGAAACTTCATCAAACCCTTGCAGGAACATATTTTTTAGTGATTTTTTAAATGCCTACTATTTGCAGTTGAATGCCACTGAATGACAAAAGGCTTATTTTTTTTTAAATCTCCCATTTTAAACAATTTACTTTAAACCTAAAAAACATTAAAGGAACTTTAAGTCAGTGAGAAAGACATAATTCTTTGTTATCAATAAGCATTTTTAAATGAGATTAGATATGATATCTCATTTTTCAATAATAATAGTTTATATTTCTATAGCACTTAAAGGTTTGCAAATCACTTTCCTCCTAACAATCCAACATGTTAAAGTTGCGTAACATGCTTCACAGCATGATCCTTTTCCCCTTTATTAATCTAAGTCAGATTGTTTCAATTAATGACATTTTCCATTTTAATATTCAAGAATTTCATTTTTAAGTTGTTGAGTTTTGTTGTCAGCACTTTCACAATTTTCCCAGAACCATGTATCTGTCTTTAAAAGTGTGCTAACATAAGACACTGGGTATCAGAATCATAATAAGTAAATCCATATTATCAAGCAGGAAATCACTTAGTCTCTCTAAACTCAGTTGTCTCATCTGGAAAATGAGGGTAAAAATAGGCATGGTAGCTACCTCATAGGGTTATGACATTCAAATATGCTCATGTACGTAAAGTGTTTTATGTGTTTTTGAATCGCAATATAAATGGCAGCTATCATTTTTGTCATAGTTTTATTTCTTCTGTATCCATTAGGGTATGGTATTTGAAGTAGGAATAAACAAATATCATATTTTCATCATAGTTTTTTCTGTCCTATCTCTGCACTGGAGGGAAGTGAGGACTTTTATAAACCTCTGGTTGGGGAAATAGGTAGTAGCAGGTAAGACAGCAACTTCCCAACAAGAGAGACAAATAATCATGAACATGGCATCCTGTTTCTTCTTTGCATTTGTCCTTTCTTGCTCATAGGTGAATGAATATTATTGGTAATAGAATGGACTTGGCACTGACACGAAGAGATCTAAAGAAGTCCAGGAACTGGAATCTGAACCTCTTTGCCGGCAGCTGAGCCTAGTGAGCAGCACAGCCACTAGGAGCAACCTACTTAACCCGTTGCAGCAATGAATTGACCAGGCAGCAAAGACTAGAATTTTCTAGAATTCTAAAGTTCTAGACTTCTAAAACTAGAAAAAATAGTTTCTAGAAGGGAACAGCTTGGTCCACTGGATATGCCACATTGGAAGTGAACTTTTTGAAACAATTGCTTTCTAATAACTGCTTTAAGTTTAAGTCCACTCTCCCCAGAGACTAAAGTGGTGTGGGTAAGAGTATGATCTAAGTTCAGGAAGCAAAATATATTTTCGTATTGATTTCTTTTAAAAGCTATTTGCTGTCAATTGGTAAAATGATATTGGACCACTAAATACTGTTTCAGTTAATGTTAGAGAGGGATACTGTGGCTAGTGATTGACATTGGTGAGAACAGACTGGAATGAAGGTTCAAGCTGTTGATACAGATACTCTGACCCCCTTCAGAGCCATGAGGGGAGATGCAGATGGCCTCATTTTCTAAGGACCTGGCTCATGTTTGAATGGAAGTTGAGATAAGGACAACCAGAGTCTGTCTGTCTCTGTGTACATAAATATCGGTATATATCTGTAGGTACACACACAGATTGTATGTATGTATGTATGTATGTATGTATGTATATAGGCTGAACTGATTTTCTCCAACTGTCTAAAGTGGGTGTTGACACACAAAAATAATACTTGTAGTAAAAGATAACATGGTGTGTCATCCAGGATAGAACTCTGTCCTTGAAATCAGGAGTGCCAGCTTCAAATCTTGCCTCTAACGCACATTAGCTATGCAACCCTGGACAAGTCAGAGTGCTTCTCTCGGCCATCAGGCAACTCTCCAAGACTTGGAGTTGCAGAGTGAGTGCTAATCTGCACTTAAAAGTTCCTCATACCAATGAAAAATTAAATAAAGTAAATAAAAATCAAACAAAAAAAAATCCAAGAATATAAATGGACACCTATTATTCTATAAGCATACTAGCAACATAGACTCACCATTAACTTATTAGAGTGTATGTATTTATAAACATATAGGTACGTATATACATGTTCTTCTTTAAAAGGGGGGAATAACATCAGCACCAGCCTCTCAGGGTTGTTGTGAGGGTCATATGAGATAATAATTGTAAAACACTTAACATAGTGCCTGGAACATAGTAAGCACGATACAAATGTTACTTTTAATTAGCTATTATATCCGTTATAGTTACATATTTATCTGGTAGCTATACCAAAACATAATGCACATATTTTTAAAATTGGCTTCTTATTGTCCTGGAATCAGTAAGTTAGATTTACAACTGATCCTAATAATGATTAAATCTAACTTTTCAGTTATGAGATCAATTTCATTTGACCTCCAATGGATTTTGCCTCATCTACATGAGGCTTCTAAAACCACAGAATATCAGAATTAGTCCCCCAGATAACTTCACTACACATGAAGGACTGGATCTCATAGGGTTTCAGGCATCGTCTAATTGTTTATGGACCATCTTGTCCCAAGGACTCCATACAAAAGGTAGCTATGTGAAGAGGTAGCACAGTGGATAAGACTCTGGGCAGGACTCAGGAAGGTCTTAGTTCAAATCTAGCCTCAGACATTTATTAGCTGTGAGACCCTTTGCATATCATTTAACCTCTTTTTGACTCAGTTTTCTCAATTGTAAAATGGGGGTAATAATACCTAAGTCAACAGTTTGTTGTGAGGGTCAAATGAGATATTTGCAAAAGCATTTAGCACAGTCCCTGGCATATAGTAGGTATTATATAAATGCTTATTCCCTTATCTGCTTCCTATAAAATCATTTCTGTAATAATTTGGCTAATATTTGATATTTAACTTTTGAGCCAAAATTGCTAATCAGATTTTCTGACTCAGGTTATTAGGTTTCAGACTCTCCGTAAGAAATGGGGTAAGACCCATGCCTAAGATCTATTTGGATGTTGCAAAATCCACCTAGTCATTACATGAAATCCAGCAGAAGTCAGAATGTACTCCATATTTTGCTGTCAGCATTGCTTAGAATAGGTGTATCCATCTACACTATCCTTCCAGCTAATGTTCAAGCTAATGTTTCTTCCTCAGCAACAGGACTTCAGGGATGTTCTAGTGAGGTCAAGGTGAAAAATAAGACTGCCTTAAAAACCTGAAAGTCAGGAAGAGCTAAGTTTGAATCCTGCCTAATACATGTACTAGGTATATGACCCTCACCAAGGTACCTTAGATTTCTATGCTTTAGTTTCATCATCGGTAAAATGGTAGCAATAATGGTAGCCACCTTACAGGGTTGTTGGGAGGACCAAATGAGCTAATACATGCAAATGGATTTGCAAACCTTAAAACATCACTTAATGTTAGCTATTATTATCATTACATAAATACTTCACAAAGTCTTTCCATTTATGCAAAGTTCCCACCTTTTCAGAGGTTTGTAGGAAAATAGATTTGGACCTGGAAGGAACTTTAGAGATCATTAAATACAGCACCTTCATTTCAGAGGAAAGAAAACTAATGTCAACACTGAAATGGGCTAGCAAAAGTACATTCATTTACAAGTTAAAATAAGACATTCAGCAAAGGGAAAGGAATATTAGAGTATTATGCATGGATGCTACAGAGTGGTAAAATATAGTAATATTATTACCTTTTAATTGCTTGGTGTTTTTTTTTTTTTACTTTTTGAGACTCTATAACTGGTGTTGCAGAGATTTCTGTAGTAATTCTATAGTAATAAAGCTGAGCTCCATTGAAGACCTAATGCCTTATTTGTTACTGAAGCCAACGTAACATTTCCTCCTCCTCCATTATAATCATCACCACCTACCTTGTGCCAGGCACTATGCTAGGCACTTTACAATTATTATGTCATATGATCCTTACAAAAACTCTGTAAGGTAGGTGCTATTATTATCCCCATTTTATAGTTGAGGAAATTGCCCAAGATCATATAGTTAATATATGTGTGAGACTGGATGTAACCTTAGGTATTCCTAACTGTAGGAGTAGCACTCTATCCACTGCACTGCCTAGCTGTGCATCAGGACCTTAACAAACTTTCTTGTAGGAAAGAGAGTAGCCCTTTAGACATAAAAATCATAATAATCTAATCAAGCAATAGGCATTTATTAAACTTCCACTGTATGCCAGGCATTGTGCTAGGTATTGGAGATATAAAGACAAAAACAATGCTACCTACAAAAAGTATATAAATTCCCAAATTGACAGAATAAGACATAGAAATTTTAAATACCCCAATTTCAGAATGTAAAATTGAATAAGCTATAAAAGAACTCCTAAAGGAAGATGAGAGGGAGAAACATGGGGGAAAGAAAACCTCTGGTGAAGACTGATTTACAGATGAATTTTACCAAACTTTTTAAAAACTATATAACACAAATTGTTCTCAATAATTAGACAAATATCCTAATACCTAAAACAGAGTAAAGTAGAGGAAGGGGAATAGACTAGTCTCACTAGTGATCATTGATGCAAATTTTAAAAATAAAATCCTAGCAAAAAGACAATAGATACAGACTCGAATCAGAAAACATGAGGTTCAAATCCCATCTTTAATAATTTGTATTTTTCTGACACTAAGTCACTTAGTTTTCCTTATCCTCAGTTCCTTCACCTTTAAAATGAGGAGAGTTGGACTGAATAAGCTCTGGGGTTTTACAGTTAAAAAAAATTCCAGTTTTATAGTTACAATCTTCTGAACCATAAATCCAAAAAAGTATTCACTATGATCAAGTTGAAATGATTGCAAAATTTAAAAAAGAATTGTAAAAATGATTCAAACTTGATAAACAACATTTTTGAAAAACAAAATATCAAGCCACATAAATATATCAATTAATACCAAAAAACATCTTGGAAAAAATATAGTAAGTCAATTAAGCATTAAGTACCTTCTAGGGGCAAAGCACTCTGTTAAATATTGGGGATACCAAAAGATGAAACATTCCTCACTTGCGAGGGGTTTACATTTGAATAAGGGAAACAATAAGTACATATATAAAAATACACAACATAAATACAAAAGTAAGTAAATAAAACATTTGCAAAATTCTTAAATACAAGATAGTGTGGGAGAAAAGACACTAATAGTTGGGAGGTTTTGATAAGATGGTGTTTAAGCTGATTTTTAAAAGAAGAAAGACTATATGGTGAAGGTGAAGAGAATGTTAATTCCCAACATGTGGGATGGTCTATCCAAAGATATGGGAATGGGAAATGGTGTGTTATATGAGAGAAGGCCAATTTGATGGGATCATGGAGTGTGGTTGGGGCAGTGCTCTCTAATGAAATTGGAAAGATATATTAAGACTAAGTTGTGAAGAGTTTTAAAAGCTAAACAGAAGAGTTTACATTTTATTCTAGACACTAAAAGGGAGTGACATGTTTAAAGAAAATCCAACAGCAATGCATAGGACAGACCGAAATAGGGAGAGACTTGAGGGAGGGTTATTGCAATAAATTATGCAAGAGATGTTGAGGATCAGAACTAAGGTGGTAGCTATGTTAATAGGGAGGAAGGATTGGATATGGGAGGTGTTATTGGCAAGGTTTGGCACCTTGGTTGAATGTGTAGGGCAAGAAAAAATGAAGAGCTGAGGGTAATGTTAAGTCTATGAACTTGTGGAACTTGAAAGATGGTTGATCTTCTGACAGAAATAGGTAAGTGTGAAAAAGGGAAAGATTTGAGGAGAAAGGTAATGAGTTTGATTTGTCTCTTGGATATGTATTTGATACGTCTAATAGGTAATTAGTGCTGAAGAACAGAAGCTTGAGGGAGAGACTGGGGCAATGACAGGCAGAAAGAGAGATAGATAGACAGACAGATGATGGATAGATGGATGGATAGATAGATAAATAGATAGATCTATGTCATTAACAGATATGATAGTTTAATCCATGGAGGCTAATGAACTGCTAAGCTAGAGTGTAGAGGGAGAAGAGAATAGTTTCAAGGACAGAACTTTGGGGGAAAACCCACAATTAGGTATTGTAACATGGATGATGAGCCAGTAAAGGAAATGAAAAAAATAATTAGACAAGAGAAAACTAAAAGAGAGAATATGTAGGAAGAACATAGAAGGGACATTTTGATAGGATAGAAAAGATATATCTAAAATCCAAAGGTAGAATTACTTACAGTGGAGAAATGATAGCTTTCCCAATAAATAAGAAGGGAAAGTAAGGATTCTCCTCTTCCCTGTATTACTTGAATAGTTCAAGAAATGCTAACCATAGCATTAAGAGGAAGAAATTAAGGGTTTAACATCAACAAAAAGGAGACAAAATTGTCCTTATTTACAAATGACATGATAATTTACTTAGAAAACCCCAGAGAATCAACAAAAAAATTGAGACAATAGCTTCATTAAAGTAATAGGATACAAAATAAATCCTCAAACCATATCAATATACTTATTTATAGTAACAATAAAGAACTAGGTGTAATGTACATGAACAATAGATTAAGTATAACAAAACAAAGCTTCTAGTGCCAGAGCAGATAGATTAATTATCCCTGTGACCTTAGGAAAATTGTTTCACTTGATCTCAGTTACCTTACTTATAATATGATGTGGTTGGAACTGAAATCTCTAGGATCTAAAACCAGCTTACTAAAGAATCAACAAACAAAAGAGAAACATTTGCATTTTATTGCTATTTTTGAAAACTGATGAAGGAAGAGTTGAAATATGCCCCAGCATCAGTATTTCAAATGAGTTTATATAGCAAATATTGTTTAAAAGCCAATAATATTGTATTACTGGGGTTTAGCTGATTTTCTTGGTAAAAAAAACCAATTTTACTAGTATGTATCATTTTTAGAAAAAAAAATCCACATTTTAGCTACAGAGGAGTATATTCCCTTACTATATCTTCTGGATTTTAACCCAAAAGAATTAAAAACCTATTTTAATGAACTGAATAGGCCTAAAGGTATCTTATTATCCAATCTTTTGTAGGGTAGAAGCATAAAAATCTGACTTACTATACTTACTGTCAGGAATGTTTCTTTCATTTCTTTTTTTTTTCTAATCTTCCTTAAAATATTGGTGTGAAACAAACACACAGTAGAGGAAACCAGTGAACATCTTCCATAATAAATGCAGTTATAAAAATAAAAGGGGAGCTATTATTGCTTCCATCTGCAAAGCCAGATGTTTTCTTGATGATGTGGAAATAGCAGCACATTTCTGACCCTCAAACCAAAGCCTGGTTAATGTGTTTAAATTGTCCTCTTTTCTGCTCAAAAAATTAAATGCAAACAAGTCAGACCCAAGCACCAATAAACTTCTCAGAGGGCATGTGAAATAATCTCCATCAAAGTCAACAGCTTTGATTCCAACTATTGCCACATTGTTATATTTTTTTCCGCCATATAGAAACAGGTAAGATAGTTTGGATTATGTATTCTTCATTATTATAATAAAATCATGGCATCACAGAGATAGAAGTCACCTTAAGAGGCCATCTTGTCTAACTTGTACCTTAACAAGAATCCCTTCTACAACATACTCAGCACATGGACATTGAGCCTTTGTTTGGAAACCTCTACCAAGGAAGGACCTACTACCTTCCAAGACAGTCCATTTTATTTACGGTTAGCTAAAATTGGGTAGAAAATGTTTTCTTCCATTAAGTCTAAATCTGCCTCTCTATATGTCCTATTCACCACTCCTAGTTCTGTCCTCTGGGGGCAAGAAAAACAAATCTAATTGTCCTATCAGTCAATAAACATTTATTAGCCACCTACTAATATTCCAGGCACTGTACTAAGTGCTGGGGATACATAAGGAAGCAAAAGACATTGACTGGCTTCAAGAGCCTTACTACTTCAGCTAGGCTCACTTGAGTGGTCCTTGGTTTTCCTCTTCTGAATATTCTCCCACTTATGAATATCCTTTATAAAATGTGGTATCCCCAAATCAACACAATCCTCTATAGGTGGGAGAAGGACTTTCATGTTCCTAGTCTTAGATATTACACCTTTCTTAATTTTACTTAAGAGCATATTTACCTTTTTGACCGTCATATAATGTTGACTTCTTTCTGACTTGCATTCCATTAAAACCCAGAAATCTTTTTTTGGATGAACTAGTCTAGCAATGCCTCATCCATCTAGCTTTTGTGTCCAAGTATAAGCCTTACATTTATCCTTATCAAATTTCATCTTTTTAGGACTGGCCCAATATACCAATCTGTATAGAGCTTTTGGGATATTGACTGTCATTTAAAATGTTAGTTATTCCTTCCAGTTTTATATTATTTGTAAATTTGGCAAACATGTCATTTATGCCTTTATCCAAGTCATTGATGAAAATGTGAAACAACATAGGGAGAGACACATATCTCTGATGCCCTTCCAAGATGATAACAAATCATTAATGGTTTAGGGTCCAATCATTAAACCAGTTCTGAATTTATCAAACTATATTACTATGTAATTCACATCTACCTTGTCCACAAGCATAACTTACAATTGTTTGTCAAATGCTTTGGGAAAATCAAGGTAAACTAACTACACTTTTTGTACTCTCTTGTTCTACCAGTCAAAAGCAGAAATGAGTCTAATGTGGCACGACTTAGTTTTCATGCAGTACATTAATATTCTTGAAATAACAAACCAATCCTGACAAAAGTAAGATGCTACAGGAAAAATATATCCTTTTGTCTTCTAATGTTGTGCATAAGGTTTTTATTCTTTATCTTTGAGTCCAGCCTTTCAACAGGATACAAGTGTAATAAAATTAAAATATTCTATGATGAGTTGTAATATCTGTCTTTGGGTTCATATAATGACTCATGTATCATCTTCACATTACATTCTGTGGCTGGTTCTATTTCTAGATCACTTTTGTCCATCCACAATGAGAAAATGTTTCTCACTCTATAGTGACATCTCCATAGGAAATCATAAGATTCTAAAATTGATAGCTGAAATGGACCTCAGAGATCATTTAGTCCATTTCCCTCATTTCATATATAAGGAAAATGAATTCCACAGAGGTGAAGTGTTTCTAAGATCACATAGACAGTTAAGTAACAAAACCAAGGTTCAAACCCACCTTTTCTGAATACAATTCACCTTCTCCTACAGTGTGCTGTGTAGCAGAACACTGAACTTTTGCTTTCACTTTCCACATTTCTAGTACTTCTAGTGCTGTTAGTTCTTCAAAGTTCAGAAACCACAAAGAGTAAGAGCCTACCCAAAATATCATGAAACAGTTCATGTCAGTTTGATGACAAGGATATGAGAAAGGGTTTCTCCACAGAAAGATCATGCATGTTTGTCTCTGATGATAGTCAAATACATATTGCAATTTGTTCAGTTACTCAAAGACAAACTTTATCAACATTGTAGTCCTATATTCTTTCTGAATCTGTGATATCAAAATAAAATTTGCACTCATAAAATTAAATTATGTTCATTACAGATGCATTTTTAACTTTGAGAAAATCCAAAATTCACAATTTACTTAAAATTACAGATTAAATTAGAGAGTGATTATTTGTCCTGTGTTAAGATAACCAGTACCTACTTCAGAGGATTGTTGTGAGGCTTGAAGGAGATAATAGGTTTAATGTACCTTGCAAGGTTTAAAATGTCAGTTACTGTCATATCAACATTATTATTATTATTGTAATCCTAAACAAGTGCATTTTAATTTCTGTGACAGGTGTTTTCCTATAAAAGTTGCATTTAAGTAGATTTTTTTCTAAATAAAATCATACTTTCAAGATACCAGAGAAGTTTTATAATAAAAGAAAGAAACCTAAAATAAATCAATGTGTAAAACTAAAACTGTTTTCAATATAAGTCCCCTAATTCGCAAATCTTATTTGACTTTTCATATATCATATTTTCATTAAATAGGACTTTTATTCCATGTCACAGTATTTTTTGGAACAAATTGCACATTTCTTGTGCTTGCAGTTACTTGTAATTACACAAAAAATGGAGAAATAGAAAATGAATATGTATTAATGCAGACTTGGATGAAGGTAGGATAGAATTCTCTAGATACCTTCTAGATCAACAAATCTGTAATTATTGCCAGAAGTGACCAATGGATAAGATTTGTGCAGGGAAAAATAATAAAAGCTCTCAAAGTATAGTATACTCTAAAGTAATACTTTCCTTACAAATGCATTGTGAAGTAGAAAATGTAAGTATTATTGTCTTCATTTTACTGAAGAGGAAAGTAAGTCTCAAAGGGGTTAAGAGCATTATCCACAGTCACATGACTAATTAGCATCAAGATCTTCTGACTCTTAAGTCCAGTGTTCTTCCCATTTATTATGCATCTTAAGAAATGTAATTAGTCATGATGAAAAATTTTATCTGGGACAAATATTATTTTTACAACATCTTAAAAGAGATCCTAAGTTATAAAAAAATAGATAAAAGTACAATTTGGGTGAGTGTAGGTTTTGAGGCTCAAAATGGAAATTTTTTATTACATCTGGGATTTTTCTGCACGTCTATTCTTTAATAACATTAAATAGTTTAGAGCATTTACTCCTGGTCACTTATTTATAACAGAAGGTATATTATATCATGGCATCTCATAGGTTAAGCTCATCATATTATTTTAATTTCTTATTTAATACAGAGAACTAAATTTCTCATCATCCTCCTGTAAGCTCTGGAGTACTCTTACCCTGTATACAACTCCCACTTGATGATGTCAGATCCCAAGAGACTCTGACTGAGTACATCTTTTCCCCTCCCCCTTTAGAGTTCTAGGGGTATCCCTGAGGAGTCAGGGAAGATCCTCTAATGCCATTGGCTCAAGCTGTCCATTGGTGTGCTTTTCCCCCAAGATTATTATTTGAGAATCATTTAGTCAGCTAGCCTGAAGTAGCTTTTAGAAAAGGGCACTTAAGGAAGTACATAAAGAAGAGTTGGCACAAAGCACTCTCACAAAAACCTCTGACACCCTCTCCCACAAGTGCATACAGAGTTCAAGAGAAAGTGGCTGCAATCTTAGAACATACTTGAGGTAAAGGCAAGACTCAGAGTTCCTGGAATCCTTTTCTCATATTTGTGGGGTTTTCAGCAAGTTCCCCTTAGTAGTGGTGTTGTTTGTTTGTTAGACTCCACATAGATCCATGGGTTGAGTTATTTCTTGGCTCCTAATGCAAACTCTTCCAATGGCTCATCCAGAAATGTTACTAGGATACCGATGGAAAAAAATAAGAGATACGCTCTAGAACACCTTCTAGAAGATGCTTTGAATCTAACAAGGTCCTCCTCTGGTTAAAGGTGTGGGATGGGATATGGGTAAGGAAGTAGAGTTGGTAGAGGCTGAACAGAGGACTCTCCTTCCCCCATCTCTGACAGTTCCTCTTCAGGGATATGGTGAGAGTCATACATTCCAATTTCTGGGATTCAATCCCTTCAATTCATTTGATAATTTCTAGACAATCCTTCAGTATGACCATATAATCTATAGTTTATATACATATATATACACAGATATATCATTACATAAATTATGTATATTAATATGTATTATAGATTACAATGTGTAGCTTATCTGAACATAATTAGTCAAAGGTCTTTTAATGTTTAGTATAAGATCTATGAGTGACAGATTCATGTTCTCGCCTTTCTAACCTCTTTAAGGCATCAACACTAAAAGGGGGCAGTTTTCACTTATCTTTAGGAAAGGGAAATAACTTGCTTGTTTTTATCTTCTGATCCTGATTAATCGAATGCTAATCAACACTAACATTAGTTGTATTGTTCTTTCTTCTTCAGTACCGAGGTTGATCTTCCAGTTTGCTAATAGGTCAGTTTCTGCATGAGTCTTAAAGTAGTGATAAACAGACATTTATTATCATATGGAAATGGACAATTTGCTTTACTAATTCCTTTGCCTACAATTTGTATTATTTTTGCTACCTCTGCAGATGGAGGTGAAGCCACACTCTACTTCTTCCACAGCTGCTGCAGCTAATGTGAAGCTGACAAATCAACTTTTATAGTCCTTGGAGACACAGATGAGCTTTCAAGAGGCTCAAAGACTATTAATGCTTATGTCATACTTCTTAGTTCTCACTTTTCCCCAAGAGACCCAAGCTTTGGGGATTTAGAAAACTTGCTAGATTTCTATATTCTTGCAAGCAAAAAAAAAATCAAAGTAGGTATATTAATTTCAATGAGCATTGTACATATTTCTGTGCTTGATTTTGTCCCTTAAGACTCAAGTTTTTTCACTACTAGGGACTAAGTATGTTTTCTTATAGAGATGTTTTCTTATATTCTGAAGGGTATTGTTCCTAGGAAGAGGATCTTGCTCCCTTTATTACTCAAATTCACATTGTATATTGGGGAAACTAAATACCATATTTCACACCATAATTATAACTTCAAATAGTGTGAATTTTTATATCCTATTGGATGGCAAGAATTAGTTGACTTTCATGATAATGTTATATGATAATAATTTCTGTATAAGTAAAAAAGTAGAATTTTTTAAATAGTATAATCATGTCTAAAATAGATTTTGAAGTGTTACTGAAAAAACAGCAAAGTGTTAAATGAGGTATAAAGATATGGAAGATGTGAATGTGAATTGAAATCACTATCAAATGTAACCATTTAAGAATACATTTTCTAAATATCTAGAAAGGTAGACAGGATGCAGAGAATGCATAAACATGTAGGATGTCATTCAATGTCATTCTCAAAACGTATAAAGGCTGATTTTTAATGCTTAAGGTTTTACAAAGCTTTCTATTCATGTTACTTATTGCTAATTAATATTGAAAAAATATTATTGTCTTTTATCCCCAGCTGTATCAAGGCAATTTATAACAAATAGGGTTAACTTCCCAAACTCACATGCTTACAGAAAGAAATGCTCCTCTATGGAACATGAATACATAGAGGATATAGCTATGACTTGGTAAATTATTCACCTGGCTATGACTTATTAAATATGTTGTAGGGAGTTGTCTGTGTATTAGAGGAGGAATTTGAATTCACTTCTACCTGACCACAAACCCAATCCTCCAACCATTGTACCATAATGTCTCTATAAGGAATAAAAAGAGGAACAAAATATCGTTAAAGTTTCACCATACCAAAAATATCCAGATTCATCTAGATTCACAGCTAACATCCTGAAAGAGTTTTTATTTTAACTTAACATTAGAGGGGTGTCATCAGAAAATATAAGGAGCAGATTGTTTTAGTGGAAATCTAATAAATATAGGAAAACATCCATTTTTCATTATGCACTATGAAGAAAAAAAGTACATGTGCTCACCAGTTTGAAAGTTAAATTCATTTTATACCAACCTAACCTCCAGATATACTCTAACTATTAAAAATTAGTGATGAATCATGCTAAGATGGAGCAGTTATTGCTTCTGGGTTCTTACCATTACTGCAAATTCATAAATTGCCCAGAACTACAGCTTTGAAGGCTGTTAGCTCCTGAGATTTCTATTAGAAACCTGCACTTAATCTTTGAATCTGACTTTTTTAGACTTCCTATTTAATTAGCTACTAAATACACTTTTAAAAATTCCTATTAAAAAGGGGCTTCCACAGCTGGTTGTGAAGTGTTATAACAGTCATATACATACATGCTCATGTGCTCTTGATATTTCTGAATCCAAACTCTGCAACTTCATGTTTCTGTTCTGAGAACTTTTCTTAATGAACTGATCAGGGTACTTCACTTAGTCTGGAACTCAGTTACTGGAATTTTGACTGACATCAAGCATGAAAATCACATTATCCTGGTTGTAAAAAATCTTCACTGGCTACCTGTAAAGTACAGGATTATGTATAAAGTCCTAGTTATTAACTTACAAGTCCTTAAATTGACTTGGTTTTGAATACCTCAGAGACATTCTGGAACCATACATTCCCAGTCGTTTCCTTTGGTCTCAGTCAATTGGATTAGTTCTTTTTGGCTGAAGACATTGAGCCACAGGGCATTTTTAACGTTTGCTCTCGTCTTATGGAATGTATTAACCATAGAGGTCAGGCTGACTAACTCTCTGTCAGACTTTCCCTCTAAATTTAAGAGCTACCTTTTCCAGATTGCTGATTAGGAAACATGAGCCATAAACCGATGCATTATTGTTTCATTTCTGAATAATTTTTCTTGTGTTCATGTGGTGTTTTTATGAATGTACTCTAAGGGGATTGTTTGACATGCCACAGTTAAATTTTATATCATTTTACTTAATATCCTATTTTTCTGCTAAACTGAATTGAAACAATGTCAAAATGAGTATGCTAATTAAATGCCTTAATATATTCCCTTTTACTTCACAGGCTGCTGTAAGAACAATTATATATGTATATGTGTAAACACTTAGACTATTAAATATGTTATTCTTACTAATGTCATTGGAATATTAATGCTAATTAGTTAATATTTGTTGAGTATCTACTAGGTATAAAGTACTACCTATAGAAGATATAAAATTTTATATTCCAGGATCTCCAGAAATTTATACTATAAGATATAAATTAAGTTAAATAGAAATAAGGATGTAAATAACAATTCCAGGAATGAATAATAGGCATATCACAGAGCCATACATGATATATTGACATGAGGATTGTACAGATGGTATAGTTCCTATCAATGAGAGTTCAGAAGAGGGAGAGATCTTTTCAGCTTAGGAGGGATGAGAAAACTTTACGGAGGAGGTAGAATTCGAGTTGGATGTTAAGGGATAAGTAGGATTTCTATAAATATAGAAGACAAAGGAAGACTTTCCAGGCAGGGGAATACATTTGCATAAACAGAAAGATAAAGGAAGAAAGCCCAAGATGTATTTAGACATTAGTGAGAAAACCTATTTGATCAAGACAAAAATTTTTGGAAAAATGAGTAGATATAGGATGAGTAAACATTTGTTGATTATATAAAGGGTATTATGTTATGTACTTATTACTATTTATATTTTTTTCTAACTCAGGAGTCCTCAAACTTTTTTTCAAGAATTTTAATTTTTCTTGAAACATTGGGCTTAGTGGCCTTAGAAGTCCTGATGGGAAAATCCAGTTTTGTAGAGTGAGGAATATGTAGTGTGCTATATTATTGGTTTAATTCACCTCATGATAGGGAATCACCGAAAACTAGAGAAAGAAAAGTTGTGGCAGTGATAACTGATTTAGGGATCTCCTGGCTACAGTTCTGAGATCTGAAGTTTAATCTCTGGGTTAGCGGATTCTCTGCTAAATGTTCACTTTAGTATTCCAGTGGATACATGATCGTGTTGGCCTTTGGGTACTTCTACGCTTCTTAGAATCCATGGTTTTATTGAAATCTCAGCTCAAATATTCCAGCTACTAATACTTCCCCTCACAGTATATTGTCCTTATTTTGTAATATTTTGTACAGATGTATTTATGTGCAGGATGTTTTTCCTGATAAAATGTAAATACCTTGAGGACAGGAGCTGTTTAATTTATGCTTTTGTAGCTCTAGCCCCTAATACAACGTCTAGCACATTGCAGGCACCTAAAAAATGTTCATGGATTGATTAGCTCTATAATTAGTCAACTACACTACAATGACATCATGATACTGGTAAAATTTCTTAACCTCTTTAAACTTTATTTCCATGTATGCAAAGTGGGAATAACAATATTAGTATCACCTACTTCACACAGCTACTGTGAGAAAAATACTTTGTAAACCATAATGCCATTCACATGAGCAACTATAATTACCCTATTTTCCCAGTAAATACTGTACTAGATGTGTTGTGGGGGTTGGGAGAGGAGGTAAGGAAAGGTGAGTGGTGAGAGAAAGGTGGTGAGGGCTACGGGTTAGGTTAGGAATACAGTGAAGCCTTGAGAGGTATAAATAATTAATTAATCTCCTGAAGTAGTCTCATTATTCAAATTCACACTGGAATCAATGATGATGTTTTACATAATTATAACTTCGAATAGTGCAAATTTGAATTCACATGACCTCTTCAAGGGATACATTATTCTCACTAACAGAAACTAAGCTAGTATAATAGTTTTGCCCCCAAGGAACCTACAGTAGGAGAGATAAGACTTATACACATGAAATAGCTAAATAATAATATGAATAAATTATTTTAAAAAACATTCACTTGACCTTATCATTCCTTCAAACTATCATTCTATACCTCTCCTCCTTTTCATGGCCAAACTAAAAAAAAAGTTGTAATGACACTAATTGCTCTCATTTCTTCTCATTCTCTTCTTAATTCCTTGAACTCCGGACTCTAAACTTATTACTAAACAGAAATTATTCTCTCCAAACTTAGTAATGATCTCTGAACTGCCAAATTCAGTTGGCTTTTCTTTATCAACAATCTTTCTTGACATCTCTGCAATATTTGACATTATTGACTATCTCTTCCTCCTAAACACCATTTCCTCATGGGTTTCTCATAACTCTTTAATATCTTGATTCTCTTTCCACCTGCTATGTTGGACCTTCTCAGTCTGCTTTGCTGAATAAATCAAATCTTCCGTCTAACTGTGGGTGAAAGTCAATGATTTCTACTTGGCCCTTTTCTACTCTATCCCTATAGACTCCCCAGATGCTACAGGTTAAATTAGCATCTCTCTACAGATGACTCCCAGATCTACAAATCCAGTCCTAGTTTCATCTGAGTTTCAGTCCTCTATGACTAACCACTAAGGGGCAGAGTCAAGATGGTGGAGTAGAAAGACACATATACTCTAGTGCTTCCCCTACAGCCTACAAAACACCTGTAAAAAATAACTCTTAAATTCTAGAGCAGCAGAAGCCACAGAACAACAGAGGGAAAGAGGTTTCCAGCCAAAGAGAACCTGGAAGGCTGACAGGAAAGGTCTATCTCACTGGATGCTGAGCAGAGCGCAATCCAGCCCTGGCCACGTGGCACTGGGAGGAACAGGACCTGAACAGACCTCTGGGGCAAAATTCCCAGCAGGGAGGGTCCCAGATACCTCAACCCACAAGTGTCAAAGAAAGCTCCAAAGTTTGGTGTGGGAGGGCTTTCTCAGCTGGGAGAGAGGGGAACAGGGTTCCCCCAGTACTGGCCCCAGGCAGCAGCAGTAGGGGTCCATTGTCCAGGCAGCTCAGCTTAAAGCCTCTGGCAGAATTGAGCAACTGATCTGAACCTCAGCCTGGAGTACAATATTGGGGAGAGGAGGAGCACTAGGACCCTCCTCTTGACAAAGGATGCAGAAGTCAAGTAACTGGCTAGGAAAATCCCCCCAAAAAGGAAAAAAACAAGATCATAGAAGGATACTTTCTTGGTGAACAGGTGTCTCCTTCCATCCTTTCAGATGAGGAAGAACAAGGAATACTGTCAGAGGAAGGCAAAACTTCTGCCTCCAGCACCCCCAAAATGAATATGAAATGGGCTCAGGCCATAGAAGAGCTTGAAAACTGTGTCAGCAGTCTGCTAAAGGAGAGCCAAAAAAATGCTGAGGAAAATAACACCTTTAAATGTAGACTAACTCAATTGAAAAAGAGGTCCAAAAAGTCAAGGAGGAGAAGAAGGCTTTAAAAAGCAGAATTAGCCAAATGGAAAAAAAGGTTCAAAAGTTCACTGAACAAAATAGTTCTTTAAAAGAGAGAATCAAGTTCAGGGAAGCTAACGGCTGTGAGATTAACCAAGAAGTTAGAAAACAAAACCAAAAGTTAGAAAAAAATAGAAGATAATGTGAAACACCTCATTGGAAAAACAACTGACCTGGAAAATAGATTCAGGAGAAACAATTTAAAAATTATAGGACTATCATTACTAACCACTAATTAGACATTTTCCACTGCATGTACCATGGGCATCTCAAATTCAACATATCTAATACAGAACTCATTATCCCCTCCCTCAATTTACCTATTTTTCAAGCTTCCCTATTTTTGTTGAGAATATCACCATCTTTCCAGTCACCCAGGTTTACACCTCAACACTATCCTCAACAATTCACTCCCACTGTTCAATCAGTTGCCAAGCTTTGTGAATTTTCTCTATACAATGTCTCTCACATTGATCTTCTCTTCTCCATGTACATGATCACCTCCTGATTCAAATCCTCAAACATTTCAAATAAACCATTGCAATATCTTCTTAATTGTTCTCCTTGTCTCAATCCTCTTCTCTTCTCATTAATCTGTCCTCCACCTGGCTGCCAAAATAGTATTCCTTAAGCAGAGATGTGACAATATCACTCTCTGGACTCCAAATTAGTGATTTACCCTATTGTCTCTAGGTTAAAATACAAACTCATAAAATCACAGGTTTAGAGGTAGAAGAAACATAGAGGTTGTCAAGCCAACTTCATCATTTTACAGATGAGAAAACTGAAATCCAGAGAGTGATTTGCCTCAAGCCCCACAGCCAGTAAGTATCTGCAACAGGACTCAAAACCAGGATTTCTAAACTCCAAGACCATCATTCTGGCATTTGGAGTCATTCCTTAATGAGAAGACCTCTTTCTAAGCTTTCTACTTATAATTTCACTTCAGATACTCCATATTTAAAATAAACTGCTCTATTTGCTGTTTGTCATCGGCAACATTCCATCTCCCATCTTGAAGCCTTTTTACATGTCATATGCCTAGAATATACTCCTCTTAGAACCTAAAGCCCTTCCAAAATTATTTCAAGTGTCATTTTTTTTTTACATGAGATCTTTCCTGATCACCACATTTGCTGGTGCAATTACTTGTAAATTTCTTGCTTGGTTGTTTGACTTGACTTAGTGGAGAGAATTTTTCAATGTATAATCAAAAAGACCATACTTATAATCCTACCCAAGATACCTCTGGGTGATCCTTTGTAATTGACTCTTTTTCCCTTTCTCATCTCCATATTGAGGATAACAAAAGCATCTACCTCCCAAGGTTGTTTAAGGTTGAAACAGGATAACACATGTAAGGGTTTTACAAAACTTAAGGTGCTATATAAACACACACACACATGCATATTTATATATATATATATATATATATAAATTTAAAAATAATTTTATTTTATTTTTTCCAATTACATATAAAATTATAAACATGGATTTTTGTAAGATTTTGAATTCCAAATTGTTCTCCCTCCTTTCTTTACCCCCAACACAGTCAGCAATCTGATAAAGGCTATACATGTACAATCATGTTAAACAGATTTCCTCATTAGGCATGTTGTGAAAGAAGAATCAGAACAAAACAGGAAAATCACAAGAAAGGAAAAAATAAAAATAGTATGTTTCAATATGCATTCGGACTGTATGGTCCTTTCTCTGAAATCTTCCTGCTCATCTTTTCTTATAGAGTAATAGTATTCCATTACATTTATATACCACAACTTGTTCAGCCATTCCCCATTTGATGAATAACCCCTCAGTTTCTAATTCTTTGCATCACAAAAAGAGTTACTATAAATATTTTTGTACACATGGATCCTTTTCCCATTTTATGATCTCTTTGGGATATAGACCTAGTAGTGGTATTGCTGGAATATACACATACACACACATACACACATATTTACATATCTGTATATAGATATACACACACATATATACATACACATGTATATGTATGTATATATGTGTGTGTGCCCTTTGAGCATCAGTTCACAACTCCATCAACAATATATTAATATTACAATTTTCTCACATCTTCTCCAATATTTATCACTTTCCTCTTCTGTCATATTAGCCAATCTTACAGGTGTGAGGTGACACTGCAGGATTGTATTCATTTGCATTTCTGTAATCAACAGTTATTTAAAGCATTTTTCATATGACTATAGATAACATAAATAATTTAAATTTCTTCATCTGAAAACTACCTGTTCAGGGGGAGGAGCCAAGATGGAGGAGTAGAAAGACTCATGTATGCTAGCTCCGAATCCACAGCCCATAAATTTCCTGTAAGAAGAACTTCCCACAAATTCTGGAGCCCTGCAAGGCCCGCAGAAACACAGTGGAAAAGATTTTCATTCCAGAGAGCCCTGGAGAGCCGTCCCCAGGGGTCCGTCACGCCCCGGACAGTGGAGCCCACCCCTGTGCTGCTCTGGCCTCCCGGCCGAGAGGAGCAAATTCGAGCAGGCTTCAGGGACGGAATCTCTGGTGGCTGGGAAGGTCCCTCCGCCCACAGGCGCTACAGGTCAGTGAGAGAGACGTCTGGGCTGGCCGAGAGGGGAGCGGGGTGTCTCTGTGACTCGGGCCCCCTTAGGAGGCAGCGGCAGAGGCAGCGGCAGTGGCAGCCCGGGACTCCCAGAGCAGCAGGCAGAAGTTCAGGTCTCTGCATAAACCCCCTGGGGGAACTGAGCCTGGGAGGCGGCCCTGCCCCCACCCAAGCACCAGAACTTAAGCTCACATTGAATAGCAGCCGCTCCCCCCGTGGATAGCCCTGAGACTGGGAAGCAGCATTTGAATCTCAGACCCCAAGCACTAGCTGGGCAGATCTAGGCAGGGGTGGAGAGGAATCTCAGAAGTCAGGTAACTGGCTGGGAAAATGCCCAGAAAAAGGAAGCAGAATAAGACCATAGAGAGCTACTTTATTGGGGAAGAGATGTTCCTTGCCCCCTTCATTTCTGATGACGAAGTACAATGCCTGCCATCAGAGAAAGATGTGGAGGTCGGGGCCTCTCTATCCCAGACATCCCAGGTGGATGTCCAGTGGGCTCAGGCCATGGAAGAGCTCAAAAAGGATTTTGAAAAGCAAGTTAGACAGGTGGAGGAAAAACTGGGAAGAGAAATGAGAGAGATGCAAGAAAAGCATGAAAAACAGGTCAATACCTTGGTAAAGGAGACCCACAAAAATGCTGAAGAAAATAACACCTTGAAAAACAGGCTAACTCAATTGGCAAAAGAGGTTCAAAAAGCCAATGAGGAGAAGAATGCTTTCAAAAGCAGAATCAGCCAAATGGAAAAAGAGGTTCAAAAGCTCACTGAAGAAAATAGTTCTCTCAAGATTAGAATGGAACAGATGGAATCTGATGACTTTCTGAGAAACCAAGAAATCATAAAACAAAACCAAAAGAATGAAAAAATGGAAGAGAATGTGAAATATCTCATTGGAAAAACAACTGACCTGCAAAATAGATCCAGGAGAGACAATTTAAAAATTATGGGACTACCTGAAAGTCATGATCAAAAAAAGATCCTAGACATCATCTTTCATGAAATTATCAAGGAAAACTGCCCTGATATTCTAGAACCAGAGGGCAAAATAAGTATTGGAGGAATCCATCGATCACTGCCTGAAAGAGATCCAAAAAGAGAAACTCCTAGGAATATTGTGGCCAAATTCCAGAGTTCCCAGGCAAAGGAGAAGCTGCAAGCAGCTAGAAAGAAACAATTCCAGTGTTGTGGAAATAAAATTGGCAGGATAGGATGGAGGGAAATACAGTTAGTCTTATACAACACGACTGTTATCGAAGTCATTTGCAAAACTACACAGATATGGCCTATATTGAATTGCCTGCCTTCCCAAAGGGAATGGGTGAAGAGGGAGCGATGGGGAGAATTTGGAACTCAAAGTTTTAGGAACAACTGTTGAGTATTGTTGTTGCTACTAGGAAATAAGAAACACAGTTAATGGGGAATAGAAAGTCATCTGGCCCTACAGGACAAAAGAGAAGATGGGGACAAGAGAAGGGAGGGATGATAGAAGAGAGGGCAGATTGGTGATAGGGAAAATTAGAATGCTTGGTGTATTGGGGTGGGGGAGGGGATAAATGGGGAGAAAATTTGGAACCCAAAATTTTGTGAAAATGAATGTAAAAAGTTAAATAAATTTTAAAAAAATTTAAAAAAAGTTTAAAATTGTTCTTTAATTGGAAAAAAATAAAATATTGAAATGCTTTACAAAAAAAAGAAAACTACCTGTTCATATCTTTTGACCATTTATCAATTGACTTGTATTCTTACAAATTTGATTCAGTTCTCTATATATTTGAGAAATGAAGCCTTTATCAGAAACATTTTCTGTAAAAATCGTTTCCCAACTCGCTGCTTTCCTTCTAATCTTAATTGCAAATAGTTTTTATAGACAGCATTTCTGATAAAGGTTTAACCAAAGGTTTATCTATTTTATTGTGTTTTTTTTCACAAAATCTGCTCTTAGTTTTATTTATTAGGTCAATAGTTTTCTTACTGTAAACTTTATTAATCTCTCCTTTGATTTTCAGAACTTCTAATTTGGTATTTGAGAATTTTTTATTTGTTCTTTTTCTAGCTTTTTTAGTTGCATGCCCAGTTCATTGATCTCTTTTTCTATTTTATTCATGTAAGCATCTAGAGATATAAAATTTCCTCTAAGATGCCTATGAACTGGGGAATAGTTGAACAAGCTGTAGTATGTGGATGTAATGGAATACGATTACCCTATAAGAAATGATGAGCAGGCAGATTTCAGAAAAAAAAAAAAACTGGACTTATATGAACTGATGCCTAGTGAAACGAGCAGAACCAGGAGTACGTTATAAAAAGTAACAGCAACATTATGAGATGATCAACTATGATAGACTTAGCTCATCTCCCAACGTAATAATCCAAGACAATTTCAAAAGACTTGTGATGGAAAATGCTACTATCCATATCGGGAGAACAAACTATTAAATTTGAATGCAAAATGAAGCATACTATTATCATTTTTTGTTTTTTCTTTCTCATATTTTTCCCTTCTGATTATTCTTTCACAACATGATCAATGCGGAAATATATTTAATATGATTGTACACATATAACTTATATCAGATTGCTTGTTGTTTGGGGAAGGGAAGAGTGGAAAGAGGCAGGGAGAAAATTTTGGAACTCAAAATCTTACAAAAATGAATGTTGAAAATTATCTTTACAGGTAATTGGGGGGAATAAAATATTATTAAGAGAAGAAAGGAAAACAAAGAAAATATGTATTACTGTTTTAAATTATTATACATATTGCACATATATATATAATTATAATTATAAAAATCATTTATCTCCAAAGAATCTCCTAAAACTGCTTTGGCTGCATTCCATAAATTTTCTTTGATAAAATTATGATTGTTTCTATGATTTATTTTTTGACCCACTTATTCTTCAGGATTAGATTATTTAGTTTCCAAATAATTCTTCGTCTATCATTCCATGAGCCATTATTACATGTAATTTTAATTGCATCATGATCTGAAAAGGATGCATTTAATATTTCTGCCTTTCTGCATTTGACTATGAGGTTTTTATGCTCTAATATAGGGTCAATTTTTGTGTAGGTGCCATGTACTGCTGAGAAAAAAGGCATATTTCTTTCTAACTCCATTCAACTTTATCCAGAGGTCTATCATATCTAACTTTTTAAAATTCTATTCATCTCCATAACTTCTTGTTTATTTTGTGGTGAGATTTATCTAGTTCTGAGAGGGGGAGGTTGAGGTCCCCCACTAGTATAGTTTTGTTATCTATTTCTTCCTGTAACTAACTTAACTTCTCTAAAAATTTGGATGCTATACAACTTGGTGCATTTATGTTTAGTACTGATATTATTTCATCATTTTATGGTACCTTTCAGTAAGATGTAATTTCCTTCCTTGTCTTTTAATTAGATCTATTTTTATGTTTGCTTTGTCTGAAATCAAGATTGCTACCCCTGCTTTCTTTTTTCCCAGCTGAAGCATAATAGATTCTGCTCCAGTTTTTTATGTTTATTCTGAGTGTATCTCTCTGCTTCAAATGTGTTTCTTATAAACAACATATTGTAGAATTCGGGTTTTTAATACACTCTGCTAACCACTTCCGCTTTATGGGAGAGTTCATCCCATTTTCACAGCTATGATTTGATTACTAACTATGTATTTTCCTCCACCCCATTTCCCCCCTCCCTCATTTATACTTTTCTCTCTCCTTTTATGTACCCCTCCTCACCAGTGATTTGCTTCTGACCACCACCTCTCTCAGTCTGGCCTCCCTTCCATCATTATCTTTACCTTTTCTCCCCTCTTTCCCCTCCTATTTTCCCTCCCTTCCATCAGCTCCTACTTCCCTTTCTTTCACCTTTCCCCTCCTCCTTCTCTATAGGATAAGATAAATTTCTATACCAAATTGAATGTATATGTTACTCCCTCTTTGAGGCAAATCCAATGAGAATTAGTTTCAAACAATGCTTACCACTTTCCTTTTTTCCCTCTTGTGTAGTAGGTCTTTTGTGTCTCTTCTTGTGATGGAATTTACCCTCTTTTGACTTCCCCTTTCCTCTTCTCCCAGTACAATACTTTACCATTTTTTTAAAGTATCACATCAAAGTCAACTCAAATCCACACCCTCCATTTATATACACTCCTTCCAACTGCCCAAATACAGATATAGGTCTCAAGAGTTAGAAGTATTATTTTCCTGTGTAGGGAAGTAAATAATATAACGTTACTGAAGAATGTGTTTTTATTTCCTCTTTACTTTTTATGCTTCTCTTACGTTTTGTATTTGAGATTGAATTTTCTGTTCAGCTGTGATCTTGTCATCAGGAAAGTCTAAATGTCCTCTATTTCATAGAATATCCATCTCTTCCCCTGACATATTAAGCTCAGTTTTGCTAGGTAGTTGATTCTTGGCCATAATCCAAGCTCCTTTGCCTTTCAGAATATCATATTCCAAGCCATTCAATCTTTTAGTGTAGAAGCTGTTAAGACTTGCATAATATGGACTGTGCCTCCTTGATATTTGAATTGTTTCTTTCTGGCTGCTTGCAATATTTTCCCTTGACCTGAGAATTCTGGAATTTGGCTACAATATTCCTTAGGGTTTTCATTCTGGCATCTCTTTCAGGAGGCAATTGGTGGATTTTTTCAATGACTATTTTACCCTCTTGTTCTAGGATATCAGGGCAGTTTTCTTTGATAATTTCTTGAAAGACGCCGTCGAGCCTCTTTATCAAAGTTTTCAGGTAGTCCAATAATCCTTAAATTATCTCTCCTGGATCTATTTTCTAGGTCAGTTTTTCCAATGAGGTATTGTACATTTTCTTCTATTTTTTCATTCTTTTGATTTTGTTTGACAAATTTTTTGTCTCATAGAGTTATTAGTCCCCATCCTAATTTTTAAGGAATTATTTTCTTCAGTTAGCTTTTGTACCTGCTGTTTCATTTGGCCAATTCTGCTTTTAAAGGAGTTGCTCTCTTCAGTGGATTTTTTACCTTTTGGTCAATGGCATTTTCTCAGAAATTGTTTTCTTCAGTTAATTTTGTCCTTACTTTTCCAAGCTGCTGATTCTCTCTTCAATAACTCATTTGTTTTCCCAAGTTTTCTTATGCCTCTCTTATTTGATTTTTAAAGTCCTTTTTTGAGCTCTTTTAAGAGGAATTTTTGGGCTTGAGACCAATTCATATTCCCTTTTAAGGCTTCATATATAGGCATTTTGACATCACTGTCCTCTTATAAGTTTGTGCTTTGTTCTTACCTGTCTCCACAGTAGCTTTCTATGGTCAGAGTTTGTTTCTGTTTTTTGCTCATTTTAAAGTCCATTTTATGACTTTTAAAGTTGAGCTCTGCTCCTGGGGCACAGGGGGCACTATCACAAGCTTTTTGCATTAGGGGCCAGGGACCTGGTCACTGGCTTTCTGCATTGGGGTCTCATAGGCTCACAGCTTGCCCACTGTGCTAGGGTAGCCTCACCTGGTTGTACATGTTTTGCTGGGATTCTGGGGCTGGCAGTTTGCCATCTGCACTGGGGCTGGAGACCATACAGCTGGCCTGCTGTGCCACTAGTCTGTTACGTGAGGACTGAGGGGCCTTGTTTGCTGATCTGTGCTAAGAGCCTTCTGCTGACTTGCCCAAACACTGTCTGTGCTGGACTGTGCTTCCTTTACCCAAGTGAGATATACCTTTCCTGAAGTCTTTCTCTAAGTTATCTTAAGCTGGAAAATTGTTTCACTTTGTCCTTTTGTGGATTCTGTTGCCCCAGAATACATTTAGAGACTTGATTTAATGTTGTTTCCAAGACAAATGGGAGGTTTCTCTCTACCATCTTGGCTCCACTCCCTATAAATATTATATGTTTATTATTAAGTAACATAGTATATGGTAGAAATAAAAATTGACCTGGGAATTTAGAGAGGGGAAAATGGAGAAAGATTTCATGGAGAAGGTGAGTCTTGAACTAGAACTTTAAGAATGAGAAATATTAACATTTTCCCCAAGTTTGGCTTATAGATAACTGTAATTAGGCTGCACAAGAATCAAGATAATAGATATACTTGAGCCTTACAAGATGAGCTTCCAACCTAGATGTACTTTCATGTCCCAATTGCAATAGCTTGATCTCCAAATCTCTTTTCTTTAGTATCAACTCTAGATTTTAATACAACTTACATGTGAGTGCCTAAGGCCCAAGAAGGTCTCATATGAAAGGACAGCTTCACATGTTAGGAGATTTACTCATCTCAGCCCCAGTGATGTATGCTCTTGTGTTCTGACTGAAGCAAGCAAATAAAAAAGAATTTTAAAAGTGAGCACAAAAACTAATTAGTCAAATATTAGACCAGGCAGGAAGAGGATTCTCCCCAAGAAAGAAATATTTCCAATAATGTCAGATTCTAAACTTGGGTGCCTGAATTGATGAATTCATGACCTTGTTTTCAAAAGGTAGAAAAAAGTGGAAAAACAGACTCAGCCCTTTTACTTTTGTCATGTAAGATCCTTCTTGTCTGGTCTGAATTAGTTAGAATGGCTCATTATGGGGCAGGAAGAGAAGAGACATTTTAATAGAATTGGCAATAAGCAAGTCAGAGGGCCCCAAACAAATAAACTAGGAGTAAAGTTCTTGAATTTGTTCGTGTAAAAAGGTGCTTCACACCTGGCACTAATGAAGTACCTAAGTAATTACGGAGAATAAATTCTAGTCATTCTCAAATTCTTCTGTCCTTATTTTTCTCCCTTTTTCTTCTTTGTCTTCTTTTTTTTTGGATACAAACATTTTAAAAAATGTGTTTACCATGCAAATCAAAAACAGCTGAAAGATTGCCAAGGCCAAGATGTAATTGAAGATGTCATTTAAGCCATTGTGCCTTCTCTGTCTCCAGAGATATCATCATAAAGTAAAAGCCTTCATCAAGTGATGCTTTCTTCCTTCATTCATCACCATTCTGAAGTGAAAAAGATAATTAGACATACGGTGCTGTTGACACATAGTTTATGAGGAGCTTCTAGCTAATTAGCCATGGTAAAAGATTTTTATATAGTCATAATTACTTTATATTGTGAGCGGGGAACAAACATACACATATCTTGTTTTACCTGGTGACAAGTTTGTCAAAGTGATGTTGGTGTTTTGATGATCCTTCTGCAACTTCTTCAGACTTCCCAAGGTATAATTCAAAGTGTCACAATGAGTTTAGCACCACTGTAATGGTTAGATTTAATAGAAGCTGACTATATGAAATCCTCACAGATCATTCTTCAAGTTTATTCAGTAAAATATCACTCCTTTCTTCAATATTTCCATTTTTATCAATAAGAGCCCCACTTATGGGACAATGTGGAAGACAGAGTAATTCTGTTAAAAAAATCTATAAAGTCATAAAAAGGCTATTTTTGAGACCATTTTTTTTCTAACACAAATTCTGGAACTAAGTAGTCATGAACAAAACATAAAACCTGTATCTTATTTTCATATGATATTGTGAAAATGACTTCAGACTTATCTGTTTAAAATAGAGTTAATATATATATATATATATAACACTTTATTTTTCATACTCAGATGGTCTCCCATCCAAGTACTACTGAGGCCCAACCCTGCTTAGCTTTTGAGAACAGACAAAAGAGCACATTCAGGATGGTATGGTTGTTCATGGGGTATACAGTGTGTTCAGGGAGGACTAACACCTCTGGTTAGACAAAGGTGTCTGCTCATCCACCTCTGATGTCTGCCTATCTTCAAACTCTCACCTGTGGCTCCAAGAAGCTATATGATGTGTAACAATCACACCCCAGTAAAACCACCTTGGCAAATGGGCAGGTTGAGGGTACCAATAGGCCTCAAATCTGCTGGTAAGTTAGGGGGAATGTCTACCTAAACTTGTGAAGACGTCCCCCAGTGGAACTGGCAGATGAAAACTATTTATTCTAATAGCCACGAAGGTGGTTGAGGCAGGTGCTGTGGACTGCTTAGAGTTTGGTCAGACATTGAAGACACCAAGGTCATCCACTGCATCCTGGGCAATCACCAGACTTTTGTCTTGCCACTAGACTTCAATGATTCTGGAAAAAAAAGAGGGCAGTAACTTTGTGCAACTCTTCCGTACTTAAATCCAATTCAAACATGAATCAAGACGTCACTCCATAATGTTATTGATCCTTTTTGAAAATGAAGGACTAATGACGATGAACAACAATATTTTCATGAAGTGTTTCTACCATTGAAAATGGGCAAAGAAAGCATCTAGCCTGATCATCCAAGTCACTGTGTTACCAAAATGGGTGAAATAAAAAGATCTAAAATATAAGAACCAAATTATTGATTCTCTCCTTTATTTCTGAGAAGATTCTAACAACAGAAATCCCTTGGTCTCAGAGAGGAAAAAATTATTTTCTGCCTCTTCTTGGATCTACTTGGGTGCCCTGGTGAATGTCTTCATCACCATCCATGTTTATATCATCTATAACTCTAGTCTTGACAGGTCTTAGGCCACTCTTATGTGACTGTTTAGCACGAGCAAATAGTGCATGGTGCAGTTGGCAACTGTGTCTCCTTATTCCCAGATCATCCTTTCATGTACTAGACAAGATCTTGTAACTCTCAGACATGTGTGTCAAAGATGGCACACAGCATATGGGTCAGTGACCCACACTACAATATTTCTCAAAATTTTCAACAACCTCTTCCTGTTCACCTTCCTTGAGAGTCACTGGCAGCTTATGCTTCTTCCTACTTCTCAAGGATCAGTGGCCATTCTCACGAAACAACAGATCATGACAGCTCTTGTCTCAAGAAATACATAGATTTTCTATATTCCGGAACTGCTTTGCTCCCTAAAAGCAGGAAGCATGGTTTTTTTTTAATTAATTAATTAATTTTTAGTTTTCAACATTCAGTTCCATAAGTTTTTGTGTTTTAAATTTTCTCTGCCTCTCTCCCCTCCCCACTTCCCAAGATGGCGTGCATTCTGATATAGGCTGTACATATACATTCATATTAAACATATATTCACATTAATCATGTTGTAAAGAAGAATTAGAACCAGAGGGATATACCATGAGAAAGAAGAAACAAAAAAAAAGAGAGAGAGCAATTAGTATGCTTCAATCTGAATTTGAAATCTTTCTCTGGATGTGGATAGCATTTTTCATCATGAGTTTTTTGGAGTTGTCTTAGAACCTTGCATTGTTGAGAAGATCTAAGTTTATCAAAGTCAGTCATGGCACAATGTGGGTATTACTGTATACAAAATTTTCCTGGTTCTGCTCACCTAATACAGCATCAGTTTATATATATATGTGTGTGTGTGTGTGTCTCTCTCTCTCTCTCTCTCTCTCTATATATATATATATATATATATATATATATATATATATATATATATATTTATATATATATATATATATATATTTATCTTTCCAGGTTTTTCTGAAGTCTGCCTGCTTATTCTTTCATATAGCACAATAGTGTTCCATTTTCTTCATATACCACAACTTGTTCAGCCATTCCCCAATTGGTGGGCATCCCCTCAATTTCCAATTCTTTGCTACCACAAAAAGACCTGCTATAAATACTTTTATACATGTGGTCCTTTTCTCATTTTTATGATTTCTTTGGGATACAGTCCTACAAGTGGTATTGCTGGGTCAAAAAGGGAGCATCTTTTTAACCTCTAGCATCAAACTCTAGAGCAAGAGTCAGGAGACAATTGGGAAGAAAATGCTTTCAGAATTTCTGAATTTGACAAGTTTGAGGAGCCAAATTTAAATATTTCTGCCTTAAGAATTTCTCGAAACTCTAAAACTGAAATACTAATGCATTGTTGTTGGAGTTGTGAACTGATCTAACCATTCTGGAGAGCAGTTTGGAACTACGCCCAAAGAGCTATAAAACTGTGCATACCCTTTGATCTAGTAATACCTCTACTAGGTCTGTATCTCAAAGAGATCATAAAAAAAGGAAAAGGACCTGCATGTACAGAAAATATTTTTAGCAACTCTTTTTGTGGTGGCAAAGAATTGGAAACTGAGGAGATGTCCATTAATTGGGAAATGGCTGAGCATGGGGTATATGAATGGGATGGAATATTATTGTTCTATAAGAAATAATGAACAAGCAGTTTTCAGAAAAACCTGGAAAGATTTATATGAACTGATGCTGAGTGAAGTAAGAAGAACGAAAAGAACACTGTAGACAGTAGCAGCAACATTATGTGATGACCAACTTTAATAGACTATTTAGCTCTTCTCAGTAATATGATGATCTCAGACAATTCCAAAAGATTCATGATGGAAAACGCTATCCAAATCCAGAGAAAGATCTATGGAGTATGAATGTAGATGGAAGCATACTATTTTCTCTCTTTTTTTTCTCATGACTTTCTCTTTTTTTTCTGATTCTTCCTTCATAACATGAAATGTGGAAATATATCTAATAGCATTGTACATGTATGACCTATATCAGATGACATGCTGTCTTCAGGAGCGGGGAGGGAAGGAAGGGGGAAAAATGGAAATCAAAATCTTATAAAAGTGAATGTTGAAAACTATCTTTACATGTAATTGGAAAAAATACTAAGTGAAAAAAATACAATGAGATTTTTATAAGAGAACAATTTCCCTACCCACCAGCTTTTGGTTGTAAAGGTAATTAGAACCAGAAGTTTTATTAACCTGATTTAGGTGCAGAAATCCTATTTATGTCAAGAACTTTACTGTCTCTACCCAAAATACTAATAAGGTACTATCTACCCAAGGATTCTGGTTTTTATTCTCTATCCTCCCCCTTAATATATCTCCTGAATAATTAGTCAGGTTTCTAAGAAACTGACTGGAAAAATCTTAAGATAGGTTAATTTTCTCTATCCATACTCTCAAAATCTCTACTTTCCCAGAGAAAAGCAAAATTTTAATTATGAAAACTGTCTCTACACCTCTTGTTCACAAATGCCCCCAGCAGAGTTAGAAAAAAAAAGAGGTTGGATTTTCTAGATTTAGATATGGAAAAGGCCTTTGAATCATTTAGACTAGTCCCTCTATTTTATGGTGGAGGAACCCATGGTCCACAAAAGTTAAATGATTTGGCCAAAGAGCCAGGATTTATACCCAGGTCCTCCTGATCATCAATCCACTGCACCATGCTGACTGCCAACCTTTTCATTAGACTAGATGAATAACTGAAGCTGTTCCTTCAGGCTGGAATCATGTTCTTACTGAATTGCCCTCCCCTGGGCAGTTCTAGGGCTGGGGCTGGCACCTTTCATGGGCTTCAGCTAAGCAGGTTTCATGTTGCTGAATGAAGTTTCCCCTATAATCTTCTCTCGAGAAGTAATAGCCAAGAAGCTTGAGAGCATAATTGCAATGCAAAGAACTTAAGTTCAACAAATAAAAATACAGGTTATAGAGCAAAAAGCTCTAGGAGCAGTGTCCGAAGTAGAAGCTGGATCAAACTCAGCATCACAATAAGGTCAGAGAGGGAGCTAGCAAGAAGCAGCATCCAAAGCTCTAGTTTCAGCATTAGGTTTTATACCTGAGTGTTAATGAGTTGTTTCTTCCTCCAGGGTCTTCAGAAATTCCTTTAGCTGTAAGCTGTATGTAAGGTACACTCACTGTTTTCCATAGCATTAACCAACTCTAATCAGCAGTGGACCAAGTCCCAGCTAAAATCCAGGTTCTACAAGAAGCCTTTAACAATTCCCATTTATGCTAGTGCCTTATCTCCAGTCAATTCTGTATATATCTTGTTCGTACATAGTTGTCTGTATATTGTCTCCCCAATTAGATTGTGTGTTTCTTAAAAGTAGAGAGTGGGTTCTTTTTTCTTTTGGTGTATCCACAGTGCTTAACAATGCCATATAGGTAATAGGTACTTTATAATGATCATTGGACCAACTGATAAATAGATCATGACTACAGAAGTGAAGGAGAGAACTAAACAAAATTGAATTCTGGGAATTATATAGAAACTGAATAATTCAGGGAAAAATTATGCATCATTCTTAATAGTAAATCGTGTCATATACTTCAATTTTCTCCTAAAGCTAAGCCCATTATGTAACTTTACGCCCTAGGAAATAATGTTTTGAGCAGAGTTAGTCTTGATCTCATTTACTTTGGATCTTTGAATCTGTTATTGTAAGTCTGTGTTTATATTTTAGGTAATAAAGTTTTGAGTTAGAATTGCAGACACCAGTGATGACAGCTTATTTATGCTTGCCCTGTTATCTTTAAAGGTTTACCACAGAACTGAAAAACTTACATATAAATTTGTTTTTTGTACCTTTCTAATGTAATACAAGGTGACTCTTTTAGCATGTATAAGTGGGATGACTTTTAAAATATATGATACTTGAGGTCTGGTCAATATTTCCAGCTTATTTATATACAGCACTTCAATATTTTGAGATTCTTAAAATAATTCTCAATTATGTGTTAGACTAATTATGTTAACACTAATTACTAATGTCATTACAAAACTGAAGATTAATCTAGAAATTTGGAAGAATGATTTTTCTGTAATCAAACAAGAATGAACAGTATAGAGAAGAATAAAACTGTGATTTTACTTGACTAGTTAGAAAGCTTATGTGCAGTGTCAGTCTTTCAACAGCCAAACTTAAGTTTATAATTGGCTTGAAAAAATCATAAGACAATTCTTATCTCTCATTTTATCCCTATATATATATCCTTTGTCCACAACATTCCTTAAAACTTCAAGGGCAATTTCCAACGTGGAAAAGATAATTTGCAGCTGAAGAAGAAAAAATGAGAATTTGTCCTGATCAGGCACTGTCATTCTCATTATCTAAATTAATGGCATGAATCAATTGGCATTTCTGTATACTAGTTTAGGCCTTTAAGTTGCTATCTAATAGAGATATAAACAATATGTTTTGGTTGTTGAATGTAAACAAAAGGATGTTTGGTATTATTTGTGTTGGTGGCAGGTATGTCCTGCCATACCAAAGAAGAAATTGTTCTTTCATACTTTCAGCTTAATCTTCAATTTTGTAATGACATTAGTAATTCATGTTAAATTAACATAATTAGTCTCCAACTTAATTAAGAATTATTTCATCAGGAAACTCAAATATTGTAGCATTCTGCACAAATAAGTTTAAATGTTTCATGCCTTTTTATTATTTTCCTATAGTTTGGATGGACATCAGGGAAACCTGGCAAGAGTACAAGTAGCAAGGCCAAGAAATTCAATTCAATTCAACCAGTATTAATCAATAACCTATTGCATACAAGATGTTTCTAAAGGCTTTAAGGATGCAAAGACACAAACCAAAGTCTCTTCTTATTAATTGCCAAATCCAATGGGCTTTTCTTAGTCCTAATCTTCTTTTACCTCTCTTTGTAGCCTTGATTCTCTTGGCCTCCTCTTCTTGACTTTTCTGTTCTCTAGATTTTTATGGTACTGTTTTCCCCTGATTCTCTCCCTACCTTTCTGATCATTCCTTTGCAATCTCCACATTGCACTGCTAACCATAGGTGTTAACCTAAGGCTTTGTCCTGGGACCCAATTCTTTTCTCCCTCTATATTATCTCCCTTCATGGTCTCATCAGCTACCATTGATATAAGTATCATCTCTATGCAGATAATTTTCAACTCTATTTATCCAACCCTAACTTCTTTCCTGACTTCAAGTCTAGCTTCCTACTGGACATCTTGAACTAGATGTCCCATAGATATCTTATAACTCAACTTGTCCAAAACTGAACTCTTTACCTTTTCCCTCCAAACTCTATCTTCTTCCCAACTTCTCTATTACTGTTAAAGATACCAGCATCCTCTCAGTTACAAAGGCTTACAACCTAGGTGTCAACCTCAAATTCTCACTCTCTCTCATCCCTCATATCTAGTCTATTACCAAGTACTGTTGAGTCTATCTTTGTAACATCTCTCATATCCATCTTTTTTTTCCTCTGATATGGCCACCTCCCTGGTACAGGACCTCATCACCTCATACCTGTACTATTGTAGCAGCCTTCAGGTTGGTCTCCCCACTCCAGTCCATCCTTCATTCAACTATCAAAGTGTTCTTCCTAAAGTATACGTTTAACCATATCACCCTACTCAATAAACTCCAATAACCTCTTATTACCACCAGGATCAAATATAAAATCCTTTGTCTGGCTTTTTAAGCCCTTCATAAATCTTTCCTATCTTTCCCATCTTCTCACACTTTACTTCTCTCCGCATACTCCATAATCCAGCAATACTGGATCCAGAGACACTCCTTGCTTCCATTATTCACAAGATGAAATCATCTTGGAAACTCACACTTCCTCCTCCCCTCCTGCTCTTGGGACTCCTTACTCCCTCTGATTGGAGAACCTGGAGGATCGACATTAGAAAACTCCTCCCAGATCTTCTACTATTTAAGGATGGCTCCCAGGGAATTTTCACCATTTCACCAACTTATTATTCTGCAAGATGATGCAAGATGCCCCTCCCCCTTTCAGATTAATTTTATCTGTTGTATCCCTCATTAGATTGTAAACTCCTGGAGGGCAGAGACTGTCTTAAGACCTTCTCTGTATCCCCCATGCCTGATACATAATAAGCACAGCCTAGAAAGCCTACATCTCAACTCTTTTCTGAAATTTGCAGCTAAAATCCCACCCTTTGATGAAGCTTATTCTGTTCTTCCTTAATGCTAGTGCTGTCTCTATGAGAGGGTTTCCAATTTATCTTCTATATTTTTTGTACATGCTATTTGCATGCTGTCCTGACCATTAGATACTGTGCCTTAAAAATGGTATTCTCTTTTGTCTTCCTTTGTATTCCCAGGACTTAGCAATATCTGGTACATAGTAGGTACTTAATAAGTGCCTGTTGAAGACTTTATTTCCCTCTAAGGAGCTTACATTCTACTGGTAGGATAAAAGATAAACAGAAAAAGCACTAGCACCTTAAGAAAGTCACTGGTGAGTTGAGGATGATTGGTATTCCTCTTGTTATTTGACAGAAGTTTAAACCTTATATTGTACACATAATTGTTCTATGTTTTAAGAGGTAACTATCCTATGCTATTAGTAGATTTGTATGGAAACAAAGATGGTTTGGCACTTTGAAAACTTGACTCACTCCATAAAATTCTTTATTCAGTGTTGGCCTACCCCAAAACCACAGAGAAAAGTTCTTTGAAGCTCCTAGGAGTCAAGATGGCAGAGTAAGCAGTAAATTGCTTTAACTCTCCCATACTCACCTCCAAACAACCATAAAATAGAGCACTTGTTAAAACAAGTCCTGGAACAGCAGAACCAGTAAAAACACAAGGTGAAACAACCTATTAGTCCCAAAACTTGGAGGATCAGCAAGAAAAGGTCCATCTCACTCAGGTGAAAGAGACTCACAGCCCAAGATGGGAAGTATCTCAGCAAGCCAGCAACAAGCCCCATCTCAGCAAACCAGAGGGAGATTCTGAGACCCAGTATGGTGGAACAGGCAAATGTAGACACCAGGACTCCTTATGTACCTTAGCACAGCCAGGGGAACTGGCAGACTCCAGCTCCAAGAATCCCATGCTTCAGTGTAATCCCAGCAAACGGGCATCCTCCAGTTGCCAGATTCATACGTACTGCAGCACAACCCCAGGCAAACAGGTAGATGCCAACCCTACAGGTGCTTAAGCAAATAAGCAGTCTCCTGCCAGCACCAGCCCTGCCATGCTTCAGCGTAGCCCCAGACAAACAGGAAGACTCCAGAAGTCAAACCTGTACATTCAGTGTAGCTATGGGAAAACACAGAAACACCCTGCCAGGAATCAGCATACACCAGACACCATCATTAGGACCCTACCTCAGCACCAGGTAATACGATAAACCCTTATGGCATCAAGAAATGCCAGCCAACCTGTACCCTACCCCCTCAGCACAGCACCAGAGATGAAAGTCCCTTGTAGGCTTCAGGGAAACATAACTACAGCACTGGGTAAATACCCAAGGCCTGTAGCTACTAGCACAAGAAGCCTGAGATAGTGCATTTTCCAATCCAAGTGCAGTGCTCAAATTTATAGGAGAGGAAAAAGGCCCCCCAAAAAAGATGAGTCAAAAACAAAAATAATGTGACCATAGAAAGGGAAGACCAAGACCCAAACTCAGAAAAGGACAACAGTGTTAAAACATCTATGGATAAAACCCCAAAGAAAAACAGGAAGTGGTCTGAAGCCCAAAAAGAACTCATGGAAGAGCTCAAAAAGGAGCTTAAAAATCATATAAGAGAGGTAGAAGAAAATATGGGAAATGAAATTGGAGTGATGTAAGAGAATTATGAAAATAGAATCAACAGTTTGGAAAACTGCTTAAAGAGTAGAATTGGCCAAATGGAAAAGAAAATACAAAAGCTAATTGAGGAAAATAATGCCTTAAAAGTTAGAATTGGGCAACTGGAAGCTAATGATTCTCCACAGCATCAAGAATCAATCAGACAAATTCAAAAGAATGAAAAAATTGAAAATGCAAAATACCTCATAGGAAAAAAAGCTGACCTAGAAAACAGATCCAGGAGAGACAATATCAGAATCACTGGACTAACTGAAAGTCAAGATTAAAAGGGAGACCTGGACAGTATATTTCAAGAAATTATCAAGGAAAACAGCTCTGATGTCCTGGAACCAGAGGCCAGAATAGGCATTGAAAGAATCCACCAATAACCTTAAGAAAGAGATCCCAAAATAAAAACCCCAAGGAACATTATAACAAAATTTCAGAGCTCAGGTCAAGGAAAAAATTCCACAAGGGTCCAGATATTGGTGAGTCAAAATCCAGATCACAAAGTACTTGGCAGCTACAACATTAAAGGATCAGTGGTCATGGAACACAATATTCTGGAAGACAAAGGAGGTAGAACTACAACCAAGAATCACTTACACAGCAAAATTAAGCATAATACATCAAGGGGGAAAATGTTCATTCAATAAAATAGAAGGATTTCAAGTCTCCATAAGGAGACCAGACTTAAACCAAAACTTTGACCCATAATATCAAGACCCAAGAGAAGCTGAAACAGGTAAAAAGGGAAAAGGAAAACATAACAGATACAATGGAGTTAAACTGTTTACATCTCCACATAGGAAAATGATACTTCTAACTCTTAAAAATTCTATCCCTAACAGTACAGCTAGAAGGAATATACACAGACAGGAGGGTATGGGTATATGGTGAATTTGAAAGGATGACATTAAAAAAAATTAAGAGATGAAAAAGAGGAGTTCAATGAATGCAAAGGGAAGGGAGATGTAGAATGGAATGAATTATCTCGCATGAAGAGGTGAAAGACCTATTACAGTGGAGGGGAAGATGGAAGGGTGGGTGATGGGCATCCCTTAAACCTTACTCTCATCAGTATTGGTTTGAAGATGGAATAATATATATAATCAGTTTAATATAGAATTCTTTCTTATTCAACAGGGAACAAGGAGGGGAAGAGATTAAATAATGGGGGGAGAGAGGACTGACAGAAGAGAAAGCAGATTAGGGGAGGTGGTAGACAGAAGCAAAACATTGATGAAGTGGGAGAGGGTGAAAGGAGAGAAAGGACAAACAGGAGGAAGAACAGGATGGAGGAAAATACACAGGTAATAATCATAACTATGAATGTAAATGGAGTGAACTCTCCCATAAAATGGAAGCAGATAGCAGAGTGTATCAAAAACCAGGATCCTACAATATGTTGCTTACAAGAAACACACTTGAAGCAGAGATGAACACACTCAGAGTAAAGGTAAGAGGTTGAAACAGAATCTATTATGCTTCAGCTGAAGTGAAAAAAAAAAGGAGGGATAGCAATCTTGATCTTAGACAAAGTAAAAGTGAAGCCAAACCTAATTAAAAGAGATAAGGAAGGAAACTACATCTTGCTAAAAGGTACCATAGACAATGAAGCAATCAAATTAGAAGATTAGGAATAGTCTAGCCATCAGATTTGTGGGAAGGGGAAGAATTCATGACCAAACAATAAGAATTATGAAATATAGAATAATTTTGATTATATTAAATTGAAAAGAGTTCATATAAACAAAACCAATACAACCCACAGTTAGAAGGAAAGCAGAAGACTGGGAAACAATCTGATAAAGGCCTCATATCTCAAATAAATAGAGAACTGAGTCAAATTTATGAGCGTATAAGCCATTCCCCAATTAATAAACGGTCAAAGGATATCAATAGGCAGTTTTCACATGAAGAAATCAAAAATATCTATAGGCATATGAAGGAGTACTCTAAATCACTTTGATTAAAGAAATGCAAATGAAAACAACTGCAGTACCACCTCACACCAATCAGACTGGTTAATATGACAAAAAAAGGAAAATTATAAATGTTGGAGAGGATGTGGGAAAATTAGGACACTAATGCACTGTGTGTGGAGAACTGATCCAACTATACTGGAGAGCAATTTGGAACTATGCCCAAAGGGCAACCAAACTGTTCATATCCTTTGATCCAGCAATACCACCACAGATCATAAAAAAGGGGAAATGACCTACGTGTACAAAAATATTTATAGCAACCATTTTCATGGTGGTAAAATATTAGAAGTTGAGGAATGTCCATCAATTGGAGAATGAAAACCAGCTGTGGCATAGAATGTAATGGAAGACTACTATGCAACAAGACATGATGAACAGATAGATTTCAGAAAACTTGGAAACACGAATACAAACTGATGCAAATGAAATGAGCAGAACCAAGGATACATTGTACACAGTATCAGCAACATGGAGGGATAATCTTCCATGAAAGACTTGACTCTTCCCAGCAATACAATGACACAAGTACAAAGGACTGATGAAGGAAAATGCTATCCATGTCCAGATAAAGAATTGATGAACTCTGAATGCAAACTGAAACATATTTTTTCGCTTACTTTATTCTTTCTCATATTATTTTCTTTTGATCTGCTTCTTCTTCCATAACTGTGATAAATATGTAAATGTGTTTTACATGACAGCACATGTATAAACTATATCAAACTGTCTGCCATTTTGAGAACAGGGGAGGGGAGAGAGGAAAGGAGAAAAATTTGCAAATCAGAATATTGTAAAAATGAATTCTAAAAATTTTCTTGATATGTAATTGGGGAAAATTATATATATACACACATATATATTATATAAAATATTATTTTAAAAATTCTTTGAAGGTTTACAGGATAAGAAACTTCACATCCCACTTCTTTCAGAGTAGTAATAAGAGGGATTTGTCCCTCCCTTGCTAGATAATACTAAACCAAAGGTTTGTACCGATAACCTAGAAGGAGAAAACTTTAATTGATCATTTCTTCAAAATCTGATTGTAGGCTTGTCTCTCTCATGTGACATGGCCTTCACATAGGCTTAAATCAAGACTTAACTCACTCTTTACTGTTTAGAAATATAGCTACTAGAATGCTGTGAAAAATAACCATCTAATGTTTTAAAGTATTTCAATAAAAGGTGCCATGTCAAAATAAATTATTATTGTAATAGAAGTTTTATACCCTTTTATTATTGATAACAGAAACTAGCATCAATCAACAGGAATTTGTAAGTGTTAGGCACAGTGCTAAGATGCAAAAATAAAACTGAAACAATTTTTACCCTCAGAGAGATCACAGTTTAGTGGGGAGACAACATATACACATATTAGGATATTCAAAATAAATATAAGGTAGTATCATTGGATAGAGGGTGGGTAAGGTACTAGTAGCTGAGGGATAAGGCTCGATCTCATATAGGAAGTGGTACTTGAAGGAGTGTGTCATAGACATAGTAAAAGAGGGTTAATATGTCATATGTGAGGAATAGTAAAAAAAAAAAAGATCGATTTCACTGAACAATAAAGGAACAAGGAGTAATGTATAATAAGCATTGAAAAGGAAGTTGGCACCAGCTTGTGAAGGGTTTTAAATGGCAAAGATAGGAGTTGGCATTTGATCCTAGAGGCAACATGACATCACTAGTGATATGATCATATCTTTGCTTTAGGAATTTTGCTTTGGTAGTGTGGAGGATTTGTTGGAAAGGGGATCATGTGGAAGCAGACAGAATAATGAGGAGGTTGTTACAACAATCCAGGAAGGAGGTTTTCAGGACCTGGACATTATTGGTACTTCATAAATGAACAAGGGTAGCATGCATGTGATTAGAGGGGAATAGACAAATGGGAGCGACACGGATGCATTAATAAGACTTGGGAAGTAAACAGTATATTAGGTAAGGGAGAGCAAGGAGTTGAAAATTACCTTGAGGTTATGAATCTGGATGACTAGAGTGATGGGAATATCCTCAACAGAAACAGGGAAGTTTGGAAGAGGGCTAGGTTTGGGCGGAAAGATAATGACTTTTATTTTGGACAAGTTGAGTTTGAGATGCCTACAGAACAGCCATATCAAAATATCTATTGGGAATTTAATTTGGAACAGGAGATTAGGAAAGAGTCTATAGTTAGCATTATTAGTTATTATTATAATTACTCAAGTAATAGTAGTAGTAGTAGTTGTTACTGTAATTAAACCCCTGAGAGCTGATCTTACTATGGAGAGCAAAGAGAAAAGGGGGAGAAAAGAACCCAAGACTCTCTTATGCTCATAGTTAGGAGATAAGGAAGAAAAGTAAGTGAGATTGTGGAAGGATGGTCGCATGTCATAACCTAGAGAATCCCATTTCCTCAACAAGTATTTTATTAAAGCTCTAGAAATGTGCCAGGAGGAATAATTATAAAGAAAATAAAAAAGAATCAGCTATAAATTTCTCCATTTATTTCCAGGATTAAAAAAAAGACTTTCAGAAGCCTTCAGAAACACTCAGTGGAGATAAGCTAGATGAGTGGAAAGTGAAGTACAAAGCCATGGAGTTCTACAGAAGGAAGTGGGGCCATCTTGGCCCCCAAAGTAGTGTGAGACAACTATCTACCATAGAAGCCTGGTGAAACAAGTGCCCAGCTTGGCTAGTATAAGCCCAGGGAGCTTGTCCCCATCTGAGGCAACAAGCAGGGAAAGACCGGAATCCAAGTAACTGATCCAACAAACAGGAAGACTATTCCTGGCTCAGTATTCAGCTAGTCACTGCCCAGCATGGCATTCAGGAAGGCTGGGCTTAAACCAAAACAGTAGACAAGGCCAAACTGTCCCTCTGAAGGTGGGGCATAGTTTTAGTCACTAAACTCAGAGTCTAGCAGGGCATGCTCACACCATCCAAGGATATCAGAACAAAGTTTAACTCAAGCATAAGGCCTCATCCAGGAATGGAAGCTGAAAATATAAGTAAACAAGGAGGACAAAAATCCAGATAAAATGAAGACACCTTGAACAAACTCAGAAGCAGAGAATAGATATACTAATCAAGTTGAGTCTCAAAGAAAATAATGTCCTGACCACAAGGACTAGAGGAGTGCTTGGAAGGAAAGAAACACGAGATCAAAAACAGAATAGCTAGGGACAAAAACAATTTCAAAGTGAATTACTATATTAAAACAGAGAGTAGTAAGCTTTAGTCAAGAACTGAACTCCCTGAAAATTAGAATGGGTCAATGAGAAAATAGCTCCATGAGATAATAAATATTAAATAAAATTAAACATTAAGAAGATGTAAGGTGTATTATATCAAAAGCAATTGTTAGAAGATGGGTCAATGAAAGATAATGTAAAAATCACTGTACTTTCTTCAAAATCAAGAGTTTGGGTAACATATTTTAAGAAAATACAAATTAAAACTACCCAATTCTCTTAGAAGTAGAGGGCAAAGTGGAAATAATAAGAATCCACTATTAAACTCCTGAAAGAAACCCCAAAATTAAAACTCACAGGAATGTCATAGTCAAAAATTCAGAGCTTTTGGATAAAATTTATGCTCTCTGTCTCTGTATGTGCGTGCATGTGTGTATGTGTGTGTGTGCATGCATGTATGTACATGTACGTGTGTGTGTGTGTATGTGTGTGTGTGGTGTGTGGTCCCACCAACTACCCAGATACTGAAAAGTTTTAAGAGTTACAAATATTGTCTTTCCATGTAGGAATGTAAACAGTTCACTTTTGGTAAGTCCCTTATGACTTCTCTTTGCTGTTTACTTTTTCATGCTTCTTCTCATTCTTGTGTTTGAAAGCAAATTTTCTTTTCAGCTCTGGTCTTTTCATCAAGAATGCTTGAAAGTCCTCTGTTTCATTGAAAGACCATATTTTCCCCTGAAGTATTACACTCAGTTTACCTGGGTAGGTGATTCTTGGTTTGAGCCCTAGTTCCTTTGACTTCTGGAATATCCTATTCCATGCCCTTCGATTCCTTAATGTAGAAGCTGCTAGATCTTGAGTTATCCTGATTGTATTTCCACAGTACTGGAATTGTTTCTTTCTAGCTGCTTGCAAGATTTTCTCCTTGAGCTGGGAGTTCTGGAATTTGGCCACAATGTTCCTAGGAGTTTCTCTTTTTGGATCTCTTTCAGGTGGTGATCGATGGATTCTTTCAATACTTATTTTGCCCTCTGGTTCTAGAATGTCAGGGCAGTTTTCCTTGATAATTTCATGCAAGATGATGTCTAGGCTCTTTTTTTGATCATGACTTTCAGGTAGTCCCATAATTTTTAAATTGTCTCTCCTGGATCTATTTTCCAGGTCAGTTGTTTTTCCCATGAGATATTTCACATTCTCTTCCATTTTTTCATCCTTTTGGTTTTGTTTGGTGATTTCTTGGTTTCTCAGAAAGTCATTAGACTCCATCTGTTCCATTCTAACTTTGAGAACTATTATCTTCAGTGAGCTTTTGAACCTCTTTTTCCAGTTGGCTCATTCTGCTTTTGAAAGCATTCTTCTCCTCATTGGCTTTTTGAACCTCTTTTGCCAATTGAGTGAGCCTATTTTTCAAGGTGTTATTTTCTTCAGCATTTTTTTGTGTCTCCTTTAGCAAGGTATTGACCCGTTTTTCATACTTTTCTTGCATCTCTCTCATTTCTCTTCCCAGTTTTTCCTCCACCTGTCTAACTTGCTTTTCAAAATCCTTTTTGAGATTTTCCAAGGCCTGAGCCCACCCGACATCCCCCTGGGATGTCTAGGGTACTGAGGCCCCACCCTCCACGTCTTTCCCTGATGGCAAGAATATTTCCTCATCATCAGATCCGACTGTCGGGATCATTTGCATTTGTTCGAAAAAAACTCTCTATAGTCTTATTTTTCTTCCCTTTTCTAGGCATTTTCCCAACCAGTTACTTGACTTCTGAGATTCCTGTCTACCCCCACCTAGATCCTCCCAGCTAGTGCTTGGGGTCTGAGATTCAAATGTGCTTTCCGCGCTGCCCAGCTGCTAATCAATGTGACTTTTAGTTCTGGTGCTGGGGTGGGGGCAGGGCCACCTCCCAGGCTCGGCTTCCTCAGGGGCTTTATGCATAGACCTTCCGTAATGGGGCGGGTGGGGGCAGGGCTGTCTCCCAGGCTCAGTTCCCTCCGGGGTTTTATGCAGAGACCTTTGGTAATGGCCCTGAACTTCTGCCTGCTGCTCCGGGAGTCCTGGGCCGCTGTTGCTGCCTCTGCCACTGCCTCCCGAGGGGGCCCAAGTCACGGAGACATCCCACTCCCCTCTCGGCCAGCCCAGACGTCTCTCTCACTGACCTGTAGCGTCTGTGGGCGGAGGGACCTTCCTGGCCACTGGAGATTCCCATCCCTGAAGCCTGCTCAGATCTGCTCCTCTGGGGCCAGGCGGCCAGGGCAGCTCAGGAGTGGACTTCGCTGTCCGGAGCATGACGGACCCCTGGGGATGGCTCTCTCTGGAACGGAAATCTTTTCCACTGGGTTTCTGCATGCCTTGCAGTGCTCCAGAATTTGTGGGGAGTTCTTTTTGCAGGAAATATATGGGCTGTGGGTTTGGAGCTAGCATACATGAGTCTTTCTACTCTGCCATCTTGGCTCCTCCCCCTTTTGGATAAAATTTAAAGGAAATACTGCAAACTGTTAAAAATAATGGATTTAAATTCCAGAGGATCATAGCCAAGATCACATAAGACTTGACAGCTGTTATTATAAAAGTAAGATTTTGAAATAAGATTTCCCCAAATGCAAAATATAGAGGCTTGCAGTCAAGAATAACCTATTCACTACAGCTAAGTATAAGACTACACAGGAAAACTGGCCTTTAATGAAATAGAACATTTCTAAGCATTCTTAATAAAAAGGCCAGAATTGAGTAGTTTCTTTGAAATGGAAAAGCAGGAGACAAGGGAAACATAGAAAGGTATATGCATTTTTTTTTTCAAATGGAAGGGACCATGTGTAGATTCTCAGAGCCCTAATGTCTTTAAGTGTCATAGAAAAAGTTAAATATGTCAAGCAAAGGGGAGTTGTAGGTGGTTTTGTTCTGTGTTAATGGTCTTGAGAGAGGGAAAAAAAGGAGGTTAAGGCAATATGCAGAAGAGAAGGAGAAAGAAGGGAAGAGAACTCTCCATCACATAATAGGATGTTGTAAATGAAGAATATACAAATGTGCAGGAAGGGATGGGAGAACTGCTATCCCATGATCCATACTTTCCCTGTGAACCAGATGAAGGATACACTCAAATGCTTACACACATACACACACACACGCACACACACATAGTGTATATTACAGCACAACATCAACAAGAATTTAGTAGAGGACAGGGAGAAGAGATGGGATGGGTTAAGAGGAAGGACACAATAGGTGAAAGAGTAGTGATAAGCAAAATAAATTCCAATGTGGGGGTGGGGAGTATGTGAAGGGATAACTAAAAGTTAAAAAAAAAGTAGAAACCTGTGAATGGAGGTGAGGAAACAGGAAGAGAAAAGGAATAATGGAGAAGATAGTGTCAGTTACAGATCACCAGTGTCAGGCAAACTTTTTTCTCACTATCTTCATTTTCATTGTAAAGAAGGAGGAGGAGAGAAAGAGATCTGCAATAGGGGGCAGGATAGAAGGAAACACACAATTAATAATCATAACTTTGAAAGTGAATGAGATGAACTTACCAATAAAATGGAACAGAATAGTAGAATGCATTCAAAACCAAAATAAAATAATATGCTGTTTACTTGTAATGATTCACACATTGATTTAAATAAAAAATTGGAGCAAAAATTGTTACACTTCAGGTGAACTCAAAAAAATCAGGGGTAGCAAACATGATTTCAAATAAGGCTACAGTGACAAAGACATGATAAGACAAGCATGGAAACTATGCTCAAAGGTACTATAGATAATATCAATATAAAAATTTTATATATATCCACCATAGCATGTCAACTAAATATTTAAAGGAAAATCATAGGGAGAAACATACAGAAATTCTAATAGTGGGATACCTCAACATAGCCCCTTTTGGATTCAGACAAACCTAATGAAAAAAAAGAGGTTAAAGACCTAAAAAGAACCTTAGAAAAATTAGAGGTGAAAACTTTCTGATAATTATCAAATGGGAAGCAAAGTAGTTTTATATTTTACATTTTCTCAACTAAAATTAACTCTTTATTAGGACATTAAAAATCTCACAAACAAATGCAGAAAGGCAAAAATAATAAACATATCCTTTAGTGACCACTGTGGAATAAAATTATATTCATTGAAGGGTCTTTGAAGAAAGAAATGAAAATTAATTGGATACTAAATCACTCAGTACTAAAGAATTAGTGGGTCAAAGAATAAATTATAGAAACAATAGAAAATTTTATCCAAGAAAATAACAGTAATGAAACCGTATGACAAAATTTAGGAGATTCCACTAATTCTTAAAAGAATATTTTTATATCTATATACTTTGATTCAATAAAAGAGAAAAAGACAAAATCAATAAAGTGAGCATGTAGAGAGATTAAAAAAACTATAAAAGCAACAAATCAAACTCTTCTAACAATACAGGATTTTAAATTTCAAAAATCAAAGAAGAGATTAACAAACAAAACAGCCATTGATTCAATAAGAACTGTTTAGGGAGGAAATTTTTCTTAAAATAAATAAAGAATTATCTAGTCTGATCTTTAAAGAAGAGGGAAACAATTACTCAGATGAAGGATTCACAACAAATTAAGAAGAAATAAGGAAACTGTCAGAAATTTATTTTGCTCAATCATATGTGAAATTGAAAACTCAGATAAAATTTAATGAAAATCTACAAAATTATAAAATATAATTTATATATAAATATATATAATATAGGTTAAGAGGAGAAATAGATTATTTAAATACTCTAGTATCAGGAAAAGAAATTGAACAAGCCTATAAAGAAATTTGCAAAAACAAGCAAAAAACGACTGGACAAAATGGACTTACAAATGAATTCTATCAATTGTTCAAAGAACAATGAATTTCAGCACAATAGAAAGTGTTTGCAAAAATAGGAAAAAGGAAACTCATATCTACTTTTTTTATGATAGAAATATAGTTTATACCCAAAAAAATTTTAAACAAAATATGAGCAAATGGGATTCAACAATATATTTAATATAATATGTTATGGCCAAGTTTGTTTTATATCAGAAATGCAGGGTTGGTTCAATAAAAGGAAAATAATAAGCAAAATATAAATATTATTTTATATCTTAACATATCATAGTGAAGAGCAAAAATAATAAAAACCATATTATTACATGAATAAATTTTTAAAGACGACAAAATTTAACAGATGTCTATGTTTAAAATAAATCAATGACAACTAGAAAGCATAGGAACAAATGCAATTTTTTTTAGCATGGTATGTAGTATTTATCTAAAATCCAAAATAGATACTTTATAGGAAAAGGTAGGAGACCTTTTAAATACGAACAAGGGTAAAGCAAGATTGTCCATTGTAATACTATATTCAATATAGTGTTAGAACTTATAACTATAGCAAAAATATGCCAATTAAAGATGCTAAGGAATTAAACATAGGCAAAGAGGAAATATAATTATTGTATTGCTTTTTGCATATGCTATAATGGTATAGCTAAACAATCATAAAAATTTAACTAAAAATGAACTGAAACCATGAATAACTTCAGTAAAACTGCAGAGTATAAAATAAATCCCCATAAATTGTCAGCATTGTATTACCAATAAAATATAATGAGAAGAGAGAGAAATTCCATTCAAAATAAGTAAATAATGTATAAAATACTTAAGAGTTTACTACCAAAATATATGTAAGAACTATATGAATATAACTATAAAATATTTTATGAACAAGGCAGACCTAAATAGGGAAATATTAGTGACTCATGGGTAGGATAAGCCAAAATAATAAAAATGATAAATACTAACTGGATATAACTGGGAAACCGAGGAGAGTGCCTGGGGAATGGCTAAATAGATCTGGTATATGATTGTGACGGAATACTGCAATACTGTAAGAAATGATGAACTGGCCGATTTTAGAAAAACCTCGAAAAACTTACAAGAACTGATACAAAGTGAAATGATCAGAACCAAGAGAATGTTGTATATAATTACAGCAATTTTGTTCAAAGAATAATTGTGAACAACCAAGTTATTCTGAGTATTATAAAATGTCAAATCCAATGTAAAAGAGCTGTGAAGGAAGATGTTATATGCTATCAAAGAAAGAATTGATAAAACTACACATATTGTAGTTTTACATATATTTATAAATCTGTGCCAAATGGTACCCTTCACTAGCTCAGGGTGGGGATGGAGGAAGACAAATAGTTCATACTGTAAACTGGAACAAAAATAAGTCAATTAAATTAAATTGAAAAAATAGTAATGGGGGAAACCACGACCTTTAACAAAAAGAAACATTTAAGGCATTCCTAAAAAAAAAATTCAAGTGTGAATAGAATACTTGATTTGCAGACACCCCAAATAACAGAATCACAGGAAATATCCATAAATATAATTTACAAAGGAAGTGATAAGTAATAAAATAAAATAACTTTTTTAAAAGAGAAAGACTGAACCAAAACAAAGAGGGATCATCAAGAGATCAAAAAGCATAGGAGGTGTTAAACTTTAAGAAATAGGGAAAGTGAAAGTGGAAGAACATAACAGAAGCCACCACTGACTAAATCCCACAGCCCCTATACAGGTGAATCAATGTATTCTGTGGGCATATTTACAGAGAGAAAGGGTGCATAAGCAGAGAGAGAGGAAATAAAGAACAAGAGATGATATGTACTTTTCAAGGACATTGGTGACTTTTGAAGGGGTGATGACCCCTCTAATCCTCAGGATAAAGAGGGGTTGTAGGAGAATGGAGAGGTGGCAGAAGGAGTCATTGAAAAAGAGGGTCTCAGTCCAATTGAGGGAGGAGTGCTACTTGAGAGCATTTCCATTGAGGAAGAGATATATTCCTCTGATAAGAAATGAGATCTCATAATGGGTTTGCTCTAGGGAAAATAATAAGGATGGCTCATTGGAAGACCTGAGAAGCTCTTCAAATCTACCTTTTCTTTCTTTTCCAGTCTTATACTTGGCTTCTCTCTACATACTCTGTGATCAAGTCATACTGGTCTACCTTCTGTTTCTTCACACACAATAAGCCACTTGCTGTCACAGAGCTTTTGTATTAGCTGAGGCCCACACCAGAATACATTTCCCTTCTTATTTTCACCTCTACAAATCCATCACTTCCCTCAAGACTCAGCTCAAGCTATATTCTGTAGGCCTTTCCTATGCCTGCAGTCACCAAAGCCCTCCTTCTTAGGTTAACTTTCATCACCTACTTCTGCATATATCTTGCATGCACTTATTTATTTATATGCTTTCTCTTTCAGTAGAATATTAGCTCCTTGAGGACAAGGATTGTTTTTGCTTCTCTGTGTATCCCTTGCACAAAGTATCAGACATATTGTAAGAGCTTAATAAATATTTATCAATTAAGAAGAGATTTGCTAGCTCTTAGGGGCTAGCTGGTACCCAGAAAGTGGGGATGAGGGAGCACATGGTATCTAGTGATGAGAAAGCATGACCAATAGAAAAGACAATGGAATGGGGAGAATAAGGGAGGAGACTAGGACCATGTGATTTAACATGCATGATAATTTCTAATTGGTCACTATTTCTGTCCATATTATTTCTTCACAAATTATTATTTTAAGAGTTAGGCACAAAAGGGAAAAATGGGATTAGGGAAAATCTATAAAGGCAATAACAGAAAACAGTTAGAAGAAGGAGATAAAACCCAGTACATCACAAGCTTTAATTCTGAGAAAAGCTAAGAGAATAAAGAAGATATAAATAAGAATGTAGCATATGAATAAGAGAATAAAGATCAGAATAAATGGGAAGAGAATTAATGCTTTAATGAAAAGAAGACAGTAAAGAAAATATCCTCAGAAAAAGAATAAATACTAACAAAAGCAGTTTGAGCAGAGGCTAGGTAGATGATCTGAATTAACCATGTAACTGAAGAAGAAGAGAGAGTGGAAGAAATAGATAATAAAAGAAAAAAGAAATAAATAATGTAAGCAAAAACCCAAGACTAGTGAAAATACTGATAAATTGGAAGGTTAATATCTGTAGGAATAAGGTTGCATCAAAAAACTTTAAGCAAATAATCATCACACAGGCAATACATTAACTTAAACTAATAAGAGGGTTCAAAAACAATCTTTTAAGACTAGTAGACGCAGGGGTGGAGCCAAGATGGCGGAGTAGAAGGACGCACGTTTACGAGCTCCGAAACCACAGCCCATAGAATTAATGTAAAAAGAGACCCCCATAACTTCTGGACCACTGAAAGGTGTACAGAAACAGAGTGGAAGAGATTTCCGTTCCAAAGAGCCCTGGAGAGCCATCCCCAGGGTCCGTCGTGCCCCAGAAAGCGGACCCCATCCCAGCGCTGCCCTGGCCACAGCCCCAGAGAAGCTGACCTGAACAGGCTTCAGAGACGGAAGCTCTGGCAGCCGGGAAAGTCCCTCCGCCCACAGAAGCTACAGGTCAGTGAGAGAGACGGCTGGCTGGCCGAGAGAGGGAGCAGAGTGTCTCCGTGACTCGGGCCCGCAGGGGAGGAAGCGGCGACGGCAGAGGTGTGGGCGGCAGCGGAGGCAGCAGCGGCGTGGCCGCAGCCCTGGACTCCCCCAGCAGCAGGCAGGATCTTCATTACTGAAGGTCTCTGCATAAAGTCCCTGAGGGAACTGAGCCTGGGAGGCGCCCCGCCCCCCACTCCGTTCCTGAAAGTCTCTGCATAAAGCCCCTGAGGAGGCAGAGCCTGGAAGGTGGCCCTGCCCCCACCCCAGCACCAGAACTAAAGGTCACATTGATTAGCAGCTGGGCGGCGTGGAAAGCACATTTGAATCTCAGACCCCAAGCACTAGCTGGGCGGATCTAGGCGGGGGTGGACAGGAATCTCAGAAGTCAAGTAACTGGTTGGGAAAATGCCTAGAAAAGGGAAGAAAAATAAGACTATAGAGAGTTTTTTTCGAACAAATGCAAATGATCCCGACTTTCGGATCTGATGATGAGGAAAAATTCTTGCCATCAGGGAAAGACGTGGAGGGTGGGGCCTCAGTACCCTAGACATCCCAGGGGGATGTCGGGTGGGCTCAGGCCTTGGAAAATCTCAAAAAGGATTTTGAAAAGCAAGTTAGACAGGTGGAGGAAAAACTGGGAAGAGAAATGAGAGAGATGCAAGAAAAGTATGAAAAACGGGTCAATACCTTGGTAAAGGAGACACAAAAAAATGCTGAGGAAAATAACACCTTGAAAAATAGGCTCACTCAATTGGCAAAAGAGGTTCAAAAAGCCAATGAGGAGAAGAATGCTTTCAAAAGCAGAATGAGCCAAATGGAAAAAGAGGTTCAAAAGCTCACTAAAGAAAATAGTTCTCTCAAAATTAGAATGGAACAGATGGAGTCTAATGACTTTCTGAGAAACCAAGAAATCACCAAACAAAACCAAAAGAATGAAAAAATGGAAGAGAATGTGAAATATCTCATGGGAAAAACAACTGACCTGGAAAATAGATCCAGGAGAGACAATTTAAAAATTATGGGACTACCTGAAAGTCATGATCAAAAAAAGAGCCTAGACATCATCTTCCATGAAATTTTCAAGGAAAACTGCCCTGACATTCTAGAACCAGAGGGCAAAATAAGTATTGAAAGAATCCATCGATCACCACCTGAAAGAGATCCAAAAAGAGAAACTCCTAGGAACATTGTGGCCAAATTCCAGAACTCCCAGCTCAAGGAGAAAATCTTGCAAGCAGCTAGAAAGAAACAATTCCAGTACTGTGGAAATACAATCAGGATAACTCAAGATCTAGCAGCTTCTACATTAAGGAATCGAAGGGCGTGGAATAGGATATTCCAGAAGTCAAAGGAACTAGGACTCAAACCCAGAATCACCTACCCAGGTAAACTGAGTATAATACTTCAGGGGAAAATATGGTATTTCAATGAAACAGAGGACTTTCAAGCATTCTTGATGAAAAGACCAGAGCTGAAAAGAAAATTTGACTTTCAAACACAAGAATGAGAAGAAGCATGAAAAAGTAAACAGCAAAGAGAAGTCTTAAGGGACTTACCAGAAGTGAACTGTTTATATTCCCACATGGAAAGACAATATTTGTAACTCTTAAAACTTTTCAGTATCTGGGTAATTGGTGGGTCCATACACACACATGTACACGCATGCATGCGCACACACATACACACATGCACACACATACAGAGACAGAGAGCACAGATTGAACTGAATAGGATGGGACCATACCTTAAAAGAAATTAAGGTAAATGGTGAGAGAGAAATGTAGTGGGAGGAAAGAGGGTGAAATGGAAGGGGGTAATTATATGTCATTTAAGAGGCAAGTAGGAGACTTTTTAGTGGAGGGATAAAGAGGAGAGCTGAGAAAAAAAAAATCAAGAAGTTTACCCTCATCACATTTGACTAAAGGAAGGAATGAAATGCACACTCATTTTGGTATGAAAACCTATCTTACAGTATAAGAAAGTGGGGGAGAAGGAGATAAGCAAGGGGGGGGGGATGATGGAAGGGAGGGCAAAGGGTGGAGGGAGCAATTTGAAGTCAACACTCGGGGAGGGACAGGATCAAAAGACAGAAGAGAAACAATGAGGGGCAGGTTAGGAGGGATGGTAATCCAGTTAGTCTTACACAACACGACTATCAGGGAAGTCAGTTGTAAAACTACACAGATATGGCCTATATTTAATTGCCTGCTGTCCCAAAGGGAATGGGTGGGGAGGGAGGGGTGGGGAGAATTTGGAACTCAAAGTTTTAGGAACAACTGTTTAGTATTGTTGTTGCTACTAGGAAAGAAGACATACAGTTAATGAGGAATAGAAAGTCATCTGGCCCTACAGGAGAAAAGAGAAGATGGAGACAAGAGAAGGGAGGGATGACAGAAGAGAGGGCAGATTGGCGATAGGGAAAATTAGATTGCTTGGGGTATTGGGGTGGGGGGACGGGATAAAAGGGGCAAAAAAAAAATTGGAACCCAAAATTTTGTGAAAATGAATGTAAAAAATTAAATAAATAAATAAATGAAAATTTAAAAAAAAAGTCCAAAAGTAAAAAAAAAAGAATAGTAGACATAAACCAAAAGATAAGCAACCCAAAAATCAGCACAAAAAGAGAGATGTTAAAATTTAAAGGGAATAAAATTGACAAGGAAAAAAAACATAGAAATGACAAATAAAGCTAAAAGCTAGTTCTTTGAAAAGACTAACAAAATTAATAAAAATCTTTACCTACTCTAATAAAAAAGAAAAGAGCAACAAATGAAATTTATAAAATAGCTAATGAGCAAGGTGAAATCATAGCAAAACCAGAAGAAATAAAAAGAAAAATCAAGATAACTGAGAACACAAAAGAAATAAAGGAATATATTTAAAATATAAAATACTCAAACCATCAGAAGATTAGATAGAAATCTTAAATAACTCAACCTCAGAAAGGGAAATAGATTTAGTTGGGGAAAAATACCAAAAGTATGGGGGATATGGGAGGAGGAAGATTTCTGGTCCTGATGGATTCACAGGAGATTTTGAAGAATAATTAGTACCCATACTTTACAAATTACTCTCAAAAATTAAGAAAGTGCCCTACCAGAATTCTTTTATGAAATAAATATAATGCTAATACTTAACCCAGGAAAAGATAAAAAAGATAAAACTATAGGCCAATAGGACTAATGAACATAAATTCAAAAATTTTAAACAAAATCCTGTCAGACTACAGTGATTTATCCAAGAAATAATTCTTTATGACCAAGTAGGATCTATAACAGGAATTCAAGGTTGGTCTAACATTAGGAAAACAATATAATTAATAATATTAAAAATCAAAATATCCACAATGGCATGATCATCAAAATAGATTCAGAAAAGGCTTTTGTCAAGAATAGTATTCACATACTGAAAACTCTACAAAGTATAAACACTGAAGGACCCTTTTTAATACTATTAGCATCTATCTAAAAACCAAAGTAAGCACCATATGCAATGAGAATAGATGAGAATATTTTCCAATAAATATGGGAGTGAAGCAAGGCTGCCTACTCTCCCCACTATTATTTGATATAGTTCTGGAAATGCTAGCAATATCAGTAAGATAAGAGAAAGATGAAAAAGAAATAAAGTTTGAGAATAAGAGGGCACACAGGTATCTATATTTGCTGCTGATATTATGGTTTGTTTGCAAAATTTTATCATATCACTAAACATACTGAGATAATTAATAGTGTTAGCAAAGTTGCAGACTGCAAAATAAATTTCCCCAAATCAACACCACTTCTACATTATAATAACAAAACAAGAACCAATAATACAAAGTGCAATTCTACTCCTAAAAACTACAAAATACATAAAATATCTGGGGATCAATTTTCCATAGCATACAAAAGATTTGTATTAGATTCAATTACAAAGGACTCCTTAAAGAAATAAAGAACTTAAATAGCTGGAGGAATAGTCCGTGCTCATGGCTAGACTGTGCCAATATGATAAAATGACAATACTGCCAAGGTTAATTTGTACTTTTAATTCTATATCAATAAAATTACCAAGGGAATATTTTATAGAATTTCATAAAATAATAATAAAATTCATTTGGAAAAACAAAATATATAGAAGATACATCTATCTATCTATCTATAAGATATATAGAAGGGAAATGATGAAAAGATGGAGGGGGACTAGCACTTCCAAACCTCAAAGTACATTATAAAGCAGCAGTCATCAAAACCATCTGCTATTAGCTAAAAAATAGAGAGGGATCAATGGACCAGACAAGGAAGATACAGAAAAAAACAGAACTCAATAGCTTAGTGTTTGATAAAATGAAAAACATAAATCAAGGAAAAATCTCCTTATTTAATTAAAAACTGCTGGAAAAATGGAAAGCAGTCTTGCAGAAATTAGGCTTAGATTCACACCTTACACCATATTCCCCATGCTCTACATGATACATGACATTAATATTAAAGCTCTTATTCTAATTAAAATTATTATTATATATTATTGTTTTGGAAATTAGAAAAGAAACAGATCACATACTTCTTACACCTATGGGTAAGAGATGTATTCTTAACCAAATAAAATACCGAAGTGATTGTAAAAGATAAAAGATGTTTTTGCTTACTTGAAACTGAAAAACTTCTTTAAAAAAATTAATTCATCTAAGATAAGAAGGGAAATAACACAACAGGAACAAATCTTTGCAACAAATTTCTCTAATAAGTGTTTGGTATGCAAGATATGTAAACAATTAATACCTACACACACACACACACACACACACACACACACAACTAATAGTCACCATTCCCCAATAGATAAATGGTCAAAGAATATGAGCAAACAGTTCTCAAAAGAATTGTAAAGAATTCACCATCACATGAAAGAACACTCTATATTACTAACAATAAGAAAAATACAAATCAAAACAACTTTGAGGTTTCATCTCACATCCTACAAATTGGGAAAAATAAGAAAATTGGAGGGGTTGTGGAAGACTAGACACACTAATACATTATTAGTGGTGCTGTACAATAGTACAACAATTTTGGAAAGCAATTTTGAATTATGCAAATAAAGTGAAAGAATAAGTTGCAAAAAATATATATAGTAACACATTAAAAGTAAGACACATTGATGTTCCTCTTTTAAAGTTGTACATCTATAACAGAAAATAAATAAAAGGGAAAATACAGAACTGAACAAACTGCTAGAGAATTTAGAGTTTAAAGATTTATGGTGCTTTTTTTAAATGGGACTACTACAGAATATATATGAATTACTCAACACTAAAAAAAACAGAAGAAAACACTCTATATCAAACTTCTTTTATGAGACAAATACATCCAAATACCTACTTCATGGAATAATAAATTAGAGCATCAGATCAATATCTTTAATGATTATTGATTCAAAAATTTTGAATAAAATTTCCAAAATAATTCACTCTTATCAAGTTGGATTTTGCAAAAGATAGTTCAACATTAGAAGAACAATTAATAATCATATTAAAAATAAAAACACCACAAATACTTCATATCAATAGGTGCCTAAAAAGGCTTGGAAAAAAATACAACACACACTTAAAAAAAACAAAAACATATATTTTTTTTAATTCCAACATATTACACAAGCATAGAGAGACTTTTTTTTACAATATCATAAAATGTATCTACCTAAAAACAAAAGCTAGCATTATATAAAATAGGAAAACATTAGGAATCTTTCACAATTTTTAATATAGGAGTAAAGCAAGAATGCCTCCTTGTTGTTTGACATAGTTCTAGAAATGCCAGCAAAAACAATGACAAGAGAAATTAAAGGCATAAAGATAAAGAGCAGACCAAACTATCCTTTACTAATGATAATGGTTTAGACAGAAAATCCTAGGGAATCAGCAAAGTAACAAAATGAGACAATAACTTCAGTAAAGCTATAGGCTATAAAAATAACCCTTCGCCCCAAAATCAATAGCATTTCCATAAAACAAAGATTCTTAATTAGTATTCCATGGACTCCAAAGAAGCTTTGTGGATAGATTTTAGAGCATCTAACTTAGGAAAAAGTACATCTTTATTTCCATGTAATTGGTTTCCTTTGAATACTATGTGTTTTATTTTACTCATTTAAAAACATTACTCTGAAAAGGAGTCCATAAAATGTTACCAGAATTCTAAAGGGGTCTATGACACACAAAAAAATGTCAAGCATACCTGAAATATAGTAATTAGTAAATTCTGAAAATAATAGAAAGGGAAATGCCATTCAAAGTAGCTACAAAATATATAAAAGACCTGGGAATAAATCTATCAAAGTTCATTCAACACACACACACGCACATATTGCACACACACACACGTACACACATATATTAAAAAATGCTTGTGTTGTTGTTGTGTGTGTCATTTGTCCTAAAGAGGACCATGACCTCTGGGAGATGATGACATGACTTACAGTTGACTTTGAGTGAGGGAGGGTCTGTGCAAGGTCACCAGCCTCACTTTCTCCTCCAGAGTCATGTGGGTCCAGTGGCCAGAAATTCATCAGGAACATTGAAGATGACCCAGGATGCCATGGGAGACCCTGGCCCTTTTAAGCTAAGGTCTTTTCAAATTCTCATTTTGATAACACCCATTCAATGAATAGGCCTCTTTAAAAACTGAATGAAGGTATGGCCCCTTCAATCAAAATTTAAAAAAATCAAACTGGGAGGGGAAGACCCTCAGGGACACTGGCCAAAAGAGAAGCAGTTACTATTTATATTCACACTGAACTAGGATATGTTGTCTAGATATTAAACATCATACTATTAAAAATAAGAGGTCTACCACTAATATTCTTCTGATAGCCATGGGTAGAAGGAAAATTAATTTTGGTTGTTCTTTTAGTTTCACTGTTTCCTCTTCTGAGCATTTATTAGCTATCCCTCTACTGCCTGCTCTAATTGAACAACTTTTAACAATTAAAACAGTATAATTTTGTCTTCTCTCTATGCCTTTAATTTCTCATCATTATTTTTGCTAACATTTCCAGAACTACATCAAACAACAACATAGCATGGAGGCATTCTTGTTTTACTCCTATATTAATTGTGAAAGATTCCTAGTATTTGCCTATTGCATATAATGCTAGCTTTTGTTTTTAGATAGGAGGGCAAGGACCTGTTGTCCAATCTATTAGCTCCAGAGTGAATTGGGCTTAAGGCTTCATCTTTCAGAAAGAAATCTATCCAGTAAACCCCAAGTTAAGAAGGCAGCTTTTAGCCATCAAAATGTACCTCCCTTTGGGCAGAGCACCCTCAGGTAAGGGGAGAAGAGAAAAGAGAAGAAGAAAGGAGAGGAAAGAAGAGAGGAAGGGAGAGAGGAGTGTCTGGCTATGGGACCCAGGTGGCTCTGGAAGAGAAAGTGAGGCTGGTGACCTTGCACAGCCCTCCCTCACTCAAATCAAAGTCAATTGCAAATCATGTCATGATCTCCCTGATGTCCTCTTCAAGAATGAAGGATTGCAAAATGCTACTTAAAGAAATAATTAACAATTTGAATAAGTGGTAACTGTTAAGTGCTCATGTCTTGCCTGTGCTAATATAATAAAAATGTCAAGTCTACCAAAAAATATTTATATATTTATATGCTATACCAATCAGACTAACAAAGGGATAGTTTACAGAGTTAGAGAAAATTCATTTGGAGGCATAAAAATTTTAGCATATCAAGGGAAATAATGAAAAATGTTAAAAATACAGAATAAGGAACACTTGAAGACTTCAAACCATGCATACACACACACACACACACACACATACACGTTCAATAATTGTCAAAACTACTTGATACTGGTTAAAAAATAGAAAAGAACATCAGACTGTACAAGGAAGAGCCAAGGCATCTAGGCAGTGAAATGGACAGAATACTGGACTTAAAGAAGACCTGAGTTAAAATCTTGCCTCAGACACTTATCATTAGTGTTACCCTAGATAAAACACTTAACCTTTCTCATTCTCTATTTGCTCATTGGTAAAATGGGGATAATAATAGTTCCTCTTGTAGAATTTTGTGAGGAGCAAACAAGATAAAGAGTAAAATGCTTTGCAAATTTTCAAGTATTATAGAAATGCTAGTTATTGGTAATTATTAATAATAAACTCAATAACCCAATGTTCAATAAACCCCCAAACATAAATTACCTAGGTTAGAATTCTCTATTTGACAAGAATTTCTGAGAAAACTGAAAAGCAATGTGGCAAAAATTAGGCTTAGAACAATATCTTAAATAATATACAACAATAAATTCAAAATGGATATCTGTCATCATAATATTAAACATCGTAATATTAAAGATAGGAGAGAGGTCTACTACTAACATACATCTCATAGCTATGGGTAGAAGGAAATTAATTTTTGTTGTTCTTTTAGTTTCATTGTTTTCTCTTCTGAGCATTTATTAGCTATCCCTCTACTGCCTGCTCTAACTGAACAACTTTTAAAAATAAAAAACCCTTCACAACAAATATGCATAGTTCTGCAAAACCAGTTCCTTGTTCATGTCCATGTCCAAAAATAGCATTCTACATTTTTTAGTGGTGTTCTTTTTTTAAAAAATATTTATTTATTTTTAGTTTTTAACATTCATTTCCACAAGATTTGGGGCTCCAAATTTTCTACCCATTTTTCCCCTCCCCCTAACTCCAAGGTGGTATGTATTCTGATTACTCCTTCTCTTAGTCTGCCTTCCTTTTTATCATCCCCCTCTCTTATCCCCTTCCCCTTTACTTTCTTGAAATACTAGATTTCTACACCCGATTGCCTGTATATCATATTTCCCAATTGCATGTAAAAACAATTTTTTAACATTTGTTTTTAAAACTTTGAATTCCAAATTCTCCCCCTTCTTCCCTCCCCACCCACTCTCATCTAGAAGGCAAGCAATTCAATATAGGTTATACATTGTAGTTACACAAATAGGTTATACATGTGTAGTTATGCAAAACACTTCCATAATAGTCATGTTGTGAAAGACTCACTATATTTCCCTTCATTCTAACCTGCCCCTCAATTGTTCTATTTTCTCTTTTGACCCTATCCTTTTTCAAAATATTTACTTCTAACTGCTTCCTTCTCCCCTAATCTGCCTTCCCTTCTATCATGCTCCCTCCCCTCCTATTTTTCTGCAGGGTAATATACCCAATTGAATGTGTATGTTATTCCCTCCTTAAGTCAAATCTGATGAGAGTAAGGTTCACCCATTCCTTCTAATATTCTCCCCTTCCCCCCTCCATTGTAAAACCTTTTTCTTGCCTCTTTTCTTTGTGAAATAATTTACCTCATTCTATCTGTCCCTTTCTCTGCCAATATATTCCTCTATCAGACCTTAATTTTATGTTTTAGCCATCATCCTTTCATATTCAATTTACCCTGTTCCCTCTAGCCAGCAAGCTATTTCCTCCAACTAGCCTAATACTGAGAAAGGTTCTCATGAGTTAAAAATATCATCTTTCCATGTAGGAATATAAACAGTTCAACTTTAATAGGTCTCTTAATGATTTCTCTTTCCTGTTTACCTTTTCATGTTTCTCTTTATTCTTGTATTTGAAAGTTAAATTTTCTATTCAGCTCTGGTCTTTTCATCAAGAATGCTTGTAAGTTCTCTATTTCATTGAATATCCATTTTTTTCTCTGAAGAATTATACTCAGTTTTGCTGGGTAGGTGATTCTTGGTTTTAATCCTAGGTCCTCTGACCTCCAGAATGTCATATCCCAAGTCCTTCAGTCCCTTAATGTAGAAGCTGCTAGATCTTGTGTCATTCTGATTGTATTTCCACCCTAATTGTTTCTTTCTAGCCGTTTGTAGTATTTTCTCCTTGACCTGGGAATTCTGGAATTTGGCTACAATATTTCTAGTTTTCCTTTTAGGATCTCTTTCAGGAGGTGACAGGTGGATTCTTTCAACTCCTATTTTAACTTCTGGTTCTACAATATTAGAGCAATTTTCCTTGATAATTTCTTGAAAAATGATGCCTAGGCTCTTTTTTTGATCATGGCTTTTAGGTAGTCCCATAATTTTTAAATTATCTCTCCTGGATCTATTTTCCAGGTCATGGCTTTTCCAATGAGATATTTCACATTGTCTTCTATTTTTTCATTCCTTTGGTTTTGTTTTATAATTTCTTGATTTTTCAAAAACTCATTAGCTTCCATTTGCTCCATTCCAATTGTGAAGAAATTATCTTCTTCAGTGAGCTTTAGGGCCTCCTTTTCCATTTGGCCAATTCTGCTTTTTAAAGTATTCTTCTCATTGGCTTTTTGGACTTCTTTTGCCATTTGGGTTACTCTATTTTTAAAGTGCTACTTTCTTCAGTATTTTTGGGGGTCTCCAAGCAAGCTATTGACTCAGTTTTCATGATTTTCTTGCATCACTCTTATTTCTCTTCCCAGTTTTCCTCTATGTCTCTTACTTGATTTTCAAAATACGTTTTGAGCTCTTCCATGGTCTGTGACCAATTCATATTTTTCTTGGAGGCTATTGATGTAGGAATTTTGACTTTGTTGTCTTCTTCTGGTTTTATGTTTTGATTTTATTTGTCACCAAAGTAAGATTCTATAGTCTGAGTACTTTTTATAATGTTTGCTCATCTTCCCTGCCAAATACTTGACTTTTGCTTTGTCAATGTAAGACTCTGCTTCCAATAGGGGTAGGGGTGGGACTGCTTATACTATCTCAGATGATGAAATTTTGTATCAACCACTTGATGCCTCACTGTCTGTGGATGCAGAGCTCCAGAGGCAGTCTGTGCCACTACTGGTGTTGTTGCTGCTGCAGCAGCTGACCACCACTACCACCATCATCACCCCCACCTGGGGTGGGGACAATCTGGCTGGACCCACACACTCCTCTTTCACCCAGGTCCCACAGAGTTTTTCCACTGAACTTTTTGGCATTTGTGGGTTGAGAAATCTGGAAACTGCCACAGCTGCCAATGATTCAGTCCCCTGAGGGCTGCTCCAACCAGTCTGCACCAGTTTGGGCCATGCTTGACTGTGCTCTACTCCTTGCCCAGTGTGATAGATGCTTCATGCCAACTTTCCAGGTTGTCTTGGGTTAGGGATTTGTTTCATTCTGTCATTCTGTAGGTTCTGTAGCTATAGAATTTGTTTAGAGTCATTTTTTACAGGTATATGGCAGGCTTTGGGGGAAAGCTCAGGGAAGTCCCTGCTTCTACTCTGCCATCTTACCCACCATTCTACATTTTAAGATCACTAACTCTCTGACAAGAGGTACATGGCATGATTAATCTTCAGTTGAGGGTGAGTTCTCAACCAAACAAGAGACAAAGACAATTATAAAAAATAAAATAAAACATTTTAAAAGCATAAAACTAAAAAGCTTTTAGACAAAATAATCAGTGCAACATGGTAAAATGGGAAAAAGGCATTTGGGGGGAAAAGTCTTCATATCAAGTATTTCTGATAAGGTTCTGATGCCCAAGATATGCAGACAACCAATAAAAATATACAAGACCAAATGTCATTCCCCAACAGATAAATTGTCAAAGAATATGAACCAAGTTGTTAAAATAAAAATGCAAACTATTATAAAACACATATGTATATGCATGTATATATGTATGTGTATGTTTCTATCTATGTATATGTATACATATGCAGGTTGGCACCTTTTCTGCAATGTATAGTTTTAAGAGGACTAAAAGGTTAAGTACCTTGCTCAGAATCATGCAGTCAGTAAGGTTCAGAGGTAGGGTTTGCACCAAACCCTTCCTGGCTCCAAGATTAGCCTAGGTCTTCTTGGTTGCACAGCCATCACCATTTCTCTACCATGTTATAGCTTCCAAAGTATATGTGTGAATACGCCCACATACATACTCACATAATATAGGTATATATACTTACACACACACATACAGACAGACAGATAGATATAGAAAGACACAGATTTTGTACATGTATATCCATACAAGGTATTCCAAAAGTTTGAAACTATCCCTTTAAAGCTCAAAAATCCCTTAAGACTTTTGGGACACACACACATACACACACACACACATTCATATGCATATAACACATAAATTAGTTTTTACTAAATTCTAGATGAAAACAAATTAAGTTGAAGCACAAACGTGTCTTATCCTAAACAGAAGAATGTGCCACAGCCAGTTCTTCAACAATAATACTTGACTACTGATAGTCAATGTGAAAGAGAAAATAACTATTTTATTTTCCTAGAAGTTCGGCAGTAAGATATATGAAACAAGAGCGTTAGTAACACATTTCCCCAGAAGTAGCAGCACATCATAGTTCAAGGTGCTGTGCTTTGAACTTCCCTGAACAAGTTGTGATTAGTTGAGAAATCTTCCTATAATCAGCCAAGAGGACATCTGAATTCATTTAAATAGCATTATCAAAAATACATTTTCTTTCTTTTAAATCCTGTAATTATTGCTACAAAAGTTCATAGTCACTTCCCAAAAATCAAGCAATTACACTCTTTTCATTTATGAGATATAGTCTATGGTTTTATTATATACATGGATCTTTGATATGTCTTCAAGTATGTGATTATTCTTGGGAGCAGGCAAGGGTGAGGGAAGAAAGACTATGTTAAGCAATACAAATGTCTTCTTTCAGTTTTTGAAACACTTTTGTTTTAAAAAATAACTCAGGTGATTAGACCTGATTTTCTTATATCTGTGTCTTATTTTTGACAGGGCAATTAGGTGGTGCAGTGGATAGAGCACCAGTGCACAAGTCAGGAGGACCTGAATTCAAATCTCACCTCAGACACCTGACACTCACTAGCTGTGTGACCTTGGGCAAGTCACTTAACCCCAATTGCCTCATCCTGGGGTCATCTCCAGTCACTGGATCCAAATGGCTCTAGAGAAGAAGTGAGGCTGGTGACCTGCACAGCCCTTGCTCACTCAAAACAAAGTCAAGTGCAAGTCATGTCATTGTTTCTCTGATGGCATGGTCTTCTTCGGCAACGAAGGATGAACACACCTTATTCTTGACAACAATGATTTCTTCTACAATGTCTACCTGGGCAGTAGGAAAGGGAAATTTTAAAATTCACAAAAATGATGGTTTGGGAAATGGCTGGTTTAGTCACAAGACCACTGAATTTTGAGTTGAAGGACTTGGGTTTGAATGATGGCTTTGCAACTTATTCCTTAACCTCTTTGGGTCACATCAGTAAAAAGAAAGGATAGAATCAGAATATCTCTAAGGCTCCTTCCAGCTCTTAATTCCATAATTCTAAAGTTGGCTCCTTATCACAGATTAAAATATAACTGTACATATAAAATCATCTTAAAGGATACATTCTGAAGTTTACATATTGTACAAAGAAATGTGTACCTATCTATATGATAGTTCTGTGAGTGGTTTTGGTCCGTCTATTGTATTCTAGTCCTCAGCTCCCTGTTTCTTTTAGGAAAAAAAAACTTTCCCTTGGTTAACTGATACTTCTTCACAGTTTCTACTATCACCTTTATGCTAACAACTCTCAAATCTATATCTTTGGCCCAGATAATGTTTTTTACCAAATGCTTTATATCTCCACTTGAATATCCCATCATCACTTACAAATACTAAAGTACAAGAGTTATGGAGATGCTATGTATGCCAGTCATAGCGGCATTACTAAGCATTACAATTCCAGAAAAACTGGAATATTAAATCAAGTGGGATCAAGAACAGGGTCCTCATGGAGTCATAATGAAATAAGAAGAGTTTTAAGAGAATAATTAATGCAAACTCTGAATGTAGGGGGCTATTATTCTGGAAAAAGCATTCATAGAGGAAAGGATTTTAGGTACTCAATATTTTTATTCTAAATCTGAAAATGAATTTTGGCTGCCAAATAGTTTTCTGAGAAAGATCTTAGGCAATTTCAGGTCCAGTGAGAAAATGATACTCATATATAGAATTGCAGAATCTTAGATCTGGAGACAATCCCAAGGCTGTCCTATATTTATGTCAACTTTTTGTCATTTTTGCAGGTAAAGAAGACTTTCCCAAAAGTATACACAAAATTAGCAACAAATTTAAAAAATAGAATATGAGTTTCCTGACTCTTAGCACAATATTCTTTCTACTCCATTACGCTGACATATCTGAAATATATACCTATGTATATACACATATATATATTATATTGAATATTGAAATATATTTCCTCATTTAGAATATTTCTCAATGTGAAGTGGGAGGCTCAAATGAGATAATATATGTAAAATATATGTAAAAATGTAACTGTTCTCTTCCCTTTTTTGAAAACTGGAACAAATGCTCAGTTTTCTACAGTCTTTCAAAAATTACTGATAAATGGATTAGCAATCATTGCTGCCAGTTCTTTCAGTATCTTGGGATGTGGTTAATCTGTGCCAGATGACTAAAACTTTTCCAGGACAAGCAAGGTGCTCTCACAGAGTACTTTGTCTTACTTATCTTGAGCATCGACTACTAAATAATTATTTCTGCTTTGTCCTTTCCATTGCAGTTTAGTCTCACTAGCAGAAAAAAAAGAAAAGGGTAGAGCAGTTCTGCCATCTCTCTGACATCATCATTGTCTCATTTACTCTTTTTTTTTCCTCTCCCTCATTTTACATTAACTCCTTTAAGAGAAATTAAAAGATTTGTCTAAGGAAACAACTATCTCAGGATCTGAACCCAGGTTTTCCTCCCGTCTCCAAATCCAGGGCCCTATCCACTATAGCAATGGGTCACTCCAGCCTAAACTAATTTCCTTTTCTTTAAAACAAGTTTACTAGACTGATAGATTAGAGCAGAGGTGGGGAACTTGAAACCTTGAGGCCACATGTGGCCCTCTAGATTCTCAAAGGCAGTCACTTAAAGTTTGAATTCTGTCAAAAGGCCACCCTTGAGGACCTAGAGGGGCACATGTGGCTTTGATGCTGCAGGTTCCCCAACCCTGGATTAGGGGAATGTCATAGACCTAGTTTACTCAGATATCAGCAAAGTATTTAACATAGTTACGCTTAGGAAGACAAGATGAAGAATGTGTGGCTAACAATAGTACAGTTAGGTGTTTTCAGAATGGGTTGAATATGCAAGCTGAAAGAGCAGTCATTAATTTGACACATTTTGAAAAAAAATCAAAACTTCAGTGTATCTCCCAGGGATCTGTGCTTGACCTCTTGCTTTTTTCTAGTGGCTTGTTTAAGGGCAAAAAAAAAAAAAAAGCTTGTCAGAGTTGTGAAAAAAAACAAAGCTGGGGTTGATAGTTCACATACTAGGGGTCAGAGTCTAAAAGGTGCTGACAAGCTAGAATATTGGGATTAATAAAGTGAGATGAAATTGAAGAGGGATAAATGTAAAGTTTGACAATTGAGTTCAAAAGACAGACACTTCGGTGGACTCCAAATTCAGTGAGTCAATAATATAATACGACATTGAAGAAAGCTAGTCTGATATTAAACTACATTTAGAGCATAACACTATGTAGGAATAAGAAGATAATAGTTTTATTTTATTCTATTCTGGTCATACCACATCTGTAGTACTGCATTCAGTTCTGAGTACTTTTTAAGGAAGACATTGACAAGTGGAGGATTACTAGGATCATGAAGAATCTCAAGTCTATGCCATATAAAGACAAATGGAAGAAATTTGAGATATTAAATCAATAGGAGACAAGGCTGAGAGGGGACATGATGCCTCCCTACAAATATGTAAAGAACTTTATAGGGAATTTAGCCAAATTTATAAAAATTAGCATAACTCCTCAACTGATAAATGGTCAAAGAATATAAACAAGCAATTTTTAGAAATCGAAGTTATCAATAGTCACATGAAAAAATGCTCTAATTTACTATTGACTAGAGAAATGCAAATTAAAATCAACTCCAAGGTACCACCTCACCCTTATTAGAATGGCTAACGTGACAGAAAAGGAAAATTATAAATATTGGAGGGTATGTAGAAATATAGGGACATTAATGGACTGTTGATATAGTTTCAAACTGATCTAACCACTCTGGAGAACAATTTGGAGCTATGCCCAAAGAGCTATCAAATTTTGTATATACCCTTTGATCCAGCAATAGGTCTGCATCCCAAAGAGATCAAAATAGATGGGATAATTCCTATGTATACAAAATTATTTCTAGCAGCTCTTTTTCTCAGTGGCAAAGAATGAGAAATTGAGGCAATGCCCATCAACTGAGGAAAGGATCAGCAAAGATGGGTATATGATTGTGATGGAATACTATGGTGCTATAAAAAAGGACAAGCAAGAAGGTTTCAAAATAACCTGGGAATACTTATGCAAACAGATGCAAAGTGAAGTGAACCAGTACAACATTGTACACAGGAATAGCAATAGTTTAAGGTCGAAAAATTGGAGAGACTTAGCTATTCAGTTAAAAACAACGATCTACAACAATTTCAAAGGACCCATGAGGAAAAAATTTTTCTTCAGAAGGAAAACTGATGAAACAGAATGGAGATTGCAGCAGTTTTTTCACTTTATGTTTCTTGGTTCTTGTTTTGTAACATGACTAATATGTAAATGTGTTTTGCATGATTTCACATATATAATTGATAAATTACTTGCCTTCTCAATGGGTGGGGTAGGGGCAGGAGGGAGGGAGAGATTTGGAACTCAAGATTTTTCTTCCATTTTTTAAATAAATTTATTTTCAATTTTCAACATTCATTTCCACAAAATTTTGATTTCAAATTTTCTCCTCATCTCCTCCCTACCCCCACCGTAGGACAGCATATATTCTGATTGCCCTTTCCTCCAATCTGCTCTCCCTTCTATCATGCTCCCCCTCATCACCTTCCCTTCTATTTTCCTATAGGGTAAGATAGATTTCCATACCCAATTGCCTATATATATTATTCCATAGTTGCATGTAAAAACAACCCCCAACATTCCCTTTGAAAGCTTTGAGTTCCACATTCACTCCCATCCTCCCTCCTCATGCACCTTTGCTGAGAAAGCAAGCAATTCAATATGTCATACATGTGTGGTCATGCAAAAGACCTCAATAACAGTCATATTGCAAAAGATCAAGTATATTTCCCTCTATCTGCCCTGCCCTCCATTTATTCATTTCTCTCCTTTGACCTGTCCCTCTACCAAAGTGTTTGCTTCCAATTACCCTTTCCCCCAATTTCCCATCTGTCCTATTATTCCCCCCATTTCTTATCCTCTTCCTCCCTGCTTTCCTGTAGGGTAAGATAAACTTTCATACCCAATTGAGTGTATATGTTATTCCCTCCTGAAGCTAAATTCAATGAAAGGAAGACTCACTTATTCCCTCTAAGCTTCCCCTTCTTTCCCTCCATTATAAAAGCTCTTTCTTACCTCTTTTAGTAAGATGATTAACTATATTCTACCTCTACCTTTCTCTTATTTCTAATATATTATTCTCAACTCTTAAATTCCTTTTTAGATATCATCCCTTCATATTCAGTTCACCCTGTTCTCTCTCTTTTCCTCTCTCTTTCTCTTTACTTCTCTCTCTCTGTCTACGTACACACACATACACATACTCATACACACACACACACACACACATATATTCCCTCCAACTATCCTAATATTGAGAAAGGTCTCATGAATTACAAATATCATCTTTCTATGTAGGAATGTAAACAGTACAACTTTAATAAGTCCCTTATGTTTTCTCTTTTTTGTTTACCTTTTCATGCTTCTCTTGATTCTTGTATTTGAAAGTCAAATTTTCTATTCAGCTTTCATCTTTTTAATATGAATGCTTGGAAGTCCTCTATTTCATTGAAGTTCTACTTTTCCTCTGAAGTATTATATTCAGTTTTTATGGGTAGGTTATTCTTGGTTTTAATTCTATTTCCTTTGACCTCTGGAATATCCTATTCCAAACCCTCTGATCCCTTAATGTAGAAGCTACTAAATCCTGTGTTATCCTGATTGTGTTTCCACAGTACTTGTATTATTTCTTTCTGGCTGCTTGCAACATTTTCACCTTGACCTAGGAATTCTGCAATTTGACTACAAAATTCCTAGGAGTTTTCCTTTTAGGATCTCTTTCTGGAAGTGACAGGTGGATTCTTTCAATTTCTATTTTACCCTCTGGTTCTACAATATCAAGGCAGTTTTACTTGATAATTTCTTGAAAGATGATGATGATGTCTAACTCTTTTTTTTGATCATGGCTTTCAGGTAGTCCAATCATTTTTAAACTATCTCTTCTGCATCTATTTTTCAGGTCAGTGTTTTTTCCAATGAGATACTTTACATTTTCTTCTATTTTTCTATTTTTTTTCATTATTTTGGTGTTGTTTTTATAATTTCTTGATTTCTCATAAATTAATCACTTTCCATTTGCTCTATTTTAATTTTTAAAGAATTATTTTCTTCAGTCAGATATAAGTAAATGGAAAAACATCAGTTGCTCATGGGTAGTTTGAATCAATATAATAAAAATGAAAATTCTACCTAAACTAATTTACTTATTCGGTGCCATACCAATCAAATTACCAGATAATTATTTTCTAGAGCTAGAAAAAATATCAAAATTCATCTGGAAGAGCAAAAGTTTCAGAATATCAAGGGAACTGATGAAAAGAAATGCTAGGGAAGGTGGCCTATCCCTACCAGATCTCAAATTGTATTATAAACCAGCAATCATCAAAACCACCTGTTGCTGACTAAGAAATAGAAAGGTGGACCAGTGGAATAGGATATGTACTCAAGGCATACTAGTCAATGAATACAGCAAACTATTGTTTGATAAACCCAAGGACCTCGGCTTCTGGGATAAGAACTCACTGACAAAAATTGCTGGAAAAACTGGATAATCTCCCCTAGCCCCCTTCCCTTCTTACTGCCTATAGAGCTAGTTATATTTCTATACTTAACTGAGTTTAAATTGTACCCTCCTTGAATCCAATCAGATGAGAGTACCTCTCAAACAATATTCATCTCCTCCCCTATTTCCCTCTACTGTAATATATTTTTGTGCCTCTTCCTGTGACGGAATTTATTTTTTTCTGCCTCCTCCTTTTCACATTCCCATTAAAATCCCTTCACACCTATAAATCACATTTGTTATCATCACATCATTTAATTTATACCCACTCCATCTACATATATCCCTTTTATATTTCATAATAAATATACAATTCTCAAGATGAGAAATCAAGAAATTATAAAAACAAAACCAAAATAATGAAAAAAAATAGGAGAAAATGTAAAGTATCTTATCTTTCCTTATAGGGATGTAAACAGTTTGCCCATATTGTGTAACAAGTTTTTGTCCCCTGTTTACTTTTTTGTGTTTCTCTTGAGACTTGCACCCTTATTTCATTGAATGTCCATCTCCTTGCCTGAAATATTATGCTCAACTCTCCTGGGTAATTAATCCTTGGTTGTAGTTCTAGTTCCTTTGCCTTATGGAATATCATATTCCAATTCCTTCAGTCTTTCAATGTAGAAGCTGCAAGGTCCTGTGTGATCCCAACTGTAGCTCTTCAATATTTGAATTATTTCTTTCTTGTTGCCTGCAGTATCTTCTCCTTTACTTGATAGTTCTGGAATTTGGCAATGATATTCCTTGATGTTTTTAGCTTGGGGTCCCTTTCAGGAGATGAATGGTGGATTCTTTCAATGATGATTTTGCCCTCTGGATCTAGGATTCCTGGGCAGATTTCCTTGATGATTTCTTGGATGACATTGCCCAAGCTCTTTTTTCATCATGGCTTTCTGGCAGACCAACAATCCTTAGATTTTCTCTCCTGTATCTATTTTCCAGGTCAGTTGTTTTTCCAATTAGATATTTTATTTTATTTATTTTATTTTTTTCATTCTTTAGATTCTGTTTGACTGATTCTTGATGTCTCATAGATTTATTAGGTTCTATTTGCCTGATTCTAATTTGTCAAATTTTTTTCTTCAGTTAACTTTTGCATCTCCTTTTCAATCTGTTTAATTGTTCCTTTTAAGGAGTTATTTTCTCCAGTTAGGCTTTGTACTTCCTTTTTAATTTATCCAATTATCCTTTTAAATTCTTTTGTGATTTCTTTTTTCATATTTTTAAAGTCATTGGTCAGATTTTCTTCCATTTCTCTAATTTGGCTTTTAAAATCCTTCCTGAGCTCTTCCAAGAAGGCTCTTGGCTTCAGACCAGTTCATATTTCTTTCTGAAGTTTCATATGGGAGTATAGCCTCTATGCTGACCTCTTTGGTATTTGTGTTTTGGTTTTTGTCCCTATAGAAAATTCTATGGTCTTTTCTTTTCTGCTTTGCTTCTTATTCATGATAATCACCCTTTTCCTGGCATTTAGAGTAAATCTCTGCATCTGGAGCATGGTGGGGGCTCTGTTCCACAGTTTTTGTGCCTAAAACTTGAGGCCTTGTGTGTTGTGGCCTCTGGTTCTTTCAGCTAAAAGCTAAGATGCTGCAGCTTACCTGGTACTGAGCTGGCAACCAAGATTAGGAGGGATGCAGAAAACTGGGAAAGAATTTTTGCAAATAGTGATAAAAGTCTCATTTCTAAAATATATAGAGAACTGAGTCAAATGTACAAGAATACAAGTCATTCCTCAATTGATAAATAGTCAAAGGATATGAACAGGGAATTTTCAGAGGAAGAAATTAAAGCTGTCTATAACTATGAAAAAATGTTCTAAATCATTATTGATTACAGAGATGCAAACCAAAACAACACTGAGGTAAGGGTCCCGCATGAACAAAGGCTAGGTAAAAATGAGACAAAGAATGACCTCTTTTACCAAGCACTAGAAAAAGCTCCACTAGTGTGAGCTGATCCAACCATTCTGGAGAGCAATATGGAACTATGCCCAAAGGGCTACAAAAATGTGCATACCTTTTGACCCAGCAATATCGCTTCTAGGACTGTATCCCAGAGATCATAAAAATGGCAAAAGGTCTCACGTATACAAAAATATTTATAGCAGCTCACTTTGTGGTGGCCAAGAACTGGAAATTGAGGGGATGCCCATCAATTGGGGAAATGGCTGAACAAGTTGTGGTATATGAATGTAACGGAATACTATTGTGCTATGAGAAATGATTAACAGGAAGACTTCAGTGAAGCCTGGAAAGACTTATATGAACTGATGCTGAGTGAAAGGAACAGAACCAGGAAAACTTTGTACACAGCAACAATCACAGTGTACAAAGAATTTTTCTGGTAGACTTAGTCCTTCATAGCAATGCAAAGACTTAAAAAATTCCCAATGGACTTTTGAGGCAAAATGCCTTCCACACCCAGAGAAAGAACTATGGAATTGAATTGCAGAATGAAGCAGACCATTTTCTTTTGTATTATGTTTTGTTTTGTTTTAAGGTTTCTTCTATACATTTTAATTCTTCTATTCAACATAAGGTGAAAATGTATTTAATAGAAATGTGTGTGTAGAATTCCTATAAGATTGCACACCATCTCAGGGAAGGAAAGAGGAAGGTGTGGGAAGGAAGGGAAAAAAATCTAAAAATCTAACATACATGGAAGTGATTGTAGAACACTGAAAACAACTAAAATAATTTTTAAAAAAGAATTATTTTCTTCAGTGAGCTTTTGGACCTCTTTTTCCATTTGGCCCATTCTGCTTTTTAAGGCATTCTTCTCTTCATTGGCTTTTTGGACCTCTTTTGCCATTTTGATTAGTGTAATTTTAAAGGTTTTACCTTCTTCAGCATTTTGGGGGATTTCATTTAGCAAACTATTGACTCATTTTTATGATTTTCTTGCATCACTCTCATTTCTCTTCCCAATTTTTCCTCTGCATCTCTTACCTGATTTTCAAAGTTCTTTTTGAGCTCTTCCATGGCATGTGACCAATTCATATTTTTCTAAGAGGCTTTAGATACAGGAGCTTTGGTTTTGTTATCTTCTTCTAGATGTATGTTTTGATCTTCCTTGTCACCTATAATGTAAGGAAGTACCTCTTCACAAAGAAAGTAAGAATCTATAGTCTGTTTCTTTTTCCCCATCTGCTCATTTTCTTAGCTAGTTACTCGACTTTTGAGCATTGACTTGACTTGTTCAGTCATTTAAGTGGAGGTCTCCAGAAGCAGCCTCTACTTCAGTAGTGGCTGCAGCTGCCCTGAGGCTGGGGCTGGGGCAGGACCACACTCCCCTCTCAGCCATGTGAGAGACCCTTCCCATTGACCTTTGAAGCTGTCTTTAGGTTTGTGGGTTGAGAAGTCTGAAATCCAGTGCAGCCACCAGCAATTGTGGTATAGTCCACTAAGCCCTGCTCCTGTTCTGTCTGTACTGGCATGACCCATGCTGAATTGAGCTCCGCTACCAGCCCAGTGTGATAGACCCTTCCAATTGACTTTCCAGATTGTCTTGGGCTGGCAATTTGCTTGTCTGTTATTTTGTGGCTTCTGCCACAATTATAATTTGTTTAGAGTAAGTTTTACAGGTTTTTTGAGGGGTTTTGGAGGAGAGCTCCAGCTAGTCCCTGATTCTACTTTGCCATCTTGGCTCCATGCCTCCCCTCAAGATTTTTCAAAACGAATTTTAAAAAATGTGAAGAACTATAATGTGGAAGAGGTATTAAACTTTTCTTCTTGATCCCCAGAGGGTGAAACTAGGTGTAATGGGAAAGCTACAAAGATGAAAGTTTAAGGTTCAGATCAAGAATAATTTCCTAACCACTAGGGCTATTCCAAAATGGAATGGCCTGTCTTGGGAAGTGGTGGGTTCCCTTTAATTTAAGGTCTTAAACAAAAGGTTAGATGGCCATTTGTCAAATATGTAGAGGGAATTCTTTTTTAGGCATGAGTTTGAATAGATGGTTTTTGAGGTCTTTTCCAACTCTGAAATTCTATAGTTCTAATTACTATGCTCCTTCCTCACAACAGTCCTATAGATAGGTACTTATTAATATTCTCATTTTATACTAAAAGAAGTTAAGATAAAGAAAAATGAAGAGACTTGTCCAAAGCAAAAAATTCTAATAAATTAGAGGAGATGGGACTCAAACTTCAGTCTTACTATTATATGTCCAGGCCTCTAAAATGAAACATATAATACTTTTCTGGGGTATTAAGCCAAATTCATCTCTAATAGCCTATTTTTTACTGGGGATCCTTAAGTATGTATGGAACGTTTTATAGATGTATTATAAAATAATCCTCAGAAAATTGTTGTACTTCCACTAGACCACAGGCATCTTTTCTTAGTTATTCAGATAACCCAAAGAATTTGAGTTAAACTATTCCAAAGCTACAGGTCTTAACTATATTGAAAATTGACTGCATCTTTTTGTCATTAAGCTCTGAGCATCACAGATGACTTTCACATTCCTACTGAAGTCATGTTTTTTATTACTAGAAAGCTTTTCAGTCTGTGCAATTAGTGGTTCATAGCACACTGGGGAACATTTATTCATTTTCATTGTTGTTGGGGGGTTTTGGAGGTTATAAGAGTTAAGGTTTTGAAGTTGGAGTCAGTGAACTTTATAAAAGGTGTAAATACATAAATAATGTGGTTCCTTAATAAATGAAACATTTTTTCTATAACTATATAATTAAATCATTAATTAAAATGTTACTAGGTCCCTTGTGCTTATAGAGTGGGAATTACGATTTGTATGTATGTGGGGTTTACATTCTATATCTGAAGGTAAAGGGGTAGTCTATGGCACTGCTTATTATGGAGCAGATGATCAGATTCATGACAAATCTAATATTGAAGCAATTGACTTTTGTTTCTCATTGGTCTAACATAAAAATACTAAACCAAGAGAAGCATCTTCTCACATCTATGCATGATTCCACAAGACCATTTAGGAGATTAGGTTGTTGGCTGCCTCAAAAGAAAACTTAAAATAATATTTCTTGGCATTTGGCAGTCTATTTTATGATCAATAAATTGCTGGAAAAGTTTCAGGATTTTGGTTAACTTCAAATATTTCTAATTGATCTGCATCCTACAATGTTTTATATTTGAGTTTAGATTGTTTTGCAAAACATCAGTTTAAAAAGCAATGATTTTCTTTCTGTTATAATTTACATTAATACTTGTTACTAATATATGACAATTGATTAATCTTCATTTGATATCTATAAGACTATAAGTTTCAATTATATCATTTTAGCCATTTAAAAAAGATGGATTGGAATTAAAATATTTTAACAATATTAAGACCTATTACTACCAATAAAATGCAATACATTCCAGTAATGGAACTAATAATTAAATATTTCCTAGACTATAGTTGATAAATCAATGTTTCCTTCAGATGTGCTACATAAATTTGCTTAACAGTCTAGTCTTATTAGCTTACTAACACAGAAGTTCTGTAATGTTCACAGACTGACTAAAAAGGGTTGTGATGGTTGCTGTAAGTGAAGAGAGAGAAAGAGAGAGAGAGAGAGAGAGAGAGAGAGAGAGAGAGAGAGAGAGAGAGAGAGAGAGAGAGAGACTATTAAATGGTTAGACAAAGAAAACACACACACATTCAGAAAAGGCTATTGATATGGCATGTTATTCTGCTTATCTCCTCCTCCCTTTTCCTTACTTACCTCTGTCACCACCAGCATACGCACACATACACACACATGCATACTCAGACAGAATTGTAGAAGCTCAGAGTTTTAAGAAACATCAGCAGTTTTCTACTCTAGTTGTTGTTCTGTCATTTCAGTTGTATCCAACTCTGTGACCCTATTTGGGTTGTCTTGGCAAAGATACTAGAGTGGTTTGCTATTTCCTTCTCAAGCTTGTTTTACAGATGAGGAAACTGAGGCAAACAGGGTGACCTGCCTAGGGTCACACAGGTAGTAAGTGCCACCTAGCTGCCCCCATCTAGTCTAATTCATACTCAAACCAGAATTCCACTTACAACATACCCAAGAAGAAATAATTCAACCTTTGCCTGAAGACTTCTAATGAGGGGAAACTCAGCACCTCCCAATACAGCCCATTATACTTTGGAATACATCTATTAGGAATTTTTCCCTATAGCAAGTCTAAATCTGGCTCTATACAACTTTCCCTCATTGCTCCTAGTTCATGCCTAGAGGCATGCAAAACCAATTAAGTCCTTCTTTCACAAATTCCACAGTTCTTTAGGACAACACTTATGTCCTTCATATCTTTTTTCATTCACAGCTCCTTTTACTCAGCCTCATATGGTCATGAATATTGTTTCTAAACTGTGGCACTCAGAATTAAATGCAAAACTCTAAATTCAGTATGACCAGAGTACTGCAGAACTACCAATTCCTTTGTTCTTGAAGCATTTCTTAATGTAGCATAATACCATATTAGCTGTCTTGGCTGCCCTGTCATATTGTTAACTCATACTGAGTTAGCAGTCCACTAAAATGCTTAGGTCAGATATATTATGAAATCAAAGTCATACCAAAAGAAAGTCATGCCTTACTCATCCTGGTACTTATTTATGATGATGATCTTTTGAACCTAAGTGTAAGACATTACATTTGTCCTTTTAAACATGATCTTATTAGATTTGCTCAATATTCTAATCTTTTGAGATCTTTATTAGTATAGATTCTTTCATTCAGTGAATTAACTGTCCCATTTCTCTTTGTGAGATCTGCAAATGTGATAAACATATTAAATATTCCATTACCCAACACACTGTTCAAAATGTGAAATGGTAAAGGCCCAACCACTAATTCCTGGGACTTTCAGGATGATATCAAACCATCAAGAAGTAGAGAGCAAAGAAAGGGAAAAGAATGAGAAAATAGGATAGAGAAAAATGCAAAATTAAAAATTATAGCTGTAAACATGAATGGCAGAAGCTTACTAAAAAAAAATACAGAAGAAGAAAGAAGAATGGATTAGAAAGCAAAATCCAACAATATGTTGTCTACAAAGAAAAACCCTTGAAACATAACCACCCACACAAAGTTAGGGTTAGGGGCAAGGGCAAAGCCTATTATGCTTCAGCTTATCTCAGAGTAAAAGCAGGGGTAACAATCATTTCTGACAAGGCAAAAGCAAGGATGATCCGAATTAAAAGGCATAAGAACAGATACTATATTATACTTAAAGGTACCACGGACAATGATAATATCAGTACTTGAAATATACATACCAAATAGCATACCTCTTAAAATACTTAAAGGAAATGTTCAATTTCATTTCCAGGAAGAAAAAAGACAATAAAACTGTAATAGTTGGAGACTTCAAGGAACCCCACTTCAGACCTGGACAAATCAAACAAACAAAAATCTTGTTTGTTTTTGGAAACTGGCTTCTAGTTTTTGGAATCAAATCTTCCATTTTTTGAAAATTGGGGCATTTGCTCTTTTTCATTCCTCCTTTATTCCATTCCATTCTCCACAGTACCTCAAAGTTTAATGATAGTTGCTGAATGAATAATCATATCCACCATTTTTTTCAGTATTCCATGATGTTCATCTATATCTGGTAACTTGAATTTATCAAAGGCAATCCAGTGACCCATTACTAATCTCCCTACTATCTTGGAGATGATTCACAATTAGGCATTTTTATTTTGTTCTTTCCAGCTAAAAGATCGTTTTCCTTGACAGAGAAAATGATAGCAAAATTAGAATTTAACGTATCTCCCTTTTCTCTGTGATCAATTATCATCATCTTATCTACCATGAGCACAGTTCCTCTCCATTCTTTGATCCTTCTCTTTCCCCTAACTATAGCTTAATAGTATATTGGTATCTCTATGTTTGTTTTCGTTGTATCTCTGTATTCATGCATCCAAGTCTCTATCTTTGTCTGTGTGTCTCTCACCTTTAGTTTGCCACACTATTTTTAGCTTATTCTGAGCTTGTTTTTCTTTACTATTTTTCTTATGACACTCTTGAAAATAACCTAAGTATACTTTATTCTGACTTTTCTGCTATATGGACTGTAGTGTTTAATTCTGGTTATCACTTTTAAAAAGAATGTTTATAAACTAGAATATATATACAGAAAGGAACAATAGTATGACAAAGCCTCTTGAAACTATGCAATGCCTGCAATGGCAGAAGGAAGTGAAGAAATTTAACCTAGAAAAAAAGATTTAGGGGATATGTGATCACTATCTTCAAATATTTGAAGGGATTTCTTGTGGCAAAGAGATTAGACTTATTCCATGTGACTCCAAAGAGCAGAATAAGAATCTCATAATAAGGGATGAAAGTTACAGGGAGTTAAATTTGGGGACAAATAAAGAACTTCTTAAAATTAAAGCTATATAAAAATAGACTGGACTGCTTCATGAAGCAGTGAGTTAAAATGTCACTGGAAATATTCAAGTAGATGACCACTTGTAAATAAGACAATAAAAATAATTATACATTGGTAGAAACTAGACTACATTAGACTCATTGCAACTATATGGTTTTGTGACTCTATGATTAATATATGGCATGGCTCTGATCCTAGATCATAGATTTAGACCTGAAAGACTATAGAGTCATATAGTCCAAATAATTCATTTAATAGATGCAAAAAATAAGGCCCAGAAAAGGCCCAACATAACACAGGTCACAAAGGAATTAAGTGGCAGAGCCAGCAAATCAAACCCAGGTTCTCTGATTCCAAATCGAGCACGCTTTACATTTTATGATAAAGATTCACAATGGAAGTCATAGAAGGTTACTATGATTGGCGATAATGCAATTTACTGAATACTAACAGGTAAGTAGCTCTAGAGGAAAAAGCAACAGCTAGGGTAGCAACTGCTAATGTTGCTTAAGGCATATGCAAGATAGTCCAAGTCTTATAATTCAGCTCCCTTTTGAAATTTTTCTCTACCTCTCTCAACATAATAAAGGCATGGGCTCACAGGAAATAGTTTGATAAATCACACACCCTTTCCTTTTTCTTGAAAAACTGCAGCTTGCATTTTGCAGGAAAATTCAACATAATTGGCATATACCCATATTTTTTTTAGGTGAATTAGGCCTTAACTGTCAGCTAACCCATTTTGTTCTAAAATTCAACAAATTCCCAGAAAATCTTATTCCATACAATCTTTTGAATATGTCATTTGCCATTTATATTTGATGGCCTTAAGCAAAAAAAAGTTATAAAAAGGTATTAATGCAAGTAGATAATAAAGCTGCATTCTATAAATCTATAGCAGCTTACAGTAATCATTAAAGCATGCAAAACTCTTTCATCTATTCAAAAATATGCAGTGCACAGAATGGCTGCTAAGGTGCATGACAAGTCAGAGTTAAATATATATTAATAAATGAATTAGCTTCATAAATAATAGCCATAATGACATTTTAGGAGACAATAAGTCTGAGGATTGTCAGAAAACGGTTGATGTATGAGCTTCACGTCTCAGTGATTCTTCAAAATGAATAGGCTTTGTGAGATAGTTCAGACCCGAGACCAGCCTATTTCCTTGAATAATTTACTTGTTGTCAATTTGTACAGCCACATTACACATGCAAATTGTGCTGCCTGTGCAAACACCACTTCGAGATGATAAAAACAAATTTACGAAGGCTATAGAAGAAGGATTTATTTCACTTTCTCACCCAGGTCAAGCAATACATGTATCTGACGATTGTGTGTACCCAATTTTGTTGTAATTATATCAGCAAATTATTCCTTATAATCTTATTATTTTTAGCAGTCTCCTTGTGCTTGGGATAATTAGCTTTCTTCACTCAGTGTAAAAACAATTCAACTTGCCAGCCAGGCAGGGCACAGCTCCATTATCTGTTTTGGGTTTAAATTTATTCCCTATATTCTTGGACACTTTGTGTAAATTAAAAATTTCATAGTCCCTAATACTGTACACGCTGTTCATTCAGTGATGAATTAAGGTCCCTAAACCTCTACGTTTGCTATTAGATATCTCACCCACTTTATATGTTAATCTGTGCTAATGAATTCCACAACCCCTAGCCACAGCGAGATGACTAAAATTATTACCACTTACAGAGATATGCCTTTTTCATTTAAAGTTCAATTCAAATTGCTCCCATAAACAGTCTGCCACACAAAGATACCTCCTATAAAGGAGAGTTACTTACCTATAAGTAGAGTTCTCTGAAGGTAGTATTATCTTTGGATGCACATTCCTAGGTCATGTGGCCTCGGGTATGTGGCATGGGGAAAGAGAATTCATGGCTGATAGGTAAGACTTTTTTTCCTCTGGGTACTTCATTAGCTCTGTGTCCTGTATTCCTGAAGGGTTATTTATGCCCCACCCCTCCCTGTCTTTTATTAAAGGCCTTCAGTGAAGCAATAGTATAAACCAACTATCTAACATGTTTGTCCTTGCTGCCAAAGAAGACCATCTAATAAGAGTTGAAGGCCTAGACTCTTGAGTCCCTCACTGTTGATCAGGAAGTACATCTTGGAAGTTATCTATACAATCATTATCCTAACAAATGAAGAACCAGCTTTTCCACTGCAGATTGGTCAAAGGGGATTATGAAATTCTAAGCATTATCTAAAATCTACACTCATTTGTAATATAAGGCAAACATCATTGGTCATAGACTATGAAATTCCATTTCCTTTCTATCCTTAGACCATTCCTTAGCCTCTTTTTTTTTAACCTCTTAGCTACTTGTTCCTTTAGCCCCCAATTTAGTTATTTCTTGTAATCTTCTCTTGTCTTCATGGGTAAATTCCAGAGTTTGAGTCTTAGATTCTTTCTTTTCCCTCTTTTTCTTTATTAGAGTTCATCATGAATGAAAGTGAAAGTCCTAGCCTCAATAAAATCTCTATAAATTAACCTTTAAAAAAAATTGAATGGAATGTTCTTATAAAACACAGACTAAATATATGAGTAGAAAGGTCTTAAGCTAGATTCTCATGCTAGAGTGAATAATACAACAGAGAGTGAAATAAAGCTTTTTTCACATACAGTATATAATTAGCTGCTTAACCTATGAAGTAGATAGGATAGATTTATCATTCCCATTTCATAGATGTGGAAACTAAGCCGCAACAAGGTGTAGTGATTTCTGAAGGTCATTCCCTTAGGTAATAGAAAAGCCAGAAATCAAAACTAAATCTTTAGATTCCTACTCCAGCACTGCTTCCATTATACTATGCTAAATTTTTAATTAAGACTTTAGCTGTTGCTGTTCAGTCATTTCAGTTGTGTCCAACTCTTTGTGACCCCATTTGAGTTTTCTTGGCAAAGATATTGAAGTGATTTGCCATTTCCTTCTTCAGCTAAGTAGACAAAGGGAAAAACTGAGGCAAATAGGGTTAAGCAACTTTCCTGGGTTCATAGAGGTAGTATGTGTATAAGACTGGATTTGAAGCCAGGAAGATGAGTCATCCTGATTCCTGGTCCAGCACTTTATCACCTAGCTTCCCTGTAAGACTTTAGAAGTTAAGTGAAATCAGTGTCTTCTCAGTGTTCTCACTAAAGGCAGTTCACCTAAAGGAAATCTTTAGAAACCTTTTAGTTAGAAACTCTGAGCTTGTGTTTTGTGATTCATACATTTACTTTCTTTGGGAACTCCTTAATAATTGATTATGATAGAAAGCCTTTTTACATAAAGCAAATATTTTGCTTCCTGAAGAGTTTGTAATTCTCTGCCTTTTATAGTGTCCTCTACTTGGAATCATAAACAGCTTCTAAGAGTCAAGCTTTGCTGTATAAAGCCCTGTAAATTTCCCCTGACTGGCCTCAATCTCAGGACTGGCTGAGGAGGTAAAACTATTGTCTAAATTAGGAAAGCTGGGTAAATTATCTGTTGAATAGAAACACAGCCAACTATGGCCAGTCACTCAGACAATGGCACCAACCCTTTTTTTCTGAGGCAGCTAACTTTAAAAATAAATAAATAAATTGACCTGAGCCACATGGAACTATGTGGCATGGCAGTGTAGTATTTAGAGACATCTAATCACTTGAGTGAGGCACCTAGGTGGCTTAGTGGATAGAACACTGGGTCTGGAGTCAGAAAGACTTGGGTTCAAATTCAGCTTTAGATACTTACTAGCTGTGTTATCCTAGACAAGTCACTTAACCTCTGTTTGCCTTAATGCTCTGGAGAAGGCAAAAGCAAACCACTGGAGTATCGTTGCCTAGAAAACCCCATGGACAACATTGGCATGCTATGGTCCATCAGATCACAAAGGGCTGGACACAGCTGAACAATCACCTGGGTAGACTGCTTTATAATGTCTATGTTAGTGTATAACTGGAGAGAGTGTCATTGAGGAAAGAGATGCTAGGAGCCTTTTAAGGTAGCACACACCAACTGGCTTACATGGTAATGACATTTTGTTATAAGGTTAGTAATGGCTATGTTATTTTGCAAAATTCTCTAGTCTCCATTTGTGCCAAGAGTTACAGGACGTTTTCGGTGAAAGGTTGAAGGAAGTTGACAAAACCAGAAAACATGGGCAGTAGGTTCATTAAAAATATTGGGCACTCTCCACAAACCCCAAAAAACAAAATTATAGAAAATGGTTATACTAAGTAAAAAATTATTCCTACTCAAATTTACAAGAATACAAGTCATTCCCCAATTAATAAATAGTCAAAGGATATGAGCAGGAAGTTTTCAGAGGAAGAATTTAAAGTTATCTCTACCCATATGAAAACATGCTCTAAATCACTATTGATTAGAGAAATGCAAATCAAAACAACTCTGAGGTACCACATCACACCTATCAGATTGGCTAATATGACAAAACAGGAAAAAGATAAAGGTTGGAGAAGATGTGGGAGAGTTGGAACATTAATTCAGTGTTGATGGAGCTGTGAGTTAATCCAACCATTCTGGACAGCAATTTGGAACTATGTCCAAAAGCCTATAAAAATGTGCATACCCTTTGACCCAGCAATACCACTTCTAGGGCTATATCCCAAAGAGATTGTAAAAATGAGCAAAGGATCCACATGTACAAAAATATTTATAGCATCTCTTTTTGTGGTGGCCAAGAACTGGAAATCGAGGGGATGCCCATCAATTGGGGAATGGCTGAACAAGTTGTGTGATGAATATAATGGAATTGTGCTATAAGAAATGATGAACAGAAGGACTTCAGAGAGGCCCGGAAGGACTTACATGAACTGATGTTGAGTGAAATGAGCAGAACCAGGAGAACACTGTACACAGTAACAGCCACAGTATGTAATGACTGATTTTGATAGACTTAGCCCTTCTCAGCAATGCAAGGACCTAAAACAATTCCAAAGGACTCATCATGGAAAATGCCATCCACATCCAGAGAAAGCAATATCGAGTGGGAATGCAGAGTGAAGCAGACTATTTTTTTGGTTTTGTTTTGTTCTTTTTTCTTTCTCATGGTTTCTCCCATTCATTATATTCTTCAATGCAACATGACTAATGTGAAAATGTGTTTAATAGGAATATTTGTGTAGAACCTATATCAGATTGCATGCCATCTTGGGGAAGGGGAGAAAATTTATAACTTATGGAAGTGAATGTTGAAAACCAAAAATAAATAAACTAATAAAAGAATAAAAAAATGAATTGCAATTCATAGGATCATAGATTTAGATAGAACCTTACAAGCTATCAAGTCCAAACTCCTCAATTTTACAGATATGGTAACTGAGGCAGTCTACTGAAATCTATGGCTCCTTTCAGAATGATATTTATTGCCTATATTAATAATAGAAGGAAATACTAAATTTTCATTAGATGCTAGTCAAAAATTAAGATTTTTTTCAAGATTATTTTTTTCCCATACAAATTGAAAGAGTCCCTGAAATCTATTCAGGGATCCCTTAGGGGATACTCAGGTTAAGAAACCCTGACCTAAATTATGGGAGAAACATATTCTAATAATGTAAGAAATTTTTTTCTTGACACAGACCAGCATAGAAAGGCTAGCAAACAGATACTACCTGGTTTAGGATTTGCCAGGGCCAGAAAACAGAGTTTATAATTTTAAATTAAACGTTCTTCATTTCTTAGTGACTGAAAACAAATAGCACTTTAAGTAACTTCTTAGAATTATGTCTAAAAATTACCATATTTCCGTCTTTTAAATTTAGGGATACTACTCTAGCAAAATGGGCAACTGGATTTTATGGGAGAGTGGTCATTTGTAGCCCAAGCAAATCAAGAATTAGCTTGTTTTCAGTGACTAGCCCATTCTTTCTCCTATTTCCCTCCTTACAAGGGTCTTCTTCCTTTCATCTCAAGTGCCTAGTACATTTATGTTCTCAGGTTGCCTCTGCAGTGCTGTCTCCATCTAGCTCTACCACTGTCAACAAATCAAAACTTCTTAAAAATAATCTGCTAAATTAATTTATACTAGAAATATAAATGACTGATAAGTCATAGCCACTTGCAGGGATGTGTTGACATTTTTGGAAGGGGTAAAAACCACTTATGGGAAAGTGGTTTTAATAATAATGATGATAATAATAATAAATATTTAACAATAACATATCAGGTATTCATTCACTCAGTAAAAGACACTTTGTGAGTCCACCAAGGAAAAATCGTGGGAGTAAGAGGTAAAATACGAAGGAAGGGGGCCTTGTTACCTCTAAAACCATCATCAAACACGGCTGAATTCTAGTTAAACAGAAGCATTACTTCTAGAATAAACAACATTGTGCTTTAATGCTTCTGAAAATCATCTGTCCCAGTAGATAATATGATTCAAATTGGATGACAAGTGGTGTAATGTTTATGATCCACAAAATATCATGATATTTTACAGGACTAAAATTAAATGATAATACTTACAAAAAGCATACTGGTGAGATACTAATATACCACTGAGGTTCTAATATGTGTGCCCTTATTCATATAAAGGATGGTTATGTAGTAAAACAATAATACCATGTTAATAAAGTTTTACAGAATAATGGTGGTTTAAAAAAAATACCACTAAGAGACTAGAAATTGTATTACTAACCAGAACAAAGTAAAAACCAGCAAAGATCTAATAGTTTATTGATTTGAGATGATGAATACCCATTTTCCTTTTTAAATTGACATTTTTTTGTCTTACATCACCCTTGTTTCCAAAAAATATAATTCTTCTTTCACTTTTGTTGAGAGTAATCTACTGTAATAAAGAATAAAAAAGGAAAAAGAAAAAATAATTCAGAAAAACCAAATAACTCATTAAACAAGTGTGCTGTTATATGCATCATTCCATATTCCAATTCCTTATCCCCTGAAAACAAGGAAGGAGGGGCACACTTTCTTTTTTTTTTTTAATTAATTTATTTATTTAACTTTTTTACCTTCATTTTCACAAATTTTGGGGTTCCAAATTTTCTCCCCTTTTATCCCCTCCCCCCACCCCAATACCCCAAACAATCTAATTTTCCCTATCTCCAATCTGCCCTCTCTTCTGTCATCCCTCCCTTCTCTTGTCTCCATCTTCTCTTTTCTCCTGTAGGGCCAGATGACTTTCTATTCCTCCTTAACTGTATGTCTTCTTTCCTAGTTGCAACAACAATACTAAACAGTTGTTCCTAAAACTTTGAGTTCCAAATTCTCCCCATCTCTCCCTCCCCACCCATTCCCTTTGGGATGGCAGGCAATTCAATATAGGCCATATCTGTGTAGTTTTGCAAATGACCTCCCTGATAGTCGTGTTGTGTAAGACTAACTGGATTACCATCCCTCCTAACCTGCCCCTCATTGTTTCTCTTCTGTCTTTTGATCCTGTCCCTCCCCAAGTGTTGACTTCAAATTGCTCCCTCCTCCCTTTGCCCTCCCTTCCATCATCCCCCCCCTTGCACTATCTCCTTCTCCCCCACTTTCTTATACTGTAAGATATGTTTTCATACCAAAATGAGTGTGCATTTCACTCCTTTGTTTAGTCATATGTGATGAGGGTAAACTTCTTGTTTTTTGTTTTTTTTGTTTTTTTTTTTCTCAGCTCTCCTCTTTTTCCCTCCACTAAAAAAAACTCCTACCTGGCTCTTAAATGACAAATAGTTACCCCCTTCCATTCCCCCTCTTTCCTCCCACTACATTTCTCTCTCACCATTTACCTTAATTTCTTTTAAGGTATGGTCCCATCCTATTCAGTTCAACCTGTGCTCTCTATCTCTGTATGTGTGTGCATGTGTGTATGTGTGTGCATGTGTGTACATGTGTATGTGTGGTTCCCACCAACTACCCAGATACTGAAAAGTTTTAAGAGTTACAAATATTGTCTTTCCCTGTATGAATGTAAACAGTTCACTTCTGGTAAGTCCCTTAAGACTTCTCTTTGCTGTTTCCTTTTTCATGCTTCTTCTCATTCTTGTGTTTGAAAGTCAAATTTTCTTTTCAGCTCTGGTCTTTTAATTAAGAATGATTGAAAGTCCTCTGTTTCATTGAAAGACCATATTTTCCCTTGAAGTATTATACTCAGTTTAGCTGGGTAGGTGATTCTTGGTTTGAGTCCTAGTTCCTTTGCCTTCTGGAATATCCTATTCCATGCCCTTCAATCCCTTAATGTAGAAGCTGCTAGATCTTGGGTTATCCTGATTGTATTTCCACAGTACTGGAATTGTTTCTTTCTAGCTGCTTGCAAGATTTTTTCCTTGAGCTGGGAGTTCTGGAATTTGGCCACAATGTTCCTAGGAGTTTCTCTTTTTGGATCTCTTTCAGGTGGTGATCGATGGATTCTTTCAATACTTATTTTGCCCTCTGGTTCTAGAATGTCAGGGCAGTTTTCCTTGAAAATTTCATGGAAGATGATGTCTAGGCTCTTTTTTTGATCATGACTTTCAGGTAGTCCCATAATTTTTAAATTGTCTCTCCTGGATCTATTTTCCACGTCAGTTGTTTTTCCCATGAGATATTTCACATTCTCTTCTATTTTTTCATTCCTTTGGTTTTGTTTGGTGATTTCTTGGTTTCTCGTAAAGTCATTAGACTCCATCTGTTCCATTCTAATTTTGAGAGAACTATTACATTCAGTGAGCTTTTGAGCCTCTTTTTCCATTTGGCTCATTCTGCTTTTGAAAGCATTCTTCTCCTCATTGGCTTTTTGAACCTCTTTTGCCAATTGAGTGAGCCTATTTTTCAAGGTGTTAATTTCCTCAGCATTTTTTTGGGTCTCCTTTACCAAGGTATTGACCCGTTTTTCATACTTTTCTTGCATCTCTCTCATTTCTCTTCCCAGTTTTTCCTCCACCTGTCTAACTTGCTTTTCAAAATCCTTTTTGAGCTCTTCCAAGGCCTGAGCCCACCCGCCACCCCCCTGGGGTGTCTGGGGTACTAAGGCCCCGCCCTACACGTCTTTCCCTGATGGCAAGAATATGTCCTCGTCATCAGATCCGAAAGTCGGGATCATTTGCATTTGTTGGAAAAAACTCTCTATAGTCTTATTTTTCTTCCCTTTTCTAGGCATTTTCCCAGTCAGTTACTTGACTTCTGAGATTCCTTTCCACCCCCGCCTGGATCCGCCCAGCTAGTGCTTGGCCTCTGAGATTCAAATGTGCTTTCCGCAGCAAGCTTTAGTTCTGGCGCTGGGGTGGAGGCAGGGCCACCTCCCAGGCTCAGTTCCCTCAAGGGCTTTATGCAGAGACTTTCAGGAATGGAGCAGGTGGGGGCAGGGTGGGGGGCCCGCCTCCTAAGCTCAGTTCCCTTGGGGGCTTTATGCAGAAGCCTTCAGTAATATAGTGGGGTGGGGGCAGGGCCGTCTCCCAGGCTCAGCTCCGTCAGGTTTTATGCAGAAACCTTCCGTAATGAAGATCCTGCCTGCTGCTGGGGGATTCCTGAGTCCCGGGCCGCTGCCGCCTCAGCCACCGCCCACCCCTCTGCCTCCGCTGCTTCCTGCCCCTGTCTCTGCCGCCTGCCGCTTCCTCCCGAGGGAGCCCGAGTCACGGAGACGCTCCGCTCCCCTCCTCTAGCCCAGCCTTCTTTCTTACTGACCTGTAGCTTCTGTGGGCGGAGGGACTTTCCCGGCTGCCGGAGTTTCCGTCTCTGAAGCCTGCTCGGGTCAGCTTCTCTGGGGCCGCGGCCAGGGCAGCGTTGGGGTGCGGTCCACTTTCTGGGGCGCAACGGACCCTGGGGACGGCTCTTCAGGGCTCTCTGGCACAGAAATCTCTTCCACTCTGTTTCTGCACACCTTGTATTGACCCAGAAATTATGGGGGTCTCTTTTTACATTAATTCTTTGGTTTTGGGCTTTGGTTTCAGAGCTCGTAAACGTGCATCCTTCTACTCCCCCATCTTGGCTCCGGCACACTTTCTCATTGCCTCTTTGGAAATAAGTATGGCCACTATAACTACACTGCACAGTGGTGTTTATTCTTGTGCATATTGCTTTGCTCTGCTTACCTTAATTTACCTTCTCATGCTTCTCTGTTTTTCATATTATTTTATTATGGCACAGTTTCATTACTTTCATGTACCACAGGTACCATAATTATAAGGCAGCTAGGCGGTGCAGTGGGTAGAGCACCAGGGCAAGAGTCAGGAGGACCTGAGTTCAAATCTCACCTCAGACACTTGACACTCACTAGCTGTGTGACCTTGGGCAAGTCACTTAACCCCAATTGCCTCATCCTGGGTCATCTCCAGTCATCCTGATGAGTATCTGGTCACTGGATTCAGATGGCTCTGGAGGAGAAGTGAGGGTGGTGACCTGCACAGCCCTCCCTCACTTGAAACAAAGTCAAGTGCAAGTCATGTCATTGTTTCTCTGATGGCATGGTCTTCTTCAGCAACGAAGGATGAACACACATACCATAATTTATTTAACTACGTGCCATATGATGGTCATCTATTTTGTATCTGGTTCTTTGCTGCTACCTTAAGTGATTCTTTACATTTTTTTTTTTTTTGTATATGGGACCATCCTTTGTATCATGGAGTTCTTTGGAGATATGCAGTGAACCAAAGGGTATGAACACTTCAGACATTTTCTTAGCATAATTCCAAATTGATTTCAAGACAGGTCAGACTGATTCATAGCTCCACCTACTCCTCCAACATTAACTAGTCCCATGTTTTGTCATCTTTGACAATTTTCTAGGCATGAGTTGAAAATTCAATTACTTTAATTTGCGTTTCTCTTATTATTAGTAACTTGGGGAAATCTTTCATGGTTGGAATTATTGTTCTTTTGAGAAATCTGTTTATCCCTAGATCAAATATTCACTGAGGAATGATTCTTGGTGTTATATCTGTATTAATTCTCTATATATTTTGGATATCTGCTAAGGTTTTTTTTCCCCTAATTGACAACTTTCCTTCGTAGTTCAGCTGAATTGATTTTATCCATGCAAAAGTTTTTCAATTTCATTCAATCAAAATTGAATTGCCAAAGTTCTCTACAGACCCCACTCTCCCAGACCTGGCTCCTGTTTCACAAAATTATTACATTTAAGGCTTAACCATATTCAATTCTAGCTAGAACTAAATGCTGAAACTCTCCTGCAAGCTTGCTAATGTCATACTTCCATTTTCCTCATGTAGAGTTGGATTTCCTGGTTAATTCTTAGTTAACCCTCCCTCTTTGGTTATTGGTCCATGTTCATTGACCCTCTTACCCCACATGACAATGGCCCTTCTGAAAACCTTATGTCAAGCCAGGCCACCAAAGTTTCTGTGCCTTAGACCAGAGCTCACATGAAGTCCTTTGCTGGAGTCAGCTAAAACTGGCTCTAGAGCAGAAGTTCCCAAACTTATTTGGCCTACTGTCCCCTTTTAAAAAAAAATACTCAACACCTCCTGGAAATCTACTTTCTTTTTTTTTAATTGTGTCATTTAAAAAATACAAAATATTTATTTAAAAAATGACATCTCAGATTTAATAATTTATTGTAAATTTGTGGGGGGTTTCCTGCCTTGAAATTTTGATGGTGCAATATTGAGTAATGTAACCATATAGTATCAAAATAAGTCATTACATGCACATATTCCTGCCAGTGAATGCTGCACTTCCTGGCAATACACAACGTGCTATCCTCACAACATTTGCTTGTTAAGACCTATTGGTCTTAACCACTGATGAGTTATAATTTGCATTTTATGTGTTTATTTGGAAAATAATATAATCACTATGACTTTAATTCTGTTACACAGCAGAGAAACATGCATGCATGGTTTTTCAAAATTTTCTTCTCTTCTTTCCTTATGCTTCCACTGCCCCCTTATTTTTATTCAATGCTGCATGGTTGCACCTGAAGTTGCTACCATCCCCTGGATCATCCTAATGCCCCCAAGGGGCAGTATTGCTCATTTGGGGAACCAATTCTAACTAGAAAGTTGATTGTTAAATTTTTAGTACAAACATTTACACTTTGAATATTGGCAAATACTATTAATCAGGACTTGATTTACTGTTCTGTTGATTTCTAGATTTAAGTGATATAGAAAATTAAACTTAAAAGTATACTGGCATACTTTGGGGGTGGAGCGTGATGTTAAACATTTACCAGCACATCTCTAAATCTATTCCACCATTCCTCTGGGCCACTATCCTACATACTACTACAGGATGGTAAGGGGAACAGGGGAGCATAGGACTCTATCTGTAACTGAAATGCTGTTCATCTGACCATACTATTCTAGTATTGTTGGTGCTATCTACCCAAACTCTGCCCTAAATTTGCATGACAAAAAATTATCCATTTTGTTTTTTATCACCTTTATCACTTGCCCAACTGGTTAAGCATTCTCTTTCGTACCATAGTTGGGAAAGATACCTGATCTCCTCTTCTAAATTTTTTTATAGTATAACCATTACTGTTCAGGTCCCGTATCCATTTTAAGCTCATTATGTTATATTCTGCCAAACTATTTACAAGTTTTCCCAAAAGTTCTTGTCATATAGGGTTTTTTCTCAAATAATTTGCCATTTAGGTTTATTAAACACTGGATTATTGAATTCAGTTTTTTCTAATTCTTCCTTATCCAGCCTGCTCCATTGATCCACTTTTTATTTTCTAACTCATGTGAAATGGTATTGATAATTACAGCTTTATAGTAACATATAATGAGATCTAGAGTACTACTTCTCCTTTAATCCTTTTTTCTGTTAGTTATTTGAAATTCTAGACCTTTTGTTCTTTCAAATAAATTTAGTCAATATTTTGTCTAGTCAATAATGGATCCTCATGGTAGTCTGGTATAGCATTAAATCCCTAAATTTACTTAGTAGTATCATCATTTTTATCATATTGGATAGGCACAGTCAAGAGTACTAAATATCCCTCCAATTATTGTCATTCTTTATATTTTTGAGTGTTTTGTAATTATATCTATACAATTCTTAAATGTGCCTTGTTAAACTGACCTCCCAGATATTCTGCGTATCTTGTAGTTATTTTAGTGGGACTTCACTTTCTATTATTTCCTCCTGGATTTTGTTATTGCTATATAAAAATGTTAACATCCCTTTTCAATTACTTTTTGGTTATATTTAAGGATAAGGTCATCAAATGTTACAGCTGGAAGGGATTTTGAAGATAACTAGTCTAGACTTCTCATTTGACTTCAATTCTTTAAAGATTTGTGATTTTTTTTTAATGTTGGCATTCCTTGTTCTAATGCAGATCACCATTCTTCTATGACTTAGCAAACTTTCAAGTTGATGTGACTGCAAAATTTATCAATTTTAGACCAACCTGGTCCAAATGAGTAAGTTTGGTCTTAAAATGAAAGATATACCAAAGTCTTTCCATATTGATAGAACCTAAAAAAAAACTGACATGAACTAAAAATAAAAGGATCATTTTCATACCACAGTGTGGCATTACAGTGGAACTTTAATGGAGGGAATTTACCCTTTTTATTTTATAGATGAGAAAAATGAGGCAGAAATTGGAGACGCAACTTGTCTAAAGTCACATCAATAATAGGACTAGGAATTGGCTCTCTACAGTCCAAGACTAAGCCTCTACATACTATGCCACATTCTACTATTTCTGAAATTTCATCAATGGCTATTATATCCAACAATGTACATCAGAATCCATACTTTCTCATCCTGTGCAACTTTTATCCCTGTTTCTGAAGCACTCATTGGAGGAGGAAGGGTAGAATAGGAAAGGAAAGAAAGTGGTACACATAATATACTGAGGGCCTTCTTCTAAATCTCTTTAAATTCTATGTATACCAGTGGAACCCATACACTATCCATCATTTATCATTTTTGGAAGTTTTCCTTTTTGAACCCTGTATCTCCCTAATGACATTATATAGTTTCTCTCATGCAATTCTCTTTTAATGATATGTTCTCTCTTAGTAATATGCCTATTCATGCCCACCATGACCCCCTCCAATCTCCTTTGGGTTAAGCCTAAACTTCAAATTTTGGAGACTGTTAGATTCTATATTTTCTCATCACCAAAAAAATGCTGATATTAAAACTGAAGACATTTTATTTCAGGAAACAATTTGACATCTTTAAAAGGATGGTGTACTTCCCAAAGGTAACTCAGATCACTCCTCCTGTTGAATTCTAGACCCAGCTCATTTGCAACACCTGTCCATTTATAATCTTTGTTTTACATATATTTGTTTACTTAATATGTATACATATATAAAACTTCACATACATTCACATCTATAAAAATTTATATATTTACATAATATATGCAAATAAATATATACAAATAAAACACACATGTACACCAATATATGCATATCTTGAGATAAATATATGTACTGAGATATACTCATACGTATATTACAGATATATCTACACACACATATATACGTATCTGCATATGTATATTTGCTTGAGAGTAAGGATTGTTCCACTCTTCGTACTTGCATCCCTAGCTCCTAGTATAATCCCTAATGCATAGTAAGCACTTAATAAATGCCTATGATATTTATGTGCATATTTATACACATATACATTTACATATACATGTGCCCTTTCAGCCAAATATAAATTTGCTATTCATAAGGGAGAAAGACCAAGCTAGCCAAATATAATGGTGAGACCCTTTCAACTTTAAATGAAGCATTCCATACCTCATAGTGGATCTAAGACCTTGAGTAGCTCAATTATATAAGAAAAAGTAACATGAGACAATGAATTTATCCTTAGGGCACAGACTGCTTTCAGAACTGTTTCCCTCAGCCACTTATTTTCAAAGACCAAAAGAAATCTGCAAAAGGTACTAGATGATCACACAATTAAGGTGAAGTTCCTCACAGAGGGAGCCCAGCTCTGAACTAAGAATAAATCTACTTAATAGGAGAGGTATACCTATCCCATCTTCTCCTGAACGGTGGTAATAGTAACCAGCTAAAATTTAGTCTAAATGTGTTGGATACTACAACAACCCAATGAAATGAAAGCCCAGGTGATCCAGGGCACAACGATTAACACATGTTTTACAAGTGTAACTTGGGAGAATGGCACATACATGTAATACCCAATCTAAGCTTATTCCCCCAATTCACTCCCACTGGAAGGTTAGGTTCTTAGGGATAACTGTTACCTAGAATTCCAGGCTAACTGTGTAGGCATTTAACTCTAAAACTGTGGTTCATGAGCCCCCATCAGAATGTTTCATATTAACAAACAGCCAGCAGACTCCATCAGCTTTTCACAAAGGAATTTACTTAGAGTATGATATAACTAGTAATTACAAAATATTAATCCTAAAACCCTGAGATTCCCCTAACAATATACCGAGTCCAAGACGGGAGAGTGAAAAGAAACTTAAAGTAAAAGATACTGAGGAACATATTTAGGGAAAATGTGCTGGAAAGAGAATTCACAAGTCCAGCACTGCAGGTCCTCAGTGTCTTTTATCTCTCTGGAGTCCCCAAGAAGTTTACTGTAGGGTACAGTATCAGTCACTGGACAAATTGTTCTTCTCCTGATATGGCTCCTTACAACAGACAGTGCCTCTTCTAGACTTGTTGATCTGCAAAACTCAATGGGCAGCTTAATATTCCACCACTTTGGGTCTCAAATTTGTCTAGGAATTACTATTCTCCATAAAGGGTGAGAGACTCTTAGCCCAGAATTGGCAGAATCCTTTCTAGTTCTGTTATCTCAGGGTTTCAGCTCTGAGCTTTGTTACATCCCAGGCTGGGTGGGTGAGAAATACAGCCTCTCCTATGTGAAAATTGCTTTTTGAAATAGAGTTGGGTTCCATAGGTGAAAGATCCCACCCTAATTTATTATGGCCAGTTAGTACTTTTCCCAAATTCCTCTTGGTCTATGCAAATGAGCGGCTGAGGAAAAAGTTACTGAAGCAGTCGATACTCTGAGGACAAGCTCATTGTCTCTGCCGACCTTTTCATATGCAATTGGGTTAGTAGATCAGGGTCCCTCAATATGTATTTATTAAGCACTTGCCAAGTGCCAAGTACTCTGAAACAAAAGAAACCCAATGCATCATCTCTATCCTCCAGGAGCTCACATTCTGATATGGAATACTTCATTTATATTTGAAAGGGTCTCACTGTCTCTTTCTTGGACCTACATGCTAGGGGGAGAAGAGTCTTGCTAGCTGTGGAAAATATGGCAAATACATTTGGAAGAATTCTAGGCAAATTACAGAGGATAGACAAGACCTTTTCTAAAATATACTACAGGTAGCTGACTAATATGATTCTCAGCTGCTAATCTTACAGGAAAACACACTTCTCAAGGGGTTTACAAAGATGTTAGTAAATTGGAGTGACTAGTTGTAGACAGAGTGCTTGGCCTGGAGTCAGAAAGACTCATCTTCCTGAGTTCAAATCTGACCTCAGACACTTATTAGCTGTGTGACTCTGGGTTAGTCATTGTCAGGATCCCCATGCCAAGACCACTCCTCTCATTTTACTATTAGGAGACACCTGTTTTCCAGAGCTAAGGCCCAGCAAGCAAACTGTGCCCTGAGCTTGGCATTTACTCACCCTCTGGATAACCTCAGCCACAGTAAAATCCAAGAACTGTTTCTCATCAGCACCAGGTGGTCCCTGCACTTCGGTCATGAAGTCCTGCTATGACTCAATCTTGTCTCATTGGGACTGTTACTCCTCATTGCTAGGGCTACTGTTCACTGTGTAGTAAAAGAGCAAGGACCTTGGCATATACAGGAGGGGCTGCTGTACAGGTTCTTGGATCTGCTTTTCTAAAAGAAAAGCAACTTTTGATGGGTCAACAATTACTTTAATCAAACACATATACCAACAGAGAAAATACAAGCAGAGAAATAAAGACCAACAGACAGGACTTCCAACTATCTGACCATAAGCAATAAATACATCACAGATTAACAGACAGACCCAAGTGTCTGACTATTACATATACACATAGTAGTTACCAGAGAGAGAAGCACCAACATCTGGGTTTTCAAAGCTGGGGGCTGGGGGCTCCTAATGGCTACCCAGAGTCTCATCATATAAACCCTTTTCCAAAGAGTAAGCCCCAAAGCACAATTTCACCTCAGAGTATATATATACTTTTCAGAGCTACAGGGCATTATGACCCTTGAGAACCAGTGCCTCATTAGAAATTAATAAAAGATGTGGGTCTTCCTATAAACAAATCTCCCCTAATCAAGCTTCCCTTAATAGGCAGGCCCATTAATGGGTGGGGAAGATCTTTAACTCTCATGAACATAATTAATATTACATGTAGCTACTAGTATATGTATAGAGATTTGCTCACACTAATGTGGGTTTCCTACCAAATGGGGCCCCAGCATGTGTGTAGTTTTCCTCCTCCAATGGAACTAAGAAAGCTTTTTGCTTGTGACCACTGTTATCTTTTGGTTTTATATTGTTTTTAGAGTTGACTGTGGTTGTGATAACCTGTGTGAGCTCTTTGGTATTTTCTGAGTTAACAATCTCTTTGACTCTTGGGACTCTACTTACCCTTGTTTGCCTCATCTGTAAAATGAGCTGAAGAAAAAATGGCAAACCATTCCAATATCTTTGCCAAGAAAACAGAAGAATCAGACACAACTGAAACAACGGAACAACAACAATTAGTGGATCATTCCCAACTTCCTAAGGACAATCTTAGAACCCTGAGTCAGAAATATAGCCTTGCCCTCAGGACCAAGACCAAGACCAAGACCCATCAACTGGAAGTTGAGGTGAGAATCCTCAGAATGTTATATGCGCTGTAAGATCTCTATAGCCCTCAAATGTGTTTTCTTTCTGGAGAAAGCTCAAGTATAGGGTGACCCTAGGGTGCTAAGGGAAAGTGAGATTTGTGATGCCAAGGAAAGGGATAGTTTATGCTTCCCATGACTCCTTTTTTTTTTGTTCATTTGCTGTGAGGTAAAATAAAGTCTGTCTTGTTTGTATCTAATATTGTTTATATATGCATGGATATGTAATATACATGTACACATGTACAGTATACATATGAATATGTTACATACACATTGCTGTATGGGCCTCTGTGTATGTGTACATATACACATACATACGCATGCATACATATATACAAACATATACATATATGTATGTTTGTGTATGTGTACATAAATATATATAGACATATCTATGTACATATACACAATAAGATATCTGACAGCCTTTACTTCACTTCATAGAAAATGAACAAACACAAAGGACTCACAGGAAACATAAAGTTTCCTTTTCCTTTTCTCCAAGTTCTACTACATATACACACATGTATATACATGTGTACATGTATGTATATATCTATATATACATATACACATATGTGTGTATGTAGAAAATCCTGATACTCATAGGAGGGAGCCTGGAAGTAGAAAACCAAAGAGCATTTGTACAATATATCCTCAGGATTAAATCTGGTCTTTTTGAACTCAAGTGCTGTTTCAAATGTTACCTAAAATAATGTTTCTTCTTGTTTTTAGATCTATGATAAAGCCAAATCTACCTGCTTCTTTAATCTGCTTCCTGAGTAAAACCCATCTGATAGTCTTCCAATTAGTTACAACTTCTCTGTTTTTAGATTTCATTATAGCAAATATGTTAAAATGAATATAGCTGAGTAGCTTATAAACTCAGATCACTGGACAAAGTTTATAAATTAAGAGAAGACAATATGGTAGGATAGAAAGAATACTGGATTTGGAATGTAAAGACCTGAGCACAAATCTTTGCTCTGCCATTTATTAGCTGTGTGACCTTGAACAAAATCTTTAACTTCTCAGATACTTAATTTTTTTCGTACGTAAAAGAGGTAAAAATCATACTTGTATTACCTACATCACAAAAATTCTAAGGATGAAATAAAGTCATGTATATGAAGGATTTGTTATGCTTGGTCCCAAAAGGGGCTAGATTTACACTGATGTAAGAAAAAATGTCTAGCAATAAGAATTGTCTAAATTGGGATAGGCAGCCATAGGAGGTCATGGATTCCCTGTCAATTGAGGTTTCCAAGTAGTAACTGGATGGCTTGTTGAAGATTTCAGTACTAATAATAATAGCTGACATGTATGTATCACTTGAGGTTTGTAAAATAGTGTGGCATAATTGACAGAACTGGGTGAGAGTCAGGAGAAACTGGTTTTAAATTTTGCTTCTGTCACACTGTTTTTGTGATGCTGGGTAAGTCATTTAATTTTTCAGTGCCCTAGACAACTAACTGACTGAGACTAAGATGCAAAGAGTTCCTAATACCAATGAACTTACAAGTTTTATCCAAAATACAAAATACTTCCTGAATTTATTTACGAATATCTGTGCATCCTTTCTGTCTTACGCGGTTTCTGAGGTGCGGAAAATAAAAAGTCATCCCATAAGCTGATACCCATATTGTATACTGATTATCCTCTGGGAGTAAACCCCTTGTACCCACATATGGGGAAAACACTAACTATGAGTCAAACCTAAGTATTGTTTTTGAGATTTTCCTGGAGTCTACTTGGGTAGAGGAGAGGGAAAAAGGGAGGTTAATAAGACAGAGAGATCTGAGGAGCACAGATTTATATTTGGAAGACATCTTAGAGACCACCTAGTTCAACCCTCTCATTTTACAGATGAGGAAACTGAGGCCCAAGAAGTCTAAGTAACTTGATCAAGGTCATACACACAGATAGTGATGCAAGTAGAATTTGAACTCTAATTCTTTGAATCCAAATACAGAGACTCATTTCTAAGGGCACTCTCTGGGGATTAGGCCCAGATCTGGGTGAATCTGGAGACTTTTGTTGGCTGAAATGAAAGCCTGATGCAACAAAATTCAGGTATTATTCATTAGCAGTGAGAATAATTACTTATCTCATTTATAGCTTAATTACCAATGTTTGGTAATTTTATGTTTCACAGAACTATTACAGATGTAACTGTTGCATTCACAAAATGTGCTGTTTAGCAGATATCCAGAACAGAAATTTACCAAAGGAGGGAAAGTGATTAAAGTGAAATAAATGACTTCAGTATTTCCTTAGAAAATTGATATAACACAATTATCAGCAAAGGAAAAAACTTAAAGATTTTACCTATGGAATCAGGGGGGAAAAGTTTGGGTTACAGATTGTACAGTGAATGTTCAAGATAAGAAGTGAAGACAATCAAAAATGGGGGAAAAATCAAGTTGTTAAAAAGGGTAATAATGCTCATTTTAAAAGAGATTTTGGATCACTGTTTCTTAAGAGACTGATCAATTGAGATAAATGTAAAGCACTCTGAAAACCTTAAAGCAGTATATGATGCCTTATTGTAGAATCTTTTACATTTATCTCACTTGCTAGATTTTACAGAAAACATGGCATCAAACGTTTCTTCAAAATATTCAACTAATATAGTCCTTTTGATATTCTTAATTTTTTGAGATAATCGGTTGACTGTAAGAAACCAAACACTTCTTGTACTTGTATACTTGTGTCAGAACCAGATACTTCCTGTACTTACCAAAAGTGACTACTCCCTCTTAGCTGTCTCAGTAGATCTTTTCATTGCTTTTGTGTTTTTCTCTCAAAGTTATTCATTTTTATTAACAGATCATTAAGTTGCCATAATAACCTAAATACAGTTAAAATAACAGTATCTCACTTTGTTTAGGAATATATGCAAAAATCCTGAAAATGCTCCGCTTGTAAAAATTTAGGGCAAGAAGGATCCTTGAGAATTATCAAGTCCAATATCACCATTTTCTAGAATAAAAAAACTACTCTGTGGGATATTTACTTCGGTCACCTGACACCTCGGTAATTGCTACAATTTGATCAGCTCCTGAAACTTACTAAAGTCGTTTATACATGGGGTGGGATGCGCGCGCACCCACCTTTTCCTTGGGCTTCAGAAGACATGGGGCGTTTTATTTTGTACCTTTCTTTTAGCACAGCGCCTGGCACGAAGGAGGCGCTCGGTGCTGGCTGACTGACTTTGGTGAGTTATTGCCTCTTCTTTCCCGAGGAGGCTGATTGATCCTGTACTATTAGCACAGAAACCGAATCTAATTAAGTCCAGGACCTTAGAAGGGGCTTCTTTTCTCCCCTCCCCCACCCCACCACCTCGCCCCAGTTAGCCTGGAACAGAGATGGCGGGAGGGCCGGACGTGGAGGGGGTCAGAACCCCTGGGTCCTTTAGCTTGGCCATGACCCTAGACTAGTGACTCTGGACAAATCAGTTCGCCTCGCGAGGCTTCGGCCTCCTCCTCCGTAACAAGGCGGTCACAGCAGGGGGCTCTACCCGCTGTGGGGAGCATCCGCAGATGTCAGCCACAGCAGGGCCTGCCTCAGCGTCCCCTTAAAGACGGACCTCAGCCTCAAAGTCTTAACAAAGGCCAAACAGCCTCACCTTTCTGGGAGGGTGACGGGGCGGGGAAGGGACCTGGAATCAGTCCAACCAACAGACACAAGTCTACCCAGGGAGGAGAAGGAAAGGGCCCTCTCCTCACGCCTCCTCTCCCAGCGCGGAACTTGGGTGAGGTTGGTTGCTATGGTGACCCCCCCTCGGCGAAGCTGCGCTTCCTATTGGAGGAGACTCCGTCTGGCTCCAGCCCATTGGCCAAGAGGCCAGAACCAATAGGAAGGCGGGATGTTGACGACGTCTCAAAATGGCCGCCGCGTCGCGCGAGCCGGTCGGGTGAGTAGTTCCCTGTCCTGGGAGTTGTTGGGGTTCTCAGGGGAGGCTTGGAGCCCTCTGGGCTTCCCGGCGGGGTGCAGTTTCTTCCCGGGTTGGGGTGCCCGTCGGGCCGCGCCGGTTTCTCGGTGTCAGCGGCGGCGGCCGCGACTGCGGCCTCGAAGGATCCGGATTCGGTCGGAGGGGAAAGGGACGCCGCGGCTGTTCTGTGGCGGTGGGGGCTTCCTTCCGCTGCCGGCTGCCCGCGAGGGCGTGAAGGCCCTGGGGCTTCTCCTTATGTTGACATTCATGGTTCTAGAAATACCAGGCTTCAGAAAATAGAGATAGATTTTTTAAAAAATCAGCTGGAGGCACGAGGTCTTAGAAGTCCCGGGTCTGAATCTGGGGCCTCCCCCCCCCCGAACCCCCGAGGGGTTTTCCTTCGGCCCCAAGTTGTGGCCGGGCAGGGATGGACCGGGTGACCTTGTGCCTGTCACTTCCGCTCGGAGCTCGGACGCAGGCGGTGTCCGAGATCTCCTTCGCTCACCAGTCTAAGGGGAGTCCCCTGAATTCCGAGGTGCCCGGCTTTGAACCCTGTAAGTATGCCCTGGGCAGCGTCTCCCTGGCCCCAAGCCTTGAGATGGCATGTCTTGGCAAGGCTGTTAAAGCGGAAGCAGGGGAGGAGTGGTGTGTTGTTCTCGAATTAAAAAAACAAACAAAGCAAGCAGGTTAGAAGATCCTTTTTCCTATGCTTTAAAGGGTTTATCTTATTTGTCTTAATTTCAGGAGAGACTCAATATTGCAATTTCCTTGTATTTTAGGGAAAAGGATACATACGTTCAATGCATTTTGACATACGTTAAAAAACCTAATACTTAGATTATTCTGTGTATTTGTATTTAATTCTAATTAAATCGTTCTGAATTATAAATGTCACATCGTCATGTGTGTTGTATTGGGATATTCACATATGAAGGATGTGGCAGTATTTGTTTCTCGTGATTATTGTTGAAGTAAATTGGCAATAGTATCTGAAGATTTGGTTTTTCATTTTAATAGCTCAGTTTAGAAGAACAGGTAATGAAACACAACTTCCCAAGTAATGAAAAGTGATTTATTTCACAGACTTTGAGATAGTGAAGTTTGGAATGGTGGAGTGAATCAAGTGTTGAATTTGTGGAGAGACCTGGGTTTGAATGCTAAGCTTGTCACTTAACGCCTTGGTGGTCTTAGTCAAGGCTGCACTCAGTGTTTGTGGGTCTCAGTTTCCTTATGTATAAAATGAAGGAGTTGGAGTAGATGACTTTTGGCCCTTTGCAGCTTAGAATCCTGTGATCCTAAGTAAGGGATGTATCCTTTGAAGCGGTGGCTATTTAGACAGTATCGTTAACTCTTTTGAAGTTGATACCAAGACACAACTTCCACCTTGTACTAAACACACCACTGTCAAAATATTGTGGATTCATCTTTCTCACTGTATCTGGTATCATTGTCATTATCTTTATAATGTGAAGAATTTAGTCAGATTTTAACAGTTGTGAAGTTCAGAATTGATTGCTGATTTAAACCCTTATGATAGATTTTTTACTGATTCCTTGCCTTTTTATAACTGCTTAAAGCAGTTTCTTAAGATTTTGTGTAGAATGTATGTTCAAGTGGTTTGCAGTGAAAAATGCAGTTTGTATTGTTTCAGATTTAAGATGATTACATCTTGTAAACTCACAACCTTTATAATTCACTTAGCTTACAAAAATAGAATTGAAGTTTAGCTTAATTATTCCATTAAATGTATTTTCTGAAAGTCATGAATTTTTTTGAAAGGGTTCTATATCTAGGGATATCATGCTCCAAAAAGAATGGATTTGTGAAAAATATATCTATATCTAGATTAGAGAGAACATGTTACTTGTTTACTTACTTCTCTTAATATAAAAATCATAGGTTTCCCTCCAAAGATTTTCAATAGCCTGCTCTCTGTGTAAAACATTATTTAAATAGCAAGCTTATTTTGATGACTGTTACTATGCCATAGCTTGCTATAGTTGCATCAAAAATTCTAAGGATTACTTTAAAGATAATACTCAATAATGCAGGACTGCAAGTAGACAGTAGCGGTTAACTTTTATTTTTTTTTATCATTGTTACCTTTTTCTCCTAACAGTTATACTTAGGAAATTGATGCTTCTCAATTCCTATCCTGGGGTTTACTTTTGAAATTATTTACTTGAAGAGCAGGATTTAAAATCCCTCCACCCCCCAAAAAAAATCAGTCATGGGATTAGACTTTATGCTTGGGAGAGAAACCTTGCCCACCAAAGTAGAATACTCATTACATTGTGTGTCCTAAAGAACTGTTATAGTAAAAAACAAAAAATCTGCTCATTAGGTATGATGTGATATTTAAAGTCACAGAATGATGTTAGGTGTGGAAGAGAATTTAAGAGTATAGCCAGTCAGTCCTTCATTTTATAGCTGAGAAAATAACCCAGTGAGATTGACTTGCAGCAAGTTAGTTTAATGATTTCAGACTGGAAAAATTGATCTCTTTACCCTTTAGTCCAATGTTTTTTGTATACCATGTTTCCTCTGACTAGTTGCTTTCTGTATGGCAAATTATTCGTGTTGCAGAGCATATAATATTCTAGATATTTAAAACAGGAAATAAATACCAACTCTTGTTTATAACTAGTCACCATTATATTAAAGATGCATTTTGCATTAAGCTCTAGTATGTATTAATGAAATAATGAATGGATTGAATGTGGAACTTTAGGGTGCTTGGTGGGTTTGTGTTGAAAGTAATGGAAAACAAAATGATTTATATGGAAGTCAGAAAACAAGTTTCTGTTTCACATTTTTGTTTCTTTTCTAAAGTAGATAAATTAAGCAAGTAAGTTAAAAATTTCAGTTCAGTCTTGGAGCATATAATAGATTTGCGGTCAATGAACCTGGATTCCATTCTCTATTACCTTCCTACCTGTATGACCTTAGCAAGCTACTCAACATCGCTGGGCCTCAGTTTCCTCATCTATAAAAGGAGGGGTGAATTAGATGATCTCCAAGGCTCTTTCCAGCTCAAAAGTCTATGATCTGTCATGATCAGCAATGTAAATAACATGGAAACTAGTTAAGGACCTGGTTCTTAACTTTTTGTGAGTTGTGATCAGCTGTGACATAATCTTCTCAATAAGTCAGGGCCTGTGATTTCATTGGTATGGGAGCTGTACGATGTATTTCATAACCAACATATTTCCTAAAATCTTGAAAGGTACCTAAAACTCAGAGATGTTAATTCATGGCCTCATAACTTGTAAATGTCCAAGGTAGAATTTGAATCAAGGTTTTCCTTACTGCTAGTCCAGTGCTCTATATATCATGCCTCCTCCCTCTTACTTCCCAACCATGCTTTTTTTTCTTTAAAAAATAACAATTAGAGATTGTACATTTTTCTAAGTGACAGGCTTTTATATTATAGTGTTTTTGCCGGTTTAAAACTAACATTTTGTTTCTCTTCCTGCTGTGCATTCTTCCTGACCCTTCCACTCCAAGTGTTTTTCAGATTCAGTATTGTCAATACTAAATTTCTTAATATTTAGCTTAAAATTATAGCTTTTAAGATTAATAATTAATATTGAATAGTTGTTTTCTTGAGATTCAAAATGCTATTTAATTCAAGTCTTTAAAAATCTAAGTCTTTTTTCTTTTAAAAATTTCATATATGGCTTTTTTGCTTTCATAGCATAGTCACTTCCTAATTTGTAATAAAGGAGACTAGTAAGACAAAATTATTTTGAGGGTTGGGAGTGGTTTTATTTTGTCACTTTATATTTCTTTTTAATCACTAAATGAAATGTGCCTCTGTATCATCATTGTTATTGTTGAAACCCTAAATAAACTTATTTGACACTTTTATTTTCTGTTGGTCTTAAAATCTTTGCTCTTTCCCATTTAGAAAAGAAGATGTGGAGTGGACTGTTACCTCCTGGGATGAATGAAAGTGATAATGAGTTGAGTTCTGAGGATGAGACTACATTGAAAATCTCAAAACTTAGTTCAAATGAAGATAAGGGAGATGGTGTGACTGAAGAAGTTGGGTTCTCTGTTTTACATTCTAGTGGGCCTAAAAATGAGGCATTGACAAATTCAAAAAATGCTGATGAGGAATGTCCATCTGGAGTTCCCCAAAATATGTGGAATGTAAGTTTTTCTGAAGATCTTTTGTTGGGGGAGGGGGAATGTGTCCATCCCATTCTTAGAACCATTTTATATTCGAATAGGAAATCACTATGTCCATAAGGGTGCTTTATGAAGTTAGTTTTGCCCTGGAGTAAAAAAATCTTAATTTGATATTAGTTGGCTTTAGAGTAGCTTCCATTTTTTTTTGTTTCTGAAGAGATACTTAATAGTAATATTGACTCATATATTTATTTATTTAATCGTGGCAACAACCCTGTGAGGCAGACATTGCAGGTATTTAATCCCCATTTTACAGATCACAAAACTCAGTCTCAGGGAATTTAAGTCATTTGCTTGTGGTTATAGCCTAATAAATGTCAGAGGCTCATTTTGAGACTAGGCCTTCCTGATTTGATGTCTGGCTCTCTATTCATTATGCCGTGGTGGCTGCCTCTCAAACAAATAGAGAATGCTTGTTAAAAACTCAGTGAGACTTAAGTTAGCTTTCCTAACAAGTGAACTGAAATTTTCTCTCTTTGATACCTTGTAATAATTTATTCAACCTACCTCCCAGATTGATGGCTATCCATATTACAAAAGGCAAGTGTCTGTATGTATGTGTGCATAAACTCACATGTACCTACTCTCTGTTGTGATATACCATGGAGATCAAACTTTCAGCAATCTCCCTCAGCAAGTCAACAATTTATTAGATGTATGCTTTATGCAAAGCAAGAATTAACTTTTTTATTGAATTGAAACACTCCTTTAAATACAATATAATATTTCTCTCTTAATGATAATCTTAGTTATTTGAAGACTATGAACTCTGTCTTGATATATCTGCTTATTTGAATTGTTTTTCATTCCTGCACAGAAGTTTCAAGAATTACATAAAAAACATTCCGAACTGAAAACCTTAACTATTTCTACAAGCAAGAGGAGTAAAAGAAAACGTTCCAGAAAAGGTATTTATGTAATTTCTATTTAATAATCTTAACTGTTAATAGTGCTAATGGCAAAATAGTAGGTTCTTAAATTAGTTATTTTAAAGAACTAAACCTTTTCAAGAATATAATTGAAAGTATACCTACCAACACTTTGTGAATGGGTTTGTTTGTTTTTCAGGTAAATTGAAGAGTGAAGAAGATTCTGACAGGTATGTAAAAGCTAGCACAAGTAGCTTATGATGAAAAATAGTCCTTTTGCCTCTCAGTCAAACAGTTCATCTCTAGGCTAGTGCCATCCCTGTACAAACTGTGATGTAACATAAGCTATTGATTTTTAGGCTCTTAGAATCTGAGTTAGAAGGGACCTTGAAGGTCTTGTAGTCTAAGCCCTACCTAACAAAGAAACTGTTCTACAATATCCCTTCCTGGTGGTCATTTGGTCTGTCCTTGAAGCCCTTCAGAGATTAGCCCACCAGTATGTAAAACAGATTATCTTAACAGACAGCTCATTCCTTTCTCTGCCAGCTCTGTTAGAAAGTTTTCCCTTATATCAAACCTTGAATCTACCTCTCTAGTTAGTTCTCATACTGGCCTCAGGCTGAGTAGAACAGATTTAATCTTGCCATATGATAACTCATCCAACTTTTGAGAATAGCTATCATTCAGCCTGAAGTCTTCTCTTTTCTAAGCTAAACATTCCCAACTTTTTCAGTTGATCCTTTTATGGCATAGTTTCAAGTTCATTTACTATCCTGGTCTCTTTCAGTTTTGTTCCACTTTGTCATTTTCTGTCCTGTACCATGCCTGGAACTGAACGTAGCCCTCCATATATGACTAGGGAAGTATATTATTTTAGGTTTCCAATTACATATGGTGAAAATAATGGTGATTAAATAATTTTGAATAAAATATAGCCAATGATTTGTCTTTATGCAGTCAGCAGTCTTCAAATGAAGCCCGGTGGAAGGAGCTTACTCAGTATTTTGGAATAAATGATAAGTTTGAACCCCTCATAAGTAATAGAGCTCTTCTGAAGGTAAGTTATTTTAATTTTTTTTGTCTACTTCGGTCATATTAGATGAAGAGTCTTTCATCCCCCCAACCCAAGATTCAACATGGATGAATCAAGCCAGTACTGGTAGAATCCAGGAGTATTCTTGAGAGTTGTGTTCAGAGAGCCAAACATCATATGCTTAAGTATGTCTCATAGTTAAGACCTATCATTTTATAACATTCCCTTTGTGAGACAAAATTTTCGTTTTTCTTCTTTATGTTGAGATAGCTTATTCTCCAGGTTAAGTGGTTTCTAGCAAATAATTGTATACAGAGTGGTAGGTTGCAGTATTTAGGTTGCTAATATTGCGAAATTGAGTTATACAGATAATATTTGTCTTCTTCTTCTTTGAACTCAGTTCAAATTTTCAGTAAATACTAAGTGCAGAGGCACTATGTTAGATGCTGGAGACCCAAAGATACAGCACAGGGCCCACTTTGAAGAAAATTACATTCAAATGATGGGAAGGGCAAGTCCATAAATAATTAAGATATAAAGGAGAGTATGGATAAGTACAGGAGAAAGGTCATAAACATTTGAGGCCAATGAAATCGGATTCTCCTGGAGGAATCCAGGAAGACTTCATGAAGGAGCTGGCATTTTAATTGAGCCTTGAAGGCAGAAGAATACTTCAACAGTTGTTAAGAGTTGAATGGAAAGAAAAGAAGGAACCAAATCCAGGTATATGGGTATAATGTGAACAAGGGCATGGGGACAGGATGACTGGAAGTAGAATAGTCCAATTTGACTGGAATATAGACTGCAGAGGAGAGTAGTAGACAAGGATTCCTCTGGACAGATAGGTGAGAGGCCAAGTGTGTTGGGTCTTTTAGGGCCATATTTTATTGATAGGTCATAAAGAACTGCTGAAGGTTTTTAAGTAGAGGACTGAAATAATAATAGAACTGCTTTAGAAAGATTACTGCGGTAGTTGTGTGGATAGAGAGGCAGGAAATAGAAAGACTAGTTCATAAGATCACCACCTTTCAAGCTGGAAGGAGGGACCTCAGGGATTTGTTCAAGGTCACACAGGTGTGAGCATTAGAGACAGGATTTGAATACAAGTTCTTGGATTATACATTGCTGCCTCCCAGCTGTAGTATCTAGAATCATTTAGCCACAAAGACATTTTATAGCTAATGACCTGAAGGTGCAGAGAAGTCAGATTATTTGAGATAAAATCACTGGCAGAAGTAAAACAGACTCTTGAGATTCTTCACTTCTTTTAATACTCTTCTATTCCTGAGACCAGAGGTAGGACAACCTTTCAAAAATACAATAACCTAGTTGTTAAATCAGATTTTCCTCATGTTCTAGGAAGAGTAGCATAGAGGTAGGGGAGGGATGACTAGTTAGCCTCATTGAATTTCAAAAACAGATGGAGATAGGGAATATAGTAGCAGCAGCTGGCCAGTGGAACACTGAAAACCTATACATCATCTTTAGCACACATGCTATAAATTTATGACCTCTGCACTATATTCTGCTTTTAAGAATATAATAAAATCTTCATCCTTTTAGGAAAAAAATGCTTTGTATAATTAAATTTCTTATTTGGGCCTGGGCCGTGGGAAAATCCTTGATCCAACATTATTTAAAGCATTTATTGAATACTTAGTGGTAAAATCATAAATTTAGATGTCTTAAGTTGTAGTTGATTAATACAGTTACATCATTGAAATTGTTAAAATTATTTTTAACTTTTTCACCACTGAATGTGCTGAAAAATATGTAACAAATACTTCTATGATTTATTTGTTGTACTTTAAAAAATTACAGTACATATCTGAAGCATTGAAAGCTGCATATTCTGGCACCACAAACTTGCAGCCTTTGTTTGGGATTTACACTAAAGTTTTTTGTGACATGCAAGTTGTCTCTGAGATAGTCTTGTTAGTGATCAACTTTACTAGTAATACTGTCAAGTTTTTAATCCTTCACCTTGCAAAATAGTTGTATTCCTGAAATGTTTCTTGTTAATCAAATCATGTGAAATATTTTGTAAAAGAAATGATTCCAAAAGGATTCTTCCTGATTTATCTGCCTTATAAGGTTGAGTTTTCTTAAAAGCCAGCAGTACATGTAGCTTGGTGGTGCAGTGGATAAGGTCCTGGAGTCAGAAGGATTTGAGTTCAAATTCAACCCCATACACTTACTAACTGTGTGACCTGGGCAAGTCACCTAATTCTGATTGTCTTCCCTTTCCTTCTTCCCCCATAAAAAAAAAAAGCTAGCAGACAGAAAATCTGACCCCAAGCAAGCCTAATGAATTACTTCAGGCAAGGCCTTTAACCTTTCCATGTCTTAATTTTCTCATCTATAAAGTGATCCAGTTGAATTATATTAGAAATTCCTAAAACATGGTATATAAGTATTAGAAAATAGATTGGCAAATGAAACCAGAATTGATATAAAACAAAATAGAAACTGACATGCTAAATTTCACTAACCAAAACTTTTTAAGAAGGTAACAAAAGCTATTGCTTCATCACACAGAGTTATTCTTTGTGATAGCCTCAAATTAGGACTTTGACATAGTTATTTGCTTTTAGTATGAGAGGAAAATACATAGTGAAGCCTTTCATTTTACAGATGAAGAAACTGAGGTCCAGAAGTTGTCAGACTCAACAACAGCCAGAGCTAGAGCTAAGGTCTCCTGATTCCCAGTGCAGTGTTTTTGCAACTCTACCATTGCCACCTACCATCTTAACTTTGTGTGAAAATACTTTTGGAAAGTATATTAGTGCTTGTACATCAATATGTAGATGTTAAAAATGAGAACTATTGCAAGTATATCACTTCATACAGTTAGGTTTAAATGAGAAATGGAGGTTTTTTTCCCCCTGCTCTATTAGATAATGACTTTCAGTCAGTATTCAGTAATGAAGCAACCTATCTTTCTTAAAAAGTTTAATTAATTTATTTGTTTTCAGTTTTCAACAATCACTTCCATAAGTTTTAAATTTTCACCCCTTCCCTTCCTGAGATGGTATTCAATCTTATATGGGTTCTACATATACATTCTTATTAAATGCATTTTTACATTAGTCATGCTGCATAGAAGAATTAAAATAAACGGGAGAAACCATGAGGAAAAACCAAAACAAAACAACACAAGAGAAAATAGTCTGAGAAAGCAGCATATCTTAAAGGAATATTTGACACTTGGTATAGCACTTGACATTTTTGGTAGAATATCAGCTTGCTTATAGGCAAAATTATGTATGACTATAAAATACATACTTAAGCTTTTGGTGCTAACCAGGGTGGAATGAACCTAGGTCTCCAATTTTTTTAGAAATATAAAAAGATCAGATACTCTTATTTCTAGTGAGTCTAGATGTGAATGGATTAAAAGGGAACAAGCAACAGTTTTCAGAATTCTTTTGTTACATGAAGTAAACAAGACAGGAGAATAGATGCTGTTAGAATACAAGTGACTGAAATGAAAGGCTGAAAATTTAGAGGTGTGTTGAGATGTCAAACTACTATGGACCTTCAGTAGTGAAAGAAAAGCTAGTTCTCGAAGGTTTTATTGTATTTTATTAGAATTGAATGATCTAAATAGGATACTCTCTGAGTGTGGGCATTGTATTATTACAACAAAAGATCTTTTTTTATTCTAGTTAGCTATTTTTAGTTTATTTTTATTTTTAGTTTATTCATTTCCACAAGATTTTGAGTTCCAAATTTTCTCCCCATCTCTCCCCTCCACCCACAGCAATACAGTGTGCATTCTGATTACCCCTTCCCCCAATCTGCCCTCCTGTCACACCCCTCCGTTCTCTTATCCCCAGCCCCTCTATTTTCTTGTAGGACAAGATAGATTTCTATACCCCATTGCCTGTATATCTTATTTCCCAATTGCGTGTAAAAATAATTTTTAATACTCATTTTTAAAACTTTGAATTCCAACGTCTCTCCCTTCTTCCCTTCCCACCCATCCCCACTGAGAAGGCAAGCAATTCCATATATGTTATACATGTGTAGTTATGCAAAGACTTCCACAAAAGTCATGTTATGGAAGACTAATTGTATTTCCCTCCATCCTACCCTGCCCCTCATTTATTCTATTCTCTCTTTTGACCTTGTCCTTCCCCAAAAGCGTTTACTTAATTATGCCCTCTTCCTATTTGCCTTCCCTTCTATCATCCTCCCACCCGCCTTCTCCCCTGCTTTCCTGTAGTGTAAAACAATTTCATAGCAAATTGAATATGTATGTTATTCCCTCCTTAAGCCAGATGTGATGAGCTTTTTCCTACTCATCTACCCTCTTTTCCCTCCACTGAAAAAGCTTTTTCTTGCATCTTTTATGAGAGATAATTTGCCCCATTCTGTTTTTCCCTTTCTCTTCCCAATATATTCCTCTCTTACCCCTTAATTTTATTTTTTTAGATATCATTCCTTCTATTCAACTCATTCTATGCCCTGTCTATATGTATGTAATCCCTTCAACTACCTTAGTACTGAGAAGAGTCTCAAGAGTTATAAATATTATCTTTCCATGTAGGAAGGTAAACAGTTCAGCTTTAGCAAGTTTTTCTTTTCTGATTTCTCTTTCCTTGATTCTTGTGTTTGAAGGTCAAATTTTCTTTTCAGCTCTGGTCTTTTCATCAAGAATGCCTGAAAATCCTCTATATTATTGAATGACCATTTTTTTTCCTCTGAAGTATTATACTCAGTTTTGCTGGGTACGTGATTCTTGGTTTTAATCCTAGCTCCTTTGACTTCTGGAATATCCCATTCCAAGCCCTTCAGTCCCTTAATGTAGAAGTAGCTAGATCTGTGTTATCCTGATTGTATTTCCACAATACTTAAAATTGTTTCTTTCTAGTTACTTGCAATATTTCTCCTTGACCTGGGAGCTCTGGAATTTGGCTACACTATTCCTAGGAATTTTCCTTTTGGGATCTCTTTCAGGAGGTGATTTGTGGATTCTTTAAATATTTATTTTACACTCTGGTTCTAGAATATCAGGGCAGTTTTCTTGGATAATTTCTTGAAAGATGGTGTCTAGGCTCTTATTTTGATCATGACTTTCAGGTAGTCCCTGAAAGTCATGTATCTCCTGTATCTGTTTTCCAGGTCACTTGTTTTTCCAGTGAGATATTTCACATTGTCTGCTATTTTTTCACTCCCTTGGTTTTGCTTTATAATTTCTTCATTTTTCATAAAGTCATTAGCTTCCCTGTGCTCCATTCTTATCTTCAAGGAATTATTTTCTTCATTGAGCTTTTGGACCTCCTTTTCCATCTGGCCAATTCTGTTTTGTAGGGCATTCTTCTCTTCATTGGGTTTTTGGATCTCTTTTGTTATTTGGGCTAGTCTATTTTTTTAAAGTGTTATTTTCTTCAGCATTTTTTTTTGGTCCCCTTTACCAAGCAGTTGACTTGTTTTTCATGATTTTCTTGCATCACCCTCATTTTTCTTCCCAATTTTTGCTCTACTTCTTTTACTTGATTTTCAAACTCCTTTTTGAGCTCTTCCATGGCCTGAGACCAATTCATATTTTTCTTGGAGTCTTTGGATGCAGGAGCTTTGACTTTGCTATCTTCTGTTTGCATGTTTTGGTCTTTCTTGTTCCCAAAGTAAGATTTTATAATCTGATTCTTTTTTCGATTTTTGCTCATTTCCGCAACCATTTACTTGACTTTCAAGCTCTTTGTCAAGGTAGATCTCTGCTTCCAATGGGGGTGGGGGGGTGTATTATCAGCCACTTGATTTCCCCACAGTCTGTGGACCTAGAGCTCCAGAAACAGTTGCTGTCTCTGCCCCCACTGCTTCTGTGGCTGCTGGGGGTTCCTCTGCCCCTTTCTCCCTCTGCCGCCCTGGGGCTCAGGCCGGACCCCTCCACTCTCCTGCACTGGTCCCACAGACTTTTTCCACTGACCTTCCAATTTGTCCTCAGCGTTTTGGGATCCTGAAATCTAGAAACTGCTATAGGGGCAAGAGATTCAGTCTCCCCAAGGTCCTGTCTGTGCTGGCATGGCCCACACTGGACTGTGCCCTGTTCCCTGTGTAGTGTGATAGACACTTCCTGGCGACCTTCCAGGCTGTCTTGGGCTGGAGCTTTGCTTTACTCCATCATTCTGTGAGTTCTGCAGCTCCAGAATTTGTTTAGAGCCGCTTTTTACAGGTATTTGGCCTTGCTTGGGGGAAGCACTCTAGAAAGTATGTGCTGTTACTCCACCATCTTGGCTCTGCCCCCAAAGGATGTTTTTTCATGGATGAAGCATATTTTGCCATAATATCTGGCTAAAGATGTCCCTAAGCCCATTATTACCATAAAAATAACATGCATAAAGCAGAGCCCTCCAAGAAAGGCAACCTTGGGTTGAATTGAATAGGCCATATACGGCCCTTAAGGTCTTAAGACCCCAGGTTTCTAGTCCCAGGAGTTCTGTAACCAACTCAGACCAGGCACTTTACTCCTCTGTATCTCAGTTTTCTCATTAATAAGTATTTTAGACAAGATCATTATTTGTAAAATATCACATTCTAAAATATAATAGTATTATGTAGAACTTGTACACTCTGAATTGGGACTATTGATGCTAATATTTTTTCCTCTAAAATATTAAATATGAATGCGTGTTGACTGTGTGTGTGTGTGTGTGAGAGAGAGAGAGAGAGAGAGAGAGAGAGAGAGAGAGAATGAGAGAATAAGAATAGGTTTGATTTCCATTTTTCACCAAAATTTCTGTGACCACCCTATCCAGATCAGTGTGTTCTGTCAGGATGCTTAAAGCTCCAGTGTTCTGTGATCAAATTGATTTGGGAGATGCCATATTAGATTATCTCTAGGGTTTCTCCTAGATTTTAAAATCCTCTCTTTTTAACTGGAGATTTAGGTTTTACAAAACTCTAGATACACTACAGAATTAGCAATTGAAATAATCAAAAAACAATCAGCCATTGAAATGGTAACTTTATTTTCTGAAACCACTGTAATAAACTTATTTAGAAGCAGTTTGTTGCAGTTTATTGATTACAGAAGTACTATTATGTCAATGCACAAAGCTTTAGCTGGCTTTTAGACTGGGAAACATAATTGTTGTGGGCAGAACTCAAATAGACCCGTGATCTCATTTCAGGAGTTCCCTCCACTAAGTGCAGATTATAATCAACACATGCTTGTCCATCTTCTCTGACTCTTGTTCACAAGGCCTCCCAAAAGTTTATCATAAGTGGCCCAACTAGGAGACTGAAGACCTTACTTATTTTCTTCTAACATCTCAAGGATACCACTGGAGCACTTCACTTGTTCATGTTCATTTTTTGCTCTTACCACATGACCAGCCCATCTTCTCTCCCTATCACAAAATTCTTTAGATATTCTTCACTCTTGTTCTTCTTTGGACTAGGTTGTTGGTTATATGATACACCCTCCATGTATAATTCCATTGCCCTGTGCATCATATCAATTTCAATTCTTTGCATACATTAATGTTCCACATCTTGGTGCCATGTAGTAGTAACACTGCTAAAATATGAATATTAAAGAGGCCTTTGCTTTCACAGGAAGCTTGGAGTCTATAAAAGGGTTTTGCAATTTCCTGAAAACAATACAACATACCCTTCGAGTTTAATCTGGGTCCAATTCATTGTCCTTCTGCAATGTCTATGCAGTATAACATAATTTGAACAAGCTATAGATTATTCATCCAAATACATGTTGAAATCAGGGGAGTAGGAATTTTTATACACTTCTAGTGATTAGAGATATCTTCAGTGGATTCTGATGTTCTGGGACTTGATAAAATTCACATAATGATTTCAGTGTTTGAACAGGAAGATCCTTCATTGTAAAACTGTTTTCTACCTTATCCAGTGTTTTATCTGTAATCATACTAGGCCCAATATTTTCAACATCTTTCAATTGTTAACAGTAAATAAATGTTCCCTTATTAAATATCAATTGCAGAAGCCTACTTGTTCCCTGCTAATCCGATCATCAGGGGTACTTTTGTACATAGATTTGTGCATAGATCGTTCTTACAAAGATTTATTTATCAATGGAGTGAATGAGTATCTAGAGTGGTAGTTATTGCTTGCCCTTGGTCACCTTTAAAGGTTTGACTTTTGGTGATTTGGCCATTAGTGTCTTTCCTTCCCTCCATTACATGCCTTATATCCCTCAGTGCCTTTCCAAGTTGATAGCATTCAGCATGCATCTCCTTTTATGGACTTGGTCTCGCTGAGCAGCTGCTCTTGTCATTGCTGTCTTTAGTACTACTTTTGCCTTTTCTATTGCTCATTTCAGACTGTGATGTTAGCATCCAAGTGTATTAGTTCCATGATAGGAAAAAATAGTTTGCTAAAAATGTTTTTGCAAATCTTTTCCATTTTTCTTCAGTTTCTAGACTTTCCATTTCTGTCCTTAAATGCCTTTGGAATGACTGTTTAGTTAGTTATCTTGCCAGGCTTTGTCTAAACTGGTTTTACCTTTCACTGCTTTTCTCTGCTTAATGAGAGTATCATACTCATCCTTCGTCCTTCCTAATAAGATTTTACAAACGAATTTATATTTTTAACCTACTACCTTTGACAGCCTTCTGTCTGGATCTGGCAAGTAAGTCAGATGTTTTTCTGACTAGGGTAATTTCTTTGTTGTCCTTGGAACAGTTTAGTTTATATCAGCTAAACTTATGGATAAAATTAGTATAGTTGATAATTAATGTTATTTTTGTGTTCCATTTGCCATTTTTTATTTTCAAGTAATTGAGGGGCAAGTCATTTTGATTTTGCGCCTTTTTCTATTATTTGTTATTGCAGTGTTAACTCAGCTGACTCAGGAATTACTCCCACATCAATAATAAACTTTTTCCTATCTGTTAAAAATGTAATCTTTTTCATTCTTTATGGTGTTATTTGCTGCTTACCATATTAATTGCAGAAGTATTCATGATATAATTATGTGAGACTTCTGTGTAATATACAAGCATTTCTTCCTGAACCATGGTGTGCCATGTATTTCTCCCCCACCCTCACCTTTCCCTACCCCAACTTTGCATTTGAGTTCCCAAGTATTAGAGCATGTATTGATTTAATTTGGAGGGTCTTAGCAAGTTCCTCATAAAATTTCTCTGCCACCACATCCTCAGAAATTGATTTTGGTGCATAAGTTGAAATTTATATTAATGGTTATCTTTTTGCAGATACTTTTCATTAATATTCAATGTGCGATGAGCAAATATCCCATGAAATAATATTACTTGTTACTTCTGGACACAATGAAAAAAACTAACCTATTTTTGAATTTTTTTTTTCAGTTCTGGTGTGATCCTTTTGTTAATATGGAAAAAATTAGTGACTACATGTCATATGATCTTACTTTTCTGCCTAGAATTCTTTAGTTCCTCCTTCTTCCCTACAGTCAAGTTCAAACTGCTTTGTTTTGGGTTCATGGCCCTTTAAAGATCTGATATCACCTTCTGCCCTTACTTCATCTTCTTACCTTTCCTACATGCAGTCTGTTTTCCATTCATACTGAATGACAGTATGGGTAGAACACTGGATTTGTACTCAGAAAAACCTGGCTTCAGATCCCATCACAGTTATTAGTTATGTGATTTGCACCAAGTCGCCTCTGTGTTCCTCAAGTTCCTCACCTCTAAAATGAGGATAATAGTACCCATATTACTTATGTCACCAGTTCATTGTGAGGATCAAATCCCCAACGTGTAGTAAAGTACTTGTTGTACATAGTAGGTGCTTTAATAAATACTCATTGATTGTTTGATTGATCAAATGATAGTGTATGTCAAGTACTTTGTAAACCTTAGATAGAACATTACATAAATTTAAAAGTTACTACTTTTTGTCCCCCTGAACATGTTCTGCTCCTCTGCCTTTCCTTGTCCTTTCCCTGTGCCTGAAATTTCATCCCATTTCTTTCTTTAAATTTATAATAACCCTTTAAAGCATAATTCAAGGGTTATCTCCTAATGAAGCATTCCGTGACTGTTAGACAGGATGCTGGAATACAGTGACTTCCCTCACTTTATATAGAAAACCCACTTGGTATAGTAGAAAGCACCCTAGACCTTGGCTCTGAGCATCTGGTTCTGAATCCCTTTTACTACTATCTTTTTGACCTTGGGCAAGTCACTTAACCTTCTCTGCCTTAGTTTCCATATTTTCACTTGTTTTTATGTCATAATTATCAGTTATGTCTTTTTATTAGAATTCCTTTATTATCTGCATGAAGTCAGGGACTATTATTTTTTGTCCAGACTTCATAGGTTCTTCATTACTTAGAACAGATCTCTGTTCACAGTTGGTCTTTAAATCTTTTTATTTAATTCATTTGAGGTATTATTGATCATTTAACTGGTATTTATTTGCATATTTACATTCCAAATTGACATTTCCTTTTTATATAGGAGAAGATTAGTAGTAATTTTTTACATTCTTTAAACAGATTCAGCAGAAACCAATTTTTTTCCTCTTAACTGCTTAATGTAATTTAGTAAATAGTCTTAACAGTGGTGTTAGTAGGACTTCATTTGTGGGGTATAATAAAAGTAATAGTTTTGTGGCTTCCGTGGAGCTCTTTATGGTTTATAAGGTGATTTATAACCATTCTTTCATTTAAACTCAACAAATATTTATTAAGGTTTACTATGTGCAAAATGTGCTAGGTGCTGAAAATATAAGAAATGATCTTGTCCTTGCCATGAAGTTTACGTTCTGCTTGGTGAAATAGGGTGTGACTACAGCCTGAACACAGAATAGGTATATACAGCAATCCTTTGAGACAAAGTAGTGTAAGCATTAGTCTCATTTAACATGGGGATACTGAGTCTCAGAGAAGTTTTGGCTCTCTTAAGATCACCCAGCTAAGAAGTGGTAAAGCCAGGATTCAAATTCCAGGTCTTGTAAATCCAGTGTTTTTTCAACCATATTTGCTTGATAAATCAGCATTTCATTTGAAAGATTGGAGAACTCTAAAAGAAAGTAATAATTGTTTTCCTTTATAACAGTTTAAAAATGTCAAAGAAAGATCAAAGTGGATTAGGTAAACCATGTATAGGGATAAAATTGTTTACAGGTATAAATTAGTCCATGCATGTATGTTTATATGTGGGCTTACTGTAGTAACTGTGGATGAGATGAAGCTAATGTGGTTGTTTGTATTCAAACACTTTTTTTAGATCTTGGATTATTATTCCAAGATATATTTTAGTGTTTCAGTCCCATGAAACTGCATGCATAGTTCTTTTATCAAGCATCTTCATCCAGTAAACAAATAGTTTTTCTTAAGAAGATCAAATCATTTTCTTGGAAGAAGCTTTTCTCTTTCATAGGCAGCTTAACTCATTAATAATGGCCTTAAATTTAAAATTTGTTTTCTTTTTAGTCAGGACTTGAAGTGAGTATCGACAAATCTGTGGCTGAAGGGGATATTGAAAAGGCAGAAGAACTCAGTAATAGGTTAGCTACTCGAGAGGTAATTACATTTTTTTGAACTTTTGTTCATTGTTTAAGTATTTTATAAGAAAATATAGTTAACATTTGTCATTTATCCTTATAGTTTTTTGCGTTATTTTGAAATGTAGAATCATGTTGCTATAGTTGTTTTAGATCAATTTTGGCTAAATCTTATTTCAGAAATGATTCTTTCCTCATAATCCCATAAGCAAGTAGATCTTTCTTCCCTGCATAACCGAAAGGTTAGCCTTCCTTTCCCATTTGCTTCTTTAACCTCATTTAACTTTCATTGTAGGGGGAAAAGCAGCTTGCTCCCTTTCTAAAGATATGATAGGCAAGGTCACAAATAGGGGTTGCTTACTTATCAAAAGTAAAGACCACATGTGATCTGGCAGGCTTCTGTATAAATCCTTTTCATTTTGTTAGCATTTTAAAAATATACTTTCCGAGTAGCTAAATCCTTGTGTTTTATTTGTAATACGCTAAATGACTGACTTACCCATTTGCTACCATCTTAGACTGTTTACATGGTATCCAGTGAATTGGTAGAATTGATTTAGTAAAAAAAATAAAGCCAAGCCATTGTTTGGCTTCCTACAAAATAGCATAGCGGTTCACTTTATGGAAAATATTATATTCCACCTAACTGTTCATTATCTAAATGGAAATCTGGTGAACAAAACTTTATTTAGTAAATATTACACTATATTATGTTTTAAAACCAGCATTGACTATTAGAGCCTTATTTTACTTTTGGTTCCGGAGCAACTGCCCTGATTGGTGTTGGGCTCAGCAGAAATAAGGTAATTTTGAATTCTCTTTTCCTTTGTCCTTCAGTGAATCACTGTACTTTAAAGAAAGCTATGAAGCTTAATTTAGGGGTGTGGACAGAGACATATAAAGAGTATTATAGTCATTTTAAGCAACTTCTCCTTTTGGGGGAAGGGACAGTATTTTTGATATCTCTTCAAATTGATTAACAACATTTAAAAAAATATTTTCCTCCCTGCTTAACATATGTTTAGCTGGTTGCTGTGTTTTATCTTTATCTTTTATCTTTTGAGGTGGCTATATCTTGGCTTCACTGGGTGCTGCAATTATTTAACATTTTTTTTATTTTCAAAAACAAAATAATTCATTGGTTTATTTTTTTGCCTTTTTTTTCTTTCATTGGTTTATTCTTTGGGAAAATTATTTAAAATAGCATTTTGTACATTACTGATTAGGTTTTCAGTAAATTTTAGTTAAAAGGAGCGATAGCGTCATAGTAGATAGAGGGTTATCCATGCAGTCAAGAGGACCCAGGTTAAAATTCTGCTCTGATGGATACTTAGCTATGTGACAGTTAACAAATCACTTAACCTCTTAGTGTCTGAGCAATTGTATACATTACTTATTTACCTTAGTAGAGATGTTTATGCCAGTGAAACCATAGGTCTAGATTTAAAAAGTTAGCTATTGATTTTGTAGTTTGTTTAGCAATTTTGGAAACACTACCAGGAAGCCTTATTTTAAGAATTGGTTATATTCTACAAGTTAATTTATACGTCAACTGTTGGGAATTGAGAATGTGTTTTTTAATAAGAAAAAAAACAGTAAACTTGCAAGTAAGATATTCTGGCTAAATCTCAGAAGCTTGTGTATGATTCATGGACTCCACTGCAAGGGAGGGAAGTAGGGAGGCTTCTGCAGCTTGGTACATTAGAACCAGTTGCAAGGACTCTGCTTCTATATCAGCAGGGAAGAGCATGGTTAGAAGTGTTCAGCAGCAGGAGAGAGTTTCAGCATCCTTTGTTACATCATTTGTAAGCTGAATACCCACTGATTGGGGCCTGCTTATACTTCAAATAACTTATCCCATTTGGATCAAGATTGCAAGGGGTCAACAAGAAGGCAAGTTTGGTTTGTAAAGTATATGAATAGGGAGTGATGTGGAATCCATCTGAAAAAGTAGATTGGAGTCCCTTTGTGAAGGACTTTAAATGCCTCACAGAAAAGGTTGTGTTTTTGTCCATTGGTAGTAGAGAACCAGTGGAGCTTTTGGAGCAAAGGAATGACTTGGATTGACTTGGGCTTTAGAAACATTGAATTGTAGCATTCTGAAGGATGAATCAGAAACCAGTTCGGCAAATGCAGTAGTCAAGGCAAAAGCATATGAGAACTAGAACTAGATTGGTGGCCATAGGAGTTGAGAGAATGGTGGAATCATCAACAGAAATAGGTAAGTTAGGAAGATAGGTGGTTTTGTGGGAAAAGGGAATGATTTCTGTTTTCAGAATGTTGAGTTTGAGGTTGCATTGGGATGTCCAGTTAGAGATAACTGGTTGTATATGTAGATTTGAAAAGACTTTTGAGAACTGAATGTGTAAATTTGAGAGTAATCTGCATAATGATGGTATTTGGGGCCTGAGGAAATCCCTTAGAGGGAAAAAAAGAGTACAGGACAGAGGCTTGGAGTGTACATTCAAATGTGAGGACAGGAACATAGATGATGATCTGGTGAGAACAATGAGTCAGACAAGGTGAGAACTTGGACAGAACAGTCATGAAAAGCTAGGAAGGAGAGGGTGGCCAGTAGGAGCATGATGGTCAATAGTGTCATTTGCTGCAGAGAGGTCAGGAAGAATGCAGACTGAAAAAAAAAGTTTATTGGATTTGGCATAAAGAGATTATTTAAGATCTTGAAGAAATCACTTGCAATTAAGTGGTGGAGTTGGAAGCCAGATGGCGTGGGGTTCTGAAGTGAGTGGAGGTTAGAAAGTAGAGTCATCAACTGTGGGCAGCACTTAGTGGGAATTCAGCTGTGAAAGGGATCAGATGAACACCTCAAGGGGATGGTGAGGTTAGTAAGAGCTTTTTAAAGGAAATGAGAAATGCTAACATGTTTGCAGGAGCAGCAAGGAATAAGCCATTTGACAAGAAAAGGTTGAAAATTGGGAGAGGAAAGAAGGAATGGTGGAAAAGATGAGCTCCTAGAGGAAACAGGAGGTCACATGTAAAGTTGCTGCTGTTGACAAGGAGGAGTGCCACCTCATCCTCTCAGGTAGAGAGCAGAGGAGAAAATTGAAAGATGATAAGGCCAGGTTTTTTCAACATGTTTAGTTTTACTGAACTTTCCCCCCTCTTTTTTATTTATTATATGGAATGACATTGTGGGGGAGGGGGAGCATGATACCTTGGGAAATACAGGTTATGTAAAAACAAAAGATGGTAATTTTTTTTTTAATGAAGGTTGTGGCTGAGGTGTGGATTTGAGTAGGGGAGGGAACTTGAGACAGATGGCCTAAATTTTTCAGTGAAAGTTGAAGCAAGGTTCTCTGCTGAAGGGGAAAAAAGGTGAGATAGGGAAGGAGTTCATGGGGAAGATGACTTTTAAGAAAAGTTTTTTGAACTGCTTTGGGGAGTGTTGAGGTCTGTCAGAGAAGTGCAAAAGATTGCAGTAATGAAGATCCAGTTGGAACTAGATAACATGAATTTATAGTAGGGCACATTTAGTCGTTGTGTGACTTTCTGCAGAGGTAGTATGCAGCTTAGGACAGAGAAGGTGGATGAAATGCTTTGAGGGATCCAAGGGTAGAGGATAGTGACTTAACTAAAGGAGATTTTGAAGAGAGACAAGCCAGAGCAGGAAGGGATGAAATGATGAGAGATTGCAGTGAGGATGGAAGTTTAGGTTTTGGAAGGGATGATAGTCAAAGAAGAAACAGGTGGTTATGGTAGATAAAAGACTTAGAAAAAAAAATGAAACCTGTGTTGTGGGTGGTAATGAAAGCAGTTATAAAAGCAAAGTATATGACCATACCTTTGTGTCAAATGATGTAGAATAAAAGTTCAGGTTGTTGGAGTTGAATAGTTCGGTTAAGTAAATGCATTTTAGGGACCATAAAATGTAAACTGAAGTCCCCAAGTATAAGGACAGGCATTGGGATGGAGGAAGAATATGTTAGGCTTTGAGGGAACTACAGATATAAATAATACGTGGGGTCCCTGTCTTTAATAGTGGCTAGCTGGCACAGCAAATAGAGTACTGACGTTGGAGTCAGGAATACTTGTGTTGAAATATAGCCTCAGACACTTAGTAGTTGTGTGGCCCTGGGCAAGTCACTTAACCTCTTTCTGAGTTTCCTTAACTGTAAAATAAAGATAATAGCAACTACCCTGAAGAGCTGTTCTGAGGATCAAATGAGATAATATTTGTAAAATGTTTAGCGTAGTACTTGCCACAAAATAGTTACTGTATATATAAATACTTATTCCCTTCCTCTTTTCCTTCCTTTCCCTTCCCAGTTCAATAATACAGAAATCAATGTTAGATTTATCTTAGGTTCTTTATTTTAGTTTAGGCAAATGTATATGATGGAAAGTTAGTAATGCTAAGATATTTTAAAGATTGTGAATGAAACAGTTTTTGGTGTTAAATCCTGATTGGTTATATATTTTGAGAGCATCCCAAAAGTCTTAGTGCAGCTTAAGCATTAATAGATTAAAACTGCACTAAGACTTTTGTGTATATCACAGAATTTTAGATTTGTGAGGGAACTGAGAAATACTCTACCCCAGCCTATATTTGAACAAGAGTTCCCTCTTCCACATCCTTGCCAATTTTAGTCATAGCTTCCTCTTGCAACATTAATGAAGGATAGCCCAATAGCTCCCAAGTCATTCCACTCCAATTTAGGGCAATTTTAATCATTTGTGAGCTTCTTTATACATCTGGTCTAAAGATCTGCCTCTCTGTAGCTTGCACCTAACCCTCCACTTAGCAGATTCTCTTGTTTTGGCTGCTACTCTTTCCTTTTCTTTCCCATTAGGATCATGGCATCATAGATTTATAGGTGGAAAGGACCTTAGGGGACATTTAGTCTAACCCACTCTTTTTTTAAAATGAGAAAACAAGGTCCAGAAAGATTTGGATTTAAACCCATGTCGTCTGATTTCAAATCCAGTGCTCTTTTTTCTATTGTTCTTTAGAACCTTGAAAATAATATTTTATATTTGTGCCTAGACTCTGGCAGGGCAGTTAGATGACACTGAGCCTGGAGTCAGGAAGATCTGAGTTCAAATCCAGCCTCAGACACTTACTGGCTATGTGACCCTTCTTATTCTCACTCTTTTTCTCATCTTTCTTTTCCCTTTTTCATTCCCTGCTAGATGCAATCATGCCCAGATCTCTGTACTCCTTAACCTCTCCTGTTTCATTCCTTTAAACAGGCATCTTACAACTTCTCCTTTTTGCACCTAGCCTCCTAGAGCCAGTCACTCTTAATGCATATTCTTCCTCATCATGCAGTCACTCAACAACCTCTTACAATTTGTCTGCTTATCATACAATCTCCAAATTTATCAGTGATTTCTTAGTTGTTGAACCTTAGTGGCCTTATCTCAGACTTCATTCTTGACTAGGTCCTGGTTTTCCTCTTACTTATTTGACAATTCTTCTTTGGTCTTCTTTCTAATTCATCTAGTCCTGCTTCTTTGTTCTTTCTTCCCCCTCACTAATCACCCTATCCCCCTCCCAAAAAAAAAAAAACAAACAAACATGGATGTCCCTCAAGGCAATTAGTTCATTTTTTATTTCTCTATACTAGGAGCTTTTTGTGTTACGGACCCCTTTGACAACTGTGTGAAGCCTGTTGACCCTTTCACAGAATATTTTTAAGTGCATGAAAGAAGATATGTAAGATTGCAAAAGAAATCTATTATATTGGAATAGTTATCAGAATATTTTTGGAAAAAAAAGTTCCACAGACCCCAAGAATCCTTGTCTGTACTCTCCCTCAAGTTCCACTAGCTATTATCTCTGTACAAATAATTCCCAAGTCCTGTATATCCAGCTTTTATTTGATTTCCAAATCCCACCTTGCCAGTTTACCCTGCTGGACATTTCTACCTCGATGTTCCAGCAACATTTCAAACTCAGCATGTCTAAATCAGGATTCATCATCTTGACGCATAAACCCATCCCTCATCCAAACCCCTAACCACATTCATTGTAGTATAATCATATGATTGTGGAATCTAGAGCTGAAAATCACCTTAGAGTGATCTAATCATCTCAAATCATCTTATCTTGTCCTCTCATTTTATAGAATTGGAAACTGAGGCCCACTTGTCCAAGGTCACACAAGTAATAAGAGCAGAGTAAGAGTCAAACCCTTTCCTTTGATTCCAGATCCACATGACACAACCTACACAGCATAGAATGGTTTTCATTGAGTGGAGAATATGTGGTTCATGCCTCATCATCTAAACTAGGGGTCAGACTCTTAGCTTGCTGTTTAGTGACAACCCTTCAATGGTCTACAAAGCTTGAATTAGGCCCAAAGATTAATTTAAACAAAATAAAATACAAAGCAACATAGATAATGTGAATTTATAGTTTTCTAAGGCAATATGCTGCCAGCAGCAATCTGTATTTGTTTCATGACACCATTAGACTACTATAATAGCTTTCTAATTGGTCTCCTGCATTTATAAACTCTTCTCTGTCAAATTCTCCTTGTAAATGCCAAAGTAATCTTAAGGCACGGAGTTTGATCTTGTCACATCTGATCAAAACCTTTCAAAGGTTCCCCATTGCCTATAAAATAGAATGTGAATTCCTAGATTGGCATTTAACATCGTCATCTCAGCTGTAACCTCTACCTGTCTGTACTTTTTTCACATTATTTCTCTTTGTACATGCTAAAGGACATTCAAACAAGACTCCTTGATTTTTCATTTCTTGCCTCCTGGGCATTTGTATACTCACATCTCATCCCTACACCTCACAATATACTTGTTTTCCTTTAAGATTTAGCTCATGTGTGACCCCCCAATGGGAAAACATCCATCGTCCTCTGGTAATCCTCTCTCCTCCTTTAATTATTTTATATTATTTTATTTTATTCTTACTAATTTTTATTTTATTCTTACTAATTTTTAATGTGTACATGTTGTACTTTCTCTTCCTCCATCTTCCCCTTTGGAACATAACCCTATTGAGGGCACGGTGTATTTAATAATTTTTTTTTTTTATTCTTGCAAGCTTAAAAAGACTTTTAGTAGATGTTTTTCAAATTGAACTGAGCATCTACCATTAACAAATTTAAAAGCTTTCAAAAAATATTTCTGTATGTATCTGAAGTTTTTGGTTCTCTTGAAGTTAAAAGTACTTACTTATACTGCTTTTAAAATGGGATTGTATGCTGTTGACTAGATATTTTCACTCTTCACAAATGTGTTTAGTTTAAAAGACATTACTTACTTGGCATGGTTTATGACTTGCTTTTGCAACACTTGATACTTTTCATCCTCTGAACTTCGTATATAAGGATTGTAAAGATTTTTTTCAAAATTATTTTTCCCCTTCACACAAACATAACACTTTGTTCCCAAAAGTAAATTTAATTTATTCGGTTTGTGATTAAAGAATTCTAATTTTTTAAAAAACATTTTTTGAGTTCACATAATTTGGCCTCTGTAAGTTTTCCATGAATAAGTGGAAAAACATCTGGAAAATCTTTGTTCTTGGTCTGAAACAGACATGGAAAAGATGCTGATGCCATGTTAATTAAGCACTCATGAGGAATAACTAAAGTAATCAAGGTTGAATTATTCTTGTATACATAGTTAGAGATTTAATTTCTATTATTTTCCTTAATGAATATTAAGGTTGGGATTTTGTAAAGTTAATAATTGTGCATTTAGGGCATAACTCTTTTAAAGGGTATTGCATATGCACGTGGTGGGTGTCCTTTTAGAAATCAGGTGTATTGGTTTTTAATCAGTACCATTTTCTTTTTCAAGAGCAGTGACTGGGGCCTACTGATAAAGCCTGGGCCGTGAGGCACAGATCCCAGAGTTCTTCAAGCCTTTTCCTGTCATAATAAGTGAAACTAATTTTTGATGTATAACATTTATAAGCCTGTGAAAGCAATAGGACCGCATCGGTGTTGAAAAAAAATGAAGCCAAAAATAAATCCATGGCAAAGAATAGCCCTTGAAAATATATCCTGAAAAAGATAGTTTGTTAAAATAATGCTCTCAGTGTGCTATTATTGTGACATCACAAGAGAGATTTTTTTCCCCCACAAATTAGAGTCCTTTAAAAGTCATAATATCATCAGGTTCGGGGAAATGGCTCAAGTCCACACACTCGAAGCCATGGTTGTGTTGTGAAAAAGTGATTTTTTTCCCCCCCGTGTAGGATATTTTGGGGCTATCACTTATACTCAAAATATTTTTTGTTTTGGAAAAGGGAGAATTGTGGATAGAGAGGATACTCAGGTGAAATGTATGGCCATGTTCTTTTGTGTGTCATATGTATTGATTTGTGTGTCATATGTATTGATATGTGTGTCATTTCTGATTTTTAAGGATCCTGAGGAGTTTTTTTGTTTTAACTGTTACATACCTAATTGTTTTGATAATCTACTACCTTGAAATCTCATATTGTTGTGGCACGTTATGTTATGGGTAGTAAGCAGTGTTCTAGTAAAACCTGACTGAAATTTTTCTCCTTGATGTTTTCTTTGACACAAAATTGTCATTAAATTGTTTACTTTAATTTCATAACAGCCAATGAGAAATCAGTACTTTAAAATTTCAAATGCTAAAGTCTAGATTTAATTAAAAAGAAGAAACCAGTTAGGTTGAATAGTAGATTTTGGAAGCAGAATTTTTCTCTTGGCTTGTGCATGTCTGCTTGTTGTAGATCAAAACCAGCTTTCTATTTGGCAACAGAACAGTGAGTTTCTATCATCAAATGAGTCACACCTCCACCAAGTTAATGCACTGCTAAGATTGATTTCAGTTTTACTAATACAGTATTAGAAATAGAATGACCAAAGAAAGAGAGAATGTAATAATTTATCACATAAACACACCCCATCTCTGGCTTGCTGCCTGTGAACTTCCTTAAAGTTTATTTAGATTATACCCCATACATTACTTAATGCCATTCTGGGTTACTGAAACAGAATAGTATTTATTCAGAACACTAGCTGCACTTAATTCACTGTTTAAAAAAAGATGTAAACGTGCATTATATACAGCACTATAAATAGGTAATATTCCTGTGCATCCTAGAAAGAGTAGCTGTCTTGTCCCTTTTACATTTTACAAAGTATTAATATTCATACTTGAAGTACTTTCTCTTGTAATCCACTGCCATCTGTGCCAGAGCTGAAAGCCTTCGATTATGAAAAAAGATATGATAAAGTATTTCATATTTTAAAGCTCTTTTTGCTTGAACTTATATAAATGAATACCTAAGGCAATGATTTCTCCCCTGTATATTTAATGATAAAATTTGCAACTTTTGTCCTGTAGAGCAAAATATTTATTTAGGAATAACCAAGGTATCTCAAGAATAAATGATATTAAAAGAACCAAGTTATTGTCATTGATTTTAAAACTGTATCTGGGGAAAAATAGAAATGTTGGAGTCTATAATTTTTACTTTGTCAGAATATATTTTCTTCAGTAGCAAACTTTATGGTAAAGATATTGATACTGACCTTTTAAATAGTATGAGAAAAATGTTTTTGGACTTATGCTTAGCATGATTAGGTTAAATTTTTTTAATGCTCAAGTGAATTAAATACTCAGAAAATTTGGACAAATTTTTTTTCATGCTAGGCTGTGTGAATGCATGTTATTATTAGAACAACTTCACATTGACTGTAAAAGTGGCCTGATTTGAGGTATAAAGTAAAGCTACAGAATTTTATCTTAGCATGTAAGGTACTCCCCTCTGAGGAAGGTTAGTTCTGTTAAGGTTAGCTGTATATAGATGGACTACTGTTCACAAGCAACCCTGAGAATATTTTTGTAAATGCAGATCATTTTTTCTTTTCTTAGTTTTATGTTGCTATTTCATTGTCTAAATACGAAGGCAAAAAACTCCCAAAACACTAAAACAATTTTGACATTAGGCTTACCTGTCAAAGTGCTTTAGTAGTATTGCCCAATGCAGTTACTTTTTTAAACATATTATTAATTCTTCTGAACAGAAATAATGCTGTTAAAATGATTAGCTGTAAAGTTGCTTTTGGCATTTTAGTAAGTGATATTTCTAAAGCAATAATTTTTTAGGACGGTGATGTGTAAGAGAAGCTGAGAAAATAAGGGAAACTAAAGTCAGATATTTCAGTGAAGCAGGTGTATCATTTTGTTTGAAGCCTTCATCCTAAAAATCAAAGCAGCAAAATTATTTTCTCCATCTTTCTTTAATGCCTATTTCTTACATGTAAAAATGTAGTGATAGCTAATATTTCCAGAGTAAAATATTTTGTTTAAATGTGAAGCAGAAGAATACATCTCAATTAAGTTATTATTGAATTTTCATGATCTCTAAAATTATAATGGGTGGCAGATATCTTTCTGATTTCTTAACAGTTGTGATTGCTCACCATTAAAAATTGAAAAAATACTGTAAAATACATTAAATGTGAGTTAAGCATATACACATAACAGTATTTAAAATAGGAAATCTCTAATTACACTTTTGTGTGAGAAGAAATTATGTTGCAAATTCTGATGGTGCTAAATAATATCCTATGTACAATGTACTTTGAAATAAAAGGTTAAGTTTTTTTTAAAGATTTTTAAGTGACCAATACATACGCAAGGTTATCAGATAATCTTTAATCACTCTGCTGAGATACATTTCACTTTTCATTTTTATGAGTTGTAATTTGTCTTAACTGTGGATGCTATTTCTCTATGTTTATAATAGTTTCTATTAAGGAATAAAATTTAATAGCTACTTTTAGGTGTGTTAATGAGGAGCCGTGGATAAGGATGAACCTAGTAAACTGGGGGAATGAGGAGAGGAAGCTTTAAGGATAAGCTCTTCACTGGCTAGGAGCTTCATCATCCTTGTAGGATAGAGCTATAAAGTGTGTACGCGCGTGTGTGTGTGTGTAGTATCTTGTACTGAATCATTTTTCATTTGACTTTGATCATTGTCATTGCTTCCTAAAATAAGAGTTCTATTAGTTATTCTTTAGTCTAGCTGTTGGAAAGGAGGCTTATAAAAGGTTATTACATTTTTCACCTTTGGGTTTCTTCTGTCCTTGGGCACATGGAATGTCCATGAAGTGTCCTACAGAGACCTCTATTATTTGATTAGAAGATGATCTTTTAGCACAGCAAATAGAGACTTATATGAGTGTAAATTCAGGTAAGGGGTGTCCTTGGTTATATTCTTCTGAATCTAGCTTAAAGGATTTTTTAATCCTTACTTAAGAACTTTAATTATATAGCATAAAAGTTAGAATATTGTAATATTTTTTAAAATCTGCACTTTTAGCTAAGGATGAGTCTTTTTCTCAGGCTTTTAGGGTATACTTGAAAATATCTCCTTTTATCAAAAAATGTTTTCTTCTAATCTTTGGTATATGATTGGGTGATCACCTAGAATGGCATTCCTTATGCTCTCTTTTAATTATGTTTATCTGTGCTTTTAACAATCCTTTAAAAAAAAAGATTTCAGATGTTACAAGTCTAATTAAAGAGACAGACAAAGCACAGTTTATACTGTAGATTTTTTCTGCAGTTCAATTAATCAGCATGTTTTCTCTTTTAATTAAAACCATTTTAGTAAATTAAAGCCCACAGCAAAACACATATATAATTTGTTTGTAATTAGCTCTTAATTGGTGGTAGTTGAAGCTTAGCACCCTTGGTTTCTTTCTTCATGATTGCCATTTTATTAGCAGCCAGTCATTAATTAATCTTTTTCTAATTAGCTTATAAAACTGTTGATGGCACATTATTGTAAATGTGATTTTAAGTTCAAAGCTTGTTAATAAGCTTTCTTAGAAGAACAGAGATAAAGAAATTGCTGAAAACAGTACTACAGTTCTTTTTTAAAAAACTGTCTTTCTTATAAGGGGACTGTGTAAAGCATCTAACAGCTTATGGTTAATTTTTTTAATGCTTTTTTCTCCCTTATGAATAGAAGTTGCTTGAATATAAAGGTCCGTATCTAATAGTGACTTAAATAATAAAACGTCTTTTTTCCCTCTGCTGTAGTATACATATAATTTGAAGTCTTCATAACCATAATTAATATAGATGCTATACAAAGTATTACCCAGTGAATTCAATGTTGAGTACGTGATTGAAAGTGTACTGTTTCCATTTCAAAAACCACATGGAATTGGCATTTCATGACTCATTTAACTGAGCAATTCATAATATATTCTGATATATTTTTTTAAAAACACTCAAACCATTAGAATGCATTTTGAAATATAAATGGTTCATTTTGAGTGATGTTTATTGTAAAGTTGTTGCTGTAAAGCACATATACTTATACACATATGCTTGTTCCCATGATGAAATTCTGTAACAAGGGGGGTAATCATACCATTCAAACCATTGCTTAAAAGGATGGATTCCTTTATATTCATTTGATAACAGAAAAAATTGGAACATCTCTCAGGTGTCCATACATGGCAAGACTAGTGTGATTATGCACCTTCTATGTAACATCTCCTGAATTTAGCACAATGCATGTCTTATGAAATTATGAAGTAGTTGAAATACATTCTGAATTTATTATTTACATTTTATTCTGTCTTACAAGCTGCCTCTTAATTGCATAAAAGCTCTTAAGTCCATGATATTCCAAATTAAGCATATCAACATTTGTGCAAAGTTTTGAAAGTTGCAGAAATATAATTTTATAAGCCACTGAAAATGTTTTCCATTTTTGCTGCCTTGAACTTTATATTATAATTTTTCAACTTCAGCTATTTTCTGCCTGTTTTTAGAAAGCATTTTATGATGCTGTGCAGGAAACACTAGAAAGGGATAGCTGACAAAGAAAAAATTAAAAATTGGATAAAAAGTAAATGAATAATGTCATATTACTAAAAAGATGAGAGGCTAATTTGTGCCGACTTTTTGCTAATTTTGTTCAAGCCTCAAAATGAGGAGCTGTCACCCGTTCTGTGTAGCACTGATGACAGTGCCAATGATCCATGAAATAAGCTGCCGCTGGCTTTGTTCTGATAAGAATGAACAAATCTGCACAATGTTCGGCTCCCAGAATCTCATTTTCATACTTGCATGCAGGCTAAAAGAAATAAGCTGTTTGCAGGCTTGATTAATCAGACATTTGAGGGTTTTTTGTCTCTTTGATCTCTTTCGTCTCCTAGGTAACTTGCTTGACATTAATGTTGAGCTTGAGTAAAGACAATCAGGAATTGTAGACCAAACTGATATAAAAATTAAAGACCTTAACACTTTAAGTGCTCCAGTAATGGTTCCGCTTTACTTCAGAAAACATCTGTTTTCATTTAATTAAAGAACAAAAGAGAATGGCATAAATATTTTTCATAGAGACCTATTATTCCATGAAAAGTTAAAGTATGATAATTGGTATTTTTAAATAAGTGCCTCAAAAGTGTCCAAAAGCTATGAGGTGGGGGTGGTGGGGAGATTCATAAATCTGTTAGTTACAAGGTAGTAATTTTGAGATGAGTAAAATATTTTCTGAAATGGATAAGAAGTTTACAGCTATGCTAGATTAAGCTGTTCAAGTCAGATGCTTCCAGTGATTATCAGCAAACTTTATAATGGCAAGACTTTACTACAGAGAAAGTCATTTGATTTTAAAGTTTGTCTTTTAAAAAATCTATACTATGTTACAAGGATGAGCCATTATATCTGTTTTACTACCCAATATGATTTACACACTCTAAACCTGTAAAATTGAAAGGAATTAAAAAAATGTCGCAGTGCGTTTGCTTGAGGTTATGCAGACGCTTTTACAAATCTTCCAAGTGGCTGTAAAGATGAATGCCTCAAGGGTCTAGCCAGGGCCCTGCTTTTCCAACCAGCTAAAGCCCTTATCTTAAATCCAAGCAAAGTACCATTAATCTTTTTGAAAGACCTTTTATGGCTTTTAATATATCCCAAATTAGAACATTTTACACCCTTGGTTCCTGAAATATGGTGATAAAAAGCCTTTAGAGCTTAATTTTCCTTACTGCGTGCTCTGACCAATTTGCAGTTCTTTGTGATAATGTTTAGACACCTTAATTAAAATGCAGCAAAATATTGGATGTTCTATATGGAAAATGCTGATACTTTAGCTACACAAAACATTTTTGTGTATATTCTTATTCATATTTTCTCATGTATTTTTTTCTTTGCGTTGCTATTGAGTTGTCTAATGACCCAAAACAGTTTTTAATATGAAAGCAATTGACCAAGCTTTTGTGATTTTTAGGTTGGGGCATGATGGTACAAGTGTTAACCAGAAGTATAGAGGAGCTCTGAGTCTACACAAAATATTTGTTTGTAATATTGTCATATTGCATCTATTCTTATGTTCTAAAAGTTCATCTGGCTTCATATGATACTTTTCCTCTAAACTATCTATTCCATAAAGGATCTTAGACCTTCTTATTCTAAAACATTCTTTTCAGCGTGCAGAGAACTAAGTTAAGAATATTAAGTTTTAAGTATACAAAGGATACCCTGATTTTTCATTACCTTTACCTGCCAAATCATTAAATTTTGTGAAAACAGAGACAGCATGCTTTTTTTAAGTGTTTATTAGGTACAGAATATTGTGTTTAAACTGACTTACCCAGCTAGAAGTTAACGTTATAAAGGAACAGAACTGTTTGAATGCATTGTCTGTATGCCCAGTCGATTTCTTGTACTTACATTGTTCATAAAATGATGGAGCCCTTCCATGCCAATATTTGTTTAATGCATTATAATATATTATTTTAAGCAAGTTTTTGCTGTCTTAAAGAGCATGTACTCTAAATCTTTGGGTGAAATATCCTGGATTGGGTTTAATGCAGCTGGGAAACTTAGAGCTTTTAAATTGTTAGAATATAAGACCATGTTAAGATCAAGTCACATTTAAATCAAATAACTGCATGTCCTGACACAGTCATATGTTCTCTGGTTTGTTTATTCATGGTCCAGATAACATAGATTGAGAAATTTCCATCAATTAAAATGTTGGTATTGAGCTACATCTTAATTTACAACAATCTTAGAAAGGAACTTCATTATGTTGTTGATGGCAAATGGTATTAATGTTTCAAGTCATTTGACTTCTTTAAGCACGCAAATTTTAAGCTGAGTTTGGTTGCTTAATGGTAATTTTCTGAGTGCTTTTACATAGGGCAAAATGTTCACTTATCAATTATTCATTGCCCACAGGGATCTTGGCAAAATAGTACTGATGTTAGAGTTTGGTGGAATGAAATCCAAATTTTTAAAAAAATCTTCATGATTTTTTATGAATCTTGTACACGAAAGTGGTTATTGTGAACCTTGAAAACTCAGCTGGCAAGCTCCAATAAGTACACAGTAGCTAGTTAAGTAGGCATGAGTTCAGATTCTTGGTCCATAGTTATGAGAGCTTTTCATTAGGGAATGAGTATAACTTTTGAATGGTGGTAAATTAGCTTAACTGTAAACTCGACCACAGAATTCTTCTGAAGTTTTGTTTCTGTTAGCTAACTGATGTCCCAAATTCCTTTTAGTTATTTAAAATTGTAACTCTCTTCATGCTGACTTATGTGTTGCAGTCTGCCAAGAACAGGAAAAGAAAAAATAGAGCAAAGGGGTTTCTGGAGATAATCACTTAATAATTTTTCTTGTGAAAGTCCTCCAAGGCTTCTTGCGGACATTGTTGTGAAGTTTGACTTTATTTTGGCTGAAAGGTAGCATCTATGTCCTGTGGCACTGATTTGGCATTTTAAATAAACACTGAATTCTACCTGCTTCTTCAGCTCTCCCTTAAATCAGAATCATTATTTCTTTCTTCGGTGCCCTTGCCAGCTAGCGTTGACCAAATTTTGCTGTTCTTATGTTGGTTGTAGTATTGATTCCATTGATCTGCAGTTATTGGAACAATTTTATGCTGCAAATTCCTATCTTTTTATGACTACCATTAACGCTTGATACCCTTTTATGAATGTCAATTTAAAGATCACACCAAAGAGCAGTACATTAAAATGGTTTGGGTCTTTTGTATTCTAAAGAAGAAAACCACATGAGTAGGGAGTATAGGAGGGCAGGGAGGAGGGTAATGAAGAAAGAGGAGTAGTCATTCAAAGGGTAGAAGGTAGATTGCATCGCACCCTTCCTGCTGTGGTCAGTTCGGGGGTTCTTTGTGGACCAGCACTCCTACTCTACTCCTGAGTAGTTCCGCATGTTCCCCATCGCTCCCCTTCTGTAGCAGTCCCTCAGGTTGGTTATAGCCTAACTCCAGTCTAAGTACCTCTATCAGGGTGTAATCCACACCCTACTCACCTTCCTAGCTATGTCTTCCCACTTTGCTCACACCCTTTCTTCCAGATCACTAGCCCCGAGGAATGGGCTCTGTGCTCTGGGACCCTGAGCAGAGAGTGAATTCTCTGCCCCATTTTTCATTCAGCTAGGACAAATTGAGTCACATAGGATAAGCAGAAATTAAGATGGGTTGCTGAAGATGTTATGTTCTCTCTCCTCACCCCTAACCTCCCCACTCCCATTCCACCCCTGCTTCTGTTGAGTCTACCACCATCTCCTCGCCATCCAGATTCTTCATCTTGGCCTTAGCCACAACTCCTTACTCATTCTTACTCCATTCAGTTGCAAGAGCTTGTCATTTCTATCTCCAACATGTCTCTTATATATCCCCTTCTGTCTTAGATAGCCAGTACCCTAGCTTAGGCCATTATCACCTGTTTTTTGGACTGTGAAATAGTCCTTTAATTGGTGTTTATCTTAAGTCACTGCTGATTCTAGTTCATCTTCCCCATAGCTGCCAAAGTGATTTTCCTAAAATGTAAGTCTGATTATATAATCTCTCCCTCCCTCCCCAATAAGATCCAGGGGCTCCTACCCTTTGACTCTAGTATGAAATATTTCATTTTATCTCATGTCTTCTGTAATATATATAATTATTAATATAGTAATGCATATTATACTTTGTGTGTGTGTATATATATGGGATGCTAAAATCTTTTTCTTCTTGATAGGAGTGGCCTATACTCTCACTCAAGTGATATATATATACAATACTAACACACATACACACAAACGTATACATATATATTATACTATCACACCCATTTTCAACAGCTAGCATTATGCTCAACTTTGTGAGGTATACAGAGTAGAACACATGAAGTGCTTGCGCCTGAGAAGCTTATAGTTTGATTTGGGAGATATATGCATGAAGCAACAAGAAATCAATATAAAATAGTATATAATTAGGTGGAAGTGTATATAAACTTAGTTCAGAGGAAGAAGAGGGCTCCTAATAGACCAAAATGAGAAAACATTTAATGGAGAGGACTTAGATTAGTGACAAAAGGCAGATAACATGATTGGAAAAAAAAGAAGAGAAAACCATTGTTGTATACAGAATGTGGTATTAAAGATTAGCCTGATATAAAGCAAAGGTCTGTATTGAAAAGTATAAGTCTTTTCATTATACTCTATTTGATTATCATGGGAAGAAGAATGATTTAGGATCTAAATGTTGCTACATCTATGTAAAGGTTTTCAAAGCCACACACATCTCTAAAATGTAGAAATTGACTTCTTCTTTTGCTCTCAGATTTTGTATAATTGAATTCTAGTTAAGTTCAAAGTAGCTCTTGTATTAACTGTAATGTGAGGTTTTTTTTTCTTTACTTTCTTTTAGCTTGGGGTAAAAATTGCCAAAGCTGTTGCTTGCCGTAACTTTGTAAAAGCTAAAAAAGATGCTGAAACTTCACAAGAGGCTCGAAAAAAGAAGAAACTTGCATGGGGGTAAGTCATTTCAAGATTTTGGTTATAAAATTAGTGTTACAGCTGTACAAATCACACAGATATTGCTAGTGTGTTTTTAATGTACTTCTACAATCTTCACTTATTTTTTAAATATCATTAACTAATCTTTATCACTTTGTAAATATAGAGGCTTTTCCTTATCATGAATGATATTATTTTATAACTGGTGAAGTATTTGAAAGATTAAAACAAATCTGACATCATTTCATTACTTGTTAAAAATATTTTAATTATTTAATTGCTTTAATAATGAATACGTGATTTGTACTTTTTCTTTTAGGTTTGAAGCAAAGAAGAGATGGGAAACCAAAAGCAACATGGGATATATGTAATTAGGTGTTTGTCCTTGAAAAATTAAAACTCTTGGTATCTTACTACTCAGAAGGACCCAGCTAAATCTGTTACCAGTTAGGGAAAATAAACATCAGATTAGTAGGTCAATTCTCCCTACTTTTTCAACCTTTTAAAAAATTGCATATTATTGTGTTTAAAAAATTAGTTTTTCTCAGTAAATATGGGAATATAGTTAAGGAAAGTAACATGTACATACATCAGTGCTTAAAGTATTAACGAAATCATTGATATGGATATATTTGCTGCTGGTTCACATTTAAATCCCTCTTTGTGCCATAAAAAAACGGAATTTTTTTAATTGCCATGGCCAAAGTAATTTTGTCTTCTGGTGGCTTTCATCTAGTAATGGGCCTTACTTATTAACAGGCTTGGTTAATCTGGTGGTTAGAACAGATATACCCTGTGAGCAAGCTTTGCCCAAACTTACTGTAATATCCTTACAGGACTCCAGATCACTTGCGTTGATAAGACATCAGTTGGACTTTACTGGAGTAATGCATTTCTTTATAGCAAAAATTATTTGCTTTTCTATTATTTGATGAATATCAATGGAGATCCATGTAACTTAAATATTTATGATCATAAACTTCCTCATAGATTTTCTTTTTTAAATAATCATATTTATTTGTTGCTAAGTAGATCATAGGTATGCCTTAGGCATACAACTAAACCAGCCAAGAAACATTCAATTCTAATACAAGTGATATTTTGTCTAAATTTTTTTTCTAGAAAATTGGGTTTGGTTTGGTTTTTCCTATGGCTGCCTGGTAAAAGTCAATGAATAATTTTAAGTAGCTTTGGGGATGGAAAATATCATACAGTTTGCTTTGGTTTAAATTGTGCCTGAGAATAGACATAGACACATCTCATTGTCTCTTTTATCCCAGTGATTCTTTGAATTTTAATGTTCTCTTTAGGTAGCATATCAGTCATGAAGTTTGGATATCGATAAATAGATAATCATTTTGATATTTTTTGGAAAATGTTTTAAATTCTTTAAATACATGATTTGGATTATGCCATTTTTTTTCCTTACACACACATTCACATGCACACAGACACACACACACACGCACACATATTTAATTATTTTGGAAAGTGGATACCTTGGAAGATAATCTTACCTGTCATTGCAGAGTAGATGAAAATATGCTAGCATTGCAGAATTCTAAAATGAACTTCAAAAGATTTTGTAGAAAGCACGTAAGCCATCCCACAGATGGGTGTTTATTCTTTGCATCAAGTTCTCCAAAAGAAAAGATCATATCACTGTATTGGTCTCAATTCTCAGAGATGGAGAAGAGCTTATCATGTTGTCATCAGCAAATATTGTCTTTGGAGGCCAAATAATCCTAATTCCTTTGTATGACTTCCAGTTATCTAATCTAAACCATCTCGGGTTATACACAGTTCACACTGAAAAAATCAAACTCAGATTTTTTATGTGAATATAAATATGAATTGAAAACCAAACATATATGAAATATTCAAGGAGATGGTATGCAGATGTGCATTTGAGAAAGTTCAATAAATACAAATTTGAATTTTTAGAAGATATATTTTAACACATTTTACCTCAAAAAATTTTTGGAATCATGGACTAGTAGAGCTGAAGCTTTTGGTGGCTACAGATACTGAGGCTTAGAGACATGCCATGACTTGGCCAGAGCCATGGAATCAGTAGCAGAACCATGATTAGAAGCAAAGTCTTATTAACTGCCAGTTCTTTAAACTGCACTGTAGTTTCTATTCAGTGTTATTTGGTTTCACGTAACTTTTCTTGAACAGTTATACAGTGAAATATACCTATACTTTCCAGAGCATTACTGTTTGAGGTCATAGAAATCACTGTTGGCCATTTAAGGAATGATGATTCCTTAGAATAGAACGTTAAGAGATCTTTTACCCAGTTTTATAATTCATCGTAAGAATCTGAACTGAATATCTTGTTTTCAATTGTTTTTCTCTTTATACATGACATATCTTCGAAGGAGCAAGTATATGTCATTTATAGAACCCCTGTTATATTCAAAGTCATTCTAAATGTCTAATAGAAATGATAAGGCATATTGTAATACTAACCATTATATAGATCTGTTCTATAAGGAAATAACTAAAATTCTGTTCAGAAGAAATTTTCTATAGTACTAGGTATTATTTTTCTGATTTATCAGACACATTTTTTAAAAATATAATTTTGGGAGAAAAATGAAAAATTACTGTGCTTAGTATAACTGATATAATGGAAAGAGGAATATATTAGTCATCAGAGGACTAGCCAGAAGACTTGTTTTTAGTACAGGTTCCACCACAAACAAGTGTCACTTTGAGCAAATCATTTCCTTTTTCTAGGCTTTATTTTTTTCTCATTTGTAAAATGGGGATATTGGCATCTGCTCTCTCACTAGATTATAATAAAACACCGATGGAAAAGTACTTTGAAAACTATTAAACCTGTACAAATGAAAAGGCTAAGGGAATATATTTTCCTTCTACCTGTTCCTTCTTTCTGCTTCCCTAAGGCCTATTTCCTTCAGGCATTGCCCTAACTCCCAAGGGTAGTGCTCAAGGCTAAAACTCCTTCCTGACTCTCAAGTTCAGTTCTAGTGACTGATATGGCAAGATTTTGAGAAGTATTAGAAAGTCGAACTACTCAAAGATTTCCCAGCTGCCTAAAATTTCCCATGTTAGACTTCTTTTTTTTTTTATATATTTTATTTTTTTTTTAATGTTTTACAATCATTTCCTTAAAGTTAAGATTTTATCCCCCCCACCCTTCCCCCAATTCCCCCCCCTCCCTCCCCATGACAGCATACAATTCTGTTTAGGTTCTACATATACTTTCCTATCGAGCACATTTTCACTATATTCATGCTATGTAGTCGAACTAAAATAAATGGAAGAAATCATATAACAAATCAACACATAATACACTGAAACCCACCCACACACAAACATGATCTGCTACATTCTGCAAATGACTTCCACATTTCTTTCTCTGAGTGTGGAAGGCATCTTGCCTTAGAAGACCGACATTAGGATTTTTTTTTTTTCTCAGTAAGTTCTTGTGTTATTACAAAGTTCCAAGTCTACCAGAAAAAACTCTCGCATGCTGTGGTCGTTGCTGTGCACAAAGTTCTCCTGGTTCTGCTCCTTTCGCTCAGCATCAGGTCATGTAAGTCCTTCCAGGCCTCCCTGAAGTCTTCTTGTTCATCATTTCTTATGGCACAATAGTACTCCATTACATTCATATACCATAACTTATTCAGCCATTCCCCAATTGATGGGCATCCGCTTGACTTCCAGTTTTTGACTACCACAAAGAGTGTTGCTATAAATATTTTTGTACACGTGCATTTTTGTTTCCCGTTTTTATAATCTCTTGGGGATACAGTCCTAGTAGCGATATTTCTGGGTCAAAGGGTATGCACATTTTTGTAGCCCTTTGGGCATAGTTCCAAACCGTTCTCCAGAAGGGTTGGATGATCTCACAGCTCCACCAACAATGAATTAGTGTTCCACCATGTTAGACTTCTTGAAACCTGAGAGGGTTCTGTTTTTCAAGGTACATGTTTAAGAGCTCTAAGGGAATAGGATGTAGGAGTCATCTCAGATCTGGGGATGGGCTGGGAATCAGTTCAGAGCTCCTGGATGCTGCCTGAGTGCTACCACCATGGCATTCCAGTGTAGGAACAGTATGGGGGTCCATTTGAATGATAGTGTTTTAGGGAAAAGGGGTGGGAGAGGTGATGGCTAAGGTAGCATCAGTCATTGGAGAACCTAGAATCTCCCACACCTGTTCTCAGGACACTGTCCAAAGTACCTTGAGCTGCTTCTGCAGATGCATTATCCCACCTAACAAATCATTGATGTTATTTCTGTGGAGAACAAGCTTCCCTGCTAGGACAGACAAGCCCCTTTTCTGCTCAGGTTGCTTACTCACAGTGTGACCAAGAGGCCAGGCAGTGGCTGCTTCTCCCATGCTCTGAAGTTCACTTACTGTTCGTTCTCTGTGGCATGCTGCCTCTCCATTTTTGAGCATATGAATAAGAAATTTTACTTCATCATTTTTAAAAACAAAATGATTGATGGAATACTGTTCTCAGCAAGAAGAAGGGTACATTCTAGAGGAGTCATAACTCTACTACCTGAAACTTCTACATATACATTTATTGCCCCAAGAATGCTGGAGTTAAATTAGTAATGTAAATGTCAGTTATTGTTAACGGAGATTAATATGTTTTTTCAGGCTACAGGTATGGCATTAATGTAGCTGATTTATTGTTTTAAGTACTTCAGGCTAAAACAACTTACCAAAGAATAGTAATTTTAAGCTTTACAGCATTGAGTCTGAGAACCAAAGTTTGCAGTGCATTTTTGTTTGGCAGCCCTTGGGATGTTTCTGATTTTTCAGTAGAACATTCTATTTCTTTCACCAAGAGGAGAGCTTGAATATGGTAATCTAAGGCCAGTTATAATTAGTCCTGATGACAGACTTAAATACCACTGCCAAGGTTGTAAATCAGTAGCTAAACAGGTTTCTACAACTGATCATAAATCTCTAACTCCACATTTTAAATGCTTCTATTTTGAGGCAGACAGATATGAATGGGGAGGACAGGGATAGGAATAAAATGTTATTTAACTTTGGATTTTGGCTTAGAATGTCAAATATGAAGTCTTCAGATAAATACTTGTGTACTAAAAAATTTGATTTCTTCAATATCTTTTGCTTAAGTTATTCCCATGCTTTTGGTGTATCATTTAATACTGTATTTTATGTAGTGTGGTAAAACTTTATTTCATTTGTAAAATACTAAGAAAGTTTAGTGATATGAATTCAAAGTGAATACATAGTGCATTAGTACAAATTGCATATTTTTGTTTACAAAGTTTTATGTATCTGCTGTCTGTTTTTTTAGTACTCAAAAAAAAATCTGTGATGAGGCAGTACGATTGTTACTCTCTTGTTTCCATGTGATAGAAGAAGAAACAGGTTCAGAGAAATCATAGAAACCTCACTGTTTCCCATTGAGGAAGAGGGTTCAGAATTTCATAGCATGCCTAAAGAAAAGTGGTATAGAATTTCTGTGATACACATGTCACAGCCTCAAAAACTTTCTATGTCAAGCTGATGTTACAAATAATGTGCTATTTTTATTGTGGAATTTGTTTTCCTTTTTAAAGAAATGATAAATTAAAGGTTGCAAAGCAGGTGACACTGAGACAGGTCATACATAGGAAAAAAATTATGACACCTCCATTGTCAAAAGGTTCTGGAACCAACTGAAATGCTTCAAGTTTTCCATGCTGGCACAAGTCACCTTTATTTTTAGTATCTGGCAGAACAACAAATGCTTTGCATGTCAATTTAGTATTTTTTCAAGCCAACTGTTTATTCTCTGGCTTAAAATTTACACTCTACTAAAGTCTTAGCTATGACTTTCATGAAACAAATAGTAATATTTGGACAAAGTATGGACACGTAAATCTTTTCCAAAACCAAATGTCGATTGAAGCATTGCTGGGTATTTATGGCATCAGTGCATTCCTAATATGAAAATGGAGCTGAAAGTGCTTTGAAAAAAAATGCTTCATAAAAGTAGCTCGAAATTATTTTGTGTTTTAAATAATTGATGTTATGCTGCCCATGCCATTTAGTTACTTAGAAAGTATGATGAAGAGCATGTATTTCTGTGTGAAATTACGCTAAAATCCTGTTTCCAGGGTCTTGTTGCATCTGAATCTGTCACTTGAATTTTTTTCAGAAATACCAGCCATCCATGTATTCAAATCAAGTTTTTGTCTAAGTGGACAGAATCGTATAGGAAAATGTCTCAGGAGGTTTTCTCCCTACCTAAATGATGATCTCTTCTTAATTGCAAAATCCAATCTCTTAATTGCAAAATCCAATGATCTTTTTTTTTCTGTCTTTATAATTCCTAAATCTCTATATAGCATTTAATGATGCTGACCACCACCAAGTGCTCCTGGATACCCTCTGTTTTCTGAGTTTTCCTGACAGTGAATCTCTCCTAGTTCTTCTCCTACCTATTTGACCACTTCTTTGCCATTATTCTTTTTTTTTTTTTTTTTTTTTTTTTGTCATTTATGCTTTGCCTTCTGTGTGTAGGTTTACCTCAGGTCACTGTCCTAGGCCCCCTTCTTGCTTTTCTCTCTCTGATCTCATTAGCCCCCGTGGGTTCAATTATCTATGTGGACAACTCCCAGATCTATCTATCCAATCCCCTTCTCTCTCTTGAGCTCTGGTCCCATATCACTAGCTACCTATTAGACATTTCCAATCAAATGCCCCATAGGCATCTCAAGCATAACATGTCTAAAGCAGAACTCATTATCTTCCCTCTTTTTTCTCCCCCAAATCTTAATTCTCTACTTGTTTTCATGAATCCAAGTAGAACGATCTTTCTTGTGCACCCAGGTTCTCAGTGTCAGAATCATTCTCTTCTTTACGCCTCCATCTTTTTGTTTTCTGAATCATGTCTTATGTCCATAGTATCTTTCATGTCTGTTTCATTTTCTCTGCACATAGGTACCACCCTCATTCAGGCCTTCATCATCTCTTGATTGGACTATTACAGTAGCCTCTTAATTGGTCTCCCTACAATCTCTTTGAACTTTAGTCGGTTCTCCATGTAACTGCCGGATCTGACCTTCTTAAGGTACAGGTTCTGAACTTTTGACTTGCCTGCCCAAAATTGTTTCCTCTAAGATAAAATGCAAGCTCTGCTAACCCTTCAGAATCTGATTCCAGTCTCTGTTTCTGGGCTTACTGCACATTGCTCTTCACATATGCTATCTTCCAGCCAAACGCCTACTTGCCATTCTCCATATATGACATCATTTCCTCCCTACATGCCTTTTCATGTGCTCCCTCTCCTCTCTTCTACCACATGATATCTTTAGCTTCTATCAGTACTCAGTTCAAGTGCTACCTTCTACATGAGACTTCACCTGCCTCCCTCAGGGAGTGGTATCCTTTCCCCTAGGAATTACTTTATATTTATCCTTGTATGTATTTCATGCTTATTTTTCTTGTATACGTAGAGAATATAGACTCTTCAAGGGCAGATCCCTGGCATGCAAGATCTTCTTATAAATGCTTGTTGAATGAACTTTTACAGACAGCGTGTGGAAGAAATAATTTACTTGATTTAACTTGATATTATTTATATTAGCTAAAATCTCCAGTGCAAGAGACAAGGAAGTACAGCCTTTATGATGCCTCTTCCTTCATTCTTTGAAAGCGATAGAAAACGCCTCAGGAATTTTACCCTGAAGAGCACAGACTACTGTTGGCCAGCAGCAGCCATACATATCAGGCCAAAATTACCATAAAGGAATCTAAAAGGCATCTTTAACAATTTGGGTATGATTTCCAAATGTTTACTAGAATTTGCTCCAAAATTCTATGGTATAATGGGATTATATTGCCAAATTGTATTTTATGGTCTTCATTACAGTTACATGAATGCACAGACTTTACTATTTGTCCATCCTTTCAGTGTTACTACAGTTGAACATGTCAGATATGCTTGTAAAAAGTCAGGAAATCGATGGAGGATGATTAATTATTTGGGGACAGCTAGGTTGTGCAGTAGATAGAATGCAAGCCTGGAGTCAGAAAGACTTAGTTCAAATCTGGCCTCAGATACATATTTGCTTTGTGACCCTGGGCAAGTCATTAAACCTTGTTTGCCTCAGTTTCCTCATCTGTAAAATGAGCTGAAGAAGGAAATGACAAACCACTCAAGTACTTTTGCCAAGAAAACCCCAAATGGGGTCATGAAGAGTCATACACCACTGAAACAACTGAGCAACAACAATGAATTACATTTTTACTGATACTTATAAGATTTGAGGGGACTAGAGGACAAGTAGAACAGGGATAATGTTTCAGACTGAAATAGATTTTTTTATTTTATAACTTTTGTGCCCTAACTCAGTTTTCCAATCTGTAAAGTGAGGACTATATAAATGTTCTCTATTATTATCATTAATTGTTATATTACGGAACTACAGCATAGAAAAGGGAGAAAGATACTGGATTATAAACATACATTCTTTTGACTCTTTCTACACTGAGGACTGCAGCAAACAAGTGCTGCATGATTGAAAATTCATCCTTCACCTTCCAAAGCCATTGGCCTGCTCTTACTGAATTGCCACAGCGGGCCTTCTATATCACTATCATGGAGTGAGGTAATCTTTCCCCAACTCTTAATTCGCAAAGGTGTGTCTGTCCAGTTAATACTTGTTCATTGAACTAAAGGTTGAGAAACAGCTAAGGTACAAGCTGTAATTACTGATGGATGTTTAATATTCAACTCTAAATTCTGGCATGTTCTCAGATAGTTTTATTTCACTTAAACTCTAGGTCTAGGGTGCATGTCAGTTCTAAAGCTAATGACTTGAAGGGCATCATGGACCCAGTGACTATTTTCCAATTAGGATTGTACTGGGAGCTGTTTTAGGAAATTAAAATCAAAGTATTTTGCCTCTTTTAGGATGATGCTTTCATAAATAATATATTGTTTGATTCTCAGAATAACCTAGGAAACTAGGTAAGGTAGGGCAGTGTAATAGGTATATTTTAGAGAAGGAAAACTTACGGCACCGAGAGAATCATGAAATCTTGAGAGTTAAGAGCTGCTGTCTTTATAGCTAAGTCAAAGCGTGAGTGTGTGTGTGTGTGTGTGTGTGTGTGTGTGTCCCCTCAATGGCTCTTTGCCCAGATATGTCTAGAAGTAGCTGTGACTCCTAGACAGAATCCTCCTAGATGAGAATTCCTATGAGCGTTTGATTCCATGAATGGCCTATGGCCTGGGGGCTTTGAGAAACAATCTATTGATTTTAAAGATACACAGCTTCCACTGGAGCAGATAAGGAATAACTGAAGTCTTACCTGCTACCTGTGAAGCCATTTCTGGCTTCCTTTACTCACTATAATCTTTCCCTCTTGATCTCCTGCAGATTGGACCACACATTTGGTGCTTACTGTATAGTACTGCCATGTATTTGCATACATTTCTAGCATGGTACCCTGTGCACAGATACTTAATAAGTATTTATTAAAACTCTCTCTCTCTAAATAGAATTTTAACTACACAAGGGCAGGGACTGTGGCTTGGAATTCTTTGCAGTACCTCTGCAGCACTTGCTGTGGGGTTCGGCGTATAGTAGACACTCAGTATATACTTGATGATCTTTTGATACATGATAATAGCAATGAAAAAATTGTTATTGAACTATTGCTAATAAGAGACTATTTTAGGCAATTTACAGAGGTATGTTTTTTTATCCTAAAAAGCCTAAGAGAATCTTGTTCTAGTTGCACTGGTTCTACTTTATATCCTACTTATATAATGCTGGGCAAGTCACTTTAATCTGCTTGGGCCTCATTTTCCTCATCTCTTGGGTGAAAGGATTGGACCAGATGGCCTCCAAAGTCCCTTTCCACCCTAAACTTTGATCTTCTGATCCTCTTAATATCCTGTGCTCATATGACACTTTTGGAAAGTTCTGTGTCTCTACACCTATAGTCTTATTTTTATTCTTAATGTCCTGAGAGTGAAGTTTTGTTCCTTCCAGGTAAAAGTGAGATTTTTTTTCTTACATGATTACCCTTCTTACTCATTCTATGCACTTAGTTATATTCTATTACATGTACTCTTTATGTACATATTTTATCTTCCCCACCAGACTACTAGCAGTGATGTTTTTGTGTGTTTTTAGCACAGTGGACTCTGTATAAAAGCTGCCGCATTAATGATTTTTGTTGAAAATACATTAGGACTGAAAAACAGCATCTCACACATGTTATGCCCCATAATTATGTTGCACACCTAACTTCAGCCATTTTATAGATATGTAAACTGAGGAGTTGGAAGTCTTAAGTGATCTATCTTAACCTGCACAGCTAATAATATCAGATAACTTAGTGTAGAACCCAAGTGCTTTTCTATTTGTCCCATCATTCTGTCCCAGAACGTTGTCTACTTAAATGCCAAAGGTTAGATAGAAGTTGGAGAGAGCAGTCATTGCAACTGTTGCATAGCTTTTGTCATATAAATAAGGACAGAGTTATAGTGTAGACTAAAGATACTGAGTCTAATTCCATTAATACATGTGTATATTACACCAAACAGGCCAGTTGTATTTGTGAGTACAGTGCAGTAAATCATTATTTTCTAAAAAGAAAAGAGAGGTTCTGTGTCAAAGAACTCAATTGGAATCCTAGTCTGGCACTTATTTCCTTTCCAGTCTCGCTACAAAAAGAGAAAAATTCAAAGTGTGCTGACATAAAAGTTCTATTCCCCAAGGCAGAGGGCTTAATTGAAGTCCTCAGATGTTTTAGTGCACCGTGGAAGGCATTTTTATGAAATTCATACATTACTAGAAGTGGATCCAACAATCCTTGAGGTGAAAAACCTTGTAAATCATGCAGGAGTGATCTGACTAATGCAGGGACCCTGGTTTCCTTAGAGATTCTCCTTCTCCCTCTACACCTCCATGTGAATTAAAATGTACTGAGCTAGTCATGGCTAGCTATGAAAGGTAAGAGCATTTTCAAAAATAACTTAATCTTCAGAAACTAGAAGAAAATGGGTGTCTTTACAATTTTTTCATATGTCAATACTACCACGTTTTATCTGGGGATCTTTAAAAATTCAGATTACTTGTTTATATTCACACCCTCTCTGGTTTTTTTGTATTCATATTTTGTTGGTTTTGGAAAAGATCTGAATATGAAGTGATTTGCGTTTGGATCATTAAAAAGATCTAGGTAGGTTGTCTTTTGGCAAAGTAGAAGCTGTCTGATGCAGAGTCTGATACATTTGCTTATGTAAAAATACTTCTCTCCCCCAGCTGGAAATGATTTTTTTCTCATCTGGTCTAGTAACCTTTTATACTTATGCATATATTATAATTTATGTTATTAAATTCAACAAACATTTATTAAGTGCTTACTCTGTGCAAGACACTGTATTAAGTGCTGAAGATAAGGGTGAAATGAGATTCATTCCGTACTTGAAGAACTTTTGCTCTAAGAGGTTGCTCAGGTCATTGTGTGTGGATAACCAGCAGCATTCAGAATATGACAGTGATGATCACAGTAACTCACGTGTAATGCATCATGGTTTACAAAGGTCTTCATGTGTTATGTCATTTGATTTCCACAACTCTAGCATTATTGTTTTCTAAGGAAACAATGCTTAGTGACTCAGGTGACTTAAGTGCATAGGGATTTCCAACTAGACGGGATAGCAGTCATCTCATGTTATAGGTAAAGAAACCCAAAATACTAATGTGACTTGTCCAGTGTAATGGACCTATGCATTTCATTTGAGAACTTAGAAATTAGGAGTAGAATGTGTGCTTTACATTTAGAGTATCTCCTGGATAAGGTGATGGTGGCTGGTGTTGAGTGTGAATGAAACCTGACATGTTGAATCAGAAACCTGGAGAGAAACCCTTGTAGCCCTCCACTCCTTTCTGTTTCGAATGATAAACTGTGGAAATTGACATCATTGTGCTGCACCTACGATCTATGATCAATAATCATAGGACCCTGGAAATTGAGGGCCTCAATCAGCTGATGCTCTGTCTGTGTGTGAAAGCAAGGTGGAAGACAACTCCTCAGCCCCTTTTGGAGAACTGTATCTTCCCTTCCCTCCACCCCAGAGAGTTAGCTTTTCTTTCCCTCTGAGCTATACCTTCCTAAACATCTCAGACTTTGGTTCTGATTGGAGATGAGGGGGTGGGGCCAGAGTGTGCCTGAAAGGACTGAAAGCTCCCTCTTCTGGGCCAGCTTCTCATCTTGAGTCATGAAATCAGGGTTCCATTCTTCAGAAAGGCTGCTACACAGAGAGGAGCTAAATGTTAAAAATATGGCTGAAAGAATGCTAGACCAGGAGTTGGGAGACCTGGGTCAGAGTCCCTGCCTTGACACTAATCTAGGACTCTTGTTTTCTTTTCTGTAAGAATTTGGCTAGGGGATCTCTAAGTGTCCTTCTAGTTCTAAATGCTATAAGACTGATAGTTGGGCACTACTTGATATCTTCACCTTACTTAGTAAAAGCTGAATAAACCTTCCTGAATCACTTTGGACAATTTCCGTCTGCTTATAAAGTGAAAGAATTAGATTAAATGAACCCTAAGGTTCTTTCTGGTTCTACCATGACACTTCAAGCCCCCTTTCCATCACTTCCCCTAAAGCATGGCTCTGCTGTGTGGGTTACTACTCTACCCTTATTTCCTAGTAATCAAACTTCTTGAATTACAGGTGTGAAGAAATAGCTAACCTTGGCACCTAGTTTATCAGGAATAGTTAAACTAGGATTGTACCAGATGCATTGTTTTCTGGGTGTTGGGGATTTAACCTCCCCAGTAAGAATCCCTGGGGTTCCATGAGGGTGGTGTTCCCTCCCCCAGTTTCATTGAAGTACTCTTCATGATACTTGACTTTATACAACCGAAGGTTATCCTGTATTTTAATAGCACTTTGATTTTCAACAAAGGGCAGTGTGAATGTCTTTCAGAAAATAGGGGGGGGGAGCTGTCAGATTTCTTTACAGTCCAGATAAATCCCTTGCTACCTGGGACCTTAAAATGTTAAATGTACTTTCACTAAAACATCCTAATTTTATTATTAGGAAAGATGTAAGGAAAATACATTTCCCTAGCTATAGAACGCTTAACAGGCAAGGTCTTTTTTGAGGTTTGAAAAGAGGCTAGAGAAAAGGCTTTCTAAAGCAAGAGTGTCCAGTAGTGTTTTGCTTTTACTCAGTGAAGGTTCAAGGAGGAAAATGGTATCTGTGATGTGATTTTAAAAGACTCCAATAGCAGAAGGAAGAAGAGAGAAAAGTTCTGTGTTTCTCAAGTGATAATACATAGGTTTTCCTTGTGAATAAGTAAAGGGCTGGGAAGGGTTGTTAGCAGATACTAGGAAGACAGTGATTTAGGCCAAGAAGGAGCTGTCATTCCCACTTGAGCTGTCCAGGGAATCTATAGAAGATTATAACCACCATTTTGCATTTCCAAAGTGAAGCAGTAAAACATGTCTGATGGTTGCTAGGCAACCACTAGCCCATCGCTCCCGTTCCTATTAAACATCTGTCTTGTTTTAATTTAGGTTTTCTAAATGGGAAAAATGATGCAACAGTGTTACTAATGTGAACTTAGGACGAAAATGGACCCGAGATGCCCAGTCAGCAGTGACCATGTAAAAAGGTTATTGCTAACCTTTTGTTAAGGTGGTGATGTTTGACAGGAACACTTTTCCAAAAAGGGAGGATTGGAGAGAGAAGACATGGTAGTTGACTTCAGGTGTTTGAAGATTTATAGAAGAGAGATATTAGCACTAGAGTTCAGAAGTGGAGCAATGGCTAGAAGTTTCAGAAAAGCACATATTAGCTTTATATAAATAAAACCTTTTTTACAATTTAAACTATCCAAAACCAAAATGGGCTGTCTCTGGAGGCAATGAATTTCTCATTAGCAAAGGTCTCTAAATGGAAGCCAGAAGATCGTTTGTCGAAAATCTTAAGGGTACTCCTGCCCCCTTCATAATCCACATGAAGTCCACTTCATAATCTGAGGCCCCTTTTGCCTAAGGTTCTGTAACTGAAAAACCTTCCATGTCACTGTGCCTCATATTTGCTGATGCCAAATATAATCACACTGAAAACATAATGATGGCGCCCCGCAGGTCATCAACATGAAGGCCGAGAATCTTAAGCTTCAAAGGGAAAATGGTAATTAATGTGATCCTGTCTGAATGATCTTCCCAGCTCACTGGCATGCCAGGCTCCATAAGAGATCTTGTCCTTCACCCCCAAACAATACCCAATGCTTAGCAAATCTCTTTATCAGCAAAGGATGGTTGTCAGGGATTGCATATGAGGCTTTGGCAACAAAAATCTTTTGTAGATAACTAGAATCACATTATTCACAGTAGGAGAGCACAGGAACATGGAAATGATGCTTGGGAAACAAATTTATGTGAGGTATAGTTTCTGTGACAGATAAAAAACATCTGGTGGCAAGAGAAAAACTTTCTTCATTCAAAAGCTTGGCTCCATTAAAGTTTGTGGTGCATCCCTGAGGTCTTTTGGGAAAGGGAATGTTGAAACACCCAGAAAAAGGAAGAGAGCAAAGGAGGTTTGGAAGTCTGTAGGAGAGCTAAGTCAGCACTATTTAGGGAAGCAGTTTGGGGTGGTGGAAGGAACCTGGCAGTTGGGAGTCAGGAAAACCTCATCATCCTCCGCAAGTAAATTAATATTGTCAGGCTCAGTTCATTTTTAGAATGGGGATGATAGTGATGGTACTCACCTTACAGGGTCAGGTCAAATGAGGTAATTCACATACCTTAAAATGCTGTAAAAAAAAATGTGAGCTGATTATGGATTATTTGGATATGGATAATTTGAAGCCACTTGGTTTTTTTTGTTTTGCTTTTTTTTTTGTTTTTGTTTTGAGAGCCTCCTAGAATAAGGGCTAGTCACGAAAGGGAATGTCAAGTTAGCACTTCCTTAGAAGCAGAACTTTCCATAGCAATCACTATGCAGCTTCAGGGACTTGGGAAGTCATAAGCAAACAAGGAATAGGCCCTACCATTTGGTTACTCATGACTATTATTGAAGATACAGTCGACCCAAAATTGCCCCCAATATCAGTGCAAATCAGATGGGGCCATTCTTCAGCCACCAAAGTATACACCTTCAGGCTTCCTGTTTGTGATGTTTTCCCCACTCCAAATCTCCCCTTGAACCAAATTTGATTTATATAAAAATACACTCCATTTTGACACTTCTCTCCTTTTATCCTGTGATGCTGCCCTTAGGGATGACTAACAGTAGGATAGCTCAGTTTAGGGAAACTTAAGATTGTAGTAGTTGTCCAGGGCATAGTGAGAATAACCTATTGTAGAGACCCTACCTTTGTTCTTAACATCACTAGAACCCTGGCTACCTCCATCCCTAAAGAGCCCTCATCAATACTGAGCTTTGGCAGCCCTGGCTGGGTGGGTGCGATTCGAGGGGAGGGAGGGTCTAGGCAGTATTCAAGAAATTCACAAGTCTGCCCAGCAGGTTTTTGTGTTATCCAGTGATGGGTTCTGCCCTCCAGTAGCATGCAGGCTAAAGCAGGCAACACAAGCACATTTTCAGGATAAACCAGGAAAAGATCTCTATCTGGGCACTATCATGAAACACAGCTCAGGTCTTATTAGCGAAAATCATCATCATCATCGTCATCATAGCTAGCATTTATGTAGCATTTTACAAGTAGCCCATTTGATCCTCCTAACTCATCTGGCAGGGGTGGGGTGAGTTATCATCATTTTACTGATGAGAAAACTGAAGCAGAGGTTAAGTGATCTGCCCAGGGTCACATAGCTAGTAAATGTTTGAGACAGGATTCTGTAGGTTATGGTGCCTGGTTCTTCAATCCCTCCCCCATCTCTTCCTAAGCAATCTCTCCATCTTCCTCAGGACTTCTAGTTCCTCAGTTCCTGTTTTCAGAGTTCATCACTCTTATTCTAAACCTCATTTCCTTCCTTTCATGTTCTTGATCCTATAGTTAACTTATTCAACAAGGGATTGTTCTTTTCCCTTGTTCCCTGGTCTTCACATCCTCCTCATCTTCAGTTCTGGGTTGCCCCACCAGAAAGCTTTTCTGCTTTCACTTCCAAGCCACCCACCACTGGTAGGGGAAGTGACAGAAATGCTGTTCTAACCTCAGTTATACCTTCATTATTAATGTCTGATTGACTATTGCAGGGACTACAATAGCTTTTCCCCTTCTCCAAGCCCCTGTGACACTTTCTGAGCAAATGATGTTGCCTCTTGTTTGAGAAGATCAAATTCATCCAGTCTGAGTTTTCTCCTCTCCCCTCTGAACCTCTCGCTGTCTTTATTTGTCTTTGGATGGAATCTTCAGTCTCTTCCTTTTTACTGGTTCCCTCCACATTCAGAGACCATTCCTATCATTAAAACCTCAAACAGCCACTCACCTTTGACCCTATTTATTGCAACACATTTTCCCTGTATCCCTTCTGGGCAAAAGTTGTAGAGAAAGTTGTAGGCAAACAGGTTCAGTGAGTTTTTTAAAAAACTTCTTAAATACTTAAAAGTTAAAGGGGGACATTTCCCGAGGTCTCAGGGACAGAAATTTTTAAGCAAAGGTTGAATGACCCCTTGGAGATGATGTAGTGCTGATTCTTATTCATGTGAAGGTTGGACTAGATGGTATTTGAAGGCTTCAAATTGTGATTCTTTGATCCTGCCTTTCATTGCCAAACACCAGGAAAGATTGGCCACATTCACTGCCTTTTCCTTAATATCTGCTCAGTCATGGGCAGCGAGGTGGTGCAGTGGATAGAGCACCAGTGAAGGAGTCAGGAGGACCTGAGTTCAAAATCTCACCTCAGACACTTGATATTCACTAGCTGTGTGACCTTGGGCAAGTCACTTAACCCCAATTGGCTCATCTTGGGTCATCTCCAGTCATTCTGATGAATATCTGGTCACTGGATTTAGATGGCTCTGGAGGAGAAGTGAAGCTGGTGACCTGCACAGCCCTCCCTCACTCAAAAAAGAAAAAAAGTCAAATGCAAGTCATGTCATTATGTCTGATGGCGTGGTCTTCAGCAACAAAAGACAATCATATGGTGTGGTTTTTGACCTCATCACTCTACTACAATTATTCTTCCTAAAGTCAACAATAATCTCTTAACTGCCCAATCTGATGGCCATTTATTTTTCCAGCCCTTCTCCTCCTTGAGCTTTGTACACCTATTAAGACAGTTGAATGTTCTATTCACTTTGTACTCTCTCCTTTCTTGGTTTCTATGACACTGTTTTCTCCTATCCTCATCCTGTCCTGCTCTTTGATCTCCAAAGCTCTGGCCAGGCCCGTCTTTTTTCTCTACCCTTTCTCTGCTGATGAGATCATTAGCTTCCATATGTTCAATTATCATTTCTATGCATGTGATTCCGAAATCTATATAGCCAGCCACCTATAACTTCTAGTTTAGGGAGAAAAGCCAGCTGCTTTCTAGCCAGCACCACCTGATACTGGATCCATCTCCATCTCAATATCTGTAGCATGGAATTCACACACATACACTTAGGGGCTCATCATATTGGTTCCAGACAGTTTAGACAACCAATTAGCTTTACTGCAGCTCAGAATTTCAGAGCTCAAGCAATCCACTAATCTCTACCTCCCCTAGTAAGAGAAATATAGATGTATGCCACCACACCCAGACTCCCTTTCTTTTCTTCTGGAGGTTCCAGGGACTCAGACACCTGCTTCCTTTTCCTTTGTCATCACCTGTTGCCCCTGACTAGTGTTGGTTTCTTCCAAATAACATTTTGCCTGAGTAAGATTATAGGCTTAAAGTTGATATAGTTCAAATGCCCTCATTTGACAGAAGAGGAGACGTACTCAAAGAAAAGTTATTTATCTAACATCACACAGGTGTATGTCTAGAGTTCTAACCCAAATCCTTTGACATCAAATTCATTGCACTTCCCACTAGAATCACCCTCTTCTGTCCTTGAAGCAAGTACAAAATCTTTTTGAGATTTAGGATTTCTAACACAAGCAACAGTGGTATGCTAAGGGGCAGAAACATCAGCTGACTTTTATATTTGAACTCTGGGTTGCAATGCAAAAAATAAGGGGTGGGGTGGAGCAAGGAGCTGGTGCCACTTGATTGAGACTGCTGCCTACCAGTTTGAAGAGGAGGTCACAATCTTGGAGCAGAGATTAGAGGTGTGAAGAAAAGACTAGGGCCCATGGACAGGAGCCTTCTGGCGTTCAAGAGTCTCAGCAACAAATGAGCAAGCAGAGAAAGACTTTCCTTCTCTGTGCATTTTCTGCTTCCCCTTGTTGGAATTTGTGATTCTGATACTGAATCCAGTATATACTCCTCATCCCGTAATCTTTTCCGCGGCTTGAGGACATGTATGATTTCCCTGGGCACACTTGGGTTAGGGCACTTAGGAGAACATGTGAAGAACATGATTGGAAGGAAGTGGCTTGAAGCAGGAAAATTTAGCCTTTTTTCCTTCCATTTTTGCTGCGTTATTAAACTGTGTGGCTGTTTGTATTAAATGTCTTAATTTCTATTGATAATTGAAGGGAATGACCATAGAAGAGAGTCCAGATGTGGTGGGGGGCTCTGGGGCTAGATTTCATATTTTTTTGATGTTTTGAATACGATTCTATATAATTACAAACGAAACTACAAATCTAGTCAGTATGGGTTCAAGCCAGTATCATAGCTTAAAGCCTCATGTCACAACAGTGGAGTCATAGCCTAGGCACCTGCACGCTGAATAAGTATCCTCTGATAATCAGAGGGGATATTATAATATTTCAAGAGACTATCCCCTACATAAACCATGTTAGAACTAAGGTGGCTAGTGGGCTAGTGACTCAAGGAGAGCACCATCTAGTGGACAACACAGATGGTACATGCCTTTGCTGGATAATTAGTATAATGACATACTGTCATCCTGCAAGCTTAAGAAAGCCAACTGATGCATTGATTTGGTCTGCTGTTACTTCTGCAGTGCCCCTAAGTGTCAGAAGGTAGTAAAGTGGTTATCTTAAGCATTTCATGAAGGGTTCTAAGGTGGCTTGGGAGCTGGGGAGAGAAGATCAGGGAAGCAGGGGAGACTGAAGAGATCTGAATTGGAGTGAAGGGATCAGGGAAAGGAAGGCCTGCAATAAGAACTTACCAGTCTCTAGCTATCCTGCTACTGCAACCCCACTTGGCCTGGTGATCAAGGTGAGAAATAAGTCAGCAAAGAGGTAAGGAAGGTGGGGGGTGGGAGGGTTCAGTAAAAAAAAAAAAGGAAGGGGGTAGGCAAGAGGAAAAAAATACTAAGCAAGGTATTGCAAATTACCTTGTATCTATTTCGTATCTACATATGTATGTATATGTTTTCTCCCCTGACAATACCAAAGCTTGAGGACCCAGGACTGTCTTTATGCCTAACACAGTACCTGGCAAATAATAGGTGCTTAATAAATCTTTGTTGATAGATAGATTGATTGCAGAGGAGAGTCTTTTCTGCCACCCACCTGAAGTTTTCCTCTGATGTAATTCAAGAACTGCCTATATTAACTTTCGATTTATAAGGCCATTAGTTCAAGAGCTGCCTGATGACATACATGAAATATATAGAAGCGAGGGAAGGGATGGGCAATGTGAGTCATGCAGCTAAAAGGGACCTTAGGTATCATGTAATTCAATACTCTCCTTATACAAATGAGAAAATTAAATCCTAGAAAATTTAAATGATGTAAAGTAGTAGCACTGTCATTAGAGCCTAAGTCTTCAGACACCAGAGCCTTTCTTTGCCCTTTCTGTTCAGATAAGAGGGAAAGTTAGAATGCTAGGGGTTTGCTATGCACAGTGGGTAAACCTGGAAGACACTAATGCCTCTCTAAAGTCATAGAGCAAAGCTTCATGTCTCATCTACAGCAAGTTATTGATCTTAAGGCACTTTTCTCAAGAGCTGTCACAGGAAACCTGAGTTCTGTCCCTGAGATCTACCACCAACTTGTGTTCTTGGCCTTTTCTATGAAATGAGAAAAACTGAACTTGTAGCTACCTGATACCTCTTTTTAAGTCACATAGGCCTTAGGTTTCCCATCCACAAAAAGAAGAGGAAGAAATGTAGTATAACAGTAGTATAAAGCATATTAGCCTTGGAATCGTAGAAACCGATTTCAAGTGCTGGCTATAGCACTGATGATGGAGCTTGAGCCAGTTCCTTCTCTCTGGGCCTCAGATTCCCCTTCTTTAAAATGAGAGGGTTGGGGGGCAGGGCTAGGATAGCAGAGTAGAAAGATGCACATACTCTAGCTCTTCCCCCATAGCCCATAAAATACCTGTAAAGTAAGACTCAACAAATTCTAGAGCAGTAGAAGCCACAGAACAAGAGTGGAGGAGATTTCCAGCACAGGGTGACCTGGAAGGCCGATGGGAAAGGTCTGTCGCACTGGACACTAAGCGGAGCCCAGCCTAGCCCAGCCTTGGCCAGGGAGGCACTGGGAGGAGCAGGACCAGAATCCCCAGCAGCAGCAGCAGTTCACAGATCCCTTAACCCCCAGGCACCAAAGGTCAGTGAGAGGGCTTTTTCAACCAGAGCAAGAAGGGAGCAGGGTCTTCCCCTAGCCCCAGCCCCAGGTGGTAGCAGTGGCACCAACAGTGGGCAGCAACAGTTGTGGTGGCCGTGGCAGCAGCCAGGGTTCATTGTTGGAGCGCTCAGCTTAAAGCCCCTGGGGGAAATGAGTAGCTGATCTGAACCTCTGCCCTAAGTGGCAGCCCTGCCCCCCACCTAAAACTCCTGGAGGAATTGAGCAGCTGATCTGAATCTCAGCCCTGAGCACAGTCCTGGGGCATGGCAGAGCTGGAGGCTCCTGAGGAGTAACTCCTCTCCCTTGATTGTGCCACCTTGGAGGAACTGAGAACTTACAGGTCCCCAGAGTATACTCTACTCTTGACAAAGGACCCAAAAGTCAAGTAACTGGTTGGGAAAATGCCACAAAAAGGGTAAAAAATAAGACTGCGGAAGGTTACTTTCTTGGTGAACAGGTATTCTCTCCCATCCTTTCAGATGAGGAAGAACAATGTTTAACCTCAGAGGAAGACATAAAAGTCAAGGCATCTGCATCTAAAAATCTCCAAAATAAATTCAACGGTCCCAGGCCTTGGAAGAGCTCAAAAAAGATTTTGAAAATCAAGTAAGAGAGGTGATGGAAAAATTGGGAAGGGAAATGAGAGAGATGCGAGAAAATCATGAAAAGGAAGTCAACAACTTGCTAAAGGAAGCCCCAAAAATGCTGAAGAAAACAACACCTTTAAAATAGGCTAACTCAATTGGCAAAAAAGGTCCAAGAAGCCAATGAGGAGGAGAATGCTTTAAAAAGCAGAATTAGTCAAATGGAAAAGTAGGTTCCAAACCTCACTGAAGAAAATAGTTCTTTCAAAATTAGAATGGAACAGATGGAGGTTAATGACTTTATGAGAAACCAGGAAATCACAAAACAAAACCAAAAGAATGAAAAAATAGAAGAAATGTGAAATATCTCATTGGAAAAACAACTGACCTGGAAAATAGATCCAGGAGAGACAATTTTAAAATTATGGGACTACCTGAAAGCCATGATCAAAAAAAAAAGAGCCTAGACATCATCTTTCATGAAATGATAAAGGAAAACTGCCCTGATATTCTAGAACCAGAGGGCAAAATAAATATTGAAAGAATCCACCAATCACCTCCTGAAAGAGATCTTAAAAGAGAAACTCCTAGGAATATTGTAGCCAAATTCCAGATTTCCCAGGTCAAGGACAAAATATTGTAAGTAGCTAGAAAGAAACAATTCCAGTATTGTGGAAATGCAATAAGGATAACGCAAAATCTAGAATCTTCTTCATTAAGGGGTCAAAGGGCTTGGAATATGGTATTCCAGAAGTCAGAGGAACTAGGATTAAAACCAAGAATCACCTACCCAGCAAAACTAAGTATAATACTTCAGGGGAAAAAATGGTCATTCAATGAAATAGGGGACTTTCAAGCATTCTTGATGAAAAGACCAGAGCTGAAAAGAAAATATGACTTTCAAACACAAGAATCAAGAGAAGCATGAAAAAGTAAATAGGAAAGAGAAATCACAAGGGACTTAATAAAGTTGAACTGTTTACATTCCTACATGGAAAGATAATATTTGTAACTCTTGAAACTTTTCTTAGTATCTGAGTAGTTGGAAGAATTATACACACACACACATACACACGTGTGTGTGTGTGTGTGTGTGTGTATAGAGAGACAGAGAGGCAGAGACAGAGACAGAGAGAGGCAGAGAGAGAGCACAGGGTGAGGTGAATAGAAAGGGATCATATCTAAAAAAATAAAATTAAGAGGTGAGAAGATGGCGGAGTAGAAGGATGCACATTTATGAGTTCCGAAACCAAAAGCCCATAGAATTAATGTAAAAAGAGTCCCCCATAACTTCTGGGGCAATACAAGGTGTGCAGAAGCAGAGTGGAAGAGATTTCCATTCCAGGGAGCCCTGGAGACCCGTCCCCAGGGTCCGGCGCGCCCCGGAAAGTGGACCCCACCCCCAGCGCTGCCCTGGCCGCGGCCCCAGAGAAGCTGATCCGAGTAGGCTTCAGAGACGGAAGCTCCGGCAGCCGGGAAAGTCCCTCCGCCCACAGAAGCTACAGGTCAATGAGAGAGAAGGCCGGGCTGGAGGAGAGGGGAAGCAGGGCGTCTCCGTGACTCGGGCCCCCTCGGGAGGAAGCGGCGGCGGCAGAGACGGGGGCAGGAAGCGGCGGAGGCAGGGGTGTGGGCGGCGGCTGAGGCGGCAGTGGCCCAGGACTCCGGAATCCCCCAACAGCAGGCAGGATCTTCATTACGAAAGATTCCTGCATAAAACCTGACAGAGCTGAGCCTGGGAGACGGCCCTGCCCCCACCCCGCTCTATTACTGAAGGCTTCTGCTCAAAGCCCCCAAGGGAACTGAGATTGGGAGGCGGGCCCCCCACCCCGCCCCCACCCGCTCCATTCCTGAAAGTCTCTGCATAAAGCCCCTGAGGGATCAGGATCAGAGTCTGGGAGGCAGCCCTGCCCTCACCCCAGCACCTGAACTAAAGCTCACTGATTGACAGCCGGCAGGAGGAAAGCCCATTTAAATCTCAGAGGCCAAGCACTAGCTGGGCAGATCCAGGCAGGGGTGGAAAGGAATCTCAGAAGTCAAGTAACTGGCTGGGAAAATGCCTAGAAAAGGGAAGAAAAATAAGACTATAGAAAGTTTTTTCCAACAAATGCAAATGATCCCGACCTTCGGATCTGATGACGAGGATGTATCCTTGCCATCAGGGAAAGATGTGGAGGGCGGGGCCTCAGTACCCCAGACACCCCAGGGGGGTGGCGGGTGGGCTCAGGCCCTGGAAGAGCTCAAAAAGGATTTTGAAAAGCAAGTTAGACAGGTGGAGGAAAAACTGGGAAGAGAAATGAGAGAGATATAAGAAAAGTATGAAAAACGGGTCAATACCTTGGTAAAGGAGACCCAAAAAAATGCTGAGGAAATTAACACCTTGAAAAATAGGCTCACTCAATTGGCAAAGGAGGTTCAAAAAGCCAATGAGGAGAAGAATGCTTTCAAAAGCAGAATGAACCAAATGGAAAAAGAGGCTCAAAAGCTCACTGAATTTGATAGTTCTCTCAAAATTAGAATGGAACAGATGGAGTCTAATGACTTTATGAGAAACCAGGAAATCATCAAACAAAACCAAAAGAACGAAAAAATGGAAGAGAATGTGAAATATCTCATGGGAAAAACAACTGACGTGGAAAATAGATCCAGGAGAGACAATTTAAAAATTATGGGACTACCTGAAAGTCATGATCAAAAAAAGAGCCTAGACATCATCTTCCATGAAATTATCAAGGAAAACTGCCCTGACATTCTAGAACCAGAGGGCAAAATAAGTATTGAAAGAATCCATCGATCACCACCTGAAAGAGATCCAAAAAGAGAAACTCCTAGGAACATTGTGGCCAAATTCCAGAACTCCCAGGTCAAGGAAAAAATCTTGCAAGCAGCTAGAAAGAAACAATTCCAGTATTGTGGAAATACAATCAGGATAACCCAAGATCTAGCAGTTTCTACATTAAGGGATCAAAGGGCGTGGAATAGGATATTCCAGAAGGCAAAGGAACTAGGACTCAAACCAAGAATCACCTACCCAGCTAAACTGAGTATAATACTTCAAGGGAAAATATGGTCTTTCAATGAAACAGAGGACTTTCAATCATTCTTAATGAAAAAACCAGAGCTGAAAAGAAAATTTGACCTTCAAACACAAGAATGAGAAAAAGCATGAAAAAGTAAACAGCAAAGAGAAGTCTTAAGGGACTTACCAGAAGTGAACTGTTTACATTCATACAGGGAAAGACAATATTTCTAACTCTTAAAACTTTTCAGTATCTGGGTAGTTGGTGGGAACCACACACACACATGTACACGCATGCACGCGCACACACATACAGAGATAGAGAGCACAGATTGAACTGAATAGGATGGGACCATACCTTAAAAAAAACTAAGGTAAATGGTGAGAGAGAAATGTAGGGGGAGGAAAGAGAGGGAAAGGGAAGGGGGTAACTATATGTCATTTAAGAGGCAGGTAGGAGTTTTTCTTAGTGAAGGGAAAAAGAGGAGAGCTGAGAAAAAAAAAAAACAAGAAGTTTACCCTCATCACATTTGACTAAACGAAGGAGTGAAATGCACACTCATTTTGGTATGAAAACCTATCTTACAGTATAAGAAAGTGGGGGAGAAGGAGATATTGCAAGGGAGGGGATGATGGAGGGGAGGGCAAAGGGAGGAGGGAGCAATTTGAAGTCAACACTTGGGGAGGGACAGGATCAAGAGACAGAAGAGAAACAATGAGGGGCAGGTTAGGAGGGATGGTAATCCAGTTAGTCTTACACAACACGACTATCAGGGAGGTCATTTGCAAAACTACACAGATATGGCCTATATTGAATTGCCTGCCATCCCAAAGGGAATGGGTGGGGAGGGAGGGATGGGGAGAATTTGGAACTCAAAGTTTTAGGAACAACTGTTTAATATTGTTGTTGTAACTAGGAAAGAAGACATACAGTTAAGGAGGAATAGAAAGTCATCTGGCCCTACAGGAGAAAAGAGAAGATGGAGACAAGAGAAGGGAGGGATGACAGAAGAGAGGGAAGATTGGAGATAGGGAAAATTAGATTGCTTGGGGTATTGGGGTGGGGGGAGGGGATAAAAGGGGAGAAATTTTGGAACCCAAAAATTTTTGAAAATGAATGTAAAAAAATTAAATAAATAAATAAATAAAATTATTAAAAAAAAATTAAGAGGTGAGAGAGGAATATATTGGGAGGAGAAAGGGAGAAATGGGATGGGGCAAATTATCTCTCATAGAAGAGGCAAGAAAAAACTTTTCCAATGGAGGGGAAAGGGGAGGAGGTGAGAGGGAAAAAGTGAAGCTTACTCTCATCACATTTGGCTCAAGGAAGGAATAACATCAAAACTCAATTTGGTATGAAAATCTATCTTACACTACAAGAGAGTAGGGGAGAAGGGGATAAGCAGGGTTGTGGGGGGGATGATGGAAGGGAGGGCAAATGAGAGGTGGGAGCAATTAGAAGGAAACACTCTTGGGGAGGGACAAGTTCAAAAGAGAATAAAATGAGAGGGTAGAACTAGATGATATCCAAGGGTCCTTTCACCTCTAAAACTCCATAAATCTATAAACTTCATAAATCTAGATTATCTTAAAAGTACTTATTAGATCTATAATCATATGAAAAAATGCTCTAAATCACTATTAATTCAAGAAATGCAAATCAAAACAACTCTGAGGTAACACATTATACCTATCAGATTGGCTAATCTTCTAAGGAAGATGATAAATGTTGGAAAAGATGTGAGAGAGCTGAAACACTAACTCGTTGTTGGTGGAGGTGTGAGCTGATCTAACCATTCTGGAGAGGAATTTGAAACTATGCCTAAAGGCCTACAAAAATGTACTTATTACCCTTTGACCCAACAATATTGCTTCTAAGACTGTATCCCAAAGAGATCACAAAAATGGGAAAGGGTCCCACATGTACAAAAATATTTATAACAGCTCTACTTGTGGTGGCCAAGAACTGGAAATCAAGGGAATGCCCATCAATTGGGGAATGGCTGAACAAGTTGTGGTATATGAATGTAATGGAATATTATTGTGCTATGAGAAATGATGAACAGGAAGACTTCAGAGAGGCCTGGAGGGATGTATATGAACTGATGCTGAGTGGAAGGGGCAGAACCAGGAGAATTTTGTACACAGCAGCAACCACAGTGTGCAAGGAATTTTTTTCTGGCAGACTTAGTCCTTCACAGCAATGCGAAGACCTAAAAAATTCCCAATGGACTCTTGGGGTAAAATGCCTTCCACATCCAGAGAAAGAACTATAGAATTGGACTGCAGAATAAGGCAGACCATTTTTCTCCTGTGTTATGTTTTGTTTTGTTTTATGGTTTTTCCCATTCATTTTAATTCTGTGCAACCTGAGTAAGGTGAAAATATATTAAATAGGAAATGTATGTGTAGAACCTATATAAGATTGCATGCCATCTTGGGGAGGGAGTGAGGGGGAGGGGGAAAAGAGGAGAGAGGGAAAAAATCTAAGATCATGGAAGTGATTGTAGAAAACTGAAAACAAAATAATTTTTTAAAAGTACTTACTAGTTCAAAAAAAAATTCTGTAGTTCTGTGACTCTAGTTCTAGTCTGAATCCATTTTTAAGATGGAAAATTGTATTCCTAATTTCTGGAAATCTTTCTGACCTTAGAAACTATTATTTGGTTGTAGTCTTTGGTTCTTTTTCCAATTTGTGACATGGTTTTTAAAATAGTGTCTCCATAGGACCTTACACATTTAAAAATTTCCAGTGAATTGAATGAAACAACACTCATGAATAACCAAAGCATCCCATTTCCAGGGAGGGTCCACTATGGTAAAGAACTAGAAAGGATAGGGAGTAGACCTATAAATTCATTCCTACAGGGAATTCGTATAGGTGAGGAAACTCATATGTTTGTATGTTTGTGTGTATGTACATATACATGTGTATGTGTGCATATGAATTTATGTATATGGGCATGCATACCTATGTATGTATGTGTATGTGTGTATATCTATATAGAATTCTTACCGAATTGCCTGGAGCATGGAACAGCCAAGTGATTTGCCCAGGATCATGCTGTCGTTACAGGTGGTGGGGAAGGGACTCGAACCCAGATCTTCTTGGTTTCAAGACCAGCTTTCTAGCCACTTTTCCATTCTGTCTTTCCAAAAAAGAGAGAATTATAAAATAATCAAATGCAATAATCTACCCTCTGTGTTATTGGTTAAATAAAAGCCTCATAGCTTGATAAGTCTGTTTTACATTGAATGAGAGGATGATTCAGAATAGTATATGGGATAGAATATTAGACTTGAAGCTAGCAAGAGCTGATCAAATATTTACTGCCTATGTGACCTTGGGCTAGAGCAGGGATGGAGAACCTTTGACCTCGAGGCCACATATGGCCCTCTAGGTCCTCAAGTGCACCCCTTGATTGAATCTCTCAAAGGGCCGCACTTGAGGACCTAGAGGACCACATGTGGCCTCAAGGACACAGGTTTCTCACCCTTGGACACATCACCTAACCTTTTCAGTTTCACTTTCTTCGCTGTTAGAATAAAGGATTTGGATTCAGTAAGCTCTGAGGTCCCAACCCACTCTAAATCAGTGATCTGTGATTTGGCCTTTTGTAGAATCAAGAAATATAACATTTCATTAAAACATTAATGGAACTTTGTAAAATAATGTCCCTAAAGAGAATACTAATTATAACTTGCAAAAATACTTTTTGAGAAATCCACAAGTGATTGTTTGGCAAGGATAGTACGATGAAGGTAAATTAGCAAAATTATTTTAGAATAATGCAATACTTGCTAGCAAATCTAGAAATGCTTTTTGTGTTCACTTCAATGAATCTTCAAGGGAATGTAAAAGCAAAACTACTATTTTGTTTTTCTCATAGGTTCATTTTGTCATCAAAAAGTAATTTGTATGGAAAATATTAAAACATATAAATACTGATTTTCTGTTGATCAGAACTTTGAAATCTTTACACTATTGTAACACTTCCCATTAAGTAATTAAATTTAGTCCAAAAATGTAGGCAAAGTATTTCATCAGTATACTTTTTGGGGCTTGCGGCCAAAATTTCAGAATCAGTGATAAATATAATTTGAAGCTCGGTAATTACAAATTAAAAACAAATATTTATGAAATACTCAGAAATTAGGAATTACCTTTTCTATCACTAGATTGCCTCCTTTGTAAAGCCAATATATTCTTGTCCCTGGGTCTTCAGCAGGAACAATAATTTTCAGTTGAATGAATCATTCTTTGAGACATAAATATCATAGGACCAGTCTATAAATTAGCTAATATTGGAAAAAACTGATTCATGTGTATGCTTGAAGATCTTAGAGGTGTCTGTGTGGTGTCTGTGTGTCTGTACATACTGCTATGCTTATAGGTCTTATGCTGTGTATGTGCCATAATGCTCCATTAATCTGCATCAGAAAATGAGGTGTTTTACATAGCACATAATGGTTAAGTAATTTGCCCAGGATTATATGCCTACCGTGTCTGAGATTGGATTGGAACACAGGTCTTCTTGACTCTATGACTGACTTTTGACCTAATATGTCCCTCTGTCTTGAGGGACATTTACATTTTACATTTTACATAAGAAGATTTTCCTGATGCTGAAATTTACCTTCTTTAGTCCCAGTTTGGTGTCATGTATTACATACTTTCCTATCTTCTCTTTTCAAAAGTTTTTTTCATTATGAATTTTTAAACATCACTAAACTCACACATTTATTTTAATATTCAGAGAATGTAAAGGAATGAATTTAATCAGATAGTTTTTGTTTTTTATTTTAATTATTCAAAATATTTTTATTGATGTCCTTTTTTTTTTTTACATCAACATAGTTTTCCCCAGGATCCTTTTCCCCTCCCAGAGAGCCATGCCTTTTAACAAAAGGTTGGGTTTTTTTTTCAACAAAAAAAAAGAAAAGTATTAACACATCAGATCAAAACATTTAAAGAGTGCAAAAAATATGTGTGATGGGCAAGTTCCTTGGACTTCCCACCTCTGAAAAGGTGGGATGGGTGTGTTCTTTCCTATCTCTTCTTTGGATAAACAAGATATTAATAAAATAGTTCTATTTATTTGTATATCCTCTGAATTTTTTACCTTATTCATTTTAAAATATTTTATTAATATTTTCTTCTATCCTTTTTTCTTTTGACATCTCTACCCACTGACTCTTCCTTTCACAAATCCCCATCAAGGAAAATGATTTAAATATTTGTTGTTCAGTTGTCTTTCAGTCGTGTCTGACTCTTTGTGACCTCATTTGGGGTTTTCTTAGCAAAGATACTGAAGTGGTTTGCCATTTCCTTCTCCACTTCATTTTACAGGTGAATAAAGGCAGCTAGGGTTAAATGACTTTTCTGAGGGTAGATTCGAACCCAAGTCTTCCTGACTCCAGGACTCTGTCCACTGCACATACTAAGCAAAAGTTGTTCTTGATGTCTTAGTGCCATTTCTGTGAGTATTAATTACTAGATTAAATTATAATAGTGATATCTGATTGGATACTTCTATCCCTGCCTCTCCCATTGAGAGAAGGTCATGGTTTTTGTTCCATGTGGAGTTCTTTGACAGAAAGCGTGACTTAATGAATAGAGCAGGGGACCTAAAGTCAGGATGACCTAGTTTCAGATCTTGCCTCAGGTTAGTAGTTTGACTCTGAGAGTCATAAGCTCTGAACCTCAGTTTTCTTCATTTTAAAGTAGAGTTAGTGATACACCTTCTTCCCAGGGTTCCTAAGAGATCATTTATGGAAAATACTTTGTAGACCTTAAAGCTCTAAGTAGATATGAGTTGTTAATATTTTAATATACCCCCAGAGTCTTGAAACTCAAGGGCATCTATATCAGTTTACCTGAAGGAAATGAGATTCAGAGAATTGAAATTTAAACCCCAAATCTTCTAACAGTCTGTTCTTTCCATGATATTATGATTGCATGAACTTTCCTAGAAAGCAGAAAAGTTGAGTCCCCAAGTGGTTGAGTTTGCGAAGGATTTGTCGTTTTGTCAAATAGGGCACTCCTCGTTTAGTAACTCCCTCAGCCAACTATACACAGTCCTCGATGGCTTGATTGCTGTATTTTAGGTTGGGAATTTCCTAATGCGTATAGTTATTAAATGATTTGCAACTGGGCAAGCAGGGCGTTATGGTCTTGTAGTTATCTTGTCTGGATTCTCCCAGGATCATAGATTTGGACATTTTGGGTACAATAGCTTTGGTACTTGTCCTTTCACCTTCCAAGTGACAAAGAATTGAATACATCATGGGCAAGTAAAATATCATAACCAATCATTACCCTGAGTAGCTAAGCATTGATTCTTTGGGGCTCTGCTCAATAAAGGATGCCCATATTCATTCTTACCTCAATATACTTTTCATAGATCATAGATTTAGAACTGAATGTAACCTTAAGGGTGATGTAGCCAAAACCATCATTTACAGGGGACAGACAGAATATTGTAGAGAAACAGTTGTTGGCAAGATACCATGATAAGAAATATTGGCTTTTAAAAATTGAATACAAAGTAAAACTGTACATTTTGGCCTAGCTTTTTTTTTGTTGTTGTCTTCTCTAATGAATTTAGTGAAATCTTTCACTTGGAGGCAAGTGCTACAGTGGAAAGATATTAAGGACTTGGAATATTGTTGCAGTGTTGTCCCTCAACTAAGGCAGCTGGGTGACTCAGTGGTTAGATCACTGTGAAATTAGATTCAAGCTTGCCTCAGACACTAACTAGCTGTATACCCCTGTTCAAGTCACATAATCTGGATCAATCTCAGTTTCTTCATCTATTAGTTTGGGATCATAATAACTCCTATTTCGCAGGGTTCTTTGTATCAAATGAGATCCTATATATGAAGTACTTTCCTACTCCTCAGTGTCCCAGTGTGTAAAACAGTGGGCTTAGAGTAACATGACCCTTACTATGTTTTCTAGGTCTAGTACTCTAATTTTCTGACTTCAGTCCTCTGATGCATTGTGAGAAGATAATCCCACCTGAAGGACCTGCTAAGGCTGGAGAATCTAGGCCAGAAACTGTAGTGCTTCTTAAGCTGCTAGAACCAAGCATCTCCCAGTTTCTTATTACAGAAACCTTTATGAACGGCCGGAAATTGCACATTGATGTAGTCAAACATATTCATTTTCTGAATATGGGGCAAGCTGATTTTCATAGCAAAAGACACAAATCAAAACAGAATGCACAAAGATAAAATAAAGGGTAAAGATTTTATCTTGGGAGATAGTATTTCCCACGACAATGCATGGACGTAAAAAGAATTAGTGCTCATAGTGGGAGTGCTAGACACATTGGCAACAAAGGCTCAAAGTCTGATTTAAAGAAGAGACCTATGGCGAGTATGATCACTTTGGAGAATTCCAATCCAAAGACATCTCAAAGAATGGTTCTTTCACTTGTCTCATGATGACCAGAGGCCTTTAGTTTGGGGTTTTGTATTTTTTTAATTAGTACCTTTTCAGTTTTTTAAAAAATTTGTGACATTTGTTCTGACTTATTTTTTCTTTGCTCCCATGCTAGGTTAGTTACTTCAGTACTTGTTTATCTTATTTTCATTCTGCTCCTGGTGGAACCGCCATCATTGCTGCAGAATGTCCTGGTCTCTGCTTATTTACATTTTTGGGGACTGCTTTATTGCTGCTGGTTTCTGTGGATGTTCAAGGGTAATACTCTATCAAAATCAAGATTTATTCAAACAACTTCCTGACTCATCTTTGCACCTAACACAACAATACCTGCTAAGGATCCTTGAGGGCCAAAGAGTCAGAGTAGAATATCCAGATTGAAAAGACTTTTGGGGATCATATCACAGCTCTAGGCTGCTCTCCATCTGCTTTTATGGTGCTATTTATACTTCTCATCTAAGAGTGTTGGGCAATGTCGACCTCAAAGTCAGCAGTGCCCAGAGGATGTGGAAAATAAAGAACAAGTTGTTATGCATTTGTAGGTGGATGCTATCTTCCCTCTGGTTAAGTCACTTTGTTAGAGTGCTAATGATGTAGATGTAGTTAGTTTGATACTATATGTTCCACAGTCACCAGTTGTGCCATCCCCAAACTGACCAGCTATCTTTGAATGCCTGTCTTTGGCTATAAGGAAGAATGGGTGAGAAAGGGTGAGGTGTTCACACCTATTAGACTGACTAATATGACAAAAAAGGAAAATGATGAATGTTGGAGGTAGAGCTGTGAACTGATCCAACCATTCTGGAGAGCAATTTGCCACTATGCCCAAAGGGCTGTAAAACTGTGCATACCCTTTGATCCAGCAATACCACTGCTAGATAGATAGAAAAGATAAGGTAGAAAAAAAATGGACCTATATGTACAGAAATATTTATAGCAGCTCTTTTTGTGGTGTCTAACAATTAGAAATCAAAGGGATGCCCATTATCTGAGGAATGGCTAAAAAAGCTGGGGTATATAATTGTAATGGGCTATTGTTATGCCAAAAGAAATGATAAGCAGCAACATTTCAGAAAAATCTGGAAAGTCTTAGATGCATTAATGCAAAGTGAAGTGAACAGAACCACGAGTCATACACAGTAACCACAATATTTTTCGATGAAGCACTGTGAATGACTTAGGTATTCTCAGCAATATAATGATCCAAGACAATCCTAAAGGACTATGCACCACCAGAGAAAGAACTGATATTGTTTGAGTACAGACTAAAGCATGCTATTTTCCCTTTCTTCATTCTTTTTCTCTTTCTTTTCTTCATTTTTCATTTTTTAATCATTCTTGTACCAAAAGACTAGTATGAAAATGGTGTGTGTATGTGTGTGTGTGTGTGTGTGTATAAAACGTATATAATGTATATCTGATTGCATACCATGTCAGGGAGGGAAGAGTGGAGGGAGAGATGGAATTTGGAACTCAAAACCATAAAAAAATGTTAAAAATTGTTTTATCATATTATTGGGGATATATATATGTGTGTGTGTGTGTATGTGTATGTGTGTATGTATGTATGTATGGGTGGGGTAGATGAGTGCAAACTCCTCTCTACTGGTAGACAAACACATTCAAAAGGCACCACCAAATAGTGAGTGAGCAGTAGCATCTTTGCAAATGAGGAAAATTCAATTTTATCATGCTGTTTTGCTTGTCTTATCGTGCTACCCTGCCTACCATTCAGTGGAATGGAGCTGGGGGTCTTATACTATCTTTGCCTGTAGTATACTAGTATGCCTATACTATACCTTTCTCTCCTCTAACCTGCTCATTAACCCTATTAACTAGATTAAGCATAGCCACCCAAATAGCTATCTATAATGGCTAAAAGTAGGAAAATGTTGAGAAACTTAGGTCATCAACAAATTTTCCAATTTAATGTTGTATAAATGTAACGTTAATAGAATAGGAAGATATTCCCTTCCCATTAACAGGTCTAATACATAAAGCCTGTGGTCCCTGAAATCTGTCCCCCATGGAGCTCAGACTGGGAGGAGCTTGCCCGAGGAAAGAGAGAGAGAGAGAGAGAGAGATAGATAGATAGATAGATAGAGAGAGAGAGAGAGAGAGAGAGAGAGAGAGAGAGAGAGAGAGAGAGAGAGAGCCCATGAGTAGAGAGTGAGAGCAGGGGCAGAGCAAAGAGAGAAAAGCAAGATGTGAGTGGGCAGAGGGAGGAGTTTGTCTAGGAGAATTTGTTTTTGTGGGGAAGCCTGACAGGGCAGGTTTAATCCGGATAGAAGAAGACTGAAGGGAGATGTGATAGCTGTCTTTGAAAAGCTGTCATAGAGAGAAGTTTTACAACTTTATTTTCTTGGTTGCCATGGCACCTTCCTCATTGAGGATTGAGATGTTAGGGTTGCAATGTAATAATTCCTCTGTCATAAGATCATAGGTCATAGAAAGGCTGCAAATCTAGAATTGGAATGGTACTAGATGATTATCTAATTCAACCCCTTCACTTTACAGATAAGGAAACTGAGACCTAGAAAGATTAGGCTGATTGCCCAAGATCTCATAGCTAGTAGAAGAACCAGTTTTTGAATTGAGGAAATCCAACTCCAAGAGAGTGCTTATTATATTTCATCATACTATAAATAATGATGAAGACAGATTTGCAGACAGACAGCAAAGTTTTTCTGCTGGCCAAACTATAGCAGCAAAAAATTTGGTCTTTGCTCCTGATAGAAATTGTCACAGATAGGTGAAGAACTTATCTCTTCAGTTCATCTTTTGTTCTATCTCCAGTCATTCACATACTAAGCCAGAAAGCATTTTGGGAATCTTGTAACCCGAAGTTAGATAGTTAACTGTGACAGAATTCTGATCTCCTCTCAGATATGGTGGTTAAAAAAAAAAAAAAGATTGAATCTTAGCCTGAAGGTACAAAAATCTACCTTTTCTTAGCTGTTTCTGTTGGTTATAAGTGAGGATCATCCTGTCTTTTTTGGGGAGAGGTTCTACCCACTAGATCCCAGCAGACTAAAATAGATATGGCTGAAAGATAGTTCGTAATAGATGACCCCAGAGGCCAGGGAAGAAGTGGATCCGAAGAGCACCTTGAGCCTGTACTAGAATATTCTAGGGGCTTCACATATAGGTGAAGGATGCTGCAGGTACAACCAGAATTATTGTCAAATGTGTTCCATTTTCTGGTCCATTTGTATCTCATGCCAAACTTTCTATAGATTTATTTTTACTTCTGCTACTTTCTTCAAATTAAGTGATAGTACTTACAATCTTCCACCATTGTAGTCTATTTTTCCAATTAGTTTGTATTCCAAGCTATTACTCATGTAATTTCTTCTCCCTCAGCAAGGAGACCATATTTTTGCTAGCTAAGATGATTTCTGGTCTATTTTGGCCTCTTTGTTGTGGCAACTGCTTTACAATGTTTAATCTTTTTGCAGGAAATAATGATAACTCAAGCTCAGCATATTTGCTTTTTCCATTTTTTTTATTTTGTAATTGTGATTATTTTCACTTTTCAAAAATTATCTTTTTGGACCTTAAACTTTTTTTTACTTTGAACTGTCTTTTTTTTTGGCATTTTAAACTGTTTTTGATGTTGACTTTGACCTTACTCTCTAGCTAGTCAATGACCTAATGACATAAGATACGGATATGACCTCCATACCAATTCCTATCTGTTACACAAGTGCCTTGCCTATACGAGGCATTTAATAAATGCTTGTTGAATCACTGAATTGTCATGACATAGTCAGTTCTGTGTCATAAGGTGTGGCATTCCTCACGTCCGATTGCTTCTGATTCTTCTGGAAGAAAGGATCCATTATGTGGGATATATGGATATATATAATATATATGATATATATTATACATACATGAATATAATGGAATCTGTGTTGTAAGAAATGATAAATATCAAAGATATACATGTAAACATGGGAAGATCTGTATGAACTGATAAAAAGTGAAATAGAACCAAGAAAAATAATGTACACAATATATACATTATATAATATGCAATGTATACAAAAATATAAATGGAAAAAATAATAAATCTAAACGCTGTATAACCAAAATAACCTAGGCTTGGCCACCTGAAAAAAGATGAGAAAATGTACCTTCCTCCCCTTTTTTGCAAAGTAGATGGACTATGGGTGTGGCTGATGTATGCCATTAAACTCGAGTTGATGTATTGTTTAGTTCTGCTGAACCTTTTTCTCTTTCTTTTTTCTTTAATAAAAAGGATTGCTTTATGGATAGGAAGGAGGAGGATATATTTGGAAATAAAGTGATGTAAAAGCCAAAGATAATAATAATCATTTTAAAGGAAATGGTCTATAGGCATGAAGTTTATGAATAATCTACGAGGCTTTGACCTCTTGTTTTTCAAACCTGAGTCATATTTTCTAATAGATTTTTTTTTCATTATCCTCCCCTGCACCCACCTTCACAATGAAGTCACTGAATATCAAAGTATATACTGACACTTCTGGAGAATCTTGCCCAAACACAAACTATTAGAACATAACAAATGTGGATTAAGTGACTACAACAGTAAATGTGGAATGATTCACCAGCTATTTGGGGAGATACGACACAGTCACAACTTTCAAGGACTTTCCCAAGGAGAGTCTTTTAGGGAATGTAAGGGGAATAAGAGAAGAAGATATCAGTGTAGTTATCAGTAATATACAATTTTATGTGATAAATGCATTAGGGATTTCCAAAACTATGTGAAGCCTGAAGGTTGATATCATTACCAAATTAGAGAATGGGGAAGATACCAGAGAAGTCTTGTCTTTTTTTTTAAGTTTTGTTTTTAATTTATGGAATAAAACATAGTACAAAAAATAGATTGCATATGAAATTGAAAATCTACTTTGTACAACTTGCCATCCATTCGAATATATATCAAAATTATCATGTAAATTTCTTTTTCTTCCTCTCCCCCTCTCCCCAAGAGATGGCTACTGTTAGACACAAATAAGGCTTGTCTTAAAAGAGCTGGCCTCTGAACTGAGCTTTGAAGGATGAAAAGGATTGAAGAAGACAGGAGCAAAATTATATCCCAGGATACTAAAAGAATCTGAGGGTCTGATTATTGAACAGTGATATTTGAAGTACTTCTAGCCTAGTGATAGGAAAATGATATCCTAATTTTTAAAAAGTTTTATTGATGTGTTTTGTTTTTACATTGCCAACCTTTACAAGTTATTCTCATTTTATGAGAGATCTCTTGTAGCATAGTAAAGCAGTTAAGTAAAACAAATAATATAGGGATCTCATCTGAAATGGTATGCAACATATCACATCTATAGAATTCTCTACCACTTCTCAACTTAAAAAAACTAAGCAAGTCTCTATTTTATCATCTTCTTACCCCCACACCCCATTGGAGAAAAGTAAGAAAAACAATTTTTCAAATATCAAATGTATATATATATGCAAACAAAACACATAAAACACATTCCTCCGGTGGCTCTATATGTAAATATGTGTCTCATTTTATACCCTAGAACCCACCACCTCTCTATCATGGATAGCATGTTTCATCATTGGTCCTCTGGAGTCATAGTTGGTCATTGTGCTGATCAAAGTTCTTAGAGCTTAGAGTTTATTATGAATATTATTATATAAATTGTTCTCTGGGTTCTGTCTCATTTCATTCTTCATCAGTTTATAAAAGTTCTCAAAATTGTTCATTTTTATAATATTGATGTCATAGTATAAATTGTTTTTCTGGTTCTGTTCATTTCACCTTGCATCAGTTCATCTAAGTCTTTCTATATATTTCCAAAATCAACTATTCCCTTATTTCTTATAGCACAATAATACTGCATCACATTTATATAACTGATTAAGTCATTGATCAGTTGGTGGACATCCCCTTAGTTTCCAGTTTTGTTTTTTGGGGGTTTTTTGCCAGCACAAAAAGAGCTGCTACATATATTTTTATACATAAAGTACCTTTTCCTTTTTTTGATCTCTTGGCTATAGGCTTTGCAGTGGTACAACTGAGTTAAAACATTTTGTTGTTCAGTCATTCAGTCATCTTGAATTCTTTATGACCCCAAGGACTATATATAGCATGCCAGGCCCTCCACCATGTCCTGAAGTCTGTCCAAGCTCATGTTCATTACACTATCTAACCATCTCATTTTTATACCCTTTTGTGAATAATTCCAAATTGCTTTCCAGAATGGCCATACCTATTCACTGGTCTACCAACATTACATCAAATATGTATTTTCCTACAGTCCCTCCAACATTTATAATTTTCTTTTCTTTTGTCCACTTTGCCACTCTGATGGGGTATATGGTAGAATCTCAAAAGTATTTTAATTTGCATTTCTGCAAAAGAGAAATCGGATGAATATTTCAAACTTGTGACTGATAAGTTTGATATTAACTTCTAAAACAGATGATTTATGATCTTGTCTTGTGTTCACCCTTTGTTGCCAAAGAAGACCATGCCATCAGTGAAATGATGACATGACTTGCATTTGACTTTGTTTTGAGTGAGGGAGGGCTGGGCAGGTCACCAGCCTCACTTCTCCTCCAGAGCCATCTGAATTCAGTGACCAGATATTCATTGGGATGACTGGAGATGACCCAGGATGCACTGGGAACCCTTGGGCCCTTTAGGCCAAGGTCTTGATTTATGATAATTTCAAAAGGATGGAAGTAACCACTAAGAGCCAGCATGGGTCCATTAATAACAAGTCATACCAGACTAAACTCATCTTATTTTTTTACTCTGTTATTAGACTAGTAGCTCGGGAGAATGCTATGGTCATAGTAAATCTGGTTTTTCAGATAGAAAAGTTGATAAAGTCTTTTCTAAGATCTTAATGGACAAGATGGAAAGGTATATATAGTTATAAGTAGTTTTGGAATATGTTGACTGACCAGATGCAAAGCATTCTGTTTAATAGATCACTGTCATTTTGGAGGCACTTAGAACAGATCTATCAAGTAAGGAGAGAGAGGGAACCTTACAAGCCACATGTGGCCCACTATACTCCATGTGTGGCCTATACCAGATTGAAATGTAATTAGAAAATATTAACAAAATAAATAAAAATACAATAAAACAGATAACGTTACATTTTAAACCTAGATCAATATGTGGCCCTCAAGGATTCTTATGTTTGATTTAGTGGCTTCTATTTCTATTTCAGTCTTACAGTAGAGTTCTGTCTTTTACTTGCATCTTTCATCGATTTTTTAAAAATCAAGTCCTGAAATGAAAACAATATATATTGTGTTTATCAAATTTATTCATGGAAAAAGCATGAAGGGATAACTAATATTTTAAACAACAGAATAAGATTCAAAAAGTTCTCAACAGGCTAGAATATTGGACTAAAAATAACAAAACTACATTCAATAAGAACAAATATAGAGTCCGATACTTAGGTTAAAAAAAACACATAAATTCAGACTAAGGAAGACATGGCTAGAAAGCAATTCATGTTAAAAGGTGTTGGGAGGAGGGGAATCAGCAATATGGAGAGACAACCAAAAAACCAATGAGCTATTGGGTGGCCATATGATATTCAGAGCATGGAAAGTTACTGTATTACCACTAGTTATAAATGGGACATTAGACTTTAGCAGATCATAGGAACACTGCTCATGCTCCTGGGCCACATAGTTACACCTACACCTTCATTCCACTCACCTTTGAGTTTGGCAGTCATACTCATAGGATCTCAGAACTGGAAGGGACCTTTAAGATTCAGTCCTCCAGTTTTACTGAGAAGGAAATTGGGCCCTTGGTACAGAGATCAAATTAGAATCTGCACTTCCAGACTCCTAGTGAATATGTAGGGTAAGTGCTGGTTAGGAGTCAAGGATGGAAATAAGATTGTGAGCCTGGGTGACAGGGAAGTTTAAAAGAGGAGAAGATTTGGGCAGAAAGATAGTGAGTTCAGACATTGAGTTTGAGGTGCGAAGTGGACATTCAGTTTGAGATGTCCAAAAGGCATTTGGTTACATAGGACTGGAGCCACATACATAGATGCACAGAGACAATAATTTTACCTGTATGAGCTGGAGAGATCAACAGGTAAGAAAGTATAGAAAGAAAGAGAATAGGGCTCAGGATAGGCCATTGAGAGCCATCCATAGTTATTGGGCATAAGCTGGATGAAGATCTAGGGAAGGAGACTGAAAAGGGTCAGTTATGCAGATAGGAGAGCAATCAGGGTATCGTAGCATCCAGTAGGAGAGGGTGATGGACAGTTCTGAAGGTGGCAGAAAAATGAAGAGACGTTAGGATTTGAGCAAAGGCCAACAGAACGAGCAATTAAGTGTTCATTGGTTACTTTGGGGAGAGAAGTTTCAGTTGAGGGCAGGTGTGAAATTTCAGAAGGGTTTTATATATATATAGCCCTTGTCTGTTATGTGTTCCAATTTTAGTATTTGTGTTGTGAAGCAAGTATATATATATATATATATATATATATATATATATATATATATATATATATATATGCATGCATATGTATGTATGTGTATATATGTGTATGTGTATTTATATGTATGTATGTAGGTATGTATAATGATGGCTTCTTTGACATCATCCCTAAGATTTCAGATGCCGCTTCCGTAGGCAATAAGATAGACTTGGGGAAGACAGCTAGCCAGATTTGTCAGAAAGAAATACAGTGTGAGACTTGGAACAGGGGCCCAGGGTAATATAGCAAATGTCCAGCATAGGAGAAGGCTGTGGAAGATCTAATGGAATCTTTGCCATTTTGACCATCTCTGGTTCTGTGCCATTTAATTTGGGGGAGGTGTACAGGGCTTTGCAGGAATATTAAACATGTGGCAACCAGCTGGCATTTACAGAGACCTCAGTGAAATGACCAGAAGACAGGTAACACCTGGGCACCCTTTACTTGCATAGTGAGTAGACAGGAGATGGGGGCCATCTGGAATTGTCCCCTTCTATTTACTGAAAGTTTCACTTTGAAATAGAATGAGGAGAGAATAAAGCAGAAAGATAGGGAGAGGTGGAGGAACCATGAAAAAAGCTTCCATGACAAAAATCTCCCAAAACACAGACAAGGGGCATGCATGCTGCCAAAAGCTTGAGTGTTCCTTCAAAAGGCACTTTTAAGACTACTTTTTCATCTAATTGACTCCTGTGCCCCACCCTCCATTTAAGTGTGCCCTTCTGCTCAGGGTTTCTAATAGTCATCATCATCACAATGAGCATTTATATAGCACTTTAAAGTTTTCAAAGCACTTTCCATATGTTAACTCATCTGATCCTCACAGCAACCCTGTGAGGTAGGTAGTCTTATTATTTCCATTTTACAGATGAGGAGACTGAGGTACATAGAGGCTAAAGGACTTGTTCAGGGTCACACAGCTAGTAAGTAAGTGTCTGAGTCATGATTCAAACTCAGATTTTTTTTTCTGCTCCAATTCTTGCCCCATCTAAACATCTCATCTTACCAGCTCAGATATCTTTCCCTTTCTTCCTTTTCCTCCTTCCAATAAGTCATATGTTATAGAGAAAGGAAGGAGCCTAGAGTTTGCAACCAGGAGATAGCCACTTAAGAGTTCCTCTAAAGTTGTGCTAAGACTCATGTTTTGAACTAATTAGTTCTACTGTACCTCAGTCTCCCTATTTACAAAATGTGGATATATACCTCCCCATACACCTCCTGGGGTTGTAATGATTAAATTATATGATAGATATAAAAGTCCTTTGTGGGAGGGGGGAGAAATTAATTACAATAGCACAAAATCACTTACTTGGCAATTGTTGAAGGCCAGTAAGAGAATGAACAAAAATCATCTCTGAGCATCCAAACTCAGTAGTTGTTTGCTTTTTGTATATATAATTCTAATAAGAATTCCAATAATTTTTATTTCCTATCCCAAAGCAAATCAGAAGCAGTAAATTAAAAGTAGGAGCAGGCACATTGAAAGCAGCAAGATATAACACTTAATAGCAAGGGAACAGGCTGAATTCTGATAAAAGAATTTTATTAAAGAAAAACAAAGGTCTGGGACCATTTAATCTAGGATCATACAGTTCCTTAATATTTATGGGGCCATCTCTGTATTGTTGTATATTCACAGAATCTCAGAGTTAGAAAGAATCCCATAACCTCTCTGAATCTGGGGCCAGGCAGAATGAGTTGGATACATCTTATATAGGACATCCCTTCAAGTAACTTAGTCCTCCCAATTTTCTCTTGGTCCAGCAAAGCCCTGTCCCCCAGTTCCTTCATCTGATCACTCTGTGGTGTGGAGTATAGGCATTCCACTATCTCCATCATCTTTTTTTTTTCTGGGAGCAATCCAGCTTGTCAGTGACCTCTCTGAAATATGGTGCCTAGAACTAAATACCATATTGCAGCTACAGTCTGATCAGGGCAGAGTACAGAGTTGCCATCAATTGCCTTCATTCTCAAATCTATATTTTTATTATGTTGACTTATACTGAACTTGTAGTCCACTAAAAATACCCTCGATCTTTCCCAAAGCCTAGCCTTATCCTATACATGTGAAGTTAAATTTTTGAACCAACTTCATATTTATCCCCATTTAATTTCTCCTTATTCAATTAGCCCATCATTCTACACTGTTAATCAACCAATAAACATTTATCAAGTTCCTACTATGGGCCAAGCACTATGCCAAGTGCTGTCAAGGCCATTTGAGATACCAACTCTTCTGTTGGTAGCAGCTTCATGTCATTTGTAAATTTTACAAGCATGCCTTGTCTGTATGTGTTCCAATTTTAGTATTTGTGCTGTGAAGCAAGCAGTCACATCTTTACATCTTGTTCAAAGGACAAGCAAGCATAAGACACTTAATGAAGTGCTTGACTGAAATCTAGGTGTGCTGTGTCTCTAGAAAGCAATGCTTTGTTCTGTGCATTTTGCTATCATGGGTGATCATTCATTCATGGATGATAATGAATTTGAACCAGAAGTAAGTTTAAATTAGCCTCAATGTAGTCTATAAAAGCAGGGATTTGTAACCTTTGAAACAGGCTTCCATTAGAAATACTTAATTAAAAAAAGTTTCAGTGCTTGAAAGAGTAGGCTTTAGTTATCTGGAAAATTCACTTGGGTCAAATATTTTATTTCATGTAAGCCTTCGATGAATAACTTGTTCCTGTAATACTACTCTTTTCTCTGTTCCCCAAAGCCAGGCTGAAGGTCACTACTCTTTATTCTCTGCAACAGGATCATAGAAACCACAGAATTTTAGATGCAGAAAGGAGCCAGCCCTTTGAGTGCTGAGAGCGCCTGTATGAACCACAGAAAATAGAAGGTTAGTCTTCTTTGATAGGCACAGGTAGAATCAGAATCACTTGGGTTCTTGGCTTTCAAATTTCTGTGGGCATTAAAAGGACTCTGCTAAAGATCAGTGAGTTTTATAATTAAAGATAAAAATGAACTCTGTTTTTCCTCTAACCTCAGTTTCTTCATCTGTAAAATGAGGGGGGTTGGACTTGATCTCTAAGGTCACTTCCATTGCTGAAATTTTATGATTCTTTTCTGAAGTTTTTGCCAAGAGATATAAAATTGAAATTAAGTCATTTCTCCCTTTCTGAAATACTGCACTAGACCAATTCCCCTGGCATGAATATTTCCTTGACATACCTGCCAAAATAATCTTCCTAAAGCACATATTGGTCTCCATTACTCCACTACTAAAGACTTCTCTGGCTCCCTATTTCCTCTAGAATAAAATACAATCCCTCAGTTTGGCATTTAAATCCCCAACTTACCTTTCCATGCTTAATGGACATTGCTTCCAGTCTTATACACAGTTCATGGCAAACTCAAATAGAAATACCTCCCTGCAGGCTGAACATTGCCTTAGAAAATTACAAATTAATATTATCTATGTTACATTATATTTTTATTTATTTTTGTTAAACTTTTCCAATTACATTTTAATCTGGGTAGTGCCCACTCTAGGGGGTTTTGCCAACCACAGGAGCTTGATACCTCCAATATTCACTTTGTCCCATGCAAATCTGCCTACTTTCTCTTCTATAACTTTGGCACTTCACTTCCTGCCTGATTGACTTTGTACTGGCTCTCTTGCCCCCTGTCCTTGCTATACCCTGCCTCCTCTATGCCTCTAATCATCCCTAAAATTCTTTAAGGCAGTACTTTTTTCTTCTTTCTCTTCATATTATCACACTTATGCTTATCCTTTTCAATTCTGTAGCCCCCAGCATAATATAAAAGAAGGACTAAACACCTAGCACAGTCCACTGCACGTAACTCAGTACATGATAGCTACTGATTAAATGCTTTGGAGGTGGTCTGCTCTCCAGCTCCCAATTCTGTCTGGAACTAAAGATGCCATCCTGTGATCCTGCATGGTTGCTACCTATTGATCTTCATGCCAATCCATACTTTCCCTGCTCCCTACTAAAAACAATATTTAATCAGCACTGTCATTCATGACAAAAGAGCTCTATCAATTGTCCCATCACTCCCAACTGACATTATCTTTGATGTCACTTTTCAAAATACTCTTGCCTTGCCATTACTGCCCTCTGCGCTCTCTTCTTCCATTAGAATGGATGCTTGCTTTTACTTCTCTAGTGCTTAGCACTTGGTAAGTTCTTAATAACAACTTTTCATTCATTTAAAATTTTTTTATTCATTCATTCATCTTTGGATGCTAAGGTTGGAGAGAATACTTCTTAGCATAGAGTAGCTACTTGATAAATTCTTGCTGAGAGAAGATTTTATTAATTTTTCTGGGTCAAAAGAAAGATAAGAAATGCTTATAGAGAGGAAAATATAGTTGTCTCCATCTTACATGTGCATGCCAAGGGGTGCTTGAAGTGCAAATTATTGATTTTATTCCTGTTAAAGTTCTGTTCATGTTTTATGCCTTCTAATCTCCCAAAGAAGTGTGATATGATCATTTGCTAGAGTAGTTTTAGAAGCAATATATTTTAATTGTTTGGAAAGTCTTCTTGCCCCTTGCCTGTTTACTGATACATCACACAGCAGCAGATATAAATGATCTGGACTTAGTGACTGCTACCTGGCGTAATGTTTTTTGTGAGCCATCTATCAGTTCTTTGAGAACTAGACAAGATGACAAGAAACAAAATAAATAAAGCAATCAAGCAACCAAGCAACAGGTATTTCTTAAGTGTCTATTATTTTCCAGACACTGTGCCTAAGGTGCTAATACAAATACAAAAAAAAAGAAAGACAGAAACAATGGCTACTTGCAAAAGGCTTATGTTCCAATGTGGAAGGTAAGTACATACAAAATATACAGAGTGCATAAGCATAGTTAATAAATATATATGCATATATATGTGTGCACGTGCACACACACACACACACACACACACACACACACACACACACACACACACGGTTATTACAAGCTACTTTTGGAGAGAGGACATTAGCTCGTGGGGATCAAGAATGCTTTCATTCAGAAGATGTTGTCTGAGTGGCCAGACCCCTAAGGCTCTCAAGAGCACCAGCCACCCCCTACCCCAATCCCTCAGTTACAGCAGGAGACATGATCCTCTGCGGGCTTCAGGACAACATCAGTGCAGCACCAAGTAAACAGTCAGAGCCTGAAGCCCCTGGCATGAGAAGCCTGAGACAGTGCTCCTTTTACCCAGGGTGCAAAGCTCAAATTTAAAAGAGGAAAAAAGACAAAAAAAATTAGTAAAAAACAGGAAAATAAAAGACTCTGACCATAGAAAGTTATGGTGACAGGAAAGATCAAAAAGCAACCTCAGAAGAAGATAACAATGTCAAAACACCTATTGGCAAAACCCCAAAGAAAAACAGGAAGTGGCCTTGAGCCCAGAATGAACTCATGGTTGTTGTCCTTCATCTTTGAAGAGGACCAAAATGATGTCACCATTGTAAAGTGAAATTTCAGTGTGTCCGACTGTGGCTGATCAGACCAATACGAGCTCGGAATGCTCTACCACAGGTTGGGCACAGACAGTGCATGTGAATATGTGTTAGATATTCCAAATTTGTGCATCCTGCGTTTACTTTGTGCTGTCTCAATTCTGCTTTGTTCAAAGAGCACAGCACTCTTTCTGATATGGGCATTCCATGCTGAGTGATCCTGTGCCAGTGTCTCCCATGTCACACAGTCAAATACAAAGTTCTTGAGAAAGACCTTGAGAGTGTCTTTGTATCACTTCTTCTGGCCACCATGTAATTGCCTGCCCCATGTGAGTTCTTCATAAAATAGTCTTTTTGGCAAGTGCACATTTTGCATTTGAACAATGTGACCAGCCCATCGGAGTTGCGCTCTCTGAAGCATACTTTGAATACTTGGAAGTTCAGCTCGAGCAAGGACTTCAGTGTCTGGTACCTTATCCTGCCAGATGGTCCTCAGAATCTTCCTAAGGCAGTTCAAATGGAAGCAATTCAGTTTCCAAGCATGTAACAATGAGGTCAGCACAACGGCTCTGTAAGCTCTTGAATGAACTCATAGAAGAGCTCAAAAAGGAGCTTAAAAATCATATAAGAGAGGTAGAGGAAAAAGTGGGAAAAGAAATGAGAATGATGGAAGAGAATTATGGAAAAAGAGCCAACAACTTGGGAAAAGAAAACAACTGCTTAAAAAGTAGAATTGGCCAAATGAAAAAAGGACGCACAGAAATCCACTGAAGAAACAACTCTTAAAAAAGTACAATGGGGAAAAAAGTATGATTGATCAAATAGAAAAGAAAATACTAAAACTGACTAAAGAGAACTACTCCTTAAAAGTAGAATTGTGCCAGTGGAAGCTAATGACTCTATGAGACATCAAGAATCAATCAAGTAAATTTAGAAGAATGAAAAATAAAAGAAAGAATAAAATATGTCATTGGAAAAACAACTGACCTAGAAAACAGATCCAGGAAAGATAATGTCAGAATTATAATCAAAAGGAGAACCTGGACAGCATCTTTCAAGAAATTACCAAGGTAAACTGCCCCTATGTCCTGGAACAAGAGAGCAAAATAGGCATTGAAAGAATCCACTAATCACCTCAGAAAAGAAGTTCCAAAATAACCCCAAGGAACAATATAGCTGGATTATAGAACTACCAAGTCAAAGAAAAAATACTACGTGTCCAGAAAGAGACAATTCAAATATCAGGGAGCCACAATCAGGATCATACTGGACTTAGCAGCTACAACATTAAAGGATCAGAGGTCATGGAACATGATATTTTTGGAAGGCAAAGGACTTAGGACTACAACCAAGAATAATTTATCTAGATAAATTAAGCAAAATACTTCAAGGGAAAAAATGGTCATAGAGCAATTTCAAACTTTCATAAGGAGAAGATCAGAACTGAACAAAAAAAAAATGATCTCCAACAGCAAGACCCAAGAGAAGCCTAAAAAGGGAAAAGGTGGACAGAAAACATAACACTATTTATATCCCTACATGTGATGAATTCTTGAAAATTGCACCACTAATAGCTCAGATAGAAGGCTAGACAAAGGTTAGAGTATTAGGTGAATTTGAGGGAATGAGATTAAAAATAATTAAGGGATGAGGAAGAGGAATACTCTGGGTACAGAAGGAAAGGAGAGGTAGATGGGATAAATTATCTCACATGAAGAGGCTCGAGAATCCTAGTACAGTGGAGGGAAAGATAGGAGAGTGGGCAATGGGTATCACTTGAACCTTACTCTCATCAGTATTGACTCAAAGAGAAAATAATATACACAGTCAGTTGAATATAGAAATCTATCATACCTGACAAGAAAATAGGAGAGGAGGAGATTAAGTAAAGAGGAAAGGGAACTGACAGAAGGGAGGACAGATTGGGGGAGGCAACAGAAGTACAACACTGGAGGGAGAGGGTGAAAGGAGAGAGAGGACAAATGAGGAAAAATAAGATGGAGGCAAATACATAGTTAGTGAACATAACTGTGAATGTGAATGGGATGAACTCTCCCATAAAACAGAGGTGGATAGCAGAATGGCTCAAAAACCAGAATCCTACCATATGCTGTTTACAAGGAACACAGTTGAAGCAGAGAGGTGTACACACAGAGTAAAGGTAAGGGGCCAGAGCAGAATCTATTATCCTTAAGTTGAAATAAAAAAGTAAAAAAGCAGGAGTGGCAATCCTGCTCTCAGACGAAGCAAAAGCAAAAATAGAACTAATTAAAAGAGATAAGGAAGGAAGCCACATTTTGATAAAATGTACCATAGACAATGAAGTAATATCAATACTAAACATAAATGCATCAAGTGGTATAGCATCCAAATTCTTAAAGAAGGAGTTAAATGAGTTACAGAATCATAACTAAACAAGAGAGAGCATTATGAAATATAATTAGATAATTTTGATTATATTAAAATAAAAAGCATGTGTACAAAAACCAATGAAAACAAGATTAGAAGGAAAGCAGGAAACAGGGAAATAATCTTTACAATATTTCTGATAAAGGTTTAATTTCTCAAATATATAGAGAACTGAGTGAAATCTATAAGAATACAAGCCATTTCCCAATTGATAAATAGTCAAAGGATATAAAGAGGCAGTTTTCAGATAAAGAAATCAAAGCTATCTATAGGCATATGAAGAATTGCTCTAAATCATTACTGATTAAAGAAATGTAAATTAAAACAACTTCAGTACCACCTCACACCTATCAGATTGGCTAATGTGACAAAAAAGGAAAATTATAAATGTTGGAGAGGATGTTGGAAAATTGGGACACTAATGTACTGTTGGTGGAGTTGTGAACTGATGCAAGCATTCTGGAGAGCAATTTGGAACTATGTCCAAAGGGGTATCAAAGTGTGCATATCTTTTGATCCAGCAATACCACTACTAGGTCTATATCCCAAAGAGCCCATAAAAAATGGAAAAGGACCTGTATCTGCAAAAATATTTATAGCAGCTCTTTGCATGGTGGCAAAATATTAGAAAATGAAGGAATGCCCATCAGTTGGGGAATGGCTGAACAAACTGTGGCATATAAATGTAATAGAATTCTACTGTGCAATAAGAAATAATGAACAGGCAGATCTCAGAAAAACCTGGGAAGACTTTCCAAATTGATGCAAAGTGAAATGAGCAGAACCAGGAAAACACTGAACACAGTATCACCAAACAGTGTGATGATCAACTATGAATGCCTCAGCTCCTCTCAGCAACACAATGATCCAATACAAATACAAAAGGCTCATGAAGAAAAATGTTATCCACATCCAGATAAAGAACTGATGGGCTCTGAATGCAGATGGAAGCATACTTTTTTCACATTATTCCTTTTCATGTTTTTTTCCCTTTTTGATCTGTTTCTTCTTTCCCAACTAATATGGAAATGTTTTATGTGATAGCAAACATATAACCTATATCAAATTACCTACTATTTTAGGAAGAAGGGAAGGAGAGAGGGAGAAAATTTTGGGACTCAAAATTCATTTTAAAAATGAATGCTAAAGATTGTATTGACATGGAATTGTGGAAAATAATAAAATACTATTTAAAAAAAGATGATGTTTGGGGAGGAGCCAAGATGGCGGAGTAGAAAGACTCATGTATGCTAGCTCCGAATCCACAGCCCATAAATTTCCTGTAAGAAGAACTTCCCACAAATTCTGTATCACTGCAAGGCACACAGAAACACAGTGGAAGAGATTTCCATTCCAGAGAGCCCTGGAGAGCCATCCCCAGGGTCCGTTGCGACCTGGAAAGCGGAGCCCACACCAGCGCTGCCCTGGCCGTGGCCCCAGAGGAGCAGATCCGAGCAGTCTTCAGGGATGGAATCTCCGGCAGCCGGGAAAGTGCCTCTTCCCACAGGCGCTACAGATCAGTGAAAGAGACGTCTGGGCTGGTCGAGAGGGGAGCGGGGTGTCTCCGTGGCTCGGGCCCCCTCGGGAGGCAGCGGCAGAGGCAGCGGCAGAGGGAGCGGCAGAGGCAGCTGCAGTAGCCTGGGACTCCTGGAGCAGGCAGGCAGAAGTTCAGGTCTCTGCATAAACCCCCTGAGGGGGCTGAGCCTGGGAGGCGGCCCTGCCCCCACCTGCTCCATTACTAAAGGTCTCTGCATAAAGCCCCTGAGGGAACTGAGCCTGGGAGGTGGCCGTGCCCCCACCTGAGAACCTGAACTTATGCTCACATTGAATAGCAGCTCCGCCCGCCATGGATAATCCTGAGACTGGGAAGCAGCATTTGAATCTCAGACCCCAAGCACTAGCTGGGGAGATCTAGGCAGGGGTGGAGAGGAATCTCAGAAGTCAGGTAACTGGCTGAGAAAATGCCCAGAAAAAGGAAGCAGAATAAGACCATAGAGAGCTACTTTATTGGGGAAGAGATGTTCCTTCCCCCCTTCATTTCTGATGACGAAGTACAATGCCTGCCATCAGAGAAAGATGTGGAGGTCAGGGCCTCTCTATCCCAGACATCCCAGGTGGATGTCCAGTGGGCTCAGGCCATGGAAGAGCTCAAAAAAGGATTTTGAGAATCAAGTTAGAGAGGTGGAGGAAAAACTGGGAAGAGAAATGAGAGAGATGCAAGAAAAGCATGAAAAACAGGTCAATACCTTGCTAAAGGAGACCCACAAAAATGCTGAAGAAAATAACACCTTGAAAAACAGGCTAACTCAATTGGCAAAAGAGGTTCCAAAAGCCAATGAGGAGAAGAATGCTTTCAAAAGCAGAATCAGCCAAAGGGAAAAGGAGGTTCAAAAGCTCACTGAAGAAAATAGTTCTCTCAAAATTAGAATGGAACAGATGGAGGCTAATGACTTTATGAGAAACCAAGAAATCACAAAACAAAACCAAAAGAATGAAAAAATGGAAGAGAATGTGAAATATCTCATTGGAAAAACAACTGACCTGCAAAATAGATCCAGGAGAGACAATTTAAAAATTATGGGACTACCTGAAAGTCATGATCAAAAAAAGAGCCTAGACATCATCTTTCATGAAATTATCAAGGAAAACTGCCCTGAGATTCTAGAACCAGAGGGCAAAATAAGTATCGAAGGAATCCATCAATCACCGCCTGAAAGAGATCCAAAAAGAGAAACTCCTAGGAACATTGTGGCCAAATTCCAGAGTTCCTAAGTCAAGGAGAAAATATTGCAAGCAGCTAGAAAGAAACAATTCCAGTATTGTGGAAATGCAATCAGGATAACACAAGATCTAGCAGCTTCTACATTAAGGGATCGAAGGGCATGGAGTAGGATATTCCAGAAGTCAAAGGAACTAGGACTCAAACCAAGAATCACCTACCCAGCAAAACTGAGTCTAATACTTCAGGGGAAAATATGGTCTTTCAATGAAACAGAGGACTTTCAAGCATTCTTGATGAAAAGATCAGAGCTGAAAAGAAAATTTGACTTTCAAACACAAGAATGAGAAGAAGCATGAAATAGTAAACAGCAAAGAGAAGTCATAAGGGACTTACCAAAGGTGAACTGTTTACATTCCTACATGGAAAGACAATATTTGTAACTCTTAAAACGTTTCAGTATCTGGGTAGTTGGTGGGACCACACACAGATGTACACAGACACAGACACACACACACGCACACACCCATGTACATGCATGCATGCACGCACACATACACACAAGCACGCACACACAGAGACAGAGAGCACAGAGTGAATTGAATAGGATGGGACCATATCTTAAAAGAAATTAAGGTAAATGGTGAGAGAGAAATGTTGTGGGAGAAGAGAGGGTGAAATGGAATGGGGTTAATTATATCTCATTGAAGAGGCAAGCAGGAAAATTTTTAGTGGAGGGAAAAAGAGGCGAGCTGAGAAAAAAACATGAAGTTTACCCTCATCACATTCGACTAAAGGAAGGAGTAAAATGCACACTCATTTTGGTATGAAAACCTATCTTACAGTACAGAAAAATGGGGAAGAAGGAGATAAGCAGGGAGGGAGGGATGATGGAAGGGAGGGCAATGGAAGAAGGGAGCAATTTGAGGTCAACACTCTTGGGGAGGGACAGGATCAAAAGACAGAATAGAAACAATGCGGGCAGAATAGGATGGAGGGAAATACAGTTAGTCTTATACAACACGACTGTTATCGAAGTCATTTGCAAAACTACACAGATATGGCCTATATTGAATTGCCTGCCTTCCCAAAGGGAATGGGTGGGGAGGGAGGGATGGGGAGAATTTGGAACTCAAAGTTTTAGGAACAACTGTTGAGTATTGTTGTTGCTACTAGGAAATAAGACATACAGTTAATGGGGAATAGAAAGTCACCTGGCCCTACAGGACAAAAGAGAAGATGGGGAGAAGAGAAGGGAGGGATGATAGAAGAGAGGGCAGATTGGTGATAGGGAAAATTAGAATGCTTGGTGTATTGGGGTGGGGGAGGGTATAAATGGGGAGAAAATTTGGAACCCAAAATTTTGTGAAAATGAATGTAAAAAGTTAAATAAATTAATTAATTAAAAAAAAAAGATGATGTTTGAGTGGTTTCATCAAGAAAGGAACTCTACAAGGCAGAAGAAAGCAAGGACTGAAGAATCATCCCCCAGGCATGGGGAATGGTCAGGGCAAAGGCATGAGAACAGGAGGAGGATCAAGGGTAACGATGAAAGCTTCCAAGTCTAGTTGACGACCCAAGAAAATGTGAAACAGAATGTTTTTATTGTAATCATTGTGGATATAGCCTATGTGACTTTCAGGGCATGAGTTCAGTCGGTGTTTCAAGACACTACCCCCTATACAGTAGTAACTGTGTACATCTGAATACACTTCTGCAACAGGACAAAGTATAAAAGGCCTCTTGGCTGGAACAAGCTTTGTTTTCTGTAGCTTTGTGCCTCCTGTTAGCTTGCCTGACTGGTTTTCTGGCTGGAACTCATTTCTTTGTTCTCAATTCAATTCAACAAGCATTTATTAAACACCCATTTTCTTCAAACAAACAAACAAAAAAACTATGCTAGATTCTGGGATTGTGAAGACAAGAATAAAATTGAATAATAAAGTGACTAAAATGTCTATATCTTTTGACCTAGAGATTCCACTACTAGGCTTATACCCCAAGGAGATGGTTGATGGAAAAAAAATGACCTCAATATGCACCAAAATAATTGTAATAGCAATTTCTATAGTAGCAAAGAATGTGAACCAGAGTGGGTGCTCAATTGATTAGGGGGAATGGCTAAATGAATTATGGTCCTATAAACAAAATATAATATTACTATGCTATAAGAAATGATGACTGATATAGAGAAACATGGGAAGACATATATGAACCAACAAAGAAAAAGTAAACCTATTCAAGAAAGTAATATACCAAATGATGAAAAAAAGTGGAAATTACAACCAGAAAACCACTGAAAGTTAATGTCACAAAGTTACATGGAAGCAGCACGTCCCCAAAGAAGAAAGACGAAAAGACTTTCCTACCGTACTCCTTTGCAAAGGTCATATGAAACATTGCAAGTATTTCCAGACTCTTGATGTATTTGTTGGATTTTGCTGATTTTCCTCCTCTCTTCTTTTTTTTTTCAAGTAAAATATATTATATTGGATGACTCTCAAGAAGGGGAAAGAGAAATTCTGGTGATGCGAAAAACAAAAGATCAATAAAATTATTTTTTTAAATGCCATTGTGTATTACTTGGCTTCTTATTTGCTGCCTGACTTCGGCCCAGTGCTCTTTTCTTGTGAGGGTTCCCTGGGTCTAGAGCAGGGGTTCTTAACCTAGAAGGAGGGTGTTCTTTGAGGAGTTTTAAGGGGATTTGTGAACTTGGATGGGAAAAAAATTACATTTTTATTTTCACTCATCTTTAACTGAAATTTGGCATTTCTTTTAATCGCAGCTTTAGCTAACAAACTACAATGGTACTCAAAGTAAAATCACATATGTTTTCATATAACATATATTTGTTTTAGGGATTTTGGAATACTATTTAGGGTCAACATTTCATTTAAATTACTATTATTATTAGACCTGCCACTATATAGATTACGATATCAAAAATTTTAAAAATACTTTAATAACTGCATTTCAGTGTAATTGGTTTCCTTTGTAATCTTCCGTATTTTATTATATGCATTTAAAGACCTTTTCAGAAGAGGTCCATTGGCTTCACCATATTGCCAAAGGAGTCCATGACATCAAATTTTTAAGAATGCCTGGTCTAGACTGTCTTCTCAACATCCTACATTCTAGTTTCAAGATATACTTGGTCCTTCTGTCTCCGTCAGCACATTCTATTGCTTCCCATAACCATGTATGGCACCATCTAAGAAGCCTTACAAACAACCATCTGCTGATACTGTCTCTACTGCCTCCCCAATACACCATTGTCCATTCTGGGCTGGATCTCAGAAAGAGCAAAGAGGACATAAATCCTGACCATCCTTTCTCTAGGTCTCCTCTCTGGATGGCTTTCCAGGGAAGAAAGAACACATGCACACATGTGTGTATACATATATGTATACACACATACATGCATATACATATAATATACATATATGTTTGTATGTATCTATATATGTGTGTCTATATATGGACACACATTTATCTGTGTATGTATATATATATATTATATATATATATATATATATACACATATACCTTGTCTAGTTCTCTGTGTGTGTGTCCCATTGTCTTAGCTACATATTTCACTGAATCCTTTTGATGAAAAGCAGTCATTTGGAGGATAATTAGTTAATAAGCCTAGAATGGAACCCCCGTAATTCAGAGAGGGGGAAATGACATACAATAAGTATATCCATTTACTTAGACTTTCTGAGCAGCCTCACTACAAGCCCCATACCACAAAACTACAAAGGGAGGGGGTGGTGGTGGTGGTTGCAGTTTCAAGTTAACAGTGAGAAACCTTCCACCAAACTTCAGTATTACTGTTACCACAGCAACCTGATGCAGGTCCTCCTTGGTCACTTTGCGTTCTAATCTCTGGAAGCTAAAATAACCTTCTCTTGTGCAAATGCTTAGCCAGCAAAGTAGAGATGATGGGTTACAGAAAATTAAAAGTTTTTCTTTAACTAGAAAAACTACTTTTAGCCAAAGCAAAAGAAACCTCTTAAATCGAAGTGTTTTTCTTCTTTTTTTTAAAGGCATAATTTGTCATACATTAAAATAACAAAAGGGCTTTGAGAAAGGATTATGGTTTCTGAAGTCCCACCACTAGAATGAATTTGCTCCCTTACTCACTGATGTTGTAATCTGGAATTCTAAGGTAAAGTTTCAGCCCTCTCTTTTAACAAAAATAAAGATTTCCATGACAGTACTTGATGCCTTCTATTGAACATGGCTTTTACCTTATTCCTAGACTTTAAGACTTGTTACCACTGTTTCATGGGGACAGTATACAAATTGGCTGCAGAGCTTTTATGGGAAGCAGAGAAATCATTATGAAGCTTGTACTACCAGGGAAGAACTTAAAGACTGCAGTGTTTGAAGGGGGTGGGAAGGGAGGTGGGAGGTCCTGGGTTCCACGTCTGGTGCTTTTCCTTGAACCTTAGAAGAAAAGTTCATTTTGAGAAAGCTGAGTTTGGTTTCCTACTGAAAACAAATGGCATCATGCCCTTGGATTTCTCTGACCACCCTCCCCCACTTCCCCACCTCCCTCCCACAGGCTGCTCTCCGAGATGCACTTGGGGGTATTTCTGACTTTGGAAAGAAAGAGCCAATGTTGACAACCCTGGGCTGGCCCGCTAATCATATGCACCTTATTTCCCCCCACTCCCCCTCCTCCTAGAAACCTTGAAACACTGGGATTTCTACAACTCTCTCCCGGCAGCATAGATTTAATTAGGCCTAAATCTCTTTAAAAATTCAGATATATTCCCCCCCACCCCTCCCCTTGGAAAGCAACTCCCAGAAACTACCCAGGCTTTTGAATATCTTTTGAAAAAGGAAACAGCTGTATGTAAATAGAGGCCAGTTATTTACCAACAAGAGAACAAAAGCCCTCAGCACCCCCCTTTGGCTCCAGCTACCCCGGAGGAGAGCTCTCCAGGCAACTTCAGAGCTATTAGCATGATTGCCAACTTTAGTTGATTATTGAAAAACTCACCCTGAGCCCTGTCTTTCAATGTAAAGAAAAAAGGGGGAAAAAATACTCACAGTGTTTATATTCGTGATTTTTTTCTTTCTTCTTGTGACTGAAGTAAATGATGAAGTGTTTTCTGCTCCAACAGAGCCAGCAGGGAAGAAATACATGTTGTAATTACCTTAAACAAGCAGGCAATGAAGATTGCTTCTCAAGCTGCGTGTTTGAGGACATGATGAAAGGTGGGAAGGAGACATAGCCCTGGGTCCTATGGCACTCATGACTTTGGAAATCCTGCTTCATAGTATAGCTATGCACATGCCAGTAAAGGAGGAGAAGGCTGGCTTTGGGGATAGTGGTTTTCTAAATTAGAGGATGCTAACTTAGCATCCAAAATCTCATTGCTCTGGACGAAGCATCATGTGATTATTCTCCCTTGAAGGGGTGATTCTTTGTTTTTTGTTTCTAATGAAATACCCAATTAAAAAAGAACTTACTGCATTTATGAAGGTTTGGGTTCAAAGTTCCACTTTGCACACATACAAGCTGTGTGACCCTAAATCGCTTAACAGCTCAGTGGTCTAGGCAACTTTCTAAGGTCAGAAGGCACAGAGAAGACACCAACTTGCCTTGTAGAGGGCAGCTCCCTACACCGATAGAAATCACAGGTCCCGTTCCTATCGCTTATTTATGGAAGCAAATTCTCACATCATTTCCACACGTAGCTACACTACTACTACCAGACATTGACTAGCAAAAGGTCTGTGAGTTCCTCAGTTTGAGATGTTGCTCTCTTAGCAGATACATACAATCGACCCAAGATTTGGTGGATATTCCTAGAGAGGTGCCTGACCTATGATGAAATGTTTATAGAGTCCTAGAGAATTGCTAGAGATATACAAAGACAGAGAGACAACAGAGAGAGGGAGAGACAGAGACAGAAAGGAGATGAGAGAGACAGAGAGAGAGAGACAGAGACAGAGAGAGACAGAGAGACAGAGAGAGACAGAGAGAGACAGAGAGAGAGGTTGAATGGCTTGTGCAGGGTCACGTGGCTCATCAACTGTCAAAGAAGTACGTTAACCTAGGTCTTTCTAACTCTAAACCCAACATTCTACTCTCATGTCTCTTTTGGCACTGAAATTCTGTTCCAAATACATATAGCACATAGAGGTGTACTCTGCATAATGTTCACAGAATCATGGATGTATCCTGAGCACGAGGGAACCTCAGAGACCCCTTTAGTTCAGGCATTCATCACATGGGCCCCTGGAAGTTGTTTTAAAATATTTTGATAACTACATTTCAGTATAATTGGTTTCTCTTGAAATCTTAGAAATATGTATAATATGTATATTATATATACACACATGTATGTGTATGTTTATGTATGTGTATAGATATAGATATGTAATTTTTGTTTTATACATTTAAAAACATTCTCAGAAAGGGTTCATAGGCTTTGCCAGATTGACTACCGAAAGAGATCCGTGACCCACAAAAAGGTTAAGAATTCCCTGATAGAGTATGTCCCCCTTATTTTACAAATGGGGAAGCTGAGGTTCTGAGAGATCGAGTGGCCCAAGGTCACTCAGGTCATAACCATCACAGACTAAGCTTGAAAACAAATCCTTGGACCTCCAAACCAGAGCTCTTTTCCCTGTGCAACTGATGCTGTTTTATAATACTATTGCTGTTGTAACCAAACCAAATCTCAATACTCTTTGTGATATTTTAGTAGAGTTCTGACCTCACTGATAAAGGTATTGCTTTCAGAAGTGCTGATCACAACCCATCCACCCCTTCTCAGTCAGTAGGGCTGGTATCTATGTTTTCTCATAATTCCTTCCCAAGGGCTCCATCCAATATACCAAAGGGGCTTTCTTAGGATTTCCTGACTTTGCTTTGGTACCAGTTGTGGATTTGGGCTCTTCATCTGTCATTCCTCCCTACAAGATTGGCCTTTGTCATTTATTACTTTGATAGTATCTTTTATACCAGGTGTACTTTGACAACACACTGCAGCCAAAACATGCCTGCCATTACACTCGGCATTGCCTTTTGGGGAACCTGAGACTTTATTTATTCAGAGACTGTGCTTTTATTACAGGCTTTACAGCTATGTAGGTGTACATAAATTAGATGACAAGCTTCTTGAGGGTTGAAAATTGTTTCATTTCTTGTATTTGGTTCTCCAGTGCCTAACCTAGTATCTGGCACACAGTAGGAACTTAATAAAAGCTGTTGATTGATTGATGAGGTACCTATTGCCTGGAACATGAAATGTTAGAGGGACTGTGCATAGAGCTGGTCCCATCAGTATTCCAGAAAGAACATTGAAAAAGAAAAATGAACTGGACCTCGAAATGTATTGGAGGAAGAAAACTGGTTGCATTAAAATTAGGAAATTTTACAATATGTTTAATGACCCCCAAACTTCTAGAAACAAAGGCCCATCTTCTCAACACAAGTATTCTTCCAATGATACTTAATAGCTGCAAAATCCCACCATCATGTGAAATACTGCTAAGACATTCTATTGCCTGAGATATAAATATAGTTTGTGACAAGCTAACACTTCAGTGCAGGAGTACATCAATTCCCTCCAATGTCAATTTACTCGTGATTCCACTTTAACATTGTTCTTTAGAATTAACTGATCCCTGAAACATTGTTTCACCTAATGTAGTTTCACAGAGCCAAGAAATGTTGGGTAGGCTATGCTTCTATTTTGTTGTGCTCAAGTTATCCATCAATTTTCAATCAAAAATATAAATAAGGCTTAAATTCCTGGCTTCATCAAATCTCAGAATCTGGCTTGGTCTTAGATTTTGTTCCAATTTATTGCTTTTCTACAGGAACATTTTATACAATATGAACAAATATATGGCATTACCTTTTTCCCTAATAAAATGCATGTTTTAAAAATTATTAAATTCATTGTATAGCATTTCTCTGTACAAATAAGCCATCCTTTATTAAGTGAAGTTTGCTATAGACAAGAGTGGAAATGCGATCTAATGTTCCTTCATGCTTCCTGCCTTTAGGGTTTTGTTGTCAGTTGGATATCTTTGTTTTTTTCTCCTCTTGAGAGGTGTAGCAAAATTTTTTCTTCTAATTTTTCAAATACCAAGTGTATCTAGTGTTCTTACTACTTCTAATTAATGTGAGACTAGAGAATCAAAGAGGGTATCCCTCCAATGAGTTGTTTTTTGAAGAGTGACAAATTAATCCCCTTGGATATGACTCAAGGCAAGAAAGATGTGTTCTGTTTTGTTTCACCAACTCCTGCAATTAGATGTGCAAAACTTCCATTTTGAGGAAAGAGTTGGGCGATAAATTTCTTCCTCTATGAGAAAATGAGATTTCAAGGGAATAGTTCTGAAAAGAAATACATATTTTAGAAAACTGAAAAGACACTGATATTTTTACCATCTAACTTTATGAAGCAAAGAGCTCTGCACACAGTAAGTAGGTGATGATTTCACTGAGGTCAATAAGCCTTGGCCAGAGTTTATGCTCCATTTCAATAACAGGAGGTCACCTCCATGCCCTGTGGAGAAAGGGAAATACGATTTTAATGGATAAAATGCTTAAATGAAGTTTATTAAATGAATAACTTTGAATTTCTTCATATGTAGCACATTTTAAAACTTATCCAGAAATACTCAGAATAGGTGTACTCCATGTACTCTGTTGAGGTAGCTCGATAGCATAGTAGATAGAGTGCTAAGCCTGAAATCAGGAAGCTCTGAGTCCAAGTACACCCTCAAACCCTAGTTTGGTGAGCCTGGGAAAGTCATTTAACATCTGATGGTCTGTTTTCTCCACTGTAAAAAGCAATAATAAAAGCACAATATTTAATGTCACAGGGTTGTTGTGAGCACCAAATGAGATAAGATTTGAGAAGCACTTAAAACCCAGCACATAGTAGGTGCTTAATAAATGCTTGTTCCCTCCATTGAAGAATTCTTCCCTAAGGAAATGATCTTATAGAAGTATTACTATAGAAATAAGGGCATTTTTTTTTTCTGTTCCTTAAACCTCTCCACCCCCTGCCCTACTACTACCACCATGGCTCAGAAATGTGTAGCAGTGCAAATCTGTACATACAGGTCAAGCAAAAGGAGCCCATAATTTATCCATAAAATGTAATGGTTAGTTAGGTGTGCAGCTCAGACTGTAGATTCCAGCCATGGAGCATCCTACTCTGATCTGGTCTGCTTAACCCAGTCCAATGCAAGGGCACCTTTCCCTGATTTGTCACTGCCCCCCTTAATCCCCATCAAGAGGTCCATATTTTCCCTCATGCACAAGGAACCTTGGGTCCTCCATGTCTGAACTATATCATTGAGGTGCCTCATTGTCATCAAATTGATTCATCTCTACAAACAATTATTAACTTCATTTTTCCTGCCTGATCAGATTAAATTGCTAAGATATCCCACATGAAGAAATCTTCTTTTTGTCACTTGTCTTAGGTTCACGAACAGGACAAAATTGGTACATATTCCTTATAGAGTGGGAAAAAATGCTGATTTGGAGGCAGGAGGTATGAGTTTGAGTCCCAGCTCCACCATTATCTCTCCTTGTGACCTTCAGTAAATCAGGTTGACTCCCGCTACTGATCTCTTCCTTTATAGGTTTGCTGTTATTCAGTCACGTCTGACTTTTTGTGATCCCATTTGGGTTTTCTTTACAAAGCTACTAGAGCATTTTGCAATTTCCTTCTCTAGCTCATTCTATAGATGAGTGTCAGGAGGAGTGGGTAGTGCAGTGGATAAAGCACCAGTGCAGGAGTCAGGAGGACCCGAGTTCAAATCTCACCTCAGACACTTGACACTCACTAGCTGTGTGACCTTGGGCAAGTCACTTAACCCCAATTGCCTTATCCTGGGTTATTTCCAGTCATCCTGATGAATGTCTGGTCACTAGATTCAGATGGCTCAGGAGGAGAAGGGAGGCTGGTGACCTGCACAGCCCTCCCTCACTCAAAGCAAAGTCAATGCAAATCATGTCATTATTTCTCTGATGGCATGGTCTTCTTCAGCAATGAAGAATGGACAAACACAGATAAGGAAACTGAGGTAAACAGGGGTAAGTACTTGCCCAGGGTCACCCAACTGTCTGAGGCCAGATGTGAATTTAGGTCCTCCTGACTCTAAGACCAGCACTCTGTCCACTGAGCCAACCAGCTGCCCTTATTTTGAGATATTTTTAGAGCAATTATTCTCTAGTTAGCTTATACAGAACAGAGATACAAGGACAAAGACACAAAAGAAAGTCAATAAATGCAAAAGCCAAGATTCACTGACTAAAGTCATGTTTTGATGAAGACACAGAGCAAGTCCTAAGGGATTATAAACTTGAAGGCAGGGATTCTATCTGATCACTAAGCTGCACTTCCTTGGTGCCAGATGGGCCTGACTAATCACTGGAGGCCCTGGGTTCATGTCATGGTTAGAAGAACCTTTATCTTTCTAGTCAGTGACTTGGGTCTCTTTTTATTGCTTAACAACCTGACTTTTAAAAGGAAACAAAAAAGGGAAATAAGGGAGAAGCATTAGAGATGCCATTTGAGGAGAAACCAAGATTTCCCTCCAGAAACAAGGCATTTTAAAAAATAGGAGAAAGGTTAGAGTATTTCAGAAAGTAATTGGAAATGTGCCTAGTCTGTCTACTGTCTATCATGGACAGAAGAAAATGTCTGTGATTTAACAATCTGAAGAGGTCACAGAGGGTTATTTTTATCAACAGACTACTCTAATGCAGAATATGTTCCATGGGGACAAAGATGCCGGTTTTGACCTGACCAGGAACATGACATGTTTGCCAAGCAGAAGTCCTTGTCATGGTGGGTACCCAAGGTTTGAACTGGTAAAGTGGAAGCCAAACAGAAGAGATTATTTATAGAGCTGTAGGTAGTACAATCTTTTTTTTCCCACTCATTCACCTTATGGCATGCTCAGTCAACATTCCAGCCAGTCAAGTGGAAGCTTGGGGGCAGACCTGCCACTGGGCTTGCATGATGGCAGGTATATTCCCTCCCCCATTTCATAGCATAAATGCAGAAATGGAAGCTCCTTCTGAGATGGTGACTTACCCACAGACACATGGTTAATAACTGTCAGATCTCTGACAGTGGGGCTTGCTAGGTGGCTCAGTGGATAGAGCACTGGTTCTGAAATCAGGAAGGCTCCTCTTCCTGAGTTCAAATCTAGCCCTAGACTCTGACTGACCGTGTAACCCTGGGCAAGTCACTTAAACTAGAAAATGTGTTGTGCTTTCTGGGCAGCTGATTTTTAAACATTTACCAGTACATCCTAAGGTCCTTTCCAACTCAAAGTTATAATATTGTAATGTGCCCTGGGCTGTCATTGGATGTATTTGAGATTTCACTTGTTGGTGTTGATCAGTCTTGTCTGACTCTTAATCTCGCCCCATTTGGGGTTTTCTTGGTCCAAAGATACTGCAGTGGTTTGCCATTTCCTTCTCCGGTAGAAGAGGTAACTTCAGCAAACAGGGTTAAGTGATTTGCCCAGGGTCACACAGCAAGTAAGTGTCTGAGGCTGGATTTAAGCTCAAGTCTTCCTGACTCCATTGCATGCGCAGTGCCAATTAACTGCCCTTAGGGCTTGTTCTGCAACTCCATTTCTACTCAGAGGCCAAATAATAGGCTAAACAAAATTGCCCAAAAAGATGTGAAAGGAAGCCAGAAATTCAATGGGAAACACAAACCAACCAGGTAATTAAATTATGTAGATGTATAGGCTAAAATTTGATTCCATGTTTTCACTCTTCAGTTGGTTGTTTGAAAACTATAGGCTGTCTACTACTATTTTTAGGTCTGTAAACAAGTTATGTAAATGATATAATGGAAAAAACACTAAATTTGGTGTTCAAGGACCTGTGTTCAAATGCTGTCACTGTCACTTACTATTGTGTGACCTTAGGCAAGTAATTAATCTCCCTGGAACAGCTCAGCTCTTGATTCCATGATCCTAAGAAAGCCCTAAGAAAAGTGCCTGTGGCAGATGCCTAAAAGTTCCATAATTTCTTGAAGATCTCACAGTCTAGTTACAGATTGGACATTGGCCCATCAGAGTAAGATGATCAATAACTTTTCTTGTTTCTTTCAGAGTTTTATTCTTCCTTCAACTTTGAAAGGAATTTTAGTTTTCAGACTTCATGGAATTAAATTCTAGGCTTAATTGGAAACCCCACAAAAGTATAATCCAATCCAACCACAACAAAAATCCTTTTATGGTTTAATAAAGATTAGGGATCTCTCCCCATAAAATGATTGATTGACATCTCAGAGCTCTTTGGGAAGAAAGATAAACTTTTCAGTTCTGTAAACATGGAGACTTCAGATCCTCAGTTTTTTATCTTTCCATGGGTTTGAGGGCAAGTACATTGATTTTTCATTTTGGTGCAATCATTCACCACCAAAGTAAAAGAGAGACAAGAGATTAGCTTTGCTTCTGCATGGCAACCTTGCTTACCACCAAGCCAAATGTATGCTTTTGGTAATAGTTGGATAGTAAATAAAAGTGCTTTAATTATCGAAAGCTATTAAACCCCCTTTCACTTATATTTGCCTCCTTATCTTTATATCCTCTTTCACAGGATTGGGCTAATTCTGAACCTTCCTGCCTCCTCCATCACTTAATTTTCAGTTTGGGACAAAGAATTAAAATGCCCCCATCTAGTGGGTTAAACTATTTCTTTAAAAAAAATGTGCTAAATGATTTACTGTGTTCAATCCACCCAGCAGGATACTGAGATTTAAAGAGATTGTTGAATCCTGGTGAAGTTACTGCAGTCTCCAACCTTCACACACTCAGCATCGAAAACATTACTTTTAATTATATTACAAGAATTGTCCCACAAGTACTTCAGACACGTTTCTATTAACATTTGACAATATCTTAGCAATTGAAATGCATTTAATGAGATTAGAACACTAGATTGGAGCCTTAACGATTTTGGATGAAATTCTATTTTCCTTATTAATGCATTACAGAAGCTCTTCCTTTGCTTGACTCACAACAAGTAATTTCTGGTCTTTTGCTAGCGATATACCCAGTGCTGAGGCAGGAGATAATGATTAACGCATATATGTTTATGTTATTTTAGTAGAAAATCCATGTGCCATTGGTAATGAATTGAAGGTTAAGTGACAATTTTTCTTTACAACCACTCATGTCCTACAGTCTGTGAACTGAAAACTAGATTAACCTTTAATTACCCTCAATGATCTCTCAACCCTGAGACAACATTACCACTCCTACCAGTAGTATTTGCATATACAATTTAATGAGAGAAACATCTGTTTGCATATTTGGTATCATTAATATTATGCAGATGAGTAGATATTCACAATGTGATAGGCATTTGTGCTAACGTCTCATTTTCTTTTTATTTCGAGGCTTTCTTCCTCCACCCACTGATTTGGTCTGACTTGTATTAATTAGAACAAGGGATGACTGGAGCCGGCAGCCTTGCATACAGAATGCTGTGTTATCAGAATAGCAGTAAAGTAATGCTGTGTTCTGCTGGGCATCTTGCTAAACATACATTTCACAGACCTTATGAAGGTTTGGTTTTTTTTTTTTGTGGATGGGTTTTTTTTTTTTAAGACAAAAGCATTTGCCCTCCTTTCCAATGTTGATTTGTTTTAAAGTGACAACACTCTAGTTTATTTATTTTTGTAGATTCTCACTACCATCCAGTATTTTTTTTTTAGAATTAGTAACAAGCTGTTTAGAACTGGAGGGGAGCTTAGAGATCATTTAATTCAATTGACTCATTTTAAAGAAGAGGCTGCTGAGGCCCACAAGTATGTCTCCCAAAGTGACACAAAATGACCGAGTTGGGTTGCCGTTCACTGCTGACTCTCTACAGTAATCAATTTTCAAGATATTTGGCAATAGGAATGAACATTTCTGTCTCATAGATGCATGGTGAATCTACATATCTTTGCAGCCCACTGATCATTTCAAAGGTATAACTGTTTAAGCTATATTGTACAGTTATATTGCTAGATACCATAGATATGGATAGAGTGCCCAATGTGGGTTCAAATCCAGCCTTTGATGCTTTCTATCCATATGACCATGGACAAATGACAACTTGCTGAGTCTGAATTTCCTCATCTATAAAACAGACATAATAATACCTGCAGCACCTTCCTCGTAGGGTTGTTACAAAGCTCTTATGAGATGATGTGTATAATGCACAGCACTGGTTATTACTGTTGATGTATATGCCATTGTAGGGCATGCTTATATGTTAACTAGCATACATTCTTTTTTTGTTTCAATACAAAAAGAAAAGAATTCTTAATGAACATCAAAACTCAAAGATCTAGGTACATTTTTAAAGATAATTCTTCCCAATTGTAGAAATTTATAAAGACATATATTTTCAAGTCCTAAATTCTAGCTATCACATATTTTCAACCACTAATATTGAGCCAGTTGGTACTTTAACATATTTTAACACAGTAGACACACTGGGAAATATTTTAACACATCAACTCTAGAATAGGCCTTCCAGTCAAGATGAAGGAAACAAATGGAGTATGGTATGATGGAAAGATCACTAAGGAGCAGTTAGGCTATGCAGTGGATAGAGCACAGGTGCTGAAGTCAGGAGGACCTGAGTTCAAATCTACCCTCAGACACTTATTAACTGTGTGACCCTGGGCAAGTCACTTAACCCCAATTGCCTACAAAGAAGGAGAGGAGAGGAGAGGAGAGGAGAGGAGAGGAGAGGAGAGGAGAGGAGAGGAGAGGAGAGGAGAGGAGAGGAAAGGAAGAAAGCACATTGAACTAGAATTCAGAAGACATAGTTTCAGGACTCCATCTGGCCACTTACTGTCACTTACTCTCTGAATTTCACTTTCCTTATCTAAAAAATAAGAGAGGGAAATTCATTATATGATTATATATTCATTATTATGATTAATGATTAATATTCATTATATAAATTCATTATAACACTACTAATGAAGTGGTGTTAAATAGAAACAGGGTCACTAAACTGTATATAAGGATACTTGTAGGCTGCATATTGACTTAGAAAAATATATTAACATTATCTATGTTTTACTGCATTGTATTTATTTTGTTTAAAATTTCCCCAATTACATTTTAATCTAGTACAGACCCACTTAGGCGAGTTGCTTGACACTTCTAGTCTAATGTCCCTTCCAGCTCTTGGTGTACCTTAAATGGTTTACATTAATGAGATCAATCCCACTGATTCAAATTTAGTGGTAAAGGGAGAGGAAGTCAAGCTAGAGCAATGAGAAAAGTCTGAATCATAAAATGATTTTTTAAAAAGAGTCCAGTTTTATTAGTTTCCAATGCATTCAATAAATAAATTAGGTTGTACTGGTTAGTAGAGGTGCTTAGGGTACCCATTTTAATGAATAGCTAAACATGTTTTATAATTTGTAAATGAGTGTTCCAATAGTGCTTAAAATAAAAACAATCATTCTTGAAGTATTTTCATCATTCTCCATGATCTTATTTATTCTACTAATTTATATTACTTAGAATAGAACTATTTACTAAGGTAGAAAGGAACTGAGCTTAGTATGAGAGAAAATACTCACACTGATGCACTGATCTGTAAGTCATTCAAGTAAATATCATCAAGTTATTTCAACTCTCTGGTCATCTCCTCATTTTAAATTAGAGAGTTGGACAAGGTGGCTTCAAATTCAATTTAATTTAACAAATGCTTAGCCAGCTGTGTGTAAGAAGCATGATGCTAGGTGCTAGAACCATCCAAAGCTAACATTGTATAAAGAAAGGATTTTCTGAATAAAGTAAAACCAATGAAACAAAATTCAAAATTATCACAATTTTTAAAGAAGTTGAGTCTAAATTAATAAGATTTTTACTATTCTTCCTAAAGGAACATATAGAACATCAATTCACTATGCATTTACTGAATACCTACTGTATACATGATTCTGTCATTTCCTTCTCAACTATATTTCTGGGTAGTACGTTTAAGACTATATTGTAGAATTATTTTGGGCATGTTCCCTCTTTCCTACTGTCTTAAAGGCAGCTTGGAAAGTCAAAATTGACTTTCAGCCCTATGGGGATCTATCTTTAATTGAAGCCACAGACCAGTCTTTATTTTTCCTTTATATCATTGCCCTTGCCTGATTAGAGTATTCATTGTGCTTCTGCTTTGCTCTAGAATTCATGCTCTGGTATGCACTGGTTTATGGGAAATAAAAACATTCCATTTAAGCTATGAAAGGAAACCATATGTTGGGAGACATGGTGACTAACTGGGCAGATAAATAAAGAGAATGAATTTCTGGAAGAGAATGAGAATATTTGTGATTGCTACAGAGAAGGTAAATTGGTGGATCCAATTATCTAGGAGTAAGGAAGGCTCTGCCTCCAACTTGGGAAGGGAGAAAAAACTACAAGACTGGCCATAGGAAAACACTAGGTCAATACCTATAAGGAATAACTCGTTTAAAAAAATACCTTCCTGTAAAGAGAAGCTTCTGGTTTCTGGATAAGAGATCACCTGGGCATCTTTTCAAGAACAACAATCCTCAGTTTCCTTATTTTTAAAATGGTGCTAATGCTTATCTTTTAGGTTTGTTGTGAAAATCACACATGAAAGCAGCCAATAACTTGAGAAGTGTGATAGATGTATAAGGTACCATTTTTGTCATTGTTCAGTCTTTTTTTTCAGTTGTGTTTGAATCTTTGTGATCCATGTAGGATTTTCTTGGTGAAGTTATTGGGGTGTTTGCCATTTCCTTCTCCAGCTCATTTTACAGATGAGGAAATTGAGGCAAACAGGGTTAAGTGACTTGCCCAGGGTTACACAGCTAGTGAAGTGTCTGAGGCTGGATTTGACCTTTGAAAGATATCATTACTATAACTATATACATATATATATATAATGATCAGGATGGCATACATAACGGATGAGGTGATGGCTTTAGAGTCAAGGAGGCCAGAGTTCAAGGCTACCCTGTGACACCTCTTAGCTGTGTCATCCTAGGTAAGTCAGTTAATTTCTGTGTTCTAAGCAATTTTCTAAGACGATAGCTTGCATTTCTAGAAAGTTCTTTCATCCAGTAATTCCTTATCCCTACTGAGGTAATCAGGGCAGAGGAAAACATCTTTATTTGGTTTCAGTATATTTTGGTTTCACGACCATTTCTGTTTTACTGAAAGGTCCGTGCTTATCCATAGTTAATCTTTGCCTTCTTGATGGGATGAAATATTTTTTTTGCATCATAAAACAAAGACTGTCCCCATTGACCAATAACACATCTGAAGCAGTTGACAGAAACCCTGTTTTGGAGGTGCCACCTTGGCCTTTTCCCTTTCCAATTCATTCTCCTCAAACATCTTCAGTGGCTCCTACTGCCTCCCAGTCCTCCAAACTCTGGGTTCAGCTGCCTTTGAATTTTATTTCACATTTCTTGCCTTTATACCTTCTTCACTCTAACCAAACTGGACTATGAGCTGTTTCCATATTTAACATCCCATCTCCGACACCTGTACATTTGTACAAGTGATGTCTTCCATGTAAGGATTGTACTCCCTCCCTACAGTTTAAAACATCTAACTTCTTTCAAAAATTGTGCTCAGACTCTGCCTTCTACATAAAACCTTTCCTGACATCTCTACCTCCCTCCAAGTTATAATTGCTCCCTACCCCTTAAATGGTATTGTCTGCCATTTACTTATCTCTAAAGAAGATGTATCCCTCTTTTCCTCCTCCCCAATAACATAGAAACTGTTTGTAGGTTAGGAATACTTCAGTTCTTTGGTTTTTGGTTTTTTTTTTTGCATCACTAGCACCTAGCACAGTGCTAGGCAATAGTAGGTATTTAACAAATGTTGCTTGAATTGGATCCAGTTGAATGCCAATAGGATCTCTGAAGTGGGAGGTGCCTAATTTTGGTTGCTTCCGAACTTGGAGTCATCCATAACTCTTCACTCTCACAACAAAAATCTGATTGCCCGTTTTGTCCATTCTAACTGCAACATCTTGCAATTGTGTCCTCTCTACCCGAATGACCATCACCCTCCTCCAGACATATTATCTACTGCCTTCAATTAAGCAATGGTCTCTTTGGATTCCTGGCCTCCAGTCCCTTCCTTCCTTCAATCCATCCTCCTGGAACATTTTGGTATTTAAAGGAGAACAAAAGTAATCATACACAAGGCTGGAAATTTCTGTTACTTGTGTGTTTTTTTAAGTGCATATTAAATTCAATATGGTAGTAAAAAACTTCTCTGCTTATCTCTTTCCCTTCCTGAACTCCCTTCTTGTTTGCTGAGTATTTCTAAAATGTTTCATTGATGGGTTTATATACTTTTTCTTCTTTTGCATCTTTATCGTTCCCCCCACCTTCCACCCCAATATGAATCCTCCAAATAAGTATAGTCAAAGAAAACAAACTCAATGGCCACGTGTCGGAGCATGTTCCATTCTGTACCTCTCATCCATCATCTCTATGCCAAGAAGTAAAAGGTAAATTTTACACTTTTTCTGAAGTTGTGGTCAGTCACCACAGCTATTAGAGTTCTGAAGTTTTTCATAGTTGTTTTCCTTTATATTGTAATAGTCATTTTAGAAATCATTCTCCTGGTTCTCTTGCTTTTCTCATTTTTCTGAATTTGTCACATCCATCATTTCTTGCATCCAAATAAGGTCCTTTATTTTCATATACTACAATTTGTCAACCCATTCTCTAATTGATGGAGTCTGTTTCCAGTTCTCTGTTACAAAAAGGAGCACTGTTACAAATCTTTTATGCATGTGGATCTTTATGTCTTTTACTTCTTTGGGGGCATATACCTGTATGTCAGTCAATCAACATTCATTAAGCACATCGAATGTGCCAAGTACTGTGCAACATGATGAAAATTCAAAGAAAGACAAAAAATAATCCCTGTTCTCTATAAATTTACAGTCTAGGAGTAGTATTTCTGGGTATATAGATATTTTAGTGATGGGAGGTGGGGAGGGTCTTTGCTTTCCAAAATGATTATACAAATGCACAGCTCCACCAACAGTAAATTACTGTGCCTATCCTTCCATAACCCTTACAATAATCACCACTTTCCTATCATTTGTGATTTAGAACATTTTTTTTACCTTTGTTAGTGCCTTCCCTTTCCATACTACCCCCCTCTCTTCCTGATAATGTCCTCCTTCATTTATTTTCCATTCTAGACAAACTGATTTATAAACTAATCCTTGAATCTGACATTCCATTTCTGGGTTCCACACCTTCCCACTGGTTGTTCCCCCATGCCTGGAATACTCTCCCTCCTCACCTTTGCCTTATGGAATGTCTTGAATCCTTCAAGGCTCAGCTCAGGTGCTGTCCTTACCACCTCCTATCCTCAGTGGCTGGTGCTCTCCCCCACCTGCTCCCCTAACTAAAAAAAACAAACCCTTGTACTTATTTTTGTTCACATTTTATATCTCCATATATATAATGTTTTTTACATTAATTTACATGTTGTGAACTGCGCCCCCCCCCACCCCCAGTAGAAGGTAAGATCTTTGAGGGCAGGGACCATTCATTTTGTCTTTATATCCTTAGAATCTAGCACATAGTTGTTGTTTCATAAAATGCTTGAAATGAATCAAGAGAAGAGATTAGAATGTCCTCCAAACCCCTTCCCCACAAGAGGAGATAGGAGGGAGACCTATGACTGATTTCATCTTGAAACCTTTTGTGGGCTGAATCCTCAGAAGCAAAGAACAGAAAGTCCCAGGCCCAAGTACAAATCAATGGACTCCATGAGCTAAGTTGTTCTCCAGTGTTAGGGAATAAAATGCTGCCACTTATGTCTATAATGTCTCTTCCAGACTCAGGTTCTGCCCTGGTACAAACCCTGAAACCTAAAGGAATTTTTCCTATCAAAGATGATTGAGAGGCAGCAGGCAACCCACGATACCCAAGTTTTCTCTCTTTCTTTCTTTCTTTCTTTCTTTCTTTCTTTCTTTCTTTCTTTCTTTCTTTCTTTCTTTCTTTCTTTCTTTCTTTCTTTCTTTCTTTTTCTTTCTTTCTTTTTCTCATTCCCTTTTTTTCTGCCATAAAACCTTGATAAGAATTGTTTGTGAATCTGAAGGTTCATTTGAACTTTGGAGCTCAGCAGGCACAGTGTTATTTGGTCATGCTTCACTTGGTAAACTCGGTAGAAAAATGCTCCAAACAAGGAAAGATCTTTGTAATAATTGTAATGTCAGCGTCTGAATGCACTGCCACCGGTCTGACAACCTGGGTTTCTAAAAGACACGTAATTATGCTGGTGTCGGTGCAAATAAAAAAGGGGGCACAGAATGTCTCGGTCCCTGGTCTTTAAAAATTGCCATTAAAAAAAATCATACTTTATTTTAATTCAAGGACATTTTTATACCTCAGTAATAAATTACCATTTCAAAAGTACTTTAACCTGCTGAGATGGTTCATTCCACTAATATGGGCAACACCATGGCCTCGAATAATTAGTGTAAATTGCCTTTGAATAATACAGAGCTGGGAACAACGTTAACTTGCTGGTTCTTAATGCCCCTTGCAGTACAGGATGAAGAGTCCTTAATGGGGCCTGGAAAAACAACTAATACCTATAAATCAAAGAAGAAAAGCCGTTTTTGATGCATTTGTCTGAGAGTGTGAGTTTTAAACTAAATTGTTAACACTCCTCCCTGCTGAGGGTCATGGATTAGCTAGGGTGGGAGATTCTTTAAGAATCTTTCACACTGACCAGGGGAGGTAGGGGTTTCAAAAACGAGTGTTTTCTTAACCCTAATCCCTACCCCCCTGACCAGTCCAGATCCTCTGAATTTCTCTCTAATTAGGTAAAGAATTAGGAGGTGGATAAATGTGTTCGAGGATGAGGATGGAGTGATTAGCTTTACTGCAGGGCATGATAGTGATTTCCAGGCATGGCTGCATTTGTTTCATGCAAATAACTTCCCCTCATCCCCATACCTAAGGTCCTGGAAGTATGTATTTGGAGGGTATAGCAATCACCTTAGAGGGGAGCTGGGGGAAGGATATTGACAAAATATTTTCCCCTTCCTCTGCTTTTATTCAATTTTCTTACTAGTTTATCCAGTAAAGTCACATCTAGAACAGCTTTCTAATCCACCCCCTTACGGTGTCCTGGTTATTGTAATTATTTGTGCAATCAAAACAGAATCTAATAACCTAATCTAAAAATGTATTCTCATGCAAATGATCCTTTCAGGTAGAGAGAAAAAGGACACATTTCTTAGGAACTCTCTGAGATAAAGCCATTTTGACACATTTTCTGCATATGAATAGATACGGCTTATAACTTTTTTTAAAAAAAGGACATTCTTTACTGAAGCATAATTTTAAATTTTAAATCATTTTAAAGCTTCCTGAATAGCCTGGTACACTGGTTGACATGGCCAACTGTTGCAGTAGATGACAGGCTCTCCAGGGCTACCTTGTCCCCCAAAATTAGATTCTGTTCAAATAAGTAAGAGGCAAAGAGAAGACTATGTATAGCTTTTGACCTTCTTCTAACCAGGGAGAGGACTGATGTTCAAAGCTTCCTCCTGACTTAGTCATGTTATCTGACTTTGGAACTCAAGGCCAGAGCCCATTTTGGCTTCACCCATCTTATCCTTGATGTTTGCAGATGATTATGCACTCAACGTAGCCTCTGAAACTGAGATGCAACAAAGCATGGATCAATTTTCTGCTACCTGTGCTAATTTTGGCCTAATAATTAACACCAAGAAAACACAGATGCTCCATCAGCCACCTCCACATCATCCATATGTGGATCCATTGGTTACAACAAATGGAGAAGTTTTGAATGTTGTGGATAAGTTCACTTACCTTGGTAGTGTACTTTCCAGGGATGTACACATTGACAATGAGATTGATGCATGTACTACCAGAGCTAGCTCAGTATTTGAGAGGCTCCAAAGAAAAATCTGGGAGAGAAGAGGTATTAGACTTACTACCAGACTGAAGGTCTACAGAGCCATTGTGCTCATTGTATGCCTGTGAAACATGGACAGTCTACCAGCACCATGCCAGGAAACTGAATCTCTTCCATTTGAACTGTCTTAGGAAGATTCTGAGGATCACCTGGCTGGATAAAGTACCAAACACTGAGGTCCTTGCTTGAACTAAACTGCCAAGTACTCAAACTCTGCTTCAGAGAGCGCAACTCCAGTGGGCTGGCCATGTACGCAAAATGTACGCTTGCGAAAGCGTAAAAAATTATGGAGAATTCACATGGGGCAGACAATCACATGGTGATCAGAAGAAGTGATACGACACTCCCAAGATCTCTCTCAAGAACTTTGGATTTGATTGTGGGACATGGGAGACACTGGCACAGGACCACTCAGCATGGTGTGCCCACATCAGAAAAGGTGCTGTGCTCTATGAGCAAAGCAGAATTGAGACAGCACAAAGGAAACATAGAGCATCCATACATTAGAGGAAGATCTTTCTGACTGCAGAGGTTGTCCATCTGTTATATCACCTAGCCTTATAGGGAGCATCCACCCCAAATGTTCACGACATCTGTACCCAACCTGTGGTAGAGCATTCTGAGCTCGTATTGGTCTGATCAGCCACAGTCAGACACATTGAAACTTGAGTTTATCATGGTGATGTCATTTTGGTCCTCTTCGAGAACAAAGGACCACCACCACCACCAGATGAGGCCCACTGAGACCCATCTCTGTGACTGACTTTCCATCTGTCTCTTTTTGTCACTTATCTCTACCTAAGCTGAACTTGGAACTGTTGGACTGCAGCTGGACTTCTTGCTTTCAGTATCACACTTCTTCATACCAGCTTGCCTAGACTGCTATATTCATTTTCCTAATATACAGATTGGATTTTATCCTTCCTCTATGTTCTTATCACAGAAAGTCCCAACTCCTTAGTTTGGCATTTGAGGGCCTTCATTATTTAGCTCAGGGGTGAGGAATCTGAGGCCTCGAGACCACCTGTGGCTCTCTGGGTCTCCAAGTGTGGCCCTTAGAAGTTTGGATTCAGTCAAAAGGTTGCACTTGAAGACCTAGAGGACTACATGTGGCCTCGAGGCTGCAGGTTCCCCACCCCATTCCCCATTTCCCAAACAGGTTCTCTGCTTCCCAACTATGCATTTCTGCTCAGGCTCTTCTCTCCACTTAAAATGCAAACCCCTCTTCCCCCCATCTCCACCTTCAAGGTTCAGCCCAAATGCTGCCTCTTGGAAACATTTTCTTCCTCCCAGCATCTCTATTCCTCATGGGCTAGTTAACGATTACTTTTCAAATCAATTCAACAAATATTGATTGACAGGTTAATATATGATGGTCCTGCACCATGTAGTTTAAAAACTGCTTTTCTCACAATAACATGTGAGGCAGGTAGGTAGTACAATCATTATTATCCTTATTTTATAGCTAAGAAAGAGAACTAGCAAGGTGGAGTGGAGAGTGGATAAAGACCTGGCCTCATATTTACTTGGGAAGATGGTTCAAGCCCCATCTCTGAAATATGTTGGCTGTGTGACTCTGGGAAAATCACTTCATTTCTTACTAGACAACTCTCTAAGACTATAAATTGAAGAATGAGGGCCAATCTGTACTGATATATTTCCTCACCTCATTCTTCAATACAAATGAAATCATAGCTATGGCACAAAAACAAAAGATGAGGAAACAGATGCTCCAAAGTTAAGGGACTTGCCTATGGTCATATGGCTAAGTACGGATGAGAGTCTAGATTGGAACTCAGGTCTCCTGACTTTAAATCCAGTCCTTTGTTCACTATACCACCCTGGCCTCATGGAGCTTAGAGTTTAGTAGGGGAGAAAAGATAGGAATATTAATAGCTATTAGGGCTATAAGATAGGTAGGAGAGGCTATGTGATATAACAGATGGAGGACCTCCTCTGCAGTCAGAAAGACCTTCCTCTAATGTATGGCTCTTTAGTTGTTTTCAATCATGTCCAACTCTTCATGACTCCTTTTGGGGGGTTTCTTGTAAAAAATACTGGAGCAATTTGCCATTTCCTTATCTAGCTCATTTTACAGATGAGGAAACTGGAACAAACAAGGGTAAGTGACTTGCCCAGGGTCACACTACTAATTTAGTGTCTGAAGTCAAATTTTAACTCAGTTCTTCATGACTTCAATTCGGCACTCTATCCACTGTACCATCTAGCTGTCCCATATGGCTCTCTGACCATGGGTAAATAATTTAACCTCTGAGTACCCCAGGGAATCCTCAAAGATTATAGATTACATATCCACCTCTCCATCTGCATTAGTAGAAGAGTTTCCACATAGAGTTCCCTACCCCAATGGAATGCCAGTGTTGTAGAGGTAGGAGTAATGGTACAAAATGACTAAGGAATATTTCAAAGGTTCCTACTTGGGGAGGAGGTACAGAAAACCTGGGAAGTCTTCATGAGGAAGGTAGCATTTGATATAGAATAGAAAACCTGAAAGAAAAAGAAAATGAAAATTAACTAACATTTATTAAATACCTACTGCATGTGTTAGGGAAAGGGCAAAGTTAAAATAAGACAACACAATCTTCCTCTAAAGGAGCTTCTGGCCTAGTAGGAGAGACAAGAAGCCAACAAAGATATCTCTTATACACGATATTAGGGGCAGCTAGAGCATTGGGTATGGGGTCAGGAAGACTTGTGTTCAAATCCAGCCTCAGACACTTACTAGCTATGTGACCCTGGGCAAGTCACTTCAACCTGTTTGCCTCAGTTCCCTCATCTGTAAATGAGCTGGAGAAGGAAATGGCAAATCACTCCAGCATCTTTGCCAAGAAAACCCCAAATGGATCAGGAAGAGTCAGACACAACTGAAACAACCAAGTAATAACAATATGCATAATATTATTTGGCAAATGCTTTTAAGAGTTATAACACAAACTATTAGGAGAAATCTGACTTGGAAAGACTTTGTGGAAGAGATGGCATTTGGGCTGGGCTCATGCTAGTGACAGTTAGTATGTCTGAAGCCAAGCCATTCTCTTCTAAAAATACCCCAAAAGCTCTAAGAGAGCAGCATCTTTACTGTGCTTTCTACTTTCATATGTGGGACTAAGGAAAATGATTAAATCATGGAGTTTTGGGATTGGTGGTTTTTTTTTGTCTTGATCCTCCTGGGGTCCACAGCTGCATCTGTAGAAGGAATCTGTGATTTTGTAAAAAAAAAAATTATATATATATATATATATTTAGTTTTCAACATTCACTTCCATAAGATTTTGAGTTTCAAATTTTCTCCCCCATCCCCACCCAAGAAGGTGTGCAATCTGATAAAGGCACTACTTATGCATTCATATTAAACATATTTTCACATTAGTCATGAGAATCTGTGATTTTTTTTTTCAAGTGTCTCAGAGAGATGTGACTCAAGAGTCTAAACCCACGCTCCTCATTTCTGGGTTTAGCTTGTAGGTACATGAACCAGACAAAGATCAGCTTTGGTACAAAACTTTCCCCTCCAGAGGGCATAACCACCTTTATTTACAAATGCATTTTTCAACTGAGTTAATTGTTCTTATCCAACTATACTAATATGGCAATACTACATAATGCCCAATTACACTCTACAAGACAATCACACTACACTAGCCAGGATTATGTTGTCTCTTGATCTTATCTGCCTTATTCCTAAACTACAGAAAGGATCTAAAACAGGCTGTTTATTTGGCTTAGGCAAACCTCCCTCCCCAACCACCTCCACCCCATCATCCATCACAGTCATCCAGTTAGCAGTTACACACTGAGAGAGGCACAGGGTTAGCAGGCTAAGTGCACACACAACCAATGGGCTATTTCAGAATACTCTCCTCATTTTATCTTCACAAATAAGCTTTTTCATAACTGACCTTATTGTCAGTGGAAGTTTCTTTGTGGTGTAAACATCTATGCCTGAAACCAAAGAGCAGATGACACAATCTGAGGGTTGGGTTTATTTTAATTTCATTACTACAGATAATAGCATTGGATTTTTACCCACTGACCACAAGAATAATTTTATTACCAAGTACTTTGTGAAGGATATACTCTTGTGTGTTAAAAGAAATGATTTAGAATAGTATTTCAGGAAGGACCATGACTCTTATTGCTAAAGTTTTACCTATGACCAACAGATTAGAATAGGGAAATTTTTCTTGAGTCCAATGGAAACTCTTGATTCACTTGAACTCTTCTCAACAGAAAGGGTGAGATTTATTGCAACTGCATTTGGAATGAAAATTTACTTTATCTAAAACTAGATTGCACCATATTTGTTAATTCCTTCTTTTAAATTCATCAATTCTTGGGGTCAAATTCTATGATTTCTTTTGTTTGGGGAACACCTGCTGTGGGGGTGGAGATGGGGATGGGGACAAGCCAATCTCCAATTCAGTTTGGTAACTCACCTGCATCTGTGACTTACAGCCCTAGAAAATTAGTTCCCTGAAACACTGAGACATTAAATATCTGCCTGGTATGAGACAGAGTCAGGATTTGAATCCAAATCTTTAGCACCGCAAGGCTAATCCTTTAACCACTAGGCTAAGCTGATTTCCTTTAGAAAAAAATCATTCATTTTTTTTTACCATCTTCCCTTTTTAAAAAGAGCATATGAAAATAAATAGGAAGCCAGGATTATGGTTGACATTTTAAAAATACACATACACACAGAAAAAGATACAAACGATTTTCAACTTGGTATAATTGCACAGCATAGTGGCGTAGCCTCATTGGCAAATGAGAAATAGCATGAGATTTGAAAACAGAATTCCATTATAGTATTTATGGTCAAAATCTGATATGATCAAATATTGGGTCTCCCAGTAGAAACGTCTGGGTGTCATGAAGTAAACTTGATAATTGTGAGAATACATTTCATGCAGCCAAAGAGAATAGCAAACCAGGAGATTAGCATTTCTGTTATATAATTACAAGTTCAAGGGGTACAGCTTCTTATCATCGTAGAGTAAGTCTAGAAAGTCGAAGTGATCCTCTTTAATTTGTAATTATTTTACTGAAATAGTAGGTCTTCCGGTCTGATTCTTCCCCTTCTATGCTAGAAGACATTGGTATGCAGGATCCATGCATGAAGAAATGGTACACTATCAGAGTAGAGCATGTTTGATTATTCTTTAAAACCAACTAAGAGAAGTTAATCTCATTGAACTTCTTTTTATTCAACAAAAGAGTTAGATGTTTCGAAGTCTAATGTGACTATAATGTTCATTAAATGGACTTCTTTACACCTTTGAATGGATTAACTGCACATCTTTACAGTCTAATTATTATACACGTCATTCAAAAAATATATCACAGATCTAATAGGGTCCGATAAAAGCCCTTTCTTTTCACAACTATGGAAAAGAACACTGCATTAAATGAATGTGATCTTCATCTGGGCCATTTTTTTTTGCTTCAAAAAGGCACATGTTGCTGTCGAGGGGGAAAGAAGGCAAAAGCACTGAGCCTGGGGAATTTTTCTGACCTTGTCATTTTATTTTAGAGATTTAGTATCCAACTCCTGCTGGTGTCTGCTCCTCCTTACACCCCTGTGCCAGGTACATGGCAGGTTACTCCCATCTTGGCCAGGCCAGCTAATGACTTCAGCCTGTCTCCAATAGCATTTAGTGAGATAAGAGATAAGTTATGAGCTGCCCTAATTTGGTCTCAAGACTTCAGAGGTTACTTACTCCGTATTACTTTACTCAGACCTTCCCAGAAAATAGAAACTGCCTTTGGGGGAAATAGATTTTCAAGACTGTTCCCCAGTCATAGGGAACATAGGAAAACAGAACTGAGTTTTCATTGAACATGATGAGATTCTGATTCTTGACTCTTTTATATGTCTCTTTTAAATGACTTCTCTACAATAACTCTGAGAATATGGCAGATTCATGTTTTGAACCCAGGTTTACTGATTCTCACACTCTTTCCACCAAAATTTTTTCTCTTTTGCTCCAGCAGCAACATTACACTTGAGAGGCTGTGCCAATTCCCCTGTGTTGTTTGGAGGTACCAGAAGATAATTAGCTCAAGCAGGTTTGTAATAACTTAGGAAATGTCAGGACTGTTCTCTCCTCAGAATCTTTATCTTCAAGGCTCAGTTCAGGCAATACATCCTCTAGGAAGCCTTCACTATTCTCTTCACTCTTGCTTCAGTTCCCCTTGTATTATATTTATTTGTCTATATATTTTATTCTTCTAGTAGAATGTAAGTTTCTAAAAGGCAAGAACTATTTTTTCTTATCTCTATCCCTAGTGCTTGTCATATAGCTGGCCTTGAATACATATTTGGTGAATTGAATTGAAAAAGGAATTCCTAAAAGAGGGGAGATCTGGAGGAAACAGAAGACTATAAGATTAGTGTATTGGCAAGCAGAGATCAAAGAACTGCCAATCTACCAATCCTTTCTATCATTTGCAGAATGAACAGGTAAAGCTGTGTAGTTAGTGTCCTCTTCCTGTGATATAACCAAGGGAAGGCAAGGCAGGAAAAGGGGAAGAGTCAAAGAGAAAGTGCTAGGATAATAGGGGAACTTCTGGTAGCTCTCTGACAGTGTTATCTCATTCTCTAGTCTTTCATGTGAGGGACAAAGTAAGGATGTCCATATAAGACTGTGACAGCAGCAAATCATCCATTTGCTCCTCCCATGTTTTGTATTCATTGCTTGGCTCCTGGTTATGGTTCCTCTCCTGAATAGGATTCTGTGTTAAATTTTTGATCTCAAGTGGCTGTTAGCTAATCTCAGTTAAGGTGTTACTAGCTGATAACGGTTTGTGGTCTAACTCTTCCCAGAGGGATTTGGTTTTCAAAAAAGGAATACCAGAGATCAAAAAGCTAGTTGTGTCACCATGATCAAAATCACTTTACCTCTTTGGGCCTCAGTTCTCAATCTGAGAACTGAACAAGGTTATGTATTAGACCATCATTTGGCTCTTCCATCTCTAACATCTTTTAATCTTTTTAACATGGTAGAAAGTGCCAACAAGAAGTTATAAGAGGCTACAGTCAAGGTTAAAAGACAAGGAACTCCAAGGCAGCCTAGTAGTATCACACTTCTGGCCAGGACTGACCTTTGGGTCCACCATCCTGCTCCACAAGCAATGCTAGCTTTGTCCAGAAGACCTTGGAGATTCCTGCCAACAATAGGATGGTTAAGACTGAGAAAAGCACTAGTCATGGGAGGTTCTGTTTTCTTCTAAATCTAAAACCATTCTTTGTGCTGTAAGTCCTATAATTAGAGTTCCTATAGCCTCTCCTCATTTGATGACCAGCCCTACTTGATGTGTGAGATAAATCTCCAGTTTTGAACTGTGTTGGATTGTTGACACTCCTTTTCATACTCAAAAGGGGGAATATACTGTGCATTTCCTGGAACTGTTGTATTCGATTCATCTTCTATACTCTCAGGAGACTTCCCAACTTTGGTACTTCTCAGGGGACTCAGGAGAGTGGCTGACATGCAGCTACTAAGTAGACATTTTGTTTTCTCACATTGTTTTCTTATTAAAATGGACTGCTTCATTTGTTTATTAAGAATGTCTACTTGCTACTATGGAGAATTGAATACATTATGCCAAAATAATTTGATCAGGACTCAAATTTATACAAATGAAGGAGGAATCTGGGTCTGTCAACTGGTAGGGCACTCAGCTGTATTGATTAGACAACTTTAATAATCCACATAGCCCTAGACAATAAGTTACTATCCTATAGAGAGAGGTGGAAATGCTGGAAAGAATAACTAACTCTCTGAGAACCATAGAGAGCTTTGGACTTCTTCAGCATTTCCAACCAGTGCAGCAGATAAAAATAACTAGCAGTGTTAGTGTGGGTCTGCTCAACTAGGTTCCTTCCTCTTAAACAGGATCAGGATAGTAGCTAGTGGTCAAACGATCTATGATCCTTAAATTCAAGAGACAAGAGTGAAATAATGGGTGGTATGGTTGATATTTAAGGAAAGCAATCCCGAAGATCTGAGTCTAAGCTCTATTTCTATTGCTTACCAATCAATTCAATCTTGGACAAATCACTCAATGACTCTTGTCATGTTTGAGTTCTCATCTCTAAAACTGAGAGAATATTATATGATCACATTTATCAGTACGGTACCTTGTTCTCTAGAAAGTACTTTCTTCACAGTTATCTTCTGAAGTACATACTTTGATGCATGCATAAAATGCTGCTTTAAAGCAAGTAGTAGTATCCCATCTTGCATATGGGGAAACCAAGATTCATAGAGATAAAATGATTTGACTAAGGTCAACCTGAGTATGAAGTGGTGAAACTGAGACTGGAACTCAGTTCTGAGTCAAAGCCATAATACCTGAACCTCTAAGTCCATCCAGGACTTTTCTTGTTGTTATGAGATCAAATAAGGTAACATACAAAATGCTTTGTAACTGGAAAGGGTAACACAAGTGTCAGCTATTACATGGAGGACTTACTATACTTAAACCACTCAGTCAGCCACCACAATAACATTCTGTACATGTGCACGTACATATTAGTACTTTCTGATTCTGGATCATTAGGGAAGGGAAGGGAAGGGACAGCTTCCCTGAGTCAGCACTCCCTATTCATAGTTTGAGGCTACAACAGATGTTCCACAATCCATCCCTTAACTCCTTTGGTTTCTCTCACCACAACATAGGGTTGTGGCAGGGGAAGGAAGAGATCTTTAAGAAATAGTCAGTTGCACTCAGACCCAGCACTGAGAGCTTCCAAAGTGCCAAAAAATTATTTAAATAAATCATTTCAAATCAGTGTTGAAGTAAATTACCCAATAAATAGTAACTGTACCATAAAACACAGAGAAAATGCTTCATTAAGAATTCACATGAACCAGAGAGCCACAAGACTCTAAAAAAACCCAGAAAAATATCCCCATTGTACAATAAAATAGGTATCATAATAAAACAAATATTAGCTCTTTATTGTACACCAGGTCCTTTACACCAGACTCCACAAATATGCCAAACTAATAAATATCAAATGAATAAGTAATTGGGTTTCCTTTGTGTATTATAAAGTTTTAAGAGTATTTGGCCAAGTAGCATCAGGGAATAAAATTTAAATTCTTTTCAAATAGTGTTTTCTCTGGGCCATAGCCTGTTCTTGGATAAATATTACACACCTACTTATCACAAATGTACATGGCAAAGGATGCTTTACACATGTGTGGAGAATGTATAGTGATTTTGTTCTAGATAATATGATGGTAAGCAAAGATTTTACTCTAGAGAAATTAACTTACCCAAAGGAATAAGTCATCTTGATTCATCTATCTTTCACAGTTATCACATCCAATTAGTTGCCAAATCCATTAAAGGCAAAGTGGCATAGTAGGTCATCAGGAGTCAGGAAAACTTGGGTTTAAATCTCTGCATCAGACACTATTTGCCATCTGATCCTGGGCATTCATTTCCCCAAGGTTCAGTTTTTTCATCTGTAAAATGGGAACGATAATTCTTGAAGCATTTCCTTTCCAGAGTTGTTGGAAGATTCAAGTGAAATAATGTACGTCAAATGCTCTGAAAACCTTAGGGTGTTAAAGGAGTATCAGTTGTTATCATTGTCTTAGCAACATTTCTTGAACCCATTGTCTTCTTTCCTCTCAAACAGACCCTACATTAGCTCAGATACTTATCACCTGAACTCTTCTAACAGTTTACTAATTTGACCTTCCCATGCACATATTCCCAGCCTCTTCCTTCATCAATGTATATGTCACAGAGATGCCTAAATAATTTCCAAGGTAACAGACTGACCATGTTATTCTTTATGAAAAAAAATCTTAATTTCCTTCTTATTGCTTCTAGAAATTATGTACCAATTTCTCAGTCTGGGAGATAGGGGCATTCACAAATTGGCTTTTACTTCCTTTTCTAGCCTTCATTTGTGTGAGTGTAAAGGTGCAGTCTACAATAGAATATTCACCTGTGAAAATTTGCCTATTACTTTATCAGATATCCATGAAAGATGACCTATACATAGATTATTTTCAATATTTGGTAGAGATGCTAAAGTAAGCATATGGATCAATAATTACAAATATCCTTTTCCTTGTCTTTTGGGGGCAGAAATACTTTCTGTTATTTTTTTCTAATTGTGTGGCATCACCTTTTCCTTCAGATGCAAATTGTGTCTTTTTTATTTGATACTATTCATATTTCCTTATGACACATACTGGGGACTGTGATGTTAGAATTCAAATTTAGTTAGAGAAATGTTATTGATGGAGAGAAATCTTGATAGAGTTCTATGTTTTTTTTTTGGTTTCTTCATGCATGATCTGGTTTAACTGAATCTCACAGTAAATTTTTTTTCAAAGTCTCTTTTCTCCTCCACCAGTTTTTGCTGCTTTGTGAACTGATATTGCTCACTATGTCCCACCATCCTCCTTTTTAAGATTTTACAAAAGTGTTTTTATTTTACACTAATGTTGCCCTCATCCACCATACCTCTCTGTTTGGCAAAGAAGTCAAATGTTTGTTGGCTTAAGTGATTCTAGAACCTAGTGGCCTCCTTGCTATGTTGATTGCTTTACATTAGTTAATCTATAGGAAATGATGAAAATTCATTTCCCATTTTTAACATCATTAGCTCATTTATGAGTCGGGTAGGAAGTATTTTAATTGTATCTCACTGCTCCTAGTCCTCAGACTAGGAGACATTTCTAACACACACACAGACACACAGACACACATATATGTGTGTATGTGTGTGTGTGTGTAGGTAGGAAGTTATTTTGGAAATCTAACTGCATAATTTACAGGAAGAGAATTTGTGCTTTTTCATTTGTTCATCTGTCATGTGCTCAGTTCAGTCCACAAGCATTTATTATGCATCCATTACATGATCTATCTCTTTCTTACCCTTATTCTTCCTTTAATGTGTCATGGATCTTGTTCTTTGTTCTAACAAGTTAATGGTGTAACTGTTCATTAAGATATAATCATTCCCTTTTTGTAATACTGTTATTCAATGTGATGTCCAGTACCTTCTCTTTTTCTTGAATTATTGATGACATATAAGTGTGAAAGTTCTGGGTCTTCTGTAAGCCTCTTTTATTTCTTGACCCTGAGCCCCATTTTCTAACATGTTTCTTGCTTTCCTGGCTAGTTATGGCGTGGGGTGGGGAACTAACTTCAAAATGTAAAGGAAGGGAATTTATTTTTTAAACTTATTTACATGTCATGTTTATAATTCAATAAAATCAACCAATCAAAAGGCATCTAAGGCATCTAGGATGAGCCAGGCAGAAGTGTTGAAGCCCAGTGGATAGAGAACTGGCCTTGGAGCCAGGAAGCCTTCAAACCCTACCTCTGAGATATACTTGGTGTTGACTCTGGACAAGTTTAACCTCTCACTCCTTTAGGCAACACTTTTAGACTAAACTGCAGAGAAAGTACCAGTATGCAATGGTAGAGGGAGTTCCTCACTTAGAGCTAGCTACCTCTTCACTGAAATCGTGGGTCCAGTCTGCGAGGCAGAGCACAGAGTTTACTTTTTATCAAGAAAGACATTCTGTGCATTTTTGAAAGGTCCTAGCAGCTGGAGGAATCCAGATAGCCTTCACATGGCGGAGAGCACTTGAATCCAGCTAGGGATCCTAGAAAATAGAGGTGAGGAGAGAGTACATTTCAGGTAGAGAGAATGGTCTTTAATAAAGATTCAGAGAGAGAAGATAAAATGTTGCATGTGTGGAACATTAAAATGGCCAATTTGGCTGTACTATAAGAAGAGAAGTAACATGTAATAATTCTAGTAAGATAGGTTAAAGCCAGATTGAGAAGAGCTTTTCATGACGGCAGACTTGGTACTTTCTTCTAGTAGCAACAGGAAGTCATCAGGGGCTACACACCTGTGCTTCAGGATAATCACTTTAGAGATCTGTGGAGGATGGAGGGCAATTAAAAAGTTATTAGTCGATCAGTCAATACACATTTCTTAAGTGTCTTCTACGTGCCAGGCATAATTCTAAATGCTTGGGGACGCAAGTATGAAGAAGATAGTCCCTGATCTCAAGGAACTTACAATCTAATAAGAAACTGAAAGATGGGAAGGAAGGGGGAGGTGTCCAGCTCTGGGGAATGATGGAGTGCAGTGGGCTGGGAAATGAAGAGATACTGGACTGGGTGCCCTCCTTAAAGGGAGATTATGGGAGGAACTCTCATAATAGGTTCAGGTAAGAGACAGTGAACAAATGAACCTATACTGGTGTCTATGTGAGTGGAGATAAGGGAACAAATGTGAAAGATGTTGGGAGGTAGAATTGGGGAGACTTTTTGATTGAACAGGCCGGGTGAGAGAGAGCGAAGAGTCATAGATGACTTCAAGGCTATGGGTACCTAGAAGGATGGTGGTACTCTTGACATAAAGAGAAGTTTGAAAGAGGGGTGAATTTTAGTGGAAAAGTAATTAGCACTCTTCTGTACTACTAAGGGGTAAAACTGACAAGAACAGGCAATCAACTGGACATGCAAGGTAAGGGAGAGTTTTCAACCTGCATGCCTAGATAAGTTTTTATTATGTGCAAAGTAATGGGGGATATGAAATAGAATGAAATAAAGTATTTGTCTATAAGGCATTTATTATGGAATATTATATCTTAGCTAGAAGGGAACTTAGTTCTACCTTTATTTACAGCTGAAGAAACTGAGGCCTAGAAAAGATGAAGTTACTTACCCAGTCAATTAGAAAATGAATGGAAAAGCTGGTGATTTAACTCTGATATCCACTCTCTTAGCATAGTATCCCCCCAATATATTTTGTTGACATGCACAATTATTACTATAAAATATAATATGAGAAGTATATGGGTGTGTGTGTGTGTGTGTATGTGTAGTCATGTGCTGAGAGATCTACGAAGGAAGAGATCTTATTTAGTGGGATAAGAGCAAACTTCATCAAGGATGTTGCATTGGAACTGGTCCTTGAAAAATGGGTACAATTTCAAAAGGAAGGGGGAGGGGACATGGGAAATACATTTGCAATAATGTCTGTGACAATGGCTGCCATATTTATTGCTCAGAGAAAAACAGAGATTATTGCTTCAAGACTTTTCTTTAACAAGGCTTTCTGTGGTGTCAGTGTTTAGCATTATAATATTTATTTGATTTGTAAAAATCTGTAAGCTTTTATTTACATGTGTCCAGAGACTGTTGTCAGCTTCTGGGTGTGTGGGGGGAAAAATGACAAAATGCACTTTCAGGAAGTTACTTTTTGGATAATTAACATGTGGAAACCATACTATACAGTATGTGAAAATGATAAGTTCACATTGAATTTCCAGAGGGCGGAGGCTTATATTTCATGCAGTAAGACCCGTGACAACTCTAGTTGACAGAATAAATGGGATCATTATATTTCAGTCTCCAAGTAATTATCAGAAATGAAGCTTTGTGAATTCTTTCCTAATGGGGCCACCTGCCACCATCACTGCCTCTCCTCCATAATAGCATTTTGTTTCTGAAGATTTTGATCTAGTTTTTGCGCTTCCAATTGTTCTGGACTTAGTTTCTCTCTCCTTCCCCCAGTCCTGCTATAATGAAGAGATGACTTGTGCCTGGTTCTCCACCCTGTGGTTGCTGGGGAGGCTGCTTGTCCAGAGTGCCTGTGGCAGGTATGTAAAGTGGTACAAAAACCAGGTGTTCAACCATAATTATTTGCTTATTGGCAGGCTTGATTGCTGAAACATCCGTTGTTACGATTTGACAGTGATTTACTCTTGGGGCTTCCTTGCCCTTGCCCCCACCCCCACTGCCCCAAACCACCCCCTGCTGCCAGCTGCTCTGGACTTGTGGAAGCTGAGTCCTGCTGATTCCTGAGGCCAGACAGACCAGGCTGCTTAGCGTGTGCTGTTGATTTGTTAATGGACTTTTGGGAGACTGCACTGAGCCCTCTGTGAACTGGTCATCTGAGAAAGCCAGGCCCAAACCTTATTCAGCAAGCGCAGGGTCTTCCCTCTGTGTCTTCCTGGAACATGGACTTGGTGGGTTTCATTTTTTCAGTCATTCCACAGACAGCATCATTCTCTGAGTACCTACTTTGGGCAAAACACTGCTACCTGACAACCATAAACTAGAACAGCCCCTTTCTATGCCCAACTCAAGATTTTTGGATGGATCCCCTTCTCTCTCTTCTTTGGAGAGTAAAAGGATTATGTCGCGTGGTTCATGGATGCTTTTAAATAACATACATTCTTTCTGAGGCTTGAATGACCCTCTGGATATTTGCTGCCTGGTCTGTCATGATGATAAAGGATCTGTTTTAATAGGCAAAGCTCTGAATGAACAGAGGAGTCACAATCAAGCACCTAATTTAATAAAGACTCTCATTAGCTTCTGCACATTGTTTCACCTCTGCCATTCCCACCCCCACCCAAGCCCCAACCACCTTGAAAGACAGTCATCTAAGTACAGATGTGGAAAATGGTTAACCAAAGTGGGGGCTTTGGGGAAAAAGGGTAAAATAAGAATATTTTAGTCCAAGACCGAAGTATAACAAATGTTTGGTGAATTCATGAATTTTCCTTACTCAGGAATTCACAGTTTAGTTGACCTGGTCCATAGCACTCATTTGGGGGAATTTTCATTAGATGAAAATCAGAACCTGTTTCTCTCCCCCTCCCCCACCAAAAGAAACACTTTTGTTTTGCATTAGTAATGAGTGATATATCTGAAATTTTTAACCAATAACCAAAAGCTGAAATTTTAGTGAATGAAAACTCATCCACCCAAAACCAAAACCTGGAACAAGAGGGCAAACAAACCAACAAAACCCATTAGAATTGCAGCCCTTCTCAGTCCATTTCCTGCTCTTAGGGGAAAAAAAAGAGTCACAGTTTAGTGGTTTTTCTGATTGAAGTTCTATCTTCTTCTGCACTTCCTAAGTGTCCAGACGGATCTGCCCTAACGTCCTCAGTCAGGCACAGTTCGACAGTACACAGGAACATCAGTTCCGGAAGCAGCTGAACTGAGAGCCTGTCATCTTAATGTAGCAGATGATTTGATTCTGACCACAGCCCCCCAAACTGACACCTGTTGAAATAACATTGGAACCACATTTGTAACTAATCTCAACGGAGATGTCAACTCAATTAATATTACAATATGACTACCCACCAGACAATGTTGATGCTGAGCTGAAGTTCCCAGTCAAGTCTGGGCTTGTTGTCAGTTACCTGACAAGCCTAGGAAAAAATTAATACTAAATATAAGGTAATTTAATTAACTCCTCCTTTCCCAGAAGGCACACCCACGTGCTCTGGCTGCCCAGAGGCCTTCTAGCAAACAGAGGACTGTTTTAGCTGGAGTCAGTAAACACTTAATGTGAGATTTTTATAGTTTTTAATGGGCATTGTATAGCTAAGGCTGTGTGTGACACATTTGCCCACTAAATCTAACAGTATATATGTTTTTATGGTCTCCTAAGATAGAATGAATACAAAGAAATTTATATAGGAACTCTATCAAGGTCAAGGAAACTTCAGAGAATAAACACATCTCTTGGTTTTTTAAATAATTTTGAGAGAGAGAGGAAAAATACATGCCTTGAAAGAAAAAAAAGTTATGTTGAATATTCAAAAGGGCAAAAAACATATTTTGAGAAGTAATTTCAATTATAAAGCCTTTCCTGTCACTGCTTAACTTCCAAGCTGACTTATCCCTCTTTTTTAGGTTTTCTCAAAAAGACAATTCTTTGGAAAAACCTCTTTTCCTCCCAACTTTCATCTCAGCAAAGGCCTGTCTAGGAGTTTGCTTGGAAGCAACTTGGCAGTTCTCACTAAACTGGACATCAGTCTGTTTAATTATCCCTGACAAGTTTTCACCTTCCTGCTTTTAAGTTAATAATGCAGACCTGTGGCAACAGATTACTAAAGTCCTTGGCCACTAACTAGGCATATTTAGTCTGGGAGCAATAGATGGACAAGTTCTCAAAATGAACTAAGGACGATTTGAGTAATATGATGCTCTGAATGTTATCTGGAGTGCATACTCTTTGCTGTTTGTCTAGTAATAAGAATAGGTTTGCATCAAGCTACAGTGAATTCCTTTGCCTGATCTCTACTTGGGACCAACGGTATGACCATGGGTTTAGGAAGGCAACAGAGCATTATTTTTCCTGTGTCAAAACTACCTGAATTCTACCATCACAACACGGTAGCACTATAGTAGTTAGGACTCCTCTAAGATTAGTACCTACTCTGCCTCTGATTAACTTGGTGGTGGTGGTAGGCAAGTTGTCTTTCTGGGTCTAGGTTTTCTTACCTGTAACTTGAGATTGGACAAGACAATTTCCAAATTCCTCTGTAGTTCTAATAATTCTATGATTCAAATAGATCTCAATCCTTTTTATCACTTTTTTTTAAACCACTCAGTCTCAGAACAGTCTTCCCCAAATACTTAGTGGAGGTATATTTAAATGTATTCCCTATATTCCTTACATAAAAGCCAGTCTGATCTCTGGATGAATGGCTAGAGAACACAAGAGCTGCAGGACCCCGTTTCCTTTCTTGCCCCAAGAGGGGTAGGAAAAGCCAATCTGCCAAAGGTTGCTCTCTATCTTCTTCACAAAGTCATGGAAAGCATCTATTGGTGTCCCAAAGGGAAGTGGAAAGCCTCTTCAACAGATCATGGTGTTTCCAGTTGAATTTCTGCTGAGTTTGTGAACTTCTGATGTGGTTTCAGATTAAGAATCAGCAGTTAAGTAGGGCTTTATAGAGTACTCCTATGCCTTTAGAATCAAGAATGGGTAAAGACATATGAGGTCCACAGAAAATAGTAATGAAATGTTAAGGAAGGTAGTTTAAGGTGAGTTACCTGCTGTGTCTTCCCGTTCTCTGAACTAAAATTCGAACAAATTCCATTGACTTGGGCATTGTCTCTTTAACTCCATCAAAGAGTGTTTTACAGAAGTGGAGTAACAAGCTATCTTGTGGATATGGTCAATGTTACTATCATGTGTGACTTCTCAGGACAGTGGCAAATCCTAATCTTAGATTCCAAGCCACAGTTTCCACCACCATGCCCTATGGAAACACTCCCCACATGTCCTTCTAAAGAAGATGAGACCAGGGCTTGAGAGGAGTGGATGGAAGTGGGGGCAGTGTCTTCTTTCTCCTCAGTACAAAGCTCCTTCTCTTATCTTGAACTTTGTGAAAAAGGCCCACATTTTTTAATATCATAAAGTTCTTCAGAAGGACAAAGTGAAGCAATGCTGCCCAGAGGACACATCTGCACTCTCCATTCAGTGGCAAGTCTGCATGGGTACAATGAAGTTTATTCAACATGTGAATGTCCAGTGAGAATATCAGAATTTCCGAAGGAGCATGATTTAGTTGATACTGCCCACAGAGGCACCAACTAACTGGGGACAGAGGCTGATTAATCTTGTGGCAGAATTTTGCTCATGTCATCTCCTGCTCATAAACCTTTGATGACTCCCACTTGTCCACTGATTAAAGTTTAAACTTCAATGCCTGCCACTTAAGACCATGATTTGGATCCAGAATTACCTTTATCTCCTATTACTCCCAATCAGGAATTCTGTGTTCCAGTTAAACTATAGCACTCACTGTCCTGAGGCCAGAGAGTGACTTCCTAGGTCTATTTTTGCTGATGTTGTTATTGTGGCTAGCATGACCACCCTCCTCCCCCTCTCCCCAACTCCCAATATAAGTGTAGGCAATTATTACAAAACCAACTCAAATGTTAACTCTCCTGTTAAACTTTCTTATGCCTTCCCATGACTGAAAATGCCCTCTTGCTTGTCTAAACTTGGATAGCAGTTTATACTTCTCATTACAGTCTCCCATCATACCTTGTGATTTAAGATATATCTGCACATATGTATACACATATATATGTATATGTCATCTCCCATACTAGATCATAAGCTTCCTGAGGGCAGAGATCATGACTTCTTTTTCTTTGTGTCTCTCTCACACACATGCAAGAGTGCCTTGTACTTAATAGGTACTAAGTAAATGTTGAATAAGAAAAAAAAATCTGAATGAATGAGTCACAGCTTAAAATATAAGGATATAGGATACAGAAAAGAATCATTAGTTTCTGAATTGTGTCTGAATTGTTTTAAAGGTAACCTGTGGTTCTCTCTGATGCTGTGGAACTTAGAATCACCATCATAAACCAGGAATGTAAGATTGAGGGAATTACCTTCTAATTGGAGCTAGTCACTTTTCTTCACTGTCCAGGATGTTGATAGTAACTATTTTGCCATCCTCTGAAGGAGGGCTTTTTCCGGGCTCTTGATTCGTCTTTAGCACCTCATCTTGTAAATTGTCTTGGAACAGATGAACTCGAAAGTCAGGGGCTTATTACATCTTTTGGGGTGAGGCAAAGGAGGGAGAGACACAAGACATTTAACCCCTGTTTACTTCTTTGCATGACTTTCAGATGACAAGAAATACAAAGTGGCAGTTACTGAGAAGCCAGGGTGCCTTTAATTCAAAAGGGAATGTTGTGGAAAATCTATTTTAAAACTGTATGTGGAGGGGTGGGGCAGAGGCAAAGAAGGGAGCCAGAAACTGGCATGTTGTGACAATTAGACCACCTAACAATAGGATGCCTCTTTCCTTCAGAGGATGGCACCCTGAGTTTATGATGAATGACAACAGCCGGCAGATAGGTGCACAGTTTTTCAAAGGGAAAAAAAAATCTAATTTGTAAACAATCAACATCTTAACAAGCTATAAACAGCCCATCCTGACTCCTAGCAGATTTACTGACGCTTGAGTGACTAAAAATCACAATGTTTTTCCAAACCCACTTCATTAATTTGTGGTCTGGTATTCATTAGGACAACAAGCCTCAGGGGGCTACTTACAACTTCGCTTCCATCATAACCATGACGGCCTGCGGTCCACTGATGCTTGTAGGTGGGTGCAGTCGCTGGGACGCCTAAGAGCAGAAGCAGCCTTCCTCCATTCGCATCGTTGCTAACCCGGATTGTGGCTAAAGAGAAAGAAATTAAATTTTTTTTTTCCAAGAAAAATTTTGCTTTTCAAAAATAACTGATCATTTATCACTCATCCCGGATGAGCGACTGCCATTGCATTCTGGATGGATGCCTCTTCTCTATGGCCCCCTCCCCCCAGGGAAATCAAGAAAAACAAGATTCTACTTGTCCGGGCCCACAGAGACTCTGCGGAATAACTGCGATCTTCACAATGAGCGGCAGCCACAGCCCCATATACAGGACTGTAAATACGAACCCTCTCTGCCGAGTGGCAAATAATAATGAAGCAATTAGGTGAGCCATTATCAGCACCTGTGACTCTGATTGGTACAAGCACGTTTTGGCGCTTCTTATTATTAAGCTGGCCGCAACAATAAACACAGTTTGAAGTTACATAACTTCTTTCCTTCCTGCCCAGCCTCCCCTTCAGAAGGGCTGCCGTAGCCGTACAGAGAGAGCTGGAAGCCGGCGACGGAGCTGAGCTTGTAAATGTCACCTTTGGCTGGGTGTCTGCGAGCCCGGTGCCCTGGGTTATTCTGGGCAGCCTGGTGGCAACAGAACTTGGGCCAATTAGAGTCCCTCTCTCCAGTCCATTAGGGTTAATGCAGTTTTAATTAGCACTTGATTTGCAGCCGATGAGGTACCATTTAACGTGCCATTTATAGACTCCAAACCCTTTAATATCCCAAATATAGACACCAAACCACAAGACTGCTCGGAATGTGAGACAAATGAGGGGAGGGAAGGTTTCCAGGGCATCTTGTTGTTAGGTTCTAAATAACAACGGGGTGTTGGAAATCTCCACCTGATTCATTACTACCTGTGGGTCCGACTTCCCTCTCTAGGGGAATGCTCAAAATCTCTCCGGTTTATGTTTGGATTTCTGTGGAAGGAGAGAAGCTTCTCTCTCCTTTGCCAGAAGGAACAAATGACTAACCATTATTGATTACAGGACACTGACCTTGCACTAAGTATGATGCCAAGCACAGGTTGTGGAGTACAAAGTCATCATAAGATAAGGTCCCTTACACTCAACTCCCATTAAAATTAGGGAGAGGGGACTGACTATCCCTTAACTAAGTCTCAAATATGACATGAGGAAGCTATGTTCTACCAGAGGGGAGAGGCAAACACCCAGGTAACAAAACAAAACAAAAATGAAGTGTGAGACTGTCTAATTGTAAGACAAACAGCAAGGCGCCCATGGGCTCTCTTAACATAGGACTGTTATCACACAAAAATCCTACACAAATAGAACTCACATGCTGCATGCCTCCTGGTTGAGTCCATCCAGCATATGCTAGTGTATTCTGGACTGGCCAGCAGTCAATGCTGACTGTTCAGTCAAGAGCAATCTCTAGGCTGCCCATTGTGGGCAGCATCTCCTATTTATTCAAGTGACCAATGTCTATCAATGCTTTTACAACCATGTTCTTGTGAGCATTTTGTGAATTCCAAAGTTTTTATACATTTAAACTGGTCATGGAGAATGTTTTATTTTTCAAATCATTTGATTTTTTTAAAATGCCTAATAATATTATTTGGTGTTGTAGGTTCTAACATATAATACTAATTAGAAACAACACTAAAAACACAGTTGTGCAATGTTTTCAATGTTGCAAAGAGCTCAACACATCTCATTTTGTGTTCACAACATATCTATGTTGGACGCTATTGGGATCCCTATTTTATAGATGGAGAAACTGAGGCTCAGAGAGCTAAGTGACTTGCCCAGGGTTACACTGCTAGTAAGTGTGTGAAGCATGATTTGAACTTAGATTTTCCTGACTCTAAGTCTAGGACTCCAGACTATTAGAAAGTTATTGTTATTGTTCAGTTGTTTCAATCCTATCGGACTCTCCCTGATCCCATTCGCTGTTTTCTTGGCAAAGATACTGGGGCAGTTTGTCATTTCCTTCACCAGTTCGTTTAACAGATGAGGAAACTGAAGCAAAAAGGGTTAAGTGACTTGTGCAGGATCACATAACTAGCAAGTATCTGAGACTGAATTTGAACTCAGGTCTCCCTGACTCCAGGCTCTATATATAGCCAGTTAATTAAATGTTTTTGTAATATAGTTGAAATAAACTGAACTAGTTAGGGCAGCTAGGTAGTGCAATGGATAAAGTCTTGGGAGTGGGGTCGGGAAGACCTGAGTTCAAATTTAGTCTCAGTACGTTACTAGCTGTGTGATCCTGCACAAGTCACTTAACCTTTGTCTGCCTTGGTTTCTTTAATGCAAAATGGGAATAATAACAGCACCTACCTCACAGGATTGTTATGTGGGATCAAATGAGGTATTTGTAAAGCACTAAGCCCAGTTCTTGGCACATAGTATGCATTATATAAATGCTCATTCCCTTCCCCAACTAACATTCAGAAGATGGGGGGCGGGGTGAGGCGGTGAGTGCGCTAATCTTCTTGACCACTAATCAATCAGCTGCATTGCCTTGTATATGTTACTTCTTTTCCCTAGACTTCGGATTCTCGGTTTGTAAAAGGTGACTGGATCAAGTGGCCTCCAAAGATCCCTTTCAGATCTAACACCTTACAATGGTACTCGAAGCCCTGCAATGTTGAGATAACTCAATAGTTACCTAAGTAATCAAAATATGTGTAACTGACGAATTCCTCTTCTCCAAAACTCTTCAGAGTTATAACTAGGGTGGGAAGAATGGGGCTTTGTCCCATAGTACAAAAATGATCAATGTTGACAGTACTGGAATTCCTTCTGTAGACAGAATCATTGAACTTAGCATTTAGTTAAAAAAGAATAGTTAGCTAAGGTAGAAAACTTTCAGATGATTTTCCTTCATTTCCTTCTTCCTTCCCTCCCAGCCTAAATGAATGTTGAGTAGACCTGGTCACACCTTGTTCCCCTCTTCCCCTTCCTCTCCTGTCCCCTCCCCCATCCCCAAGCATCCTGTGGTCTCTGTCTCCTTTTCACAGGACAGGTTCCAGGGTGTCTTTGAATATAGAGCTTTGGGTTCCAAGGTTTGAGGTCTTTCTCACCCTCTACCCCAACTGGATTTATTTTAAAATAGTTGATTGGAAGACACTTTTCATGCTGTTTGCTGCAGGTTCACTTTGTGATACTTGCCTCAAGTACCAGAATTTTTAATCAAGGCTCTGAAAAATCTGTACCTCACTTTCTCAGTTTGGCAACAAAGTCTATTTTTAAGCAGACTCTCCAACTGCACATGAGATTCAGAGTAAGGCAAAGGCAGCTCTGAGGAATGTCAATCATGGAATTTGGCTAGTGTATGGAGAATTGTTGGTGATTCTACATGGTGTAGACACTACTCAGTTACTAGCAACCAAGCAACTTTACAGTAAAAGAGAAAGTGCATGTACATAGGAAAGAACCCTTAAAAGATGGATTCCTAATTCTGTTTCCTAGTTGTGTGGCCTTAGACACATTGCCTAATCTCTTTAAGCCCATTTCTTCACCTATAAAATGGTGGATAAAATTTTTCTAACACATTCTATAAAGGTTATTGTGAGGAATTACCTTGGTAAACTGTGAAATGTGATAAAATCTGAGGTATTAGTATATTTAATTTTACTATGTACTAGCTTCTACATATATATATATATATATATATATATATATATATTTAGGAGGTGGGGAAGAGGGTGATCTGGACCTATAGTTTCAATGGTGTGGACAACTTCCTTTGTAGAACCCAGATCAACAACTTATCTGTAACTTAAAGAGATGTCTGGAACACCAAGTTTAGTGGCTAATCAGAATTATATTGCAACCACTGAGCAGTCACGTTAACTTCAGTTTGACTCTAAGTACAACATACATACACATGCATAGTGCATACTGTATATGTATGTATACACATATATTACATCATATATATGTATCTCTATATAGAGGATATATATTCTCTCTATATAAACACATATATGTGTGTGTATATGTGCATGTGTGAGTATATGTATGTGTGTATACACACACATATATATGTATATATGTGTGTGTGTGTATAAATATATATATATATGGACAGAAAGAGAGAGAGATACACATGGTATAACTAAAGATGTGGCAGCAGCAGCAATGTAGCTAGGGGGTCCTAATCCTTCTCCAAGCTGTGACATTTACCCACCAAGCTTTAAGAGATGTGCCTCTGTCCACCTGGGACAAGAGTCCAGTCAGCTATCAAATGCCATTCATTGGTAGTAAATACATGTGAAAGGTTTCAGGCATGAGACCTGCAAAGTTTAAATTCCTCCCTATTTCAGTTTGCATGGCAGGGAGTATTTGGTCTAACAGGCATTGCCTCCAAAACCTTCAGCTGGTTTCTGCTTCAACTGCACTGTCATTGAATAGGTAAATATTTTGGAATGTGTACCCACTTTGAAAATACTATTTATCAGGGAAAACAGAAAGGTTGGGAAAGATGACTTTTCTGCAGACACTAAAATACTTAGGCAACCATCAATGCCAAATGTTCACAGAACAGGTTCCTTTGTTACAGAGCAGCTGGCCTGTTTATGTTCCTGGGTTCTGGACAATGTGCCTCCTTGGGCACCCATTGAGAAGGCTCCAGTGACTACAGCTGTAAGTTTGTGTTGTTTTCCCAATAAGTGATTTCACATATACAATAATTTGGGTTTTTATGACAATACTTGTTGAGAGTCTCTTCTTTAAAAAAAAAAAAAGGAAATCAACTCTAGAAACATTTTAAATTGGTAAAGGTTTCACCGAAAGCAATCAACTGTAGGATAAGGCCATAGGAGTGAAAGTGTTTGAACTCGATCTAATATTCTTTCTGCCTCTCAGTTGACAGATTGACAGTAGTTCAAAGGAAAACAGGAAAAGCCTTTTTAGCTTTGCCATTTTCTGAGGACAAAAGCTCAGATTTATTTTTTTTTTAAGTCTATATAAGAGGAGAAATAGACCCTTTTGTGTCATTTATTAACATGCTAACCTAACGCAGTGTCGTGAATTGTCTTAAAATAACCATGAAAGCAATGATTTTCAACAATACATAAAATTATGAGAAAAAAAGGAAATGAGACAGAAAGAAACTGACAGAGAAATTAATTTTTCCTGTTTGTTACATTCCTAAGCAATTGATTCGGCTTCATTTTACTTTGTTCAACTGTTGAGCATTTAATGACTCCTGTTCTACTGTACTGGGCCATTATCTTAAACAGAAAGAAAGCACTTTTTTTTTTTAAAGATTGTCCCATAATAAATGAATTCCCTCCCTTCAAATTGTCCTGACAGTGTTAAAAGCTATCTTGAGTATATACAGACCAGCTAAAATACTTAATGCCTTGTGAATTTTTTTAAGGAAGAAAGTAACTTTCCCTACTGACTTTGAATGACTTCCTTCCATTTTTATTTGTTGTTCATTTTCTTTTTATTAGGACGGACAACCGAGAAAGGAGGAAGTTAAAAATCAGTCAGTCCTAAGCATAAAATACCACCAATCCTTCCTCTCCCCACACCCCTAAGCCCAAAGAGTTCCTTACTGAGACACTGCGCACCGATGGATGGGGATTGTGTGTATTTCCCTCCCCGACAAAGGTGGGCTAAACGTGGGTCCCTTCCAAGGACAGCCTACTCCCCTGGCGCAAATGCAGGCAAGACCCGGCGATCCCTGTTCCCGCTGTCCCCTGTTAAGACAGGGCCTGGAGGGGCGGGTCGGGCCGGCTAGACGCACCCAGGGAACGATCCGATGGGAAAGCGAGCAACCCGCAGCCTGCTACTTACTTACCCTTTTAGACCACAAATGCTGCGCGCAGGCAAGGATTTCTCCCTCATCCTACCTGTCTGTACCCAGAGCTAAACCCGCTTGCTGTCTCTCTCGGTCTTGGAGGCTTCTTGGCTTGGGCGCGGGCTCTTTGACGCATCCCGCGGCACGCACTTTGCCCGAGAGCAAGGCTGGATGTCCAAATGTGCAGCGCCTTGGGGCGAGCCTCTAAAATTCGAATCTGGAGAACAGCTTCCAATCCTTTTTCCAGGGAGTTTCATTTGTAGCCACTAGATGGCGGTTGGCAACCATTAGTGCTCCTTGCTTGAGGGTAACCTGAACTTGGGGTCCACATTTGAATGAAGCTCTCCTAAGAGACCTTCCCTGTTAGGTGGTTGTAGTTTTATTCCTTGGTTTACAAAGGAATTCAGTTCAAATGGATCAGTTATTCATTATTTCCCATAATTACAGGGGAGGGATAGAATCTGAAGAAGGGAAGGGTCCCCTTTATAATACAGGATGATTGGACAGATCATGGCGAAGGGTAATCTAGTTAAACTTAATTTGGCAGATGAGAGAATTGAGTCTCAGAAAAGGGGAAGTGACTTGCCTAAAGTCACATAGACTGTACGTAGCAGAATTTGGATTGGAAAAATTTGGGGTAAATCTCATAGAAAAATGTTAGATTATGTAATGAAGTTTTCTGAATGAAATCATTCTATAATTTAGATTTAAAAAAACCTGACAACCTAGGAGCCAAATAATCAGAATTGAATTTTAGCAGCAATTTTAGTCATGTTGTTAAAATGCTGGAACATCGCATATAAAAAAATACAAGTCATTGGAAAATGAATTAGCTTATGCCATATCATACTGAGTATTCACCAGTATAAAGGTATCAACAATCAATGTGTCTGGACAAGTTTTGAAATTCACTTTCTGGGAAATTCACTTACAGAGGATCTGGATTCAAACCTTACCTCTGTTTTCTCTATCTGTGTAAATCTTGTTAATTTAGGTAAATCTTGGTTGGATCTCGTTTTCCTCAAGTGTAAAACAAAGGCTTTGGACTAGGTAATTTTGATGGTCTCTTCCATCTCTGAATCTGTCTCAATTTATTTGACCCCTAGAAATATCAAGCACTTTATATTAATGGCATTATTTGCCTTGGATGTTGCCATAAAACTCATAACTGGAAGAAAAAGGTAATTACGATTAAAGATATGTTCAGCTAAAGATTCTTCAGTGTCCTCCATTTATTCTCCAAATATATCAGTGAAGTGTTTCTGGAAGAAAGGTAACAGTGGATAGAATTGGGAAGGCTTGATGTGACCCCATGGACAAATTACTCACTTCTCAGTGCCCCAGGCCACTCCCTAAGAGCACAAGTTACAGAAGGGCTGCTGCCTTGAACTGGTGAAGAAGGAAGTTCCATACACCAAAGAAACCACAATTCTGAACCAAAATCAAATCAAATCCTTCAAGTGATAGTTTTTGAAGAATTTGTTTTGTGAATGCAGTTGTTAATAGGATTCTAGCTTAAAACCATACAGAAGGAGGGAGAGTGATGTAGGCAGTGTACAAGGTGACAGGCAGCATGGAGATTTAGTAGAAAGAGAGCTGAGTCATAGGAACAGGGTTCAAATCCTAACTCTGATACTCACTCCCTATGTAACTTTGGGTAAATCATTTAGTCTCCTTAAGCATCAGTTTCCTCAAGTATAAAATAAAGGTGGTTGAACTAGAAAATATGATCCTGAAGGTCCCTTTCATCTCTGAATCTATGATACTCTAATCTGGTTTAAATCCTGACATTGTCACTTACTACCTGGGTGACCTTCGCAAGCCTCTCTGGATCTGAGTTTCCTTATTTATAAAATAAGACCATTGGACTAGATCAGTGGTGTAAAATAGAAATATAGGGCCACTAAATTGTAAATTTTTTAAAAATCATAAATCAATTTTAAATAATCATAATCTGAGGGCTACACATTGATAGAAAACCATACATTAACATTATCTATGTTCTATTATATTTTTATGTATTTTGTTGAATATTTCCCAATTATATTTTAATCTGGTTCTGACTATACTCATGAGAGTTTCCCTTGGTTTGATATTTAAGGACTGGATGATTCCAAAGGTCCTTTCTTTCAAGCTCTAACATTCTTTATTCAAGATCTAGGAGTATCGAAATTCTATCCCTCAACACTCAAAGCTATGCTTTTTCTCTTTGCAACCAACTACTTCAGATAAAAGCTGAATGATTTCTGTCATTTTTTAAATGACTAGTTGTGATCTTAAAACTAAGAATCAGTTCCATTAATTTCAGGTAAGAAAATTTCTGGTTAATTTTAGGTAAAGAAAAAGCAAGGGAGATGACCCAGTTATTCAAGAAATTGTATGACAAAGTGAAAGGGGAAAGAGGGAGGAAAGGAGATTACTTAAAAACCAGCCTGTCTCATGAAGCTGTTTGTATTCAACTTGTTTGAAAATTATAGTTTTGGTTCCCCTGGAATAATGTTGAAGGAGATCTTTCAAGCAATAAATTTTATAGAAAAACAGTTTTCTTTGAAGCAACAAAATTTTGTTCTAGCAACAGTGACATACTCAGGCAGCTAGAATGTCAAATCCTGTTTTATGGCTTAGTTTATACTGTAGTTTAAGTCATTTAAAGAGGTGACTCTGGTTAGTCAATGTAGGCATTCCTTGGCTAGCCTCGTAGCCAGGACTCTTCAGCAAAAAGGTTGGAGAAGCTAGATCAGTCTTTATAGAAAAAGTCCTAGCTTCAGAATTTGTGGGAGACACAGTCACCTCCCTAGTCCAGCATGAGCTCTCTATTAAAAACAACATTGGCAACAGTAATAACCACAAGGACAAGAAAACAAAAAACCCCTCAACAAATTTGTCGTTTAAAAGACCATCTAGTTGAAAAGATAGGTCCTGGATGAGATAGTTTACAACAGTCAAAAAGAAATTTAGCAGTCCATGGACTGTGCAAATTGTCTGTTAAGTGGCTCTTTATGGTTGAGTAGAATCCATGAGGGTTTTATCTTGAAATTTTATCAAGCAGCATTCAGTAGTAACTGGTTCCCTGAGAATGTAATTTAAAAAAAAATCCTATGTTGTGTTCATATCTTTTCAGGACATGCAATTGAAGCTTCAGTCCTTTCAGCAAGCTACCTGAAAAGCAGCAGCCATTGTTTCAGAGTTATGTGTTAGGTCTAAAGATAAAGGGAAAAACCTCTTCAAGATTTTGTCTAATTTTTTTGAAAGGAATCACTCCTTCCTAAATTGTGTCTTTTTTGTCCTGGTGGTCTGTAATCAGGAGCAGAAAACAACCATGGAAATGTCCGCTGCCATTTCCTCCAGGGCCATCAGCCCATTGGTATGGAACAGTCACTTTCAGAAGTCTTGGTCAGGAGAATCAAGGCAAGCGCTGCAGCACTTCTGCTGCAGGGATATTCCTCTGTAGATTAAATTTAGACATAATAGCTCTGCTTCAATACAGATCTGGGAGCCTGTTTAATCTTTAAAACAATAATAACAATTATCCAACAAGCGTTTATTCCTCACTTACTATGTTTAAGGAATGGTGCTAGGCCCCTGGAGCTACAAGGACAATCAAAAAGTAATCTTTACCCTCAAAGTGCTCATTTTCTTATGGGGGGAAGGGGGGAGAAGGGGAAAGATATGGTGTGTACAGAAATAAGTATTTACAGAAAAACAAGCAAAAAGATAAACAGAATTCTGTTTCCAGAGTAGTAATTTCTGGTCCATTTAACACAGTTTAATTTCAAACTTTTTTTTTTCAAAAAAAGTATGCATTACATTCTGTTGACTTCTTATTGTAATGGCATACTAAAGGTCCAACTCAAAATCACAGAACTGCAGATGCTTAAAATTGGAAGGGTCTTTGGAAATAATTTCATTCAGACTCTTCATTTTACAAATGAAAAGACTCATGGTAACAAGGCAGTTGCCTGTGTAGGTGATCTGAGGCAGTGTGTGATACAGTGGTTAGAGTTCTGGGCCTGAAGTCAGGAGAACCTGAGTTCAAATCCTGCCTCAGACACTTAATAGTTGTGTGACCCTGGGCAAGTCACTTAACCCTGTTTGCCTCAGTTCCTCATTTATAAAATGAGCTGGAGAAGGAAATAGCAAACACTCTAGTATCTTTGCCAAGCAGATACCCAAATGGGGTTACAGAGACTCAAAAATAACTGAACATACATACCTTGATACACAGTATTCCTTCTAGAGTCAGAGGATTTGAGTTCAAATCCTACCCCTGAGAGTTATTACCCAGGTTACTCATCTATAAAATGAGGAATTTGCAACAAAAAACCTCTGAGGTCTCTTTCAGCTCTAGATCTGTGACCCTAAGGGATATATACAGGGAAGGTTACCACGTTTTCCTTATTCCCATAATTTCTACTGTTGAGATATCCCCTTTTTCACAGGTTCAGACTTAGATTTGAAAAGGTCCTTGACCAAAAGGGATGGTCATATGACTTATGCTCACAGTCATACAGATAGTATGGGAATGAATATGGATTTGAACCCAGAGCCTCAACTTACAAATCCAGGGCTTTTTCTACTAAATAATGTTACCTTCGTGTTCAATATGGTGCAGAAGAAAAAAGCCCAAATTACAACAGAGAAAATCTGTGTTCTAATTCTTAGTTTTTCCACTTACTGTCACTTGCAGAAGTAACATCTATTCTTCTTTTTCTAAATAGATTTATATTGACATCCTTGGTTCTTACGTCAGACAGTTCCCTCATCTGTGAACTATAGATAAAATCTGTTTCACAGAGTTGTTGGGATGAAAGCTATTCATAAAATTCTAAACACATACAAATTATTACTATTACCAGAGGGTTGATAGCACGTCCCTAGAAGCTTGGTTTTCCTGTCTTCAGATTTCCTGGAAATCCAAATACCCCAGGAAGGGTAATACTTTAAAGGATAATACTAACATCTTATGAGAAATTAGTTATTAGATAAAAGCAAGCGAGGTCCAAGAAAATAGCACCTCAGAATGAGAATGGGATGAGATCTGGGAATTTTTGTATTCATGACAGTGAACTTTTAGTATTTCAGACGGTGAAGACTTTTTTTTCTAATTCTAATCCCAGTTAAAAACACATGAAATTTCATAAGGAACAGATACAGGGAAGCAGAGGTTCAATTCAGTTCCCTTTTAAAAGTATTTAGTTAGTAATTATTATATACCAGACACTGGGCTAGGATTTGGGGAGGCAGACCAAAAAACCCTCCAATACCTCCCCAAGCCAGTCCATGACTTCAAGGAACTTTCATGTTACTGGTGGAAAACAACATGTATCCAGATATAGAAATACAAAAAAACAAATACAGAGTCATTTAGGGGAAGAAAAAGCACTGACAACAATGAGAATAGGAAAGTCCTTGTGTAAAAGGTGGCCCCTGGATTGTACTTGGAACAAAGTTAGGAATTCTGTGGGGTGAGGAAGAGGGGGGAGATTCTAGACATGGCGGGACAGCTTGAGGAAAGACCCAAAAGGAGTAGATAGAACATCATGTAAAGGGAGCAGCACAGTAGGCCAGGAAGAGGCATAAAAATGTGGTGCCTCACTTAGCAAATCAATCCATTGATAGACCCACAAACCTGAGAAGGTGAAGTGAAGGAGAAAGTAGACAGACCTGGAAATCAAAAGAAAGAGGTTTTAGTCCAAAGCTCTGCTACTAATAAGTTGTCTGATTTTGAACAAATCCCTTCATCTCTCTGTTTCCACTCATGAAATGGGAGGGACTGGAGTTGGGCTATCTGATCTCTAAGGATCCTTCTGGCTCTAATATTCCTCCTATGACTTTATGATTTATTAAGCAGCGATTATGAGCAAGAGGCTCTGCTAAATGCTGTATGGCCTGTGCAAGCATGTGCGTGTGGACTTCGTATTTATTTGTTCAGTATAGATTCGGAGAGAGGCTTATGCTGTCTCCTTCCATAGAACGAAAACAAGGACCTTGGGACCAGATATGGTGCCATATGTGCTTTGGACTTCCTGAGTCCAGCATAGTCTCTGGCATAAAGGAGACACTCGATAAATGCTTGATGATTGGTTGAAGAGACGGTTTTTGCCCTCAAAGATCACATAGGCTCTTCGTGGAGATAAGACGCCTTTTGAGGCTCTTTGAGTGGTCTAGGTACTCTAGGTCAGAGCAGGGAGTGATCACGGTGGGCTGGGGTGATGGGGGAGGCTTTAGGAAAAGATGAGACTTGAGCTGGGCTTTGAAGTTTCCCTTAACGAGGAAAATTCATTGTCTCCCCCATCCCTCACCCCCTGCCTTTTGCAGTGTTGGGAGCAGGATTTCAAATCTATCTCTTTGGGCTTAGCAAAGACATAAAACACGTTGTTTAAGGGTTGGGTCGCTGGAATGGAGGGCGGTGAGGGGGCTAGATTTATTTCTGCATCCTGTCTCAGGAGCTGGTACTTTTAAATTTGAAGTGAAACTTTCAGATGAGCCCAGCTGTCCCTAAAGTGCTGTTAAGTGCTCTGAGAAGCCAGGAAGGGGGACGCCACAATGGCCGCGCATCCAGCTGCTGTGTTAGGCAACAGCTGAACTTCAAAAGAAGGATGGGGTCTACACATGGACAGCTGGTTATGTGTGTGGGTGTAGTGGGGGGCACAGACTGGGGGAGGGAAGCTAGCTGAGGAGCATAGTGAGGAGAAACAGGGGCACAAAGAAGACAGATATGGAAGGAGATGAAAGTACCTTGAAGTTGTCATCAAAGAGCCTGTTTTGTGGCAGTGGGGTTTGGGGGCCAGGAGGCTGAGGAAAGGGTTGTTTTTAAAGCAATGAGTTCTGGATTTAAAAAAATTAATGCTAATGCAAAATTTTCCTGACAATACCTCGAGTATCCATATAGAGAAATGATACTCTTGGTTGAAATCTTGTGGAGTCCCACATAATCTGGCATGGTAGCTTGCAAGAATACTGGCCCTCAAGCCAGAGGCTGTGGGTTCAAATCCCACCTTTGATGTTTATTAGCTATGTGACATTGGATTTCTGAATCTCTAAAATAAAGGGGCTGGATTAGATGTCTTCCAGATATCTTTCCACTCTGGATCTATGCCTATATATGACTGTCCTTTTTTTTCTGGAAATAGGAAGATGGAGAGCCAGGCATTCAAAAAGCAATGTTGTTATCTCCATTGACTTACTCTGTGGGACAACAATTTCAGTTATTATTCATCTAAGAGGCAACTATTTCAGGGAGTCTGGCAAGAAATGGGGGTGACCATCAAGCAAGAGAAGTTCACTGATTTGGGGACCAAACCCACTGTGAATGTCAGGTATGATCAATCTTAAGAAGGCAATTCAGTGGAAGACCACAAAGCTACGTTGAATAGCTTTTAAAAACGTAAAACAAGTATGTGAAGGGGAAAAGAATAAGCATTTATTAAGCACCTACTATGTGGCAGACACTGTCCTGGGAGCTTTACAAATATTATCTCACTCAATCCTCACAACATTGCTCCTGGGGACATACTGTTATAACCCTATTTTACAGTTAAGGAAATTGAAGCAAACAGACTGAGAGACTTGCCCAGGATCACACAGCTAGTCTGTATTTGAAGTCACCATTAAACTCAAGTCTTCCTGACTCCACATCTAGCACTGTATCCACTCTGTTCCCTACCTGTCTCTAGAGTTGAGGTACAAGTTATGGAGGGAAAAGTAGATTAAAAAAAAACCTAAACTAGCAAACAAAAAAAGTCTCAAACCAAAAAACCAAAGACTACTATGAAAACAGGGAACTAGCATAAAACTGGACAGAGCCACCAGACACAGTCTGCAGAATTTCCATCACTGAAGCCATTCAGTGCTCAAAGCAGGACCTCTTTCAGTTCAGGTTACTTAAAAATAATGAATTTGGCCCTCATACCATGCATGGGAATGGGCTGATCCCAGCCAATGTTCCTTTCAGGCCAAATGATTCTGTAACGATTGACCCAGGTGGCCAGGCAAATGTCTCAGAGGAAGAAGAGGCCATTCTAGACTGTCTTCCAAGACCTCAGCTGCCAATAGTGCTTTGTTAGTGTCTGGATCATTTTCAAGTCATTTTCTGTAGTCAGGGACTATGGCAGGGAGGGCTACCCAGCTGCCAACTTGGGTCAGTTAAAGAGAGAGGATGAAAATTGAAAACTCCCCAGCCAAACTCAAGGCAAAGTGGGTAGATGCAGCATGAGCAAGGATTTATTCCCAAGGTCCCCTCCATGATCTTCAGCCATGGAAAACATTGTCCAAGTTTTGTGGGAGGAGAAATATACTTTGGTTTCTTGAGTGTTTTTTCATTTGGTCTGTCAAGGGTGGGGGAATGTGTGGCAGTCATCAGAGGACTAACCTTGTTTGATGTTCAATGATTTAGACCAAGTTTGGAGGCCAAGGTGACTGACCCCAATGTCCTAAAACCAGAACAATATCTAAGAAATTATCACATTCCCAGTAGCATTCTCATGTTCTTCCCCCTATATAATAATATATGTATGTTTTTAAAGTTTATGAAAACTCGTAAAATGTTATTTTCATTAACTTGATATTTATGCTCTCTATATTTTTATATGTACCTCTGATTTCCCCCATTAGAATGTACGCACATTGTGAGTAAGGATTGTTTCATTCTTTGCACTTGCATCTCTAGTTTCTAGCCCAATACCTGGAATGTAGTAGGCACCTAAGAAACCACTTGCTGAGACTGATTGATGACAGGGTTGATAGTGGAAATGGAACCCCTTTTAGCTGGGGGTAGGATTAACTCTTTTTCTGTCTTTGAGGGCTATTAGAAAAGTCACCCAGAAAAGCAGAGGAAGTGACAGCTACCCAGAGATCTTAGAGATTATCTGGTCCAAGTCTCAGCTGAGTAACTGCTCAAGGTTAAACAGTGATTAAATGGTAAAGCAGGCCATTAGACTTTAGACTTGACCTGGTGGGAAGATAGCTACATGAGGAGCCATTTGGTTCTGCCAGGAAAACCATATAACCCTGGACCAATCACTTCTCTGGGCCTCAAGTGACAGAGTGAGACTTGATGGACCTCTAGGTTCCTTCCAACTTTTAAACAATGATCCAATGATTTCTGACTGCAAATCCAAATGAGATACTCAAATGACCACTTACATATGGGGGACCAGATTGCCATTAAATAAACCAAGGTTGTTGTGTGAGAGGGTCTCAAACACTGGGGTGGTCAGAGTGGTGACAAAGACCAAGATCCTGAAACAAGTGAGGACAGGTAGGGCTTCCAGACTGATTAGGTTTGGTGGATTTTGGCATTTTTTATAGCTGTGCCAATGACCTAAGGAAAGGATGCAGGATGTAGGGAGATGGAATACATTTCCAACTGGGGAAAGATGGAGAGAGAAATTCTGGGTTGTTGATTAGAAAATGGCAGATGTCATCATTGTCACTTGTTTTTGTTGTTCAGTTGTTTTTTGGTTGTGTCTGACTCTTCTTTCTTGGCAAAGATAATGGAGTGGTTTGCCATTTCTTTCTCCAATTCATTTTATAGATGAGGAAACTGAGGAAAACAGGGTTAAGTGACTTGTGCAGGGTCACACAGCTGGTGTCTGAGGTCAGATTTGAACTCACTCTATCCACTGTGCCATCTAATTTCCCTATATGGCAGATATAGTAGGATCGTAAATACAGAGTTAGAAGGGAAGAGATAATCTAGTTCAACCTCCTCATTTTGCAAATGAGAAAGGTGGGGCTCACAGAGATTAAGTGACTTGCCCAAGGTCACACAGTCAATAAGCATTTATTAAGTACCGACTAAGCCCCCAGACATTTTGCTAAACCGTGGGGATACAAAGAAAGGCCAAAAGAGTTTATTCTTTAATGCAGAGACAACCAACTTTACAGATATGTACAAATTATGTATGGGATAACTAGGAAATAAGTTAGTATGGAAAGGCACTGGAAGTATTAAGCAATGGTAGAGTTGAGATATGTCTCCAAAGTCACACCATATTGTCCTGGCAACTCGGGTTTGTTTGAACTCCTTGAGAGGCAGGGGGACAACAGAGCTAATTGTTAACATTCACATCCTGAGTCTGTGCTGCCCAGATTTTGCTAAATAGAATTCTTTTACACATTTCAGATTATAGCAACCTTTGTGAATTTACTTCTGAATTTATTCTTTTATCATATAAATCAAGGCTGAAAAAAGCACACCTAGTAGAGAGTGACAGAGGGGAGACAGAGGGGAAGAAGGAGCAGATGCTTAAAGATTTAAGCATCTCATGGGGACAGTAGTTTAGGGGTTCAGGTCTAGTAAGACATGAAAAAATCCCATTGAACTTTAGATTGCTAGTGGTTTAGGAAGCAGAAGACTCTGAGCACTGGAACCAGGATTAAGATATTTGAAGATTTTAGAGAGGAGTCCAGTCTGCGGGATCAGGTTTTGATTGCCTTTTGATCCATTGCTCCTGCAGCCTGAGTTGCAGGTGGGGCTTGGATCCCTCACAGAAGTTGGTGCTAGGGGTAGAAAGGCAAAAACAAGGCAACAAATATTTCTTTTCTAGGATTGCACTTGGGAGCTAGTGTGAGGTACTGCATCATTCTACTGGTGAAAACTTAGAAGTCCCATTGCATTCTGCCATGCCTCGTTAAGACATCTCCAGAAAGGGAAGGAAGCTTGGTTAAGGTTATAGAGCTAATCAGGGGTGAGCTGAGGTTGCCTGCCTGGCAGGATTTTGTTTTATCTGCCTAGCTCACTTACCATCTCTCAGTGCCATTAGCAGGACCCTCTGTGGGCAGCCTGATGAGATATTATAGAAAAAAAGAAAGGAAGATGGATGGTAGACCATAGTCTCTCTCTCCCACTCCCTCTCCCTCTCTTTCTCTCTCCTCCCTCCCTCTCCCTCTCCCTCTCTTTCTCTCTCTCCCCTCCCTCTCTCTCTCTTTCTCTCTCCCCCCTCCCTCTCCCTCTCTTTCTCTCTCCCCCCTCCCTCTCCCTCTCTTTCTCTCTCCCCCCCTCCCTCTCCCTCTCTTTCTCTCTCCCCCCTCCCTCTCCCTCTCCCTATTTCTCTCCCCACCCCCTTTTTTCTTCCCCCTTCCCCTCTCTCTTTCTCTCTCTCTTTCTCTCTTCCTCTCTCCCCCTCCTTCTTTCTCTCCCACTCCCTCTCTCTCTCTCTCCCTCTCTCTCTCTTTCTCCCTCCCTCTTTCCCTTCCCCTTCTCTCCCCCTTCTCTCTCCTCCTCCCTCCTCCCCTCTGTCTTTCTCTCTTCCTCTTCCTCTCTCTCTCCTCCCCCTTCCCTCTCCTCACCCCTCTCTCTCTTTCACACACACTCCCACTTTTCTAATGAATGTTCTTTTCCTATATTATCAAAGAATGTAGAACTGAAAGGAATCTTAAGGATCATCTAAAATCTAATCCCTTCATTTTACAGATGAGGCAGTTGAGGCTGTCTTTCCCCAGGTCACACAGATAGTAAGTGGCTGTTGTTTATCCTTTGTCTTCCAAGAGGACCAGTGACATCAGAGGGTCATGTCTTGACTTATGGGTGAATTGGATTGAGCTGAGGCAGAAATGCACAGAATGGAGAACCTCACTCTCTCTTCCAGAGTCACTGAGGTTCAATGGAAAGACGAAAGTCAAGATGACTGGTGATGGCCTGGGATTCAGTGGGTGACCTTGGCATCTTGGATGCCTGTCCAAGCTCCAAGTGCTCCATAGCACCTGCTTTAGTCGCTTTCATGGCCATTAGAACAAATTGTTCCCATCTGCCCATTCTGCTGGAGGAAGTCTTCACATGCTCAGGGTAGACCTCTCCCTGACTCACCAATGGATCTGAGGCCAGGATTCACAGACAAATCACCTCTAACAGCCCCTACTCCACCTCTCTAAGTTTGTTTGTAAAAAAAAAAAAAAAAAAAAAAAGATGTCTAGATTTTTGGGTCTCTGAGGATTTTTTAGAAATACAATTTTGTCTAATCAATTGGGCTATGATTTTAGAGCCATAAGATACCCTAAAAATAACATAGGCTAAAGCTTAAAGAAGTTGTAGTTAGTTACAACCCACCCCTGCCATTGAAAGTCAAGGCCAGAGCCATCAGAATCACTCCCATAGCCTGTTTTATAATGACAGGCTTTCTACTTCATTTCCTATCTCGCAAGGACCAAGCCTGGCTATAAATTGAACATCCCTGCTCTATTATTTGAGTTCCTTCACATCACTATAAATGGCCACCTACACTTGATTCGAGCTGTCCAAATATTCCCTACCTCTGTAATGTCTGCAGAGACGGCCAGTCAGCCTCAGAGCTGACAAGATAAACAGAGCTGGGGGGGGGGGGCGGCAACATTGGGCTCTTTAGTTGGTAGACTAACTGAAGAGTGATGACCCACTTCAAAGTAACAGGCTGTGGAAGACATGTTCAAATAGGATGTTATCATCAAAGTCTCTATTACCTCTGCCTTGATGATTCTCACCCTCCAAACTCCATTCTCACAGCTTACCATTCTCATAAATAAAGGTCTGCCTTTGATGATTAAAAAATAATAATCATGAAAATGCATGTCGGACAGGAGGGAAATAAAGTTGTGGTCAGAAGTAAATTTGGAAAAAATGATCTGGCTCAAGAGTAAGGAGGACTTGAGTGCATTGCTTGGCAAAAACCCTCTCCAGTGATTAACAAGGAGGCCACTTTACCCTGGGAGGATATCATCTGATTTTCACAGATCTTCCACATATGTTATATCACTGGATCCTCACAGCAATTCTGTGAAGTCCATAAAACAAGGAAAATGATTACCATTTTGTAGACAGGGAAAAGCTGCCAGAATAATCAGAGCATGTAAAAGTTATTTCCATTTTCTATGGTGTTTTGTGGTTTACAAAATGGTAGTGTGTCAAGTAGGGTTGTTACAGTTTCTAGTTTAGTAGGAACTTAATAAATTGTTGATCACTCATCACTTTTGTTGTTATTTTACAATTTGTTGTTATACACCGGTGATCACATTAGTGCTGCAAACTTTGGAGAAGGAAATTCCTCCCACCAATGCACACTGGCAAACTGGAAACAATCTCAAATTGATTGTCTTAAGAGTTGCCTGGGTGGGGGGGAGGTGGGCACTAACAGGTGAAGTGATTTACAGAGTCAAGGTCACATGCACAAAATGTGTCAGAGGTCAGACTTAAAATCAGGCTGCCTATTTGAAATTGTTTAATTTCACAGTAAGGAATAATAATGATTGATAACTTCTATTTATACAGTGTTTCAAGCCTTATAAGATACTTCTAGTAGAATATAAGCTCCTTGAAGTCAGGGACAGTTTGGATCTTGTCATCTCACCTACAGCTGAACTTTTAGTTTTTCAATTTATCATACAACTGAACTTAGAACTTTTTCATGGGGTCTCTTCCCCAATTAGAATGAAATGAGGGACTGTCTCATTTTTTTTTCTGCTTATCTCCTCATCTTTTAGCATAATGCTTAGGACATAGGAAGCTTTTAGTAAATGCATTTTCATTCATTTTTTCATTCAAACATGCTGAATGACTGACTCATAGTGACAAGGATAATAAGTGATAGAATTGGACCTTGAATGAAGGTTTTTTGACTCAAGTTCAATGCCTTTAAGACATGCATTGCAATATGCAAAGCTCAGTATATTAAGTAAATTCATAACATGAAATTGTTAGATATGTCTGTATCTTATACGAAGTACATACAGTGGAATGAGCACTGGCAATAGAGTTAGCACACCTGGGTTTGAATCCTGCTTAATATTCATTAACTGTGTGAACATGAGTAAATAATTTAACCTTTGAGTGGTACAGAAACATCAGCTTTTGTTTTTTACTATAAAATTTGTCATCCTAGCAATTAATGACAACAACAAGCTAACGCATGACCTTGCCTCTTGGCAAACATATTTTCAGGATTTCTGAGAAGCTGTCATCTAAAAGGAATCTCTTCTGATTCCTGTAACTCTGCCAGGATTGACCCATAAGAATATTTGGTTGGAATCAATAAAAAAGACGTAGATTTACAACTTTTCCACCTCCCCCCCACTCAAAAACACCACACCATTCCTCCCCCAACTCATGAATCATTTTTTGAAAGTCTTGAACTATCTTCTGATTCATCATCTGGCTCCAAGCTGGTGAAACCAAGTGTGCTCTTTGAGTTTCTGATTCCTTTTGCACTGTGGAGGCAGCCAGAACTGACAGCATTTCCTCTACCTGCTTTTTCATGTATGGAGCCCTGCAACATTGGAGTGGGTCTTGGCAACTAATAATGATGACATGAGATAGGGTTCATCCTGACCTCAGAAGACAGAGAAAGTTCATCTCAGCTGCATTCCCCCCAGCTGCATTAGAATGAGACGTGACTGAAAGGTCTGGTGAAGTCCTGTTCTTGTCTGTAGCTTGGAAAGAATCAAAGAGTCTCGGAGTTAGAAGGGTCCTCAGAGGCCATGTAGCCCAATCTGGGCCGGATCACGAATTCCTTCTACAATATACCTGACAAGTGACCTCTAGAAGACTTCCATGAAAGGGAATTCTTGAGAAAGTCCAGTCAAGAATTCTGGAAAGACTAAAACTTATGAAGGTAATTTCTGAGAGCTATGGAAGATAGAATCTGACCAACTGATTTGACTGTGTGTGTAACACAAACTTTATGTCCTTTTTTAATCCCCTTGGAAAGGGGATAGGCATTTCTAATGGGGATTCCTTTCATATATGGATCAGACTAGATGATTCCAGAAGTTCCAGATAACTCAGGTTCTGGGAAATAAAGAGAGCTCTTTCAGACACTACAGTATCACACACAGAAGATTCTAATAAGAAAGCAAGAATTCAAAAGTGGGGGATTAGAGATTAATTTTGCATATTACTGAATCAACAGAGATCGCACAATAAGTACTAATTGTCCAAATGACACTGATTAACAAGCTTTTAGGTTGAGATTGAACTGTGTCTTCAAACCGTGCCAAGGAAAGTGATTTAATAATTCCATTCAATTAGCATTTATTAAGTAGCTACTCTGTGCAAGTTATTGTGGAAACAGAAGACAACCAAACGCCCCTGCCTTCAGGCAGTTTATATTCTAGTGAATGCAAGGAGAAGTTATCTACCCAAGAACATATCAAACTCAACAAGCCAAAAACAAAACTCATTATCATTGCTCCTAGTGCCTTCTCTTTTCTAAAGTTCCGTTACTCTAGGGGTACCACCATCCAATGATCTGAGTTCCCCACCTCAGCCTCATCTTGCAGCTTCTCAATCTCACTCACCCCTACATACCCTAGCAGGTTCCAAATCATGGCGTTCCTATCTCCATGGCATCTCTCGCATGCGTTCTGTCCTCTCTCCTCACAGGGCCATCACTCTGGCACTCATATGCCAATCCTCATCACCCTTCACCTGGATTATTGCAATAGAACCCTAACTGGTCTCCTTGACTCCAGTTTTCATTTCTTCACAACCATTAAAGATTCCTAGATAGTTCAGGATCGATGATAACACCCCCTTCTCCAGTTCCCTATTCTTCCCTAACATTCGACAAACTCCAGTGGCTTCCTCTGACCACTAGGATTAATGACAAACAACTTGGCCCGATGACCTTTATAGCCTAATTACACATTATTTGGGCAGCTAGATGGCACAATAAATAGAACACTGGGCTCAGAACCAGAAGGACTGGCCTTAGACACTTACTAACTGTGTGACTGGAAGCAAGTCACTTAACCCTCTTTGCCTCAGTTTCCTCATCTGTAAAATGAGCTGGTGAAGGAAATGCAAACCACTCTAGTATCTCTGCTAAGAAAACTCCAAATGGGTTCACAAAGAGTTGGACATGACTGAAAATGACTTAATAAAAAGCACATACACTATTTCCTCCATATATGTTATAGCCATCGTGGTCTAATTGATGTTCCTAACACATACCACTCAGTCTGTGCATTGGTTATTCTCCATACTTGGGATGTTCTCTTTCATCATATCTGCCTGGTTTCCTCCAAGACTCTGCTAAAGCATTGATTTCTACATGAGACTTTTCCTGGTCTCTTCAGCTGCTTATCTCTTCCTCATCCAGGTTACAGTATACCTGCTTTGTATGTGTTTTATGTACATTTATATATACATGCTGTCTCCTCTATTGGAATATGAGGGTCTCTAGGACAATATCTGGTTCATTTTTGCTTTCCCCCAGCATGGGGCACAACTCCTAAGTCAGGGAGACCAATTAAGTTTCTATTGATTGGCATATGAATGCCAGAGTGTTAACCCTGTGAGGAGAGAGAAGAAGGGACACAATGACTGTAGGCACTTTATCAGTGTTTACTGGATTGGTTGATGAGTACAAGGAAATCTAAATGATACAGACAAAACATCCTTTAGAAGTTCAGAAAGATGACTCTGCCTTCCCTGAGGTAGTCAGAGAAGGCTTCCCAGAGAAAACAGGATTTGAGTTGGGACTTAAAGGAAAGCTGGTATTATACAAGAAGAAAGCATTCCAGAGGGAAAATGTGAGAATTGAGGTGGATTCATGGGAGAAATGAAGCTGGAGAGAACAGCTTGGGACGAGATAATGAAGGGTATCGAATGCAAACTTAAGTTTGAATTTTATCCTTTTGGCAAAGGAGAACCATTAAAAGTTTTTTTTTAAATCAGACATGCAAAGTGGTATTTTAAGATCAGTCTGGCATTGGGGAAAACATGCATTTTCTAGTGGTCAGTTTTATCCTTTTAGGTTTCCTCTCTGAGACTTACTTAACTTAGCTGTAGTAAGGAGATAAGTATACTTGCTCTCCCATCCACTTCATAGGGTAGTTGCGAGTAAAGCATTTTGTTAACCTTTAAGTGCTGTAGAAATGTGAGTTATTATCATGAGGCTCTGTCACTAATGAATTGTATGAGTTTGGGTAAGTGTTTAACCTTTGGCTCTCAGTTTCCTTCCCTATAAAATGAGGGTATTGATCTCTGCCTCATCAAACTGAGTTGTTGTGAGGAACACATAAGACCTTATCTATGACAATGCTGTACAAATACAAGGACTTAAAATTATGGATTTTGGTTCTATTCCATTACCAGTCTATTTTCTAGTTCCCAAATGATTGTTTGGTTAGGGGTCCAGTGATACTAATTTCTTCATCCCTTAGATGGCAAGTATTAGGAGAATTTCCAGAGTACTTAAGGAACTTGCTGTTATTATGTGTATTTTACATAGGAAATATATTAAATGTTTCCCAAGATTGCAAGCGAAGGTACCAGTAGGTAAGGATGGTATTTGTGCATTGCTGGACTTGAAATCAAGAAGACCTGGATTCAAATTCAGCTTCTGACACAGGTTGTGTAACTGTGGGAAAGTTTTTCTGAGCCTCAGTTTCCTCATCTGTAAAACAGAGGTAACAATTGAAATGACTATTCCATTGGGTTATTGTGAGACTCAAATAAGGTATTGTCTGTAAAGTGCTTTGTGAATTTTAAAGCTCTATGTCAGCTGTTATTATTAATCTGTGGGCAAAGGATCTGAAAAAAAGACAAATTAAGTGTGAGATTGAAGAAACCAGCTTTTTCCCTCACTCTGCAGCTAAAACTGTATGCCTTCCAGGTAGATAGCTATTCCACAAAGAAACAAAGTGGTAAGCCTCTTATTTACATAATATAATATGCTATCTCTTCCAGAAGACCTTTCTCAAGTCTCCCCCCTTTATCCTCTGAAAATATTTTCCCCATTGGACCTTCAAATGGAAACTTAGACCCCGTATACATGACTGTGTACTTTTCTGCCTGATGGTTATTGTATGTGATTACTGTGTGCCATATTACCTCTAGAAGATTTTAAACTCCATGACAGTAAGGAGAGCATCTTGATTTTTTTTGCATCCCCTTCTAGTGCCTGGCACTGTGCTTAACATTTCGTTTGAACTTAATAAATGATTTCTGATATATTCTTTCTGTTAATAGTTAATAAACTCTAAAAGTGGAAAGTGACTCATATAATCAGTCACAACCTCTCTATTAGCTGACTTTGCTTAACTGTTTTAAGGGCACATACTTTTGTAGGGGGTACAGTTCTTTTAGGACATTTGAGGGGCAAGTGTTTGTTGTATCAAAACAAAATGTGTTAATAGTTTTAGTAAATAAAATGAATGGTTGCTGAATAAACGAATCGTACAGCAATATGTGATAATAGTCAGAAGAGGTCAAATGAGTGGTTACTGCCTTTTCTGTAAGTGCATTTAATATTCTTAAAAACTTGCCTTAAGTATTGCCTCATTCTTCCACCTTTAAGCTAAATATTGTCTCTGAATGAACCTCTCTTCCCTAGTCAGCGTTTAGCAATAGAAAATTAGAGCACCATAGCCATTTATTTCCATCCCCCTAAGCTGAGGAGGAGGTGGGCACTGATGTTTTCAGTCACCTGGGGGCTCCTATGTCACCCGCCCCATCTCTGGCAACAGTAACAACTAAATGATCTCTGATATAATTCAAAGTTTACTTTTTTTCCCTTCAATTTAAGACCTAATTATTTTATCATATACTAGGTTGTCAAAAATCAGTATATTCAGTAAAATGTAAGCTCCTTGAAGGTAGGGACTATTTCATTTCTATCTTTGTTGTACTTAACATAGGGCAAACTCTTAATAAATGCTTGATGAATTGAGCTGAATTATAACTTTCTTTCCCTTTTTCCTCCTCCTTCACTGTCAGACGAAACCTTTTACTAGTTTAGTTCCTCTTCCCACCCCGCCCCCCACCCCTATGCCCCAACCCCCAGGCTGCTCCTAAAGCGGGTACTGAGAAAAACTCCCAGGACCCTGTAATATATGAGGGACAAAGCAGTGTGTGTTCCTCCCACAGCTACAAACCATAAAATTAAGAAGAGCCTCACAATTAATTTTGTTTGCCTGACTTTAAATCTATTAACAGCAAAATGCCTGTTTAAATCATTCTTTTGTAAGCATATTTGTAAATAATACTTTAAAACATTTCATCTAATTACACTTCACTGTAGCTGAAAGTTACCAGACTGAAGATGTGATTTATGTTTTGACAGCATTTAGGTACTATTTACCCCCTAACAATAGAAACAGCAATTGACAAAATTAAAAAAAAGAAAATGCAGCCCGACAAAAATTAATTTGCACCAGATTTAATAGCTTCTCCAGGCAGATCTGGTCCCTCCTGAATAATGAAGTGCATTCAGCTTGTGGCACAGTAGAAAGGCCATGGAGCTGAGGAATCAGGAGAACGCCATTCTCATGCCAATTATGCCCCTTCCTGGCAGGGGATCCTTGGGAAAGTCTGTCCTCTGCTCTGGACCTCAGTTTCCTCATCCGAGACATGAAGTGGGTGGACTGGATTATCTCGAAATTCTCCTCCTGCTCTGAGATCCCCAAATGTCTACAGACAGACCTGGGGGTGTGGGGGTGAGGAGGGCCACATAAATAAATGGGAATTTCTAACAGGGACATGAGGATTTTTCTTTTTCATTTTTTAAAAAACTGGAATAAGGCACGAGTCTAAATTCCAAAAAGAGCAATTTATTTAAGTCTATCATTTTTTGGCAACACAATAGAACGCACATTGAGATGAACGGCAACAAATCAAATCGCTCCCCACTGTCTGTTTGCTCCACCATATGTTGTGGAGAATACAATTCACATGCTGAAGTTTTGCCTCCTTTCAATGTGAGAAAGCATATTGTGATATCAGCAGCCTGGTCACAGAGCCAACATTTACTAGGGAGGTGGGGAGTGGAGGGGGGGAGGGAAAAAAAGAGGAAGCAGATAGCAGAGGGTCCAATAACACTCTAACAGGGACAGCACTCAGAGGAGGGAGTTGTTTCATGATCCTAATGTAAATACCTCTGCGCCTCCCCCCCCACCCCGCCCCCCGATCCTGCTACTCATCAACACTTCACACAATACATAGGTGTTTAATAAATGATTGCTGAATGAATGAATGAATGAAAGGATGAAAGGATAGATAGATGGATGAATGAATGCATGAGAGGTAGAGGCTAAATTTTCTTCTAGCAGGCATCTTTCTTTAATAATTTCTTTATTTTTCCCAGTGGAAACAGTATCATTTTTTTCTTTTCTTTTTGTTATTTTGAATTTACATCCACATACCATCTTTCATGATGGATAGTGCTTTGAAGTGGATAAAGTCTTGGTCTTGGATTCAAAAAAGCTGAGGTTCAAGCCTGGCGTCTGACGCATGCTCACAATCTGGTCACAGGAAAATAATTTACTCTCCCCTTGTTCCAGGGAGTTCTCTAAGAGTAGGTCTCCGTCAGGGGAGGGAGTTTTCATGGTGAGGATTTGGCATATTGATGAAATCATGGGTGTAGGTCCAACACCAATCCCTATCCTAATCCCACCCCAAATTTTTCATACTCAAAGATGGCACCAATGATTATCATTAGGAAATGAACTTGACATTGATTTTCTAGTGGTGATATAAATAGAACAGAAATAGGGAATGGATATGTGATGTCACTGTGATAGAGAACTACTACGGAAGGAAACTCAACCAACTTATGTCAGCAACTGCCCTGCAACTTATAGTCTTAGAGATTTTCCAAGAACAAGGCAAAGGTAACTAATTTTCCCAGGGTCACACAGGCAATGTGGGTCAGAGGTATGACTTAAACCAGTTCTTCCAGGCTTGGAAGCTCACTCACTCTTCATACATTAACCACACCGTATCCTTATAATGTCAATCCACATCCATGTTCATAAAGTCACATAATGTTATAGTTGGTGGGGGCCATAATGACCACCTACTCCAATCTTGTTATTTTACATAAAAGGAAACTGACCCTTGAACAGTTAAAAGACTTGACCAAGGTTACACAGGTAGTTGCAAAACCAGGATTAGGGTCATGGTCTACTGACTCTTAAATCCAGTGAACTTTCTATTATACCCCAGCTTGATAATATTACTATCCTGGGGCATTCATGGCCAGTAGAAAAAGAGATGGGAGATAGGGCAAGAGAGGGCAGAGAGGTAATTAACATGCAAGGCCAAGATGCAGAGTCTGATTGGAAATTTTAATGGGTTGGTTAGGCAGCCAAGGAGGGCCTGGATTTGCTTAGGGAAGTTAATATTAAGTCTGTTGCAAATTAATTTTTGTTGGCATACATTTTCGTTTAAAATTTTTCCATTACTGTTTATATTGAATCTGGGCCTCCTAACTTCAAGCTCAGTTATGTTTCTACTACCCAATATTGTCTCTCACTTACCTAGTTCTTCTTGGAACTGATGGCATATTTTTGTGGAGTTGTTGGCAATGACTGGCCAGAGATTAGAATAAAGGCCCCCCACTCAACGGTGTAAGTGCTAAACTCATAGTTTCAACTCCATTACCACTATACTAAAGGATCAATTGTATTAACAGGCCACAGACATGTTATTTGTATATAGACAACATACACACACATATTTTCCTTCATTCCTAAAAGGATTGGAAGAAATTCTTTGTGGAATTTTTTTTATGATCTCCCTTCCATGTATACGGTGCAAATGTTCCTGGGGAAAAAATCATGCATTTTAGAGACATTCTAAACCTACTCTGAAGTCCCATAGGAAGGAAGGAAGCTAACAAGCAAGCAGGAAAGTTTCTGTGTTTGTATTCATTCAACAAACATTTATTAAGCACATGCGTAGTGGATAGCGACTGTGAGTCTCACTCTGTCCTACCTCTGACTTATACCTGCCCCATGATCTTGGGCAAGTCATTCAACATTTCAGTTCTTTAGGTGACACACTAGGACTTTTAAATGGCAGAAAAGGTTCTAAGGCCCTTGGTGGGAGCTCTCTATACCAATGATATCCCTATCCCTATGAGCAATGCAACAGATAAAAATGATAAGATGCTTGTTCTGAAGAAATTTGCAATCCAGTAGGTGGAATTAAATAGTTACCCAAATACAAAGGATGTGAAGAAAGCATATAAGAAGACAATAAATTTGTAGGAAATCAGATGCATAACAATATTAAGTGTGATCATTTTAAAGTTTTCTCAGGGAAAATTTATTTTTGCTTCTTCGCTACTCTAAGAATCGCAGGTAAAACAGAATTTTGATGTCTAGCCCTAGGCGATGAATCCAACTGCTTGGTTCAATTAAACCAAACAGATGTGGGGAAAGAAAAAAAAATGAGGCTGGGGCTTGGCATATAATTCTAAATGAGCTTTTGTTTTTTCTTCTATTGCAGATTTTAGACTAAGCCCTCTTATTGCCTAAAATCTGCAACTTGATACTAAGAGCTTGTCAAAATTAAGTGCGTGCTTTATAAGTTTACATTTTTACAGTCTAACTGTTTTTCTTTGATATTTGACAGGGACGAAGGTTCCCATGTCATCTGGCCTTGAAGTATCTTTAGAACTTTCTCAGGACCAATTTTCGTGAGCCCAAGGTTGCAGTGAATTATATGATCTTTAAGCAGCCTGCCCAGCCTGCTTGCCCTTGGGCCCACACTTGAGGGCTAACACCTGTTAGCTGGACAGAGCAATTAATAAGAAAAAAAAATTCAGTAAGCTGCCAAAAATCAAAGGTAAAGGATAAAAATATAATTTTACCTTTTGAGCTCCCAGAAGTGACCTTTGACTCTCAATGCCTGTGTGGCAGGAGGGACAGGTTTTCTAGATTCCACCTAAAGAAGCTTCTCTTGAAGTCACCAAATAGGGTGTCATGATTCAAATGAACCTATTCCCCCATCATCACACTCATGCATAATTTTCACACGGTCATCCAAATGAGATATTCCCTGAAAACAGAACGAAATAGTCAGAATTACCAATTTCCACCAAACCACTCCCCTCCCACCTTTAAAATTGTAATTGGAGGCTCTCAAATAACACGACAGTGCATCACTTGCAAGATCAAATGCTGTTTCCTTTAAGAGGTGACAGTTGGGGTTTCCAGTTGATGATTATAATTTGGCATTTGTTTCAAAATATGTCTGTACATTAAATAGATAACTGTGAACTTCAAAGAACTAAATACCAATCGTGAGCTCAAGCTCGGCCACACATACAGCTATGCTCCTTTTCCCAATCCTTTGGTAGCCAAGACAAGGTCACTGATCAGGGTAATTTACAGGAAAAGTCAATTTCTCAAGTACCCAAAGCAGGTGTTGGGCCACTCTATGACAATTTACTGAATCTAAATTGAGGAAGTTGAATAGAGCAAAGGTCATGACCCAGAGGGAGAAAGAAGGAAAGCAAATCTCTTTGACTGTATTTTTAACTCCTTTGCAACCGAGCCATACTCACCAAATGAGGCTAGTAAGGCCCCCAGATAAATAAATGAAGACCAGAATACACGCCTCACATCGCTGACTTATCTGAGTTCTTTGACCAGAAAGAAAGGTTTCATGATTCTTTCTTACAAACACATTAAGGAAATAAAGCAAGTTTACAGGATCTAAAGTGTATCTTCTGCAGATGAGTGCTTGGCACAAAATCAAACCCAGGTGTTGAAACTCTCTTTCCTTTGCACTATGAGTGTATGTGTGTGTGTTTAAGACATGCAAATTTCAATCTAAATTGGTACATTCTCCCACAGTTGTGGAGAATATAGAAAAAGTGTCAAACAGTTAGGAAAGGAAGAAATAATAGGAGCACTCGAAACCTCAAAGTGGGAAGCAAGAGGGTAAAAAAGGGAGAGTTCATGTTCTTTAGATGAGGGTCACCCAAACACCATTGGTGTTGTGGCCAAAGCTTTGCACTTGGAGTTTGTTGTGCCACTTCCTGGTCTTGTGACCTTGGGTGAGTGCATTTCAATTGAGTCAGCAAGTACTGAGTTCCTAAGATGCTCTAGGCCCAGCACTGTGTCTGATGTAGGAGAGACAAAGAGAAAAACAGCCTCTTTCCTCAAAGAGCTAGTCCCTATTCTAAATATAAAGTAATTTGTCTGGGGGAGGGTAACGGACTACCAAGTGGAGGATCATGGCAGAAAGAATTGGGGTAATACTAAACCTCGTAGGTTGACCTCCCTTTTTATACCTCGGTTCCCTCTTGTGTAAAATGGCCATATGCACATGACATACCTCACAACATTGTGGTACGGGAAATGCCTTGTGAATTGTTAAGCCCAACCTAAGTGCAATTATTAGTATTTTTGCGTCAATTTCATTATAGAGAGGTGCAGGTGAGGAATCTCTTTCTATGCAAGTAAGCCAACAACTCTTCTGCAGTTGCTCTGATGGGTTAAGTGACTAGCCTTGGGGGGCATGGCCAACATGAGTCAGAGGTTGGACCTGGACCGAGGTCCTCCTGCTTTAAAGGTTGGCCTTCTGTTCCCTACACTATGCTACTTCTCAAGCTATTATTACATTTGATAATTCAACAAGGAGGGAAATCATAATGTTTTTTTCTGCTTCCCTGGCTTCCTTTGGATCTGAGCTAAAAAAATCTTTTTCTACCAAGAGCTTTTCTTGATGCTTCTTAATGCCGATGCTTTCCTCTCTGTTTATTATCTCCAATTTATCCTGTATACTTCTCTTTTGTACATGGCTGTTTTCATGTTGTTTTCCCTTTTGAACTGTGAGCTCATTGAGGTCATGGCTTAGCCTTTTTCTGTATCCTCAACAGTGCCTGGCATGCCATGGACACTTAATAAATGTTTATTGGCTGATTGACTCCATCAGGTAACCTTGTGCTTACTTGCCTGTGTGTAGGTTTTAAAATTCTAGTATAAAAGCTAGTGAGCTCATTTGGAGTTCTAATGACAGGGTGCTAGCTTGTGGTGATGGGGATACAAAGAAAGGTAAAAGGTAAAAGACGATCCCTGCCCGCAAGGAGCTCAGAGTCTAACTGGGGAGACTAAATGCAAACAGCTATGTCTGAACAGGATATAGACAGAATAATTGGAAATAATCAACAGAAGGAAAGTACCAGCATTAAGGAGGTTACAGGAGAAGCTTCTCATAGAAGGGGGGGATTTTAACTGGAGTTTAAGGAAAGCCAGGTAGGCCAAGAGGCAGAGATGAGGAAGGAGAATGTTCCAGACAAGGAGAACAGGAAGTGGAAATGCCCGGGTCTGGGAATGGAGTGAACAGGGAGCCTGGGATAGGGGGGCTACAAAGAAGAGTTAGCATCGAAACTGAGCCTTGAAGGAAGATAAGAATTCTGAGAGGCAGAAAAGAGTAGGGAGAAGATTCCAGGCATGAGGAAAGATGTGCAAAAACATAGAAACAGGAAGAAGGAATGTGGAGTTTCAGGAACTCCTCATAGTATGTTCACCTAGAATGGAGAACATATAAAATAGGAAAGCCCAGAGGTGGAAGGGCACAAGCTCTTACTAAGTACCTACAGTGTGTCAGGCACCATACACTAAGTACTTTACAAGTTTTCTGTCATTTGATCTGGTGTGGTGGGAGTGGTGTAAAATAAGACAGAGAAATACGCTAAGCCAGATTGTAGAGAACATTAAGTTTACAGGGTCATAGATCAATGGCAAAAATGGGAAAAGACCTTAGAAGTCATTGAGTCCAACCAATCTAGTCCAAGCCAGTTAACACTTAATAATCAGCATCTACCATGTAGTAGGCGCTCTGCTTAAGCACTCACTTTACACATGAAGAAACTAAGGCTGAGAGATGTTAAATGACTTGCCCAGTATCACACAGCTAGTAAATAGGTGAGGTAAGATTTGAGCTTAAGGCATCTTGACTGAAGGCTCACCTAGCTCTACCCACTATACCAGATCTAGCTTGAGGAGCATGGATTTTTATCCAAGAGGTAAGAGGGAACCATTTACAAAGGGTCAAACTTAATTCTTGTATTGGTTGGCTTTACTTAAAATGTTCTTTGTTACAAGAGATTTCAGTAATGGTGGCAGGAGTGTAAGAGGAAATGAGGACGGAAAATAAAGACACTAATAAAACATTTGTAGACTCAACCTAAATCTGCCCTCCTCTTTGACAGTCTTTGACTGTCCCTATATCCTCCACACTCCTAAACATCCCTTCTGAGATTGGTTGATTGGCTTCTATTTACATGGGAAATATGGAATGTACAATTTTTGTGTGTGTGTGTTATCTTTCCCATTAGAATGCGAACTCCTTGAAGTCAAGAAAAATGTGTTAACTTTCTTCAGATTTCTACACAGAAGGCTCTTAAAAAATGTTTACTGACTAATTGGAGGGTACCAGTAAAGGCATGACTAGATTTGGAGTCAAGAGACATGAGTTTAAATACTACCTCTGCAACTAATACTCTGTGTTTCCTCGGGTTAGTTAGTCAACTGACCTCAGAGCATTTAGGTGGCACAGTGGATTGAGTACTGGGGCTGGAGTTGGGAAGACCTGAGTTCAAATCCAACCTCAGGTACTTACTAGCTATGTGACTCTGGGCAAGTCACAATATTTATATACTTCAATTTCCTTCACTGTAAAATGGGGACAGTAATAACCCTTGCCTCCCAGGGTTATTCTGAAGATCAAAGGAGATATTTTTAAAGCACTTAGTATATACATAGTAGGCACTTAGTAAGAGCTTGTGCCCTTCCCTCTCTGGGTCTTACTGTTTTTATTTATAAAACGAGAGGATGGTACTACTTATCCTTTGGGTCCCTTCTATCTATAAATATGGATCCTAAGAAGATGAGCAGAACTGAGGTGGGAGGTGACCAGAACCTGGATTAGAATGGTAGTCATATGAATAGAGAGAAGGGGAAGGATGTGAGAATCATGGAGATAGAAATGGAAGGGGAGGAAGTTTAAGAAAAGGGAAGAGTCAAGGATAGTTCCAGGGTTGTGAATTCGAATGACTAAGAGGATAATTGTGCTTTCAACAGAAGTTTTGGGGTAGGGAATGGATTTCTGGATGGATTTTATATTTTGGGCATGCTGAGTTTGAGGGGTCAATGGAACATCTATATGTCCAATAGGCATTTGGTGGTATAGAACTGGTGTTTGGGAGAGAGACTAGGGCTGGATGTGCATATTTGGGAGTCATCTGGATGAGATGGTAATTGAACATGTTGTAACTGATGAAATCAGCAACAGAGAGAAAATAGAGAGTGAAGAAGGCCTCGAGGCCATCTTGTGAGGTACTGAAGATGGATGATAATTCGGCAGAAAAGACTGAGAAGCAGGAGTTATATATGCAGTAGGAGAACCAGGAAAGTAATACCATAAAAGTCAAAGGAGATGAGATGCTAGTCTTTTGACTAAGAGACCAAGTGTCAAAAAATGCTGGGGGATCAAGGACAGGACTGAAAAAAGGCTCATGGACTTAGTAACTTTGGAGTAACCTTGTGTGCAGGTTCTGAACTTTTTTGTGTGTGTTATGGATCCTTTTGGCCATCTGGAGAAGTCTGCAGACGCCTTCTCAGAATGATGTTTTAAATGTGTAAAATAAACTACATAGGATTATAAAGGAAACCAATTATATTGAATAGAGTAGTCAAAATAGTGTGTGTGTTTTAACAGTCCACATACCTCAAGTTAAGAACCCCTATTGTGTATGGTTTCTTGAAATTCATTTAAATGGGATTTGACCTACAGGGGAGACCAGTCACAAAAACACTAGATCTGGATTGAAGGTTCATCATTTTTCCTGCACCTTCATTGAATGTGCCAGAATTCCTAGTTTCATTTCTATCTGGAGCACACTCCTAACTCATCCTACTTGCTGAAACCTTCACTTTTTGGAAAGTCTAGCTCATGTTCTATGTCCTCCCATAAAGCCTGCTCTGATTCTCCCTTCCTTTCCTCTCCTTCCCCTATGCTCCATTAAAAATGCTATCTCCCTGCACACTATCTCAAACAAAAAGTTTGTCTGAGCAAACTGAATTTCTCCATAATTTTTACTTTATATTGTAGTTATTTGTGTACATTGTACATATCTCCTCTAATTTTACTGAATGTGGTTGAACTGTGAGGGTTGGGGTGAACAACCTCTGTCAAATAAAGCTATACCTGTCAGAAGTCAGTCATTCAGTCAGTCAGTAAGATTCAACAAACATTGATTAAAAGCTTATTATGTGTCAAGAATTGTGCTAAATTGGAGAAGTGGAGGAAAGAGGGGAGAGAAAAGACCCAAAATCTTGTGCCTGCCTTCAAGGAGCTACATTCAGATGGGGAAGATATGTAAATAGCTATGTATAAGCAAGATATTTACCAAGTTGTTGCAAGGTAATCTCTCAGGACAGGCACAGGGGGTTGGGGGTAGAAGTGGGAAAGACCTTCTTGCAGGAGAGATTTGAGCTGAGCAAGCTAGGGGTCAGTGGTGGGGCGAGAAAGAACATTCTAGGCTTTACTAGCGTAAAGGCAGTCAGGAAATGGCATGTTAAGTTGGCCAATTTAGCTGAAATGTAGACTTTGTAGAATGGAGTAGAATGAAGAAGACTGGATATACAAAAGAGGAGTTGTCCCACCGCAGAATTGGGACACCAAGAAGAGTGTCCCACTCTTCATTTTGTAGCATTTTCTTCTCTTTGCAGCCGGGTAGTATAGACAAATGCCAAGACTACTGGACTTATGGTGATAGGAGATGGTTTTGACTCCAAGCTCTTCCACTTGGCTGCTCATCTATAGAAAAGGGGATATTTATGTTACCTTCTGCACAGGATTATTGTACAAATTAAAATGATTGTGAGAAAAATATTTTATCATCTCTAAAGTACAACATAAATGAAAATGGTTCTGTTTGCGTTGCCCAAATATTTCAGTGTTTTATATATAATACCATGCTTGCCAAGTGAGGACCACTGGCTAACTTTTTTGATTGTGTGATCCAATGTGTAAAATTTTTTTCAGCATCACTCCCCAAAATGTATATTTACTTATTTCTAAACTAAATAAATGTACTGTTATGCTAATTAAATATTTATGTTATAAAACACAAAAAAGTATAAATGAAAAGGGATAGTTTGAAGATGAATTTTTTTATTAATAGTACAACAAATCTTTTTCTCTCACTAAAATGTTACTATTAAAGATTTTGGTGAGAGTAATATGTTTAAGTATTTTAATGATTTAATACTTTGTGATACAGAAATTCAAAGTCAGATTCTGTTTGTTTTATTTTGATATTTGTCTTTAATGACTGTCCACATTGAAAAGATAACTTGCAAGAATGCACAAATCCAAATGGAAGAAAGTGGCTACACTTACTGGATCATGATACTGTTCAATATTATCAATCAATTATGCAAAGGTTTTGTTGAAATTTGGTTAATGAGTTTCCTTTTACGTGATGCCAATTAATTATTCCTGCAAACTAATCACAAGGTGTTATATGTTTTCATATTTTTAATAAATGCGTTCAAAATCACCGGAAACACTTGATTTTGAATATTTTAAAGCAGGTTAGACAATTCTGTTTCTATGTTTACTTTAAATGTACACATAGAGTTTTTACTGCAGATGCACATATCGTTTTCAGAAACCCAGAGAGGATAGAGTAAATATTCAGGAGAGGATGATCAATAGTGTAAAATTCTTCAGAAGTCAGAAAGGATAAGGATTAAGAAAAGGCTATTAGATTTGTAAAGACATCATTGCTAACTTTGAAGAGAGCTGTTTCAGTTGATTTCTGAATCAAGACTATTGACAAGGCTGAGAATTTGGGTCTTTGGAAGTATGGTAGTGCTGGAAGTATGATGGAAATAGGGAAGTCCAAAAGAGAGATGGGTTTGGGAGAAAGGGTAATGTAGTAAGTTCTGTGATTTATATTAACCCCATTCACATCTGCTTATCTCGAAAAGTAGAGAGTTGGTCACCTCAAGGACCATAAAGCACCATTTGCTAAGAGGTAACTAGGATAGTCAAAAGGAGATCTGGAGGAGATAAGGTTAGAGGTTAGCCTGCTGTAGCTGCTATGCTCTGCCTGGCTTGAGATTAGGTTAAAACCACTGTAGTACAGATATGCAAAACAAATGGTAGAAGGGGAAATTGAGCCATAATGGGTGAAAGACATGGTGCAATATATTGCAAACAAGCCCAGGATTTGCTCTTGTGGGAAGGTGAAAAGGGTGAAATGTGACCAATCTTTCTACCCTCTATTTGGTTGGTCATAGACCTTGCAATCAAGTCAAGGTTATGTATTAGAGACCATCAGTCTAAGGAATGTTGCATTCTAACTCCTCACATTTGAGGTTTCATAGTCTGCTAAAGGCAGACTATTTCTTTCCCAGTATTGATTAATTTGTCTTTACTTGATTTTAGTTAGAGTAATGTCTGTTACTTGAATCCATTATGGCATCATTCAACATCAGATAGGTTGGAAAGATTTTATTTTTATGATATAAGGTATTTAGAACACATCCAATGACAATATTTATTGTACCCAGGCTAAGGCATAAATAATGGGTATGGCTAAAATCTCCCAGTTTATTAACAGCAGAGCATGGTTTGAAAATTTTACAGGAAAACAAAATGCTCATGCCCAAATTGCTCAGATTCTTTTAGACTTAGTCATCTTGGAATTTAAATGAGATGTCACAGAAAGAGATATGTCCTTTTTTAAATTTCTAATCGTAAGATGTTACTAGTTTTGGTCTCACAATGGATCATCTGCTGAAAACCCAATAAAAATAATATAGTTGTATGACTGCTAAAGAACTGTCCAATTATGCTTCCATATTTTTTTGTCTTTTAAAGCCTGGAAACAATCAATGAAAGGAACTAGCAAAGATTGAAGGAATGTCTTTTAAAAAAATAAAAAATACCAAGAGAAACATATCTTGGACATGCATGTGGACTTGGGTTGATTAGCCAGACAAATAAACAACATGGTAAAACATACAAATAAAAGTCTCCACACCTGCAGGAATGTGAGATATGTTTGAAGTGGCTTCATCCCTAGGAAAACTGAACTGATTCACTTTTCATCACTGGTGACTGGTCTCCAAGTGCAGCTGGTGACATTACTTAGCCTCCAGCTAGGTCAAAGCTTGGCAGAACATGAACAGAGGAAGAATTGTTTCTCCTTTCAGAGTGAAAACATGGTCAAATGTGAGCTGATCTACAGCTGCAGCACTGCCCAGTTACTGATTATTGGACTAAGGAAAGCTCTCCTCCAAAGTTATTGTCCACTTCTCATTTACCCACCTTCCTTCCATCAATTTAGCTTTTATAAAACACATTATCTTGCCTTTATTAAAACAATTCAGCATTATGAAGAGGCTGAACGGATGGAGGATACATCAAGAATGCAAAACTCTAGGATTTGTGAGAAAATTCTTAAATAAAAAATGATTAGGCTTTGTCAGAGGTGCCACCAACTGGAGCCAAAAGCTAGATGAGGGATGTGATTAATGAAATATAATGTCAATTCATTGAGCCATGACATTAGTATAACATTCATGTAAGCAGGAACTAATTATATGTGGAAATAATCGTTCAAACCAAGGAAGGCATTTCCTATCCATTAGAAAATATCACCCAGAATTCTAAATACAAAGTTTCTAATACTATTGACTGAGACACATTGATTCACTATTAAGGTGATTTGTTTGCAAACTTTGAACTACATACAGTGTGATCAGAGATCTTTCTCTTATGACAGAGAAAAATGCTGTAGAATTCCAGGTTCATATGACTTCATATATCACTGGTCCTGAAACATCATTCTTTTTATTTTTAATAACTCAAGTTGAATTTGATTACCACAAAAGATTTTTTAAAAAGATGATTATTCAGGTTGAGGGAAAGGGAGAGAAACAACAAAGTCATTATCGTTCATTTATTTTCCTTATTGAGCTAATTTAATTATCATATAGACACAAACATTAGCTGCGGTACTGGGCTCCTCACATCTGTTAGTAAAGATTTGATTAGGGCTACACAAATGTGCTAGATTATACTATCTAGTTGGTGAAATTCAAGCCACCTGGATATTTTAGCAACATCAATAAGAATAATTCTCTTTTTCAAAATCAGTAAATCCAAGCTATATTAAAAAGAATTAATTAATGAGGGCCAGATAGGCAAAACAAACATTTGACAATGAATCATATTATCAAAGGTTTTGTGGGAGATCCCTCTCAGCTTATGTTTAGATGTCAAATTATATTACCAAAACTAAACAATCTGTTAAAATGATGTCTTAATGCAATAAGACTCTTATGCTATACTCTTTTTCTAAACATTCTTACTTGCTAAGTTATATACTTTTTAATAATATAAAAAATTAGATCATAAGAATTCCCTTGGATGTTCTTAGGGCCATGTCTTTTTTCTTTTCTAAAAGTGCGAGTCAGGTTGCGGGGGAGGGATGGAAGAAAGGAACATGATAAAAGAATATCTTCAAAGTTAACTAAATTTGAAAATATAGCATCAAGAAAAAAAATCATGCTAGCCTTGCTGTATTAAAGGCCATCTCATTGCTAGAATTATGTTGCTATTGAATATGTATTCAGTTCACTAACTGAGCACCTGTTATATACAAGTCCATGTCCTAAGAGCTTATTGGAAGATGAAGCATACAAAATAGGCTTAAAATGATTTAAAGTTGGAAGGGACTTTAGAGGTCATCTATTGTAACTTCTTTATTATATTTTTTATATATTTTTCTCAATTACGTGAAAAAATTTTTAACATTCATTTTTTAAAATTTTGCTTCTTAATTCTCTCCCTCCCTGCTTTCCCTCATCCCTGCTTGAGAGGGCAAGCAATTTGATATAAGGTTATGCATGTGTAGTTGTATAAGTCATCTCCATGTAAGTCATGCGGTAAAAGAAACACAGGCACACAGAAAAAAAAAACACCTTGAAAAAATAAAGTAAAAAAACAGTATGCTTTAATTTGCATTTAGATTCCATCAGTTCTTTGCCTGGGGTGAAAAGCCTTTTTCATCATAAGTCCCTTGAAATTGTCTTAGATCTTTCTTTTGCAGAGAATAGTCAAGTCATTCAGTTGGTCATCGTACAACATTGCTATCGTTGTGCACAATGTTCAGGCTCTGTTCACTTCAGTTTGCACCGGTTCATGTAAATCTTTCCATGTTTTTCTGAGAGCATCCTGCTTATCATTTCTTGTAGCACAATAATCTTCTATCATGTTCAGTCATTCCCCAATTGATGGGCATCTCCTCAATTTCCAGTTCTTTGCTACCATAAAAAAGAGCTGTTGTAAATATTTTTGTATACATAGGTCCTTTTCCTTTTGTTTTCATGTCTTTGGGAGATGTATTAGTGGTGTGCTTGTCCTTCATTGCCAAAAAAGACCTTGCCATCAGAGAAATGATGACGTGACTTACACTTGACTTTGTTTTGAGTAAGGGAGGGCTGTGCAGGTCACCAGCCTCACTTCTCCTCCAGAGCCATCTGAATCCAGTGACCAGATATTCATCAGGATGACTGGAGATGACCCAGGATGAGGCAATTGGGGTTAAGTGACTTGCCCAAGGTCACACAGCTAGTGAACATCAAGTGTCTAAGGTGAGATTTGAATTCAGCCTCTGCTGAGTCCTGCACTGGTGCTCTATCCACTGCACCACCTAGCTGCCCTTGTATTAGTGGTATTGCTTGGTCCAAGGGTATGCAAAATTTTATAGCCCTTTGAGTATATAACTTCCTTATTTTAGATGAGGCAACTAAGTCTCAAAAAAGGGGAAATATTCAAGGTTGTACATATAGTAAGTGGCAGCATCACAATCTAAATCCAAGTCTTCTGACTCCAGGTCTAGCCCTCTTAACCTTTATTGTATTGAAGTGCACAGGAAAGTTGCAAATAAAGCACTCTATGAGATCTCAAGAGGAAGAGCTTCTGGTCAGACTGTTCATCAGAGGAAATTCCACGGAGAAGGAGCCATTTGAACTCTGCCTTGAAATACATTAGCATGACAATCAGTGGTGTGCTGGAGCCAGCTCCAACTGGTTTGAAAGAGCTAGTTGTTAAATTTTCAGTGTGAGTATTTATACCTCAGAAATCTGAACATATTATAAGTTGGTGTTTGGTTTATTATTTTGATGATTGTCTAGATTTAAGAAAATGATGGAGAAAATATTAATAAGACAGATTAAACTGAAAATTGTTCCCCATATAATTCACCCCCCCCCAGCCCATTGTTAAACATTTACCACCAGGTGCTTAAAAGTGCAAAGGCAGGGGAAGAATTCACTCTAGGCATAAAGAGTAGTAAGAACATATACACAGAGTCAGGAAAGGGCAGATTGACTTCAGGAAAGAGTTTATACTTTAGTTCAGCAGATTTGAGGAGTGCGTGAAGGGGGGAAGGATGAGATAAGGGTGAATGTATGACAAATATGGTTAAATGGGAGAAAAATAGTGAACTCAGAGTGTACATGTGTGAGAAGAAGAAATAAATATTCCATCTATGTTATTGTCCAAGAATTAAATCTTGTTTATCTTGATTTATAACGTTTGCATTTCCCAGTACACTGAGCAGAGAGCTAGTCTTAATCTACTAGAGAATATTTCTAGCAAATGGCCTTTATTCAAATGCCAAATGATACCAGATTGGCATTTATATAACCAATACTGATTTTCTTTTGCTTTTTTCTCCCACGTTACTTTTTTTAATGGGAGTAACAGAAATAGATTCCTTCCAAAACAGAGAAACAGAAAATCAGGTTTGTGTGTATCTCCAGGAACTAACATTCCCTTCTAAAAGGTTCATATATGAAAAGGCTCTATAATCAGTGCTCTACAACTGCAAAGGACAACCATTGACAGTCCAGAGAGACATGATTGATGAAAGGGGAATTGGATGTTTGAGCCAAAGGGGACCATCATTAACTAGCTGAACTGAGTAAATGAAATTGGGGATGCAAAGGGGCAGTGGGGCACATTCTTTAAAATGTGGACCCAACTTTCAGGATGTGTGTTAGTGAAAAGGAAAAAAAAAAGCCATTACCTAATGGCTCCCAGCTTGGAAAGGTGAAACAACCCTCACTATATTTCCCCGTCAACAGCTCTGTGTTTAGGTTGATTGGCACCCTCCTCCCACAATATGCTGGGTTTGCATCTTTATGTATGCCATTAGTTTCCAGGTCCCAAGTTAAGAAAAAGCATCCTTAACAAATAAATGTAGAAGAGAATTCTATTATAGTCAGCCTGTTTTTAAAAGGGGGCATCAAACTGCCAGTAAATTTGTACATATCATATCCTATATTGGCCTTCAAAATACGAATGAGATTGTACATATGTGAATGTGTGTAGTACAGTATAAATCTTGCTTCAGAAACTTACTTATCTGACTCTCTCTGGAGCTCAGTTTTCCCATCTATAAAATAGGGAGTCGTATTTGTTAACCTCTAAATCTCTAATTCTATGACTCTATGACTTTGAGGTGGAGAGATCCTTAAGATTTGTTCAAAGACTTTTAAAATGTATACTAAGACAATATATTCTTTATGAAGATGTAAGGTGCTCAACTAAAATAATTATTGGTTAGAGAATTTACAGTTTTTACTTTGCCACAAAAAAACTGACACAAGATTCATTAAAATGGAAAGCTTTTTATCAAATGAACCCAATAAAATTTCAAAAGGGGAGAGAGAGAGAGAGAGAGAGAGAGAGAGAGAGAGAGAGAGAGAGAGAGAGAGAGAGAGAGAGAGAGAGAGAGAGAGAGAAAGAGAGAGACAGAGACAGGCAGACAGACAAAGAGAGAGAGGAGAGAGGGAGAGATTATTATTTTAGGTCAAGGATAACAAAAGCATGAAAGATTCAGATGATCACCTTTTGAACTTTTGTCAGGAAGGCTTGAGCGGTAGGACAACTTAAAATCTTAACTAGAACATATGCAGGTGGCCAATTCTCAGTTTTAAGCATCTTGAAACATTTCAGTGCTGAGCAAATGGACTCATTATGTCTGAGAGTGTGTGTGTGTGCTAGAGAAGAGAGGGTGGGGGTGGTGGCAAGGAAGCACAGGGAAAAGAGCAAATGCATGAATTCAAAAGCAAGGCTGAACTCCTAAGAGGTTAGGATTACAGCCTCTCATCACCTCCCTTCTATAACCTCTCCGATAAACTCAGATACAATAGTTTCTCCTAAAATTCAAGCTATCCAATAAGGCTAGCACAGATATTAAATATTACACCCCAAATATTCTTAATGCAGTATTTTTCTAGTTGAACTAAATTTCAATTATTTTCATTTTTACATACTTCAAGAATCAGATCAGTTATCAGTGACTGCATTCATACAGGCATTCCCTCAACCAGCATAGGTCATTTTTCCCCAACACACACTACTCCTTAGTAGTTTAAGGGATTGGGATTTCTGTGGAAACCCTAAAATTAATGGACTGGTAATTAGCTTCTCTGGTAATTAGCTTCTCCTTATTTAGGTCAGTCTGACCCCAGTTGACAGACATACAATCCACCCCTAGACCTATACTTGAAGATTTTCTAATTGCTAGGATTTGCTAGAACTTTCTGACCGACATGGATTCTAACTATCCTGAGTCTCCTCTGCAACGTGATGTGACATTAGAGGAAGATTTTAGCAAAGGTTGGTTTTTCTTGATAGTAGACAATTAATGATATACTACCTTTCCATATTATTTCACTTTTTTCAAAGTGCTTTAAAATGTATCATTTCTTATGATATTCATAGCAAGGCTGTGAGATAAGCAAGATAGGTCATAGTGGTACCATTTTACAGATGAGGAAATTGAGACTCAAAACTGTGAAATGACTTACCTGAGGGCACACAGCTAGTTCATGCTGGAGCAAAGACTCAAATTTAGGTTTTCTGATTGCTGTGAAATTCGTGTACACACACACACACACACACACACACACACACACATATATATATATTACTGTGTAGTATCAAGGAATGATTAGCAAACTCATGAATTAGAATTCTGTTTATAGCTCTGTTGTGAAGGACAAATATTTGTCAACTTAAATAAGACCCTGTGCGTCAATCAAATGATTGAATGATCAATTGAAAGAGAAGAATCAGAGGAGAAATGATGGCTGTATGTCTTCAAGTATTTGAAGGGCTGTCACATGGAAGGATTGGATGTGTCAATATGTGAAAATATTGACTGAGCCTCTATCCCTGCTTGTAAAATGTGTGAAATTCCTACACACTTATTTGGTAGAAAGAGCACTGGGAATAAATAAGAGAAATGCAAATTAAAACAATTCTGAGGTTTCACCTCATACCCAGCAAATTTGACAAATGATGAAAGATGGAAATAGTCAGTGTTGAAAGGTCTGCAAGGAGACATATGTGAACACTAATACACTGTTGGTGGAGCTGAAAACTAGTTGGAATTATGTGAGAAAAGTCACAAAACTGTTCGTGTCCTTTGACCTAGAGTTCCTATTACTGGGCGCTTTCTGCAAGAAGCCTAGCATCACTGAGTGAAATGAGCAGAACCAGGAGAACACTGTACACAGTAATAGCCACAGTGTGCAAGGAATGTTTCTGATAGACTTAGCCCTTCACAGCAATGCAAGGACCTAAAACATTCCCAAAGGACTTTTGAGGCAAAATGCCATCCACATCCTGAGAAAGAACTATGGAATCAGAACGCAGAATGAAGCAGACTATTTTCTCTTGTGTTACATTTTGGTTTGGTTTGATTTTTCCCATGGTTTTTTCTCCTATTTGTTTTAATTTTTCTATGCAACATGACTAATATGAAAATGTGTTTAATAAGAATGTAAGTGCAGAACCCATATAAGACTGTATGCCATCTCAGGGAGGGAGGGGAGGGGGGAGGAATTTAAAACTTATGGAAGTGATTGTTGAAAACTGAAAACAAATTAATTAAATTTTAAAAAAGAAGCATAGCATCCTAGGCATAGATGACTACCTCATCAGATTTTCAGATGACAAGCTGGGAAGGATAGTGAACACACTGGTTGAAAGTCTAAAGAGATCTTAGGCTGTAAGGGTGAGGAACCTGCAACATTGAGGCCACATGTGGCCCTCTAGGTCCTCAAGTGAGGCCTTTTGACTGAATCCAAGTTTTACAGAATAAATCCTTATATTAAGGGGATATGTTAAGTGAAGTCTAGATTCAGTTAAAGGGCCACACTTGAGGAACCAGAGCACCACATGTGACCTCGAGGCCATAGGTTCTCCACCCCTGGGAATATTGAGATGAATCTAATAATATGCAATTCAATCAGGACAAATGTGAAAAAAACTGAACACGAGTTCAAATAGACTTTACTAGTACGCAAATCGGAGCATGATTAGACAAAAGTTTGTCTGAAAAAGATCTAGGGGTTTTAATACACTTCAAGACTCAATATGAGTCATCATTGTGATATGGCAATGGGAGTAAAACCTAATGCCACCTTGGACCGAATAATAAGAAAAATAACTTCTAAGAATGAGGAAGTGATGGTCTCATAGCCCTGGTCAGACCATATCTGGAAAATTATGTTCAGTTCTTGGTGCTGCAGTCTAGGAAGGACACAGATAAGATGAAGGGCATCTAACCACAGGAGCAATCATGGTGATATGAAAGGTCTTGAGTCCATGTTATGTGAGGATCAATTGAAAGAACTGGGGATGGTTAGTCTGGAGAAGAGAAGACAGAGAAGAAATAGTGGCTGTCTATCTTCAAGTATCTGAAGGACTGTCACATGGAAGGATCATGGAATTAGAGCTATAATGGATTTGAGAGGTCAACAGACCTCCTTTCCTCATCTCCTATCCCCACCCCCTGCAATTTTTCAGATGATTAAACTCAGAGATTAGACTTGTTCTGCTTGTTCACAGAGGGAAGAACTAGGAGCATTCAGTAGAAGCCACAAAGATAAATTTAGTCTTGATATTAGGAAAATCCTCCTAATAATTAGTTACCCAAAAAAGAAATGGGCTACATGAGGAGGTAGGGAGGTAATGTCCTCAATGAAAATCTTCAACCCAAGGTTGGATGACCAATTGTTGGATGTATTGTCAAAGAGTATTCCTACTTGAGCCCACATTTGATTAGACCTGTTCTCCCAACTCTAATATTCTATAATTCTGTAAAGCAATCTAACTCTCCTATCTTTCTATTGGCCAATATATAACTGTGCATTATTTTTACTTGTGAGTCTCTTTTATAAGAATTATTTTCTATCTACACCAACAACAACCTATACCTATACAGTTGATTTTGAAGCTAATTTTTCGAACTCTTGTCTTTGACTTAATCCAAATTTCACAGAATGGATCCCCTTAATAAAAGGATTTGTTCTGTAAAACTTGGACTCAGTCAAAGGGCTGCACCCGAGGACCTAGAAGGCCACATGCAGCTTCAAGTCACAGGTTCCCCACTCCTGTCCTATCCTGATGTGTTGAGGTGATTCTGGTTTCTTAAGGATTATGTTAGCTATCAAGCACAAAATCTGGTAGGTTTTACAAACTTGAAATGGCTTCAGTTTTGGGCTTGGTGATGGACTGTATTTCATTTGTTGTCTACTAACCAGCTCCAGTTAAGCTCAGAGAGATTCATCACCATTATGACCATGGAGAGTTGGATTTTTCAGTCAATAGTAATTCTTAAAAACCAACGACTAATTGAAGGGTTTTCATTCTGTTTCATTGGCATGGATCGGATTATAGACTCTTAAAATCCAACTTTCATCTCATTAGATGTAACCATTGTTCTAGTCTGTTGTGATCTTTTTGGATTCTGAGTCAATCATTCAAAATATTACTTATTTTCCCTAGGTTTATGTCATTCACAAATTGGATAACCATGCTTTCATCTTATTATCACATCTTAATACTAATTTTAAAAAGCATGAAAATTCTTCTAAGTCTGCTTCAGTTTAGTTCCAGTAAGTAAAGGGCTGATAAAGAGTATTACAATACAGATATTGGAACTTTCTTAAACTGACTCAATACAAAATATATATAAAGAATAGTTTCCAGAATAAAACCTTGATAAATCAATTAATTCTTGAGGCTGGAGGAAGAAAGACACTATTTTAGTTTTGTCTAATACCTTCTCCTTATTAGGTCTTTTGAAATGAACATATGATGGATAAGCACATGGGTAAGCATGATCTTGGAGAAGCACACCATTCTACCATGTTGATCCACATTGCGGTCAGTCCCTGACCAAATACCAAATGAAGCTATTATTAAGGAAACAAAGAAACCCCTCAGGTTGAAGAATAACGGGCTATAAAAAATGAAACAAAAGTCACATTGAATGCTTTGAGAAACTGGAACATATTTCTTTCTGAGAGAACATGCTCTTTAATTCACTGCCAGGAGTTACAAAACTTCCACTGCCATTGTTTGTGCTGATTTAGATAACCTAATTGAAATCAGTTCAATAAATACACAGATTACAAAGCTCAGTGTTACTTTCAAATGTCTGGGTCTCTATCTGTACCTGCCACTGGTTGCATGTGTAAACATTTGCTTTTTGTTATTACTATTATTAATGTATAACATTTCAGATGTTTCCATGGTGGAGTCACAAGTGTTGATTTATTCGTCAGGTTTGTCTTGTAATATCACTCGATATTACTATTTTCTTTTGCCATATAAGGAAATGCAGCTAACTAATGAGGTGTCCTGATAGGAAATCATCTGTGGCTCCTTGGGAAATGATGCTAATAAGTATAAGGGTAGAGCCGATTTGATCCTTATAGCCCATCTAGTCCAATCCATTCATTTTATGAAAGGCACTGAGACTCACAGGGGAGAAGGAAGTTGCCCAGTGTCAGCCTAAGTATACAATACAATTTTGTTGTAATTATTGTAGACCATCAGATCTGGAAGGGAACTTTGAAATCATCTCATCCTAATATTTTATTGGAGGAAAATGAAGCTTATAGAGAGCATGTGATTTGACCAAGGTGAGACAGTGGAGCCCACATTTTCTTGTAGACTACTTAACATGTTACATGCTATACCATGCTATCTGTATCTGGTACATAGGTGCTATTGGTCAATAAGCAGACTAGGGACTGAGCAAGAATGGTTTAATACAAATCTTCCCCACTCCTTGAAGAATTAATCAAAGCATGTATCCATGAACATCATCTTTTATGAAGGGATAACACCCATCTTTCCTTGCTTTGCAGAACTCTCTCATGTCCCCTGTCTCATTTAATCCTCAGGCTTACCCTGTGAGGAAGGTAGATCAGCAATTATTAGCCCCATTTTGCTGATAACAAAACTGAAACTCAGAGAGATGAAGTAATTTACCTAGAGTTAATCATTTAGAAATAGGTATACCCAGCTCTTCGGACTGTCTAATGCTATTTCTACCATTTCACACAGCCTTCGTTTGGAGTTAGTAATCAGTAGGATGGCACTGTTGCTCAAACACAGAGGCATGATTGAGCACTTCACTATTTTTCTACCCCTCCATTTTTTTTCAACCTCACTTTCCCCCAAGTCCATGGTGAGGTATAGAATAAATATGAGATGGAAATAATACTTATTGAAATACAAGTCAGAAGACCAGCGATCAAATACAAAGACACACACATAATTTAGAGTTTTAGAAGACTAAGATATTTGAAAGAATATCTTGTAGTATGTTAATATGATGTACCCCAATAAATTTGTACAAATTATTTTGAAATTGCCTTTTACTAGGTGTATGACTCCATCCTCCTAATAATTTGTTACCCCAGGTACAAAATGGAAGCAATGATACTTATAGAAGTATTAGCGTGAGACAGACGTTTGAAGGTCATGTGATGAACTTGTTTATACCCGCCTCACAGTAATGGTATGATGAAAAAGTTCTTAAATTTCCAAGTGCTGTAGAAACATGTTATGATTATTAATATATTAGACAGCTGGATGGTGCAGAAGATAAGAGCTTCGGGCCTGGACTCAGAAAAACCTGAGTTCAAATTTGATCTCAGATATTTAGCCCGTTATGTGACCCTGAATAATTCACTGAATCTCTGTCTTCCTCAGTTTCCTCAAATGTAAAATGTGAATAATAGTAGCACCTGCCTCCCAGGGTTGTGTTAAGGATGAAATGAGGTATTTATCAAGTGCTTAGCACAGTGCCTATGCTATTATTAGCATAGTAGGCTTGCTCCCTTTTCGTCCCCTCAGTAAAAACATTTTATGACTAATTTTAGGAGAAGAGGTGGGTAATTCCTCTGTGCTAACTCAACAGTGACAACTAAATTGGGTTTGCTGTTTGATTTTCTAAAAGGATGGATTAGCAATAACATTGAACCATATTGGAGAAGCACATGTGCATCTGCTGAAGGTGGTACAAGTGATGGAAAGTGCCATCAGTTCACTTATTCAAGATCAAATTCAAACATTCAAAATGTAAAAAATATCACAGGCCTTCTTGTAGAACCCGAGACATACTTTTCAAGGGAATTAATGTACAAAAGTCGGATAATCCTCTAGGGTTGGATAAATAGATCTTATAGAAATTCCTGTGGCACATTCTACATGAGGCATTTCTCAAAAATTAAATTAGCAACAAAATGAGCTTTGCTTGAGGTAAATTAAAGTTGTTTTTCTTTTACAAGCTGTTTTAAACTATCCTAATGGAGAGGCAGGGTGGCTCCCCCATTGAAATACAATGGAGTTTTGAACCTTGCATTTGGGCTGAGGGGCTTCTGCCCAGGTGGACAACCAAGAGGATGAAGGAAGGAAGACACAGTTTTTAAGAGACCTCAATTAAGCTCACATTGGGAAGCTAGTCTGGAAAGACAAGAACTAGAGCTGAAACCCTCCCCCCCCCCCACCTTCTTCACTGCAGAGATGGGGAACTATGGTTGTGGAATGTGGCATATACAGTAAGACAATTAGAAAGTCGGTTATATGCTAATATTCTTGAAAAATATGTCTTGGTTTCTATGAAGTGACTTTTTCTCTTTCTTTTTTAGTTTTGGTTATGAGAGAGCTCTCTATGTAGGAAATGGGAAGGGGTTTATTCAGAAATAAATATGATATAAAAACAAAAGAACAATACATTTCTGGAAATCTAAAAGTAAAAAGAAGACTTTAGGAAATTCTGGAGTCTCAGCAGACTAGCAGTTCAATGAATTGATGGCTGTAACAAAGAACCATTGGCAAGGAGGGGAATAGTTGAGACGGATAGAAAGATCAGACCATCCTCGCTAGCAAACAACAGCTACCGAGGGACCCATCTCTGATTATGCAGCCGCAAAACCGAGCTGCCTGTATCGGTGACCATCTTCAGAGCCATGACCTCGCTCGAGGGACATTATAGGTGGGAATAGGCAATGCTTGTATTTACTTCTTTGCTACAAAAATATTGGGCCTGGTCAAGGTCAACATCAGCTTCTCTCTCTCCCTCAGGTACTAGGACTGTCTGAGCCTGGGAGTGAATCACCAAACTGTGCAAATATTTTACTTTCATATATCATCTGTAGCAAGTGTAATACAGAGATTTAAAGGTAAATAGCTGAAGAAATTGCAGTTGTGTTAACTGAATGACATTCCTATCATCTCAAATCAAACCCTGAAGTATACAATCAAAAGCAAATACTAGCTACAGGCAAAGCCCTTTCTGAAGGGTCTTTCAAAATATGTAGCCACGAATCCACTTTGAATCAACAAATAAGTGGATAAAAAAATAAAATGAAGTAAGACGAGTTACTCTGACAGTCAAGGATGAGTCACAAAAACCCATGTTTTCTCATCACTAACAAAGGAAGACAGAACTTAAGTGTGAGAAATTAACGGACCTTTCTTTTGGAACAAGGCAAAAATGGATATGCTAATAGGAAAAGGGAAGCACATAACTGCTGAAAAGATGTGGGTTCAAGCTTTCATTTCACTTCAATGACACTTGATGAATAGTTGGGATTGTCATTTCTAGAAGTAGAATAAATTTCAAAACTGGAAGCTTTAGAAAACATCTAGCCCAATGGTTTTATTTTAGAGAAGAGGAACCACTTTCCCAAAGTCATAAGCATGTTAGTGTCAGAACTGGGGCCAGACCTCAGGTCTTTTTTCCCTTTTGTCACATGTCAGATTTTCTTCTATAATGATGAGAAAGGGGATTAGGTTTGAGTTCCAGAAGCAAAAACCTACCAAGTCTCAGACTGAGATATGAAAAAACACCCCTTTTTTCTCTACTGCCATCCTTGCACACAGAAACAAACAAAAAATCCTCAACAGTAACCAAGTCAGTGTACGAGAAAGAATGAGCACTAAACTGGGAGATACGAGACCTGGGAGCCAATCTAGGTTATGCAATTAGCTGATTGTGTGGACTCAGGCAACTCATTTCATATTTTCTGAGACTCAGTTTCCCTATCTATAAACCAATGATGAATGGACTGTGTCCTTCTCAGCTCTGAAATTTGATGAAATATTAGCTCAATCCCTGCAAAACACTGGTAAACACTGGCACTAAGAGAGGCTATAGACCCTCTCTTTATGGAAACATAAGTTCTGGAACAGTTTGAAATATGTTGGGATGAACTTTTGAATTAGGGAGGAGATGATCTTGAAATACCTTTTATTTCACTTTGAGGCTTCTGCCCTGAGTGGAAGCTTTAATTTCAGACCTTCAATGGAAATAAACTGTGGGATTAAAGGCTGGATTTCATCCTAAAGAGATGAATAATCATAATTATTCTATATATTGCCATTCAACACTGTTTATGCACCAGCTTTGTACAAGGTACTCTTCTAAGCACTGAGGATACAAAGACAAAGCAAAAAAAAAAAAATTCCCTGTCTTAGAGAGTATACTACATGAGATGGGGCTGGGGTAGGGGAATGGAGAAGTGAGATATACAGCATTTACATTTATTAATACAATATATGATGAAGAAACAGAGAGTACTAGCAACTAGAGGGGAGGATGAGGTGGTATCTGAGTGGGCGGCTAGTGGTGATAAAGAAAGGCTTCCTACAAGAAGTAGCACCTGAGTTCAGCCTTGAGAGAAGAGGATCCTAGGAGGCAGAGATAAGGATGAAACATATTCCAGGCATATAGAAGCTCATATAAAAAGGCACTAAGGCAGGAGAAGAGATCCTCAATTCAGGGAATAACATATTAGACCAGTTTGGCCAGAAGAGAGTAAATGAAGGGGAACAGTAGGAAATTATTCTGGGAAAGTACCCCGGATATGGACTGTGGAGAGCTATAAATTCCAGACTGAAGAGTCTGTATTTTATCCTAGTGGGAACAGAGAGTCATTGGAGATTTTAGAGCAGGAGAGTGACTAATCTGTGATTTAGGAAGATTATCTTGGGATTGGGATGGAAAATAGATTAGAGAGAGGAAAGACTGGCAGCCAGTTCCATTAGGAGACTATTGAAATAGCTTGGAACTCAAATACTAACAAAAATAAAGATATTTTTTAAGAGCCTATTGTTATAGTCCAGATGAGAGGGAATGGATAGATGAAACCAGGTTGTGGCCAGGTGAATGGACAGAAAGGGACAGTTTGGAGAGAGATGGCGGTGGAATCTACAAGAACTGGACAAGGCAAAAGATGTCAGAGGAAGAGTTGAGGACAAGTAAGACTGAACACAAGTGAGTAGAAGGATGATGATGATCCCAAAAGAAACAGGGAAAGGTGGATGTAGGGTGGGTTTAATGGGGAAAGATGAATGAGTTCTATATGTTGAATTTGAGAAGCATTTGGAGATATCTAACAGATAGTCAGTGATTTGGGACTGAGATTAGGAGAGACATTACAGTAGCATATTTAGACCCGGAATCTATGAAGAATCAATAACTAAAAATCTTTTTAAAGAAGTGATGATTGACATGAGACAATAACTACACAACAGGCAACTGAAGAGGCCATAACTCACCAAGCAAGAAAATGTGGGCAAAGATGAGAAAAAAGCCATGGGCCTTAGGGAACCCACATGGATAATACTGTAAAAGAAATCGAGTACAGCAGAAGAATAATATAATGAAAATGAGACTATCCAGCAAAAAGAAAAAAGGATGAGGATAGAGAAAAGGATTTGGCAAGTAGGAGACCCTGAATTGCCTTGGAGGGAGCAATTTCAGTTGAGTGGTAAAGTTGGAAGCCACACTGTAAGGGACTGAGAAGTCAGTGGGAAAAATGGAAATAAGAATCGTAAACTGCTTTTTTGTAAGAGTTTGACTGTGAAAGGAAGAAGGAATATAAACTGATTGAGGTCTGTAATATATAGTTGAACTTCTTAAAATCCCTGAGCAGCATAGGCACTTGGCTCCTTCTTTTGCTCTTCGGGAGGCCTGGATTTAGGGGAGAAAGGTTGAGTTCCAGGGAAGAGGTTAGAGATTATGGCAGCCCACCCTAATTCTTATTTGATACTCTGTCCTGTGCTACATTAACTCATTGTGAATTGTTATGGTATGGTACCACTGATACGTGGTTGGTCCTCTGGTTCTAGTCCACCTCTGTCCTAGAGTCATCTTCTCCAAGCCATCATCATCCACCATAGGGGGAGGTTCTGATCAGTCAAGTCTAATTACTTTTTCTCTCTCCCTCCCTGTGCCCAGGTACCCAGACTGTTCCTATTGAGATTCAAACATTGGAAGACCCCACCATTTACATCCTCATTCTCATTTCTGGTACTGGCTCTCAGGGGCAGCCCTCAACATGCTGAAGGCAAGGTGACCTGAAATAAGAGGAAATGCCTGATTTTTGCTTTCCCAGACCCCAGTTGGAGCCTATAGTGTTAGCTGACCTGTCTTACATCTGCAACTACTTCTTTCATATATGTGACATCAATTTGATCCCTGTAAATTTTGCTAAGTCTAGAACAATGATAGAAACCCTAGGGAAAGAGGCTTTCAAACACAGGTAGTTATAATAGGAAAAAATAACAAATTTTTAAGAGAACTTCAAAGGGGAAGGCTGTTATCAGAAGAGAACCTCAAGTATGGCTTCATAATCAGGTGGCCTTTGAGTTGGTCTTTGACATGGGTAGAAACACAGTAGTTGAAGAAATGGAAAAAAGGGGATGCTAGGCATAGAGGTGAGAAAATAGAAGGCATGTTTAGAGATAAGGAGGGGTCTGGCCTAATTGAAATATAGAATATATAGAGTAATAGGAAATAGAAACTAGGTGGAACATTGGACAAAGCATTCCATATGGAGTCAAGAAGACCTGAGTTCATAACTGATGTCAGAGACTTACCTAGCTCTGTGACCTTGTCCAAGTCACTTAACTCCTATTTGCCTCAGTTTACTCATCTTTAAACTGGGGATAATAATAGCAACTCTCTCCTAGGGTTGTTGTGTGAGGATCGTGTAAGAAAAAATTGTAAAGCAAAATGTAAAGCTGGCACCTAGTAAACACTATATAAGTATTATTGCTATTATTATTTAAAAGACTGGAAAGATTGGGTGGCACCATAAAGGTCCTTGAACACCAGGGAAACAAATCTGAACTTGATTCAGTTTATTATAGAGAGTTACCTAATATTACTGAGCAGCATAATGATGTGTATAAATCCATGTAGAAGAGAGATGAGTTTGATAGGTTAGAAGGAGAATAGGTGTAGGAAGAAAGAACTGGAAGAAGTCCATTGTAATAGCGAACTTTTCCTTGAGCTAGATCTTAGCTCTTACTTTTATGCTCTAGCTAACACTTGAGCTCATCCATGACCAACTCTCTTAATCTGATACCTGCCTACTGTGATATATATTTTGTATTATCCTCTATGAATCTGAGAGAGATGATCAACAGACTTTAGTTCTGTCAGAGACGTTAAAAGGTGGGCATCTTCAGCCCCTTTCAATTGTCTCTGTTTGGTCATCTCTCTTTCGAAGGTCTCATTCATGTCCGTGGATTCAACTGTCATCGTTTCTTGAATGGGTCCTCTATCTTTATTTCTTGTTCAGATAATTTCCCAGTGCACCAATTCTGCATTTCTAACTGCCGGATCTCTCTACATGAAAGTCCCACTGCACCTCAGACTCAATATATTTAAAAATAAACTGTAACAAAACTAATCTTTCCCAAAATTGTTCCATCTTCTAACATTCCTAAGTCAACATTTTTTATTTATTCATTTTTTAACTCTTTCCAAACCCCTTCCCCCATACCTAGCATCTAATCACTTACCAAATTTGCTGATTCTAAATTATCTCTCGGATCTTGCCCTCTCCTTTATAATTCCATTATAATCACCATAGCTCGGGCTTTCCTTGGCTCTCACCTAAACTATTGTAATAATTAAATGATCTATTTGCCTCTGCCTTCTTCCTGGAGCAATCCATCCTTTCTTTATGTTACTACAATGAGGAATTCAGTTTCCTTCCTCATTAGCCAGTGAAGGCGCAGGGCACTTGTTGGTACTGAAAGGTGAAAGGGGAGCAGAAAATAGAGAGAATGGTGTTGATGATGAATTGTGTTTGCCTTATATATTACACCCTCAGAAAGACTCTGGAGTAGTTAGCATGTATGATTTGGGTACACTTGTCACTCCAGAGACTCCAACAATGGTGGTGGTGGTGTTCAATCATGTCTGACTCTTCATGATCCCGAGGATCAGAGCATGCCAGGCCCTTCCATCCTCCACTACCTCCTGAAGTCGGTCCAAGCTCATGTTTGTTGCTTCCATGACACTATCTATCCATCTCAGCCTCTGTCATTCCCTTCTCCTTCTGCCTGGTAGGTAAAGTGAAAAAAAAAATCTCTGTACATGATGGATATGCTTGGGAGCTGTGAGAAATGATTACATCTTTCAGCTGTGTAAACAATCCTCTGATGCTGGTCCATTCCTTTCTTTAGTGCCTTGAAGAGATCATCCCATTTATATTTGAAGTCCCTAGCCCTGAGCTTTCAAAATCCTGGGACAGAAATGCAAAGCCTGTTTCCATTTCATTCTTCTCTTTTCTTGGCAAAGCCCCTTCCAGTGGCTTCAGATCCAAACAGGAAAGATGAAAGCCCTTCATATGCTCTTACACAATAATCCTCTCATTCATGAGCTTAAAAATCCATCACCCCTTTCCTATCCTAGGTATGTGACAACGCAGAGTGACTCATTAGTGGCAAGCATAGCCTTCTCTGGAACCTGAAGACTTCAAGACGAGTCCTTTTAAAATGGGGACATGAAAGACCTGGTCTAAGAGATAGCAGCCATGACAGTCTCCTGTGCGACAATTTCTTATTCATGATGTGATTTTTAGAAGACATTGCCAGCTAGGTAAGTTACTTAGCTATGATTAAATGAATAAGATTTTGATCAATTTCAGCAGAAGAAAAATTAATAACTTTATACATTTTTCTCACCAGAAAAAAACCTCACCCTCCAACATATATTAGATAATGAAAACAAACTGAAAATTCATAACAATATTTTCTTTTGTATCTCACAATATCCTCACCTAAACTATAATCACAAGCTGGTACTTGCCTTCATCTGTCTAATAATTTTCTTTTAGAATTGCACAAGGCACTTTTACTGAGCAATCTTTTTATTCAGAAGAAAATCAAAACAAGGTGTTTTCTCTTACAGACTTAAATCAGATACATAATGTACTTGCATTCTGTAAGTGCTGAACTGGTCTTAAGGTGGAGAGCTCATTTTGCCCCATCAGTGTCTCAAGCAGACAGTCTTCTCACCTGCTTAAACATTAAAGGAAGAATAAAAAGGATATGCATTTCTTACTAGGCATCATATCTTCCTAAGACATTTCATTTCATATGCTGGAAGCACAGCAATCTCCCCACAGAAGGACTTGAGTGATGATAATGATATCTTGAGTATATATATAGCCTATTTAATGGTTAGAAATGTATTACATTTAATCTAACAAATATTTGAATGCTTAGTGCACATAAGAGCCTAGGCTGGGCACCGAGGGAAATGCATGGACCAATAAGACAAGAACCTTGTGCTCACAGAGATCTCACTTACAACATAGCATTTGAGCTGGGCCCTAAAGGATGGATGGGGTTTCTCTAGGCAGTAGAAGGAAAGGATATTCCAGGGGGAAGTACAGCATAAGCAAAAGAACAGAGGCTTCAGAGCATATATGGTTAGCATTAAATAATAGTTTGCAGTATCATGAAAGCATACAGTATGGGACAGAATTGGAAAGATAGGTTAAACCCAGATCACAAGAGCTCTAAGGTTTGAACTTTATTAAGTGAAAAGAAGTCACTAAAGGTTATTGATCAGAGCCAAACCTTGAGATTATTTTGACACTAGTATGTAAAAGGGATCAAACTAGGCAGAGATTGAAGTAAGAAAGACTATTGACATAGTACAGGCAAAATCCAGTAGAATGTGAGAGACATAAGATTTTTTTTCAGATTAAAATCTTATTTGGGCTCATTTGTACTCTTTTCTATATGTCTATGGTTCCTTGAGGGCTGGGACTATATTTTGGTCTTTCTTTTTATCCCTAACACTTAGCACAGTGTCTTAAACATAGTAAGGACTCAATAAATACTTATTAACCACTGACTGACTAACCCAAGGGACTTAAAATTAGCATCATGGATGGAGCTCAAATAGTGGAGAAAATGCAGGGACTCATCTTAACTCTCCCAGATCCCTCTCCAAACAACTTTAAAATAATTACATAAAATGAATTCTAGAGCAGCAGAACCTACAAAAGGATGGTGTAAAATAATTTTCCAGTCTAGGACAACTTAGAAAGTTGGTAGGAAAAGTCTGCTGCATCAGGGTGAGGGTGGAGTGCAGTCGAGTGTAGGCCTTGCCCCAGCAAACCACTGAGGGACAACTGAACTAGTAGTGGCAGCTTCCGGAGATCTCATCCCAAAGATGGCAATGGGTGGGGAATCTGCTCAGAAGGAGATTACCCTTTGCTAGCTCTGCATAGAGGACTCTGTTGCATTACCTATACATGGGTCTAGGGATTGCAGTCCTAGCACAAAGAAGGGCAGCACTTGTACACTACAGCTTCTGTTGGCAGAGGAGTGGGGACCCTGATCACAGTTTCATGGTGGAAAAGAGTGCTTGTGGTAGCTCACAGAACTGAAAACTTACAGATCCCCAGAACTACCTCTGAAAACAGTAGCACAAAATACCTGAAGCTTGGTACAGTGCCCCCTCCATCCCAGGGGCAGAGCCCAACCTTAATTTAAAGTTAAAAGTCAGGAAATAAGCTATAAAAATGAGCAAATGACAAAAAAAGAACCTGACCATAGAAAGTTAACTTGGTGAGAGGGAAGATCAAAACACAAACTCAGAAGAAGGCAACAAAGTCAAAACTGCTATATTCAAAGTCTCAAATAAAAATGTGAATTGGTCTAAGGATCAAAAAGAATTTCTTGGAAGAGCTCAAAAAGGATTTTAAAAACTAAGTAAGAGAGGTAGAGGAAAAAAGGGGAAGAGAAATTAAAATGAAGGAAGAAAATCATAAGGAAAAAAGTCAACTTGGTAAAGGAGGCACAAAAAAAAAAATACTGAAGATAATACCTTAGAAAATAGAATAAGCCAAATGGCAAAAAAGGTTAAAAAAATCCTTAAAGAGAATTCTTTAAAAACAGAATTGATAAAAATGGAAAAAGATGTACAAAGATTTACTGAAGAACCCCTTAAAAGGTAGAATTGGCCAATTAGAAAAGGAGGTACAAAAGCTCACTGAAGAAAATAATTCCTTAAAAATTAGAATTGGGCATGTGGAACCTAATGACTCCGTGAGACATTGTGAAACAATAAAACAAAATGAAAAGAATGAAAAAAGCGAATAACATGAAATATCTCATTAGAAAAATAACTAACCTGGAAAAGAGATTGAGGAGAAATAATTTTAAAAATATTGGACTACCTGAATGCCATGATCAAAAAAGACATCATCTTTCAAGAAATTATCAGGGAAAACTCTTCTCATATTCTGGAACCAGAAGATAATATAAAAATAGAAAGAATCCACTGATCACCTCCTGAAAGAGATTTTAAAATGACAGCTCACAGGAATATTATAGCCAAATTCCAGAGCTTCTGAAGGTCCAGGAGAAAATATTACAAGCAGTCAGAACGAAATAATTCAAATATCATGGAAGCATAGTCAGGGTAACACAAAATTTAGTGATTTCTATATTAAGAGATCAGATGGCTTTAAAATATGATATTCCAGAGGGCAAAGGAGCTAGGATTACAACTAAGAATCATCTACCCAGCAAAACCAAGTTTTTTTTTTCTTTAGGGGGAAGATGGATATTTAATAAAATGGAGAACTTTCAAGTATCCATGATGACAAGACCAAAGCTGAATAAAAAATGTGGCTTTCAATATAAGACTCAAGAGAAGCATAAAAAGATATGAAAGATTCAGTAAGGTTAATTCAATACTACTAAAAACGTTATCATTATTAGGGCAGTTAGAAAGGGCCTTCATAGAGGGAGAGCACAGATGTGAGTTGATTATGATGGGATGATATCCAGTAAAAAAAATTAAGGGGTAAGAAAGAGGAACGTATTGGGAGAAGAAAGAAGAGGCAGAATGAAAGGAGCTATCTCACATAAAAGAGGTGGAAAAGAGCTTTTACAGCAGAGAGGAAGATGAAGGAGGAGAGGGAGAGCACTTTAACCTTTCTCTCATCAGAGCTGCCTCAAAAAGGGAATAATATGTATACTGAGTTGGGTATAGAAAGCTATCTAACTCTATAGGAAAGTAGCAGGGAAAGGGAGGATGGGCTAAGAGAAGGGAGGGAAGACTAGGTAAAAGGAAAGAGAGAGAAGGATAAACAGGGGAAAAATAGGATGGAGTTAGTAATTATAACTGAAAACATTTTTTCCAGCAAGTCTCTCTGATAAATACCTCATTTCCCAAATATATAGAAATCTGAGCCAAATTTATAAGAATATGAATCATTCTCTGATTGATAAATGGTCAAAGGATATAAACAGGCAGTTTTCAGGTGAAGAAATTAAAACTATCTATAGTCATATGTAAAAATCATCTAAGTGAATATTGATTAGAGAAATGCAAATTAAAACAACTGTGAGTTACCATTCCACACCTATCAGATTGGCTAATATGACAAAAAGGGAAAATTACAAGTGTTGGAGATACTAATGCACTGTTGGTTGAGGTATGAAGTGACTCAACCATTCTGGAGAACAAACTGGAATTAGGGCCAAAAGGCTATAAATCTGTGCATAAACTTTGACCCAGTAATACTTCTATTAGGTCTATCTCCCAAAAAGTTGTTTGTTTGTTTTTTTAAAAAAAAAGGATATATGTACAAAAATATTTATAGTAGCTCTTTTTGTGGTGGCAAAGAATTGGAAATTGAGGGGATGCCCATCAACTTGTGAATGGATGAACAAGTTGGGGTATGTGATTGTGATGGAATACTACTGTGCTATAAGAAATGTTGATCTGGCCACTCTTGGAAAAACCTGGAAAAATTTACATGAACAGATGCAAAGTGAAATGTGCAGAACAGGAGATCATTGTACACAGTAACAGCTATATTGTATGATGATCAACTTAGGATGACGGCTATTTTCAGAGCCATACCAATCAAACTACCAAATAATTCTTCTATAGATCTAGAAAAATAATCACAAAATTCATCTGGAAGAACTTGAAGCCTAATAGATTGTGCTCCACCCCCTCATTTTAATGCTGTGTCAATCTTTATATCTCAGTTGTGTTTCTTATACACATCTTGTTAGATTCCAGTTTCTAATCCATTCTACGATGTTCTGTGTTATGGCTAAGTGAATTCCACTTAAGTTCATGGTTATGAATGTTAATTGTACAGTTCCTTGAGTCACACACCCTGTACTTTTTCTTCTGCTTTCCCCTTGACTTCCACTAAAAAAAGATGGTAAAATAAATGCTCAGCAGTGATCTACGACTGAAACTTTCTGTCTTCCTCTCTTTTACTCACTTTGATCAAGGTTCATTTTTTATTTCATTTTACTACCCCCTTTATAATTCATTCACCAAAGTTAAAGGTTTTTTTTCCTTGCAACTATTAAATTTTTGACTCTATCTTCCCTCTTAAATTCCATTTTCCTCATCTATTTCTCTATTGTTTAATATTTAATGTATATCAAACTCTGTGTGTATATGTTCAACACTCCTTTGTTATATACAGTTAAGATTATGGTTCTTGTGTTACCCACTGCCTCACTTCTTCCTCTGTTTCTATATTCTTCTTCTGATGTACCTCATTTATGAGAAATAGTGTCATCTTGTATTCTTTATTTCTTCCCTAGTGTATTCCTTTTTCTTTTATTTTTTTCCTTTCATCTCTTAAGAACAGAACAAGACCCTAGACCCTCTGTTTGATTTATTGAATTCCATATGTGACCTTGGAAGACGTTAGGGTTCTGAAAGTACACTTGTTTCTTTTGCTCTATTAGATGGTTAGAACTTTATTATCACTTAGCCCCTTCCAATTTTTCAGACATATTTATCTTTTTAGACTTCTCTGGAAGTCTAAAACACTCCTGTGTTATCATTTTAAAGTATCTACTTAACATTAGACTTTTCAGCAGGAGTGTGTAAAAGCTGTGATTCCGTTAAGGGTCTATTTTCTCCCTGTAGATTATGCTCAATTTTGTGAGATAATTTATTATTGGTTATAAGCTTTTATCTCCCAAGCCTTGCATAATCGTGTTTCCCACTGGTACATGGACTCTTTCTTTTTGGTTGCTTGCATTATTTCTTTCATGGACCTGGAAACTCTGGTTTTTGGTTATAACATTCTTAGGAATTGTCACTTTTGAGGTTCTTTTAGGATGTAACCAGTGGATTCTTTAAATTTTCATTTTACCCTTTGGGCATTCTTCATTTGTGATTTCATGAAATATGGTATGCAGGCCTTTTTATTTGGTTATGGTTTTCAGAGAGTCCAGTCATTCTTATATTATTTCTCCTCACCTTTTCCCCTAGCTCAGTTATTTTTCATAGTAAATAATTCTTATTTCTTATTTTTTTTCATGTTTGATTGTGTTCTAATAGTTCTCATGATCTCATGATGTGAAATCTATTTGCTCTGTTTTAATTTGGGGGGGTAAAATTTTGAGCAAAATTTACTACATTCTATGCTGTTATTTATTTTCCTTATAATTGTTCTCTCCAAAACTCTTATTTTGCTTATAATTTCTTTTTGTAAAATTTTTTATTTCATTTATCCAAGTTATCTTATAGTCCTGTAGTTAAATCATATTTTAGAAAATTCTATGAGGCTCTTCTAGAGCTATTCTCAACTTCTGAGTATGTCTCTTGGATATCTCTTGATCCATAACATTTCACCCTAATGTTCTGTTTTCTTCTGTTTACCGATATCTTCAGCCTTTGTTCCTTACATGAGACTGGGGCCATACTTTTCCCCCTTCTGCACTTTTGGGTGGGATGGTTAAATCCTGTTTAATTCTGACCTTGATCACCTCATCTCCTGCCACTGAGTTCCATGTCCCTTAACATGTCTGATCTTAGAGTGCTGACTGGTTTCAGGGCCCCCAAATCACCCTACTTCAGAATTCTGTGGTCTTCGGGACCCTCTCGGACATCTTAAGTCATCTTGCTACAAATTTCTGGCCCTCCTAGATGATCATCATCAGATTTCACCTGTCCCATCTCCACATCTGTGATCAGAATGGTTAGAGTGTTATGATTTTCTGAGGCTTCCAGATCATCCCAGGCTTCCTTCCCCACCCAGGCAAATTGTGTGACAAGTCTGAAATGTCCCTGAAGCATCTCTGGTTAAGGAACTGGCAGGCCTCTAGTTTACTGACGTGTGCTCACATGAGCTTCCATGATGGTGGGGTCCCTATCAGGAAGCTTCCTGCCGTCTATGTGCAGTCCTGGCCTGGATGAAACTATTTACTGTAATTTCTCTTTGGATTTCTTGATCAATATTCATTCTGGTGCTATTTTTAGAGCTTTGTTAGAATATATTGGCGGGGTAGGACTGGTCTTTTTATGATCTTTCTATAGCTATCTTAACCAGAAAGCACTGTCCATCTTTCCAATAATAATAATTACTAATATTGCTACATGGTGGTGAGAAATACCACTGAAGAACTAAAGAAAAAAATCACACAAAGAGCAATTGAGAGGTACATGGAGGGTATTAGTAGAAGCTGATATTTAATCAAGAAGGAACTTCAAAGAAGAACAGCTAAGAGTAAAAAGCACTGTGAAGCAACTGTATGATAGGAAGAAAAGATGCATTGGTTAAATGTTGAGTGAGGGATGACAGGTATACAATCAGAATGTACTCACTGTACCCTTGCATTGTACATTATAGAATGCTGTATTGTTGGAAGGAAGGCCTCTAGAATGTTGAGCCCTCTAGAATGTTGAGCTGACCCATTGTGTTAAATGCTTGAGAGAACATAGACAAGATTCACACAGGATGGGCAAGCATGGATGGGTCACAGTCTACATTATTGAAGAGAATTCCTTCACTGTTGAGATCACAGACCTATCTAAAGTATTTGAATATTTTTCTAACAACACTGTTGGAGCCATAGAATACTATAATACCTGAAGAATTAAAGTTGGGAAGAATATGCTTAGTATAAGTAGATTACAACACATTAGCAACCAAAAATTGTGTAAAACAAGTGATGTAGAGGATGTCATCAGAGAGATATGACTAGAAAAGTGGGATAAATGTGGCAAGAATGAGGGAACAGCACTCCATGCACTTTGTTGAAATCTACCCAATGTCAAGAAGATTAGAGGAATGCCTCCAGGACATCAGACAGATGTGTTATTTGGCAGGAGGATGTAGACAGGAGTCAATTAGCATCATTGGAAGGGGTGCCCACCTCAATTACATCATGTATCCATTGAAGTATTGAAATAAGCACATAAAATTACCATATTGTCCAGGACAAGCGATATATCCAATATTTCTCTTTCTGCTTCACTTGGGATGAAATAGTACTGACAAAGAGACCAAGGAACTACTCTCAACATAGGCTTTTTGATATATCAGAAATAACAAGCTTATCATTATTTTGGTCTAGACCTATGAGTTCATTGGTGAATGGAGTTCCCAATGAAGAAAATTTTTTTTGTTTATTGGCAATTGTTCTGCAGTTTGTAGTCTTAAAGTCAGTCAGTAAGCATTTATTAAGCGCTTACTCTGTGTCAGGCATTATACTAAGTGTTGCCAGTGCAAAGAAAGACCAAAAAAAAAAAAGAAAGAAAGAAAGAAAAGACTCTCTCTGCTCTCAGGGAGATCATGGTTTAATGGAGTCTCATTGAGAGTTAAAGTGACTTCCCCAGAGATATAGCAACAATATATTTTCAAGGTGAGACTAGCAGTGAAGTACAAGGGAAAAAGCAGTGGCTCTAGGGTCTAAAAGGTAGATTCAGGTCCTATCTCTACTGCGACCTGCGTGACCTTGATTACTTCACTTACCTTCCTTGGGCCTAGGTTTCCTCATTTGAGGAGTTTGGGTTAGATGGCTCCTGATATCCCTTCTAACTCTAGACCTTGAACCTTGGCCTGATACTTCTTGACCTAGTCTTTTCAGCCCTAAAAGGCACTACCTACCTCTCAGGGATTTTTGCAAGTAATGTCACTTGCTAACTATAAAGCATTCCATAAATATAGTGAGGTATTATCATTATTTCTATACAGAACTGAATTCTCCCAACCTTTTGGAGACCAGAGCTGTCTGAGTCTGAATTTCAGGTTATTTTTTACTACTTCTTCAAGGAGATTTGGACAGGGTCATATTTTCAACATATGTATAAAACAGCATTCCATAATTGATTTATTAACATATGAGGTCATGTTTATGATTTCTTTCTGAAAATTTTAAAAGCAAACTATAACTGCATAATCCTATAAAATCTATTCATCACAAACCTGCTTCAAAAGTTCATAAAGAACACCAAAAGGCCCAGCATATTGTATTTAGTTACGGTTGAAACCTCTGCTCCCAAGGATAAATGAATACGACTTGTATTTGCTATGGATAAGGCTCTGGTTTATCCACATTGTATTACATCTCAGGAGAGCATTTGCTAAACAAGTCCAAATGGTAAAGAATGAGAGATCTGAAAAGAAATGCAAACATCACTTTTTTTCTTAGTCTGAATGAGACAGGAATGATTTTTAAAATCCTTCAGAAAATACTACATCTTCAAATGCTAGAAAAAAAAGCTTTGGAATTTCTACAAGTTAACTCCCCTCCCACTCCATTCATCTTTAAACATACAGCCATTCCGTGTAATTAAAAAAAGAAAGAAAGAGAGTGAGTTCTTTGGCTTACTAAATCCCTCTAATTTAGGCTACGAGAATCCTTTATATTCCTATAACGTACTTATCATCATCTCCTGCTGATTTTGGTGGTTGGGCCATTGTACACTGGGGAAAGTTGAGAGATCCTAATATTTAGCAGGGCTGACCCCTGTGGTATGTGAACTGGGGGGATTCCAGAAAGGCTCCCCCAGCGTAAAGGTATTTCCCCCTTCAATCTCTAATGTCTAAAATGGATTTAACAGGGACTTTGGAGTAGATGGGCATACTATTTACACTAAGGTGTACATGATTGATAGAATATCATTCTTTGAAATTAATCATGTAGTTCAACAATTCAGTAGCTGTGTACTACATGTCATACACTATGCTAGGCACTATGGGACAAAGATAAAAACTGCCTTGGCAACATGAAACTTATACTTAGTAGGTTTTGCTTGGGAAAAGTCTATAGAGTAAAGAGTCAAGATTTAAACCCATATCCTCTGATTTAGTTCAGTGTTTTTTTTTGCAATATCCATGTTGCTTCTCCCCAGGCGCTTAAGACAAGGAAAATGCTTTGTAAATTAATAAAACCCCTACAGAACTGTGAATTCTTCTTATTATTCCCTTGTTGGTTATGGTTCTCTAATTCATTCTAGAAATGAATTTTGGAATAAAGAAGATTGCTGGGTCTTGGTTTCCTGCCTTGTTATCTCCTGATAATTACCTTCCTTTCTGGAGAAAATTGCAGATGACAAATTTGAAGGACATTCCTTTACTGCATGACAAGAGTATCTTTGAAACGAAGTCATTTATTTGTCCCATCACCAAACCCCTCCCTCAGATTAGTAGGAATCAATCACTACGGTCTTTGGCTTGGATTATCTATCCTCGTTGCCTTTAAAGGCAAGACCCAATATTTCAATTTATTACAACGGAGTGTTTGTTCATCCTTTGTTTCAAAGAGGACCAGTGACATCATGGGGTGATGTCTTGACTTGCGTGTGAATTGGAGTTAAGTGAGCCAGAGTTGCACAAAGTTGTCAGCCTCACCCTCTCTTCCAGAGTCAAGGAAATCCAATGGTAAGACAAAAGGCAGGATGACTGGTGATGGCCTGAGATGCGTGGATGACCTAGGCATCATGATGACTGACCAGGCTCTAAGTGCTCCACATCACCTGCTTCAGTCACCTCCATGGCCTTCAGAACAAATTCTTCTCATCTGTCCATTCCATGTTAGTGGTTGACAGGAGGACCCATTTAGGCATTTTTTACCATACACATACATACACATATTATATATACATACATATACATACACATACATATATACATATTATATATTATATGAAAACAACTATCAGTACAGAGATCAGTAAAGTCAGGTATTTGATATCGTGAAGATTATATGAGATTGTGGGTATGTATACTCACATTTGATTTCTGTGTATAATTTCATTGGCATGGGATATTTCCAACATGGAAAATTCTTCTGATGCATCTTTGTAGTTTGCCTATAACTTACAGTCTGAGAAGGTTGTTTGGAGCACAGGGAATGTGACTGATTTGAACTTGGTCATATAACTAGTAAGGGGCAGGATTTGAACCCAAGTCTTCCTGACCCCATGGTTGATACTTTGTCTAGTATGATATGTTCTCTCTTAAATAAAAACATAAGAATATTGGCATTTCCCCAATAGCTGGACATGCCTTCCTGGACACTACTATGGCAGTACTCCTGGTTCACTGGGATATACACACAGAATCACAGAATGTTAGAAGTGAAAGGACCCTTAGACCTCATCTAATCCATTGTTCAGAGGAGGAAAATGTGATCCGGAGAAGTACTAGCAGCCAGCCCAAGGTCATTTGGTGCATTAAGGATGGAGCTGGAACTTGAAGTGAGGTCTTCTGACTCCAGGCTAGTACTCTTGTTTTTTCTTTACGTGGCTCCCCTCCACTCTGCCCACCTTGTATGCTAATACACCTGGATGGTATGAGAACAAAGTGGCTTTGTTCACCTCTTAAGGTTTTCCAATGCTGGGGAGCTGAGACTACCTGCCCTTTGGTCTGCTTCTGGGGCAACATTGTAATGTCTATTAACCCTTCTACTAGTGAGCCTTGGGACTCTTCTAGTTTCTGTTGATGGAACTTTCATAAAATTATTAATATATCCCTTTTAGACCTTAAAATTCAGTTTCAAAATAAAATTCTCCTTGTTTCCATTTGCAAGGCTGTGTGCATTTTCTTTGGTGTTACCCATGCAAGGCACACTCTCCCTTCTCTGCTCCTAAAACTGACTTCCCTGGCTTCCTTTAATCCCTGCTAAGATCCGATCTTTTACTGGAAGCCTTCCCTAATCTCTGCCTTCCCTCTGAGAATTAATTCCTGTTCATCTTGTATATAGCTTGCTTTGCATATGTTTGCTCATATGTGGTCTCCCCTATTAGATTGTAAACTCCTCAAAGGCAGGGACCGTTCTTTACTTTTTTTTTCATCTTCTGTGATAAGCACAGTGCTTTGCACATAGTAAGAGCTTAATCAATGTTTATTGATTAATTAATGGAGTGTGATAGTTAAAGTCAACCACGACATCCAGATGTGCATGGATCCCACAAGAGATAGCAAAGTAGTTTATAGTTTAGAATTTCCACTTTTCTTTTTAGATCCACACACATTAGACAAATATTCAGGAAGTAGGAGGGAAAAGGGCTAAATGGCATCTAAGCCTGTCAGAGATCATAAACTAATTTGATTTCTGGGAAGCTCATTTATCTTATAAAATATTTTCACTCAGAAAAAAAGCTTTTGTTTGAAATAAATTATCTTCTCTAAGAAAACTGTTTCAGAAAACTGGTGCATAATATAGTGTGTTGGACTTGAGTCAGGAAGACTTGCATTTGAATTCCATCTCGGATACTCTTATGTGACCCTGGGCAAGTCATTGAACCCCTCGGAGCTTCTGTTTCCTCCCCTGTAAAATAGAATAATAAAAACCTCTTCTTCATAAGGCTGTTAAACTGGTCATATTAAAGAATGCATGGAAAGTGTTTGGAAGACCTGGAAGCACCATATGCTATCTATTATGATTATCATAAATCATGACAGTTAAAGTATTCTAGGCAAAAGGCAGAGAAGCAACTTGAAGTCAATCTGCTAAGAAGTGAAACTGAGTTTCCTTTTCAGGGGTGGGAGAAATTTGTGGAATAATTTACTGATCATTATAGGAATAAGTACAACAGCTCCTTCTTATAATACAGCAAGTTTTTCCCTTTTTTTCTTTTTCCTCTCACTTAATAGTATTTTATTTTTTCCAATTACATGTAAAGATAGTTTTTAAAATTCACTTTTATAAGATTTTGAGATCCAATTTTTTCTCTCTTCCTTCCCCTCCCCAAGATAGCAAGCAATCTGGCATAGACTATATTTGAACTATTAATCTGAGTCATGCTACAATCATATGTACAATCATATTAAACATATTTCTATATTAGTCATGTTACAAAAGAAGAATCAGAACAAAAGGGAAAAACCACAAGAAAGAAAAAAAGAGAGACAGAAAATAGTATGCTTCGATCTGCATTCCAACTCCATAGCTCTTTCTCTGGATATGGTTAACTTTTCCCATCATTAGTCTTTCAGAATTGTATTAGATCATTGCATTGCTGAGAAGAGCTAAGTGTGTTAAAGTTGATGTTCGCCCCATGTTCCTGTTACTGTATACAATGTTTTCCTGGTTCTGCTTACTTCACTCAGCATCAGTTCATGTAAGTCATTCCAGGGTTTTTCTGAAATCTGCCTGCTCATCATTTCTTATAGAACAATAGTATGCTATTACCTACATATACCATAACTTTTTCAGCCATTCCCTAATTTATGGGTATCCTCTCAGTTTCTACTTCTTTGTCACCACAAAAAGAGTTGTTATAAATATTTTTGTACATGTGGGTCCTTTTCCTTTTTTTATGGTCTCATTGGGATACAGCCCTAGTAGTGGTATTGTTGGATCAAAGGATATGCACAGTTTTATAGTCCTTTGGGCATAATTTCAAATTGCTCTCTAAAAGGGTTTGATCAGTTCACAACTTTACCAACAATGCACTGGTGGTCCAGTTTCCCCACATCTTCTCTGACATTTACCAACTTCCTTTTTTGTCAGATTAGACAATCTCATTGATATAAAGTGGTATTCACAGAGTTGTTTTAATTTGCATTTTTTGACCAATAGTGATTTAGAGCATTTTTGTATGACTATAGATAGCTATAATTTCTTCAACTAAAAACTGCTTGTTCATGTCTTTTGACCACTTATCAATTGGGGAATGATTTATATCTTTATAAATTCATTTCAGTTCTCTATATATTTTGGAAGTGAGGCCATTGTCAGACATTTGCTGTAAAGATTGTTTTCCAGCTTTCTGCTTTCCTTCTAATCTTGGTTGCATTGGTTTTACTTGTGATGACAACAAGTTTTCTAAGTTCCTCAAAGAAATACATTCTTTCATTATGTTTTGTAATATTTTTGAAAATTATGGAAGCAAATGTTATGCCCATTTTCACCCTAGAATATGAAGTTATAGTAACTTACTCAAGGTAATAAAAAATCCAAAATTTGAGCCTTAGTCTGTTTACATCTTTCTAGGAAAAAGTATTTGTTTTTTAAACTGGGTTATGCAAACCTTATTAATATGTTTAAAATCAATCTTGGGTTACATGCAAGAAATTCGAATTTCACAGAGCAGAAATAAAGTTATATTTACTGAATTATCTGTGAGTCAAAGATATTTCACAGCTTTTGTGCGTCTTTAATTAGTTGATCAGAGTAATCAAGCAATGAGATAAAGGAAATTAAGACTCATTTTCCTGGAAAAGCTGATGCTTTGCAACTACATGAATCCAAACTAATAATTTTTAGTGCATCATTGCTAAATATAAAAGGGGCAGTGTGGTGCAATGGAAAGAACACTGGCTTTGCAGTCATAGGACCTAGATTCAAATCCCAACTCTCCTGGCTGTATGACTTCAGGCAAATTGCTTTCTTTCTCAGGGCAACAGTTATGCTATGGGGCTGAGTTTGAAATAGAAGACATCTAGGGTCTTCTAGTTTCGAGGAAAGAGAAGTTTAAAAAAAAATAACACCTCCAAGTCCTTGTATTCTAACCAGGACTTAGAGGTTCAGCATGTTAGCAACAACAGTGAGATTGAAGCTAGCTAATAATATCCTGGAATGTTTAGGTAGTTGAATTTTAAGGAATAAATTCTTCCACTGAATGAAGTTGTCCAGTCAGGAAAATCTCACTTTTCAGAAAGCCCAGAAATAAACAAGAAAGATTTTGGCAAAATCCAATAAAAACATAATACAACATACATAGCAACCAGGATCTAGAAGAATGAGAGGCCCATAAAACCAGTTATTAGAGAAAAATAAACACAAAAATTGGTCATTTTAGAAATGAAATAAAAAATGATGGAAGTTAGAGAAAGGAGAACAAAGCAGGAAATATGATGAATAAAATGTAAAAAAGAAAGAGTGGCAAATTTCAACAAGTGGAATATCAAAAGTAAGATAGGTAGATAACTTCTGTCGTTGTTACTCAGTTGTGTCGAACTCTTCATAACCCCATTTGGGGTTTTCTTGACAAAGATCCTGGAGTGATTTGCCATTTCCTTCTCCAGTTTATTTAGCAGATGAAGAAAATGAGGCAAACAGGGTTAAGTGACTTGCCCAGGGTCACACAACTAGTAATTAATCTGAGGCCAGATTTGAACTGAGGTGTTCCTGACTCTAGGCCCAGCAACCTATTCACTGTGCTACCTAGCCACCCAGAGAAAAGATAGGACATAGCTTAGCCCCCAGGGTCACATGATACAAATGAGAAAGTCAAAAGTGAGAGTCATTGGGAAGAAAATGGGAGAGACAGCATACGGATGTGCGTGTGTGTGTCCTGTTTGAGCTATTAATCTGAGAGCCATGCTGCAAACCTGAAGAGATGACTTTAATGCAACACGTGAAATAATCTGTGTTCTACAAACTAAATGGAAGAAATGGGGATTGGGGGAGGAGATAAGACAGGAGAAGTAAGAGAAAAATCAACTATCAAAGAGAGATTTATGAGTAATTCCTGTGGGCATTCAAAAATGTATTGTACAGAAGAAACACAACTTAGGAAGATTTAGAGAGCTTTATAGCACAAACTATGAAATGTGGCCTATAGAACCACTTAGTCAATAGAATTTTACCAAATATATAACTCTCTATAAAAAAAGCAAATCCTATAGCAGGACTAAAAGTTTAAAAAGCAAATCACCATATTTCAACAATACCTCATCTCCCTCGTCTCTCAGTTTTGATTCTAAATTTTTCCCATGCCAAGATGGCCCAGAGTGTCTCATGTTCTTGAAGACAAGGGCTGGCTTTTTTCTCTTTTTGTATTACTTTCAGTACTTAGCACAGTGCCTAGAACATGGTAGGCACTTAATAGATGTTTATCGAATGAATGGATAAAATTGTAAATTCTGCCCTATTTTTATGCATCATGTAGATCTCTCCCAAATCTTGCAAAGGCAGCTCTTAGGGAATGAAATAATGCAACCTGTTGATTCCAAACAATTGAAAGGATTTGTCTGAAATAATATATGATTATAGACACAAGGATTAGGCATAAATGCAGTGTCAGGATTAGATAGTATAGTGGAGAGTAGGAACCAAGAAAAGTATTGGGCACCAGAGAAAAGTAAATTAAAGAATGAAACATACCCTCTTTGAAGAATATAGTAAGTTGGAGTTTGTGGCAACATAGTCTGGCAAAAGTAATGAATATATAGAAAAATCTGATTTTCTATGAAGAGTCTCTCACCCATCATCTCCAATCTCTCTTTATATTTATATATATATATATATATGTGTGTGTGTGTGTGTGTGTGTGTGTGTGTGTATACATGTATATATAAAATTAAATATGTATGTATATTTAATTTGGGATCAAGCTTGTTTCTTAGCATTTTACAGCATTCAATTTATGTTGTTTCGTTATTCTCTCCATGTATAGTTATACTTATTTTGTATCTTGTTTTCTCGGTTCTGTTTACCTCATTTTGCATTTTTTTGCACCTGGGCTTCTCTGTATTAGTGATATTCATTATTTCTTACAGCAGATTAAAATTCCATTCCATTCATCCACCGCAATTCCCAATGAATGGGCACCTACTTTGTGCCTACAAAAAGCACTACTTTTAAAAACAAACATACAAAAAAACAAAGCATGCAAAATCTGGAGGCAGTTATTTGCAAGGCTGTATTAGAGTTAAATTCCAAGGAGGCATAGATATTTTCCTTGGTGTGGAAAAAAGCAGATTATTTTACATTTTCCTTACTGAAATTCTATTAAAAATAAATATGAATCTTGTGGGAATTCAAGCTTTGCACACTGCCAAAATCATTTATAAAGTTGGGATGCTTTTAATATCCCCTCAAAGGCTCAATTAGAGTTTAGAAAGATCACCAAAAGTTACAATAAAAATATTGCATTTTTTCTCTTCTCCACCTCCAAAATTTTTTAAAATCTGTTAATGAGGACCGGAAAAACTTGAGTTAATCTAAAGCTTGCTAAATGTAATTATGATTATGCTTACCTACTACAGGGTCTTGCTGTACATCTTTTTTCAAGCCCATCCCTAGCTGACCAATAAGAGCCAGTTTTGGATTTCATCTTTTCCCTTGTAGTGCTTTAAAAGGAAGTTCTCCAAATGAGGAAGGAGCTGAAAATTTATACAAACTTCAAGAAATCTGGAATCAGAGAAATTCAGCTGACTGTGCCCATAGAATAAAAATGAACTGTTTGATAAATCCAAGTAGCAGAAAATGCTGACAAATGTTGTCTTTGTACAGGAGACATTAACACTCTTGACTGTGAAGGTGAAAAATTGAACAGATGGCACCTCTAAATGCAAGGCATACATACTCTATTTCCACTTGTGTTTTTCTTAAACTTTTATTTTAAATTTGGTGCTAGGAACAAAAAAAAAGTGTGTTGATAGCACCAGCTAGGGATGTGCTCATACAAGCTTCTCTCTACAAGTCTATTAATATGGCTCTAATTCAGCCCTGAAGCACTGGCCCTCTTCAAGTTCCCAGGCCTTTCCTGAGATTTGGCAAAGGTGAGAGAAGATCCCAAGGTGAACCAGGTCAGAAAAACATACCAAGGTTTGCATCTACAAATTCTGATTCTGGAGCTGTGTGCTTTAAAATAGAAATCCAAGTCAGGCTCTTCCTACAACATGTCTTTTTTACACTTTGGTCGTCATCATTCGCAAGTACCTACCAAGTACTTATGTGAAAGGCTATGGACCATGCAAAAAAATATTACTCATCACATTCCCAGTACTGATCTTTTTACACATTAAGAACACTATATGAATATAATGAAAGAATTACTGATTTACCGAAAGTTCTGAAGTCTGACAAGAAAAGGATTTATATGATCATTAGATCAGTGCTATAGAAGGCCACGGAGGTCATAAGGTCCAAATCCCTCACTTCAGAGATGAGGAAACAGAAACTTAGAGAAGGTTGGTTGGGAACCTACCAAGGTCATATATGTAGTAAGTAGATCTAGGATTCAAACCCAGGGTCTCCAACTCCAAATCCTACACTTGTTCCATTGCACATTAGCCTATGTTTATAGGCAATTGTTTGGAGTCAGATGAAGAGGTAAAGAAATTTTGATGCAGAAATTTTTAAAAATCCACAAATTCCATTCCCTTATGTGATGTACTGTAATGAAACTATTCACCTGACAACTTTGTCTTGTACAGAATAGGTATGTGGAGAACTACTAAATTGCTATCCTTTCATTTGTATGTGCTTTCTCTCTCCAACTATATTGCAAACTCCTTGAGGGCAGAAACCAATGCTGAACCCTTTGGAACTTCTGGGCCATCTAGCCCAGCACCTGGGTGCTTACTCACGACTTATTCCCATGTTTATGTAACAGTTCATAATTCAATACCAAGAAAACTATTTGGACAACTGGTCTTTGCACGTGTCATCCCTCATCTCTCAGACCTGGAGTGCACTCTTTCCTCATCTGCTTCTTAAGATTTCAAGACTCGGTTCACATGCTATCTTCTCCATTAAGTCTTCTCCGATCCGCCATATTTGTTTGAGTACTCTCTCTCTCTCTCTCTGTTTCTGTTTCTTTCTCTTTCTCTGTCTCTCCCTCTTCCTCTGTGTCTCTCTCTTATCCTTCCCTCCCCAATCCCTCTGGCTCTTCTTTCTCTGTCATACCTTTCTCATTCTTCCTCTCTCTCTTTCCCCTAACTACCTGGTATTTACTTATCTGTGTATGGGTTATATCCCACCTTCCCCTACTAAAGTGAAAGCTCTTGAGGGAAAGAATTTCTCCATGTTTGTCTCTGGATCCACAGGGCATAGACTAGTACCTCGTGTATAGCAAGATCTTCATAAATATTTATTGAATTAGATTGAGTCCAGAGGAGAACAGTTTTAAATTAAAAGGCTTTTGTTTTGTATTGAAACAAAAAAATTTCAGCTGGAAGGATAAGCAACCCCCAACTGGAAATCTCTACAATTCTAGTAACAAACATTTTGGCATGTGAGATTTTCTCCCTTTTCCTTTTTGCTGACCTTAGAAAGTAATTTTCTCTTTTTTTGAAGGGAGAGGGGAGGGGAGGGTTGGTGTGAGGATGGTGGTATCCAGACTGCAGTTTCAGCTTACTCTGTAGGGATGGAAACTTCTTCCACCAATGTCCGTCCATTGCTCATCTGTAACTTACATGTTTAGAGAAGGGCAGGGAGTATGTATGTGTCAGCCACTCTGCTAGGAGCTGTACAAATAAGATCTCATTTGGTCTTCACAATAATCCTGTAAGGTAAGTGCTGTTATTATTCCCTCTTTACAACTGAGGAAATTGAGGCAAACTGTGGGTAAGTGGGTCACACAGTCAGATATGAAATCAGGTCCTCCTTTCTGACTCCAGGCTCAGCACTCTATCCACTGCCCATTTAGCTGCCTATGACACTAAGAGGGTAAGTGATGGACTCATGGTCACATAAGCCAATTTGTGTCAGTGATAGGGCTTGAACTGGGTTCTTACTGACTGCAAGGCAAGCTCTCTAACCACTAAGCCTTGTTGCGTCTCTCAAAAAGTCTTATCTTCCTTCATCTAATCTAGGATTCTCTGTAAAAATGCTCAACCCTTGGCTCTCCTAGTTCAATCTCTATTAAAGATGGCCACCATCTTCTATCCCATTCACACAATGTGATTTAAAAAAAAATTCTTTAAGCTTCTTTTCCTTTTCTCTAGAAGGCATTTTCTGTGACTTGACTAAACAGGGTCTGGGTTCTCTGAGCAGAATGTCGGCTTTTCAAAGCTTAAATTATAACCATCGTCCTGAAGCAGCATGTTTGTTGTAAATACTTTGGAAAAACCCCTCAAAACATTTAATTCCTGGAATGAGATGTTCCTGGGGAGTACACCAACATTACATGTCACTGAAACCTTTTATTAAAACAAGGCGGTTGTTAGCATGTACTGGTAATGATCAAGCTTGTAGGCATTTTAAATTAGAGCGTAGAAGTCAAATACACACAAGTCTTTGGGGTTTGGTTTGCCATCTGCCTCAACAAAGTCTTCACCTTGTGGTTTTCTGTTTGTTTGTTTTATTTCATTTTGTTTGTTATGGCTCCAGTTGTTTTAATTCTTAATTCTGAGACTAACTCACTGTTTTCAATATGGTTGGGAGACTGTCAACATCTGATTTTCTTCATAGGGCAGCTGAGATTTCCTTACCAGAGGGTGCTTTGAAAGTGGTCCTGGGGTTGGACAGTAGCACAGTGACCCCAGCAGATGTACGTAGGGCCTGCGGCGGGGAATGAGAGGGAGAGGGAATGAAGGAAGGGGAGAGAAAAGAGAGGAAGAAAGGAGGGGAAGGGAGCTCTAGATTTCTTTTTGAGGTGGTTCTAGTGTCTGGTCAGTCCAACATTGCTCCAGCGGCCCCTCCCTGCCTCCTCCAGTCCTTTCACTCTTTTCTCCCATCTCTAAACCCTAAATAACAGATGAGTGAGAAACTGTAGGGAGAGGAAAGAGAGGAAACCAACCAAATTAATTCTTTTCTTTATATGCCCTTCCCTTATCAGTTAATCAAGAATCATTTATGCACCTGACATTTATCACACATTTTGCTAGATACTGGGGATACAAAAAGAAATGTTAAATAGTTTTGTCCTCAAGGAATACTGAGCATTAGTAATATGCCCTTCTCCCTGTCCCCAATACACACACGCATTCATAGCACACATACACAAATACACACACAATTATACACATACATGCACATACATCAACATACTTTAGATCTCACTCAGTACTTTTTGTTTTTTGTTTTTCATAGTTCTAAAGCACTTACGTACATTACAGTCTTCTTTGCCTATATCTTATTTCCCTACTAACCTGTATGTAAACTTCATGAAGGTAGAGATGACATGTTTCCTAAATTCAGTTTTTTCTCTTGTACCTAGCACAGCAAAGTATAATGGATTATACGGCTGGGCCTGGGGTAGGGAAGACCTGACCTTAAATTCATTCTCTGACAGTTACTAGGTTTATGATGATAGACTAGGCTCTCAGTCTTAGTTTTCTAGTCAATGGGGCAAATAACACTCATTTCATGGGGTTGTTGTGGGGTTCATATGAGATGATATACATACAATTCTTTGTAAACTTTAAAATGCTTCATAAATGTTGGCCAATCATTCAGTCATGTCCTACTTTTCAAGACCCCATGAACCATGCTGTCCATGGGGTCTTCTTGGCAAAGACACTGGAGTGGTTTGTCATTTCCTTCTCCAGGAAAGAGAGATTAAGTGACTTGCCCAGGGTCACAAAGCTAGTAAATATCTGAGATCAAATTTGAATTCAGGTCTAACTGACTCCATGTCCGGCACTCTATCCACTAAACCACCTAGTTGCCCATACTTAAACTGGCTTTAATCAATTCAGAATTTGACTCTTCAGTACTTTCTACAGCCAAGATATATTTTTCTATCTACTTGAAACCTAGTTACCTTCAAGGATTTACATTAACAAATAAATAAATCCAGAATAATTTCAAGAGTAAAAGAGAATGGTCACCAATGGGATCAGGAGAAACGTATGCCACGAATGGCCCTGGAGCTGGGGTTTCAAGGAAGTGGAAGATTCTGAGGCAGCAGCGAGGAAGGAGTGCAATCCAGATGTAGGGGACTGTGGATGCAAAGGCATGGAGCTGGGGGATGCAGGGCCACGTATGGCAGATAAACTAGTAGATTGGGTTGGGTGAAATGGAAAGCATGTGAAAGGGAGCGCTATGAAATAAGACTGGAAAGGAAGGTGTCAGTGAAACCATAGACCTAGTGCTAGAAGAAAACCAACTTCTCTAATCTAAGCACTGCATTCTACAGATGAGGAAACCAAGGCCCAAAGTGGCGACATAGCCAAACTGGGCTTCAGGCCCAATTCTTCTGTCTTCTAATCTTTCTGAGAGTATCTTAGTTGACAGTCTGGGGACTTTGTATATTATCCTAGAAATAATGGTAAGCCACTAAGGATTTTAAAGTTGAGGTTTAACATGGTCATGTTTGTGCCATTGGAATAACAATGTTCCTCTTGATTGTAGATGGTAGAGGTTCTCCTAGGAGGAAGCAGGTAGACCAGTCAGGAAGTTGTTGAAAGAACCTGTACAAAGGCAAAAAGTAGGGCTGAGGCCATGTGAGTACAGAAAGGGAGGGATGCAGAGAGATGTTATGGAAATGGACAAAAACTAGAAACTGACTGGCCAACGTCATTATTAAGACTAGCCTCTAAAATAAAAATCAAACCAATGAATAGCAGAGGGCATCTTAGGATAGCAGGAGAACAGAATTAGCCTCAGCTCCACAGAAGTGGTAAGTTTTTCTTTTACATAACTATAATAGATCTCTGAGTCATGTTCATGACAAACATGTTTTTTCTTACAAAGATACTTTTGCTTACTCACACTGGGGAGCTGCTTTGTTACGGTTTGTGCGCCCTATTTCATAGCTGCATCATTAGTTTAGGAAAGAGCTGAAGGATTCTCAAACTGAAGAAGGAGGCATTAACCACCGAAGGCTAGAATAGCCTTTTCTCCTGAAGTGACTGGGTTTTCCTGCTGAGCCCCTTAGAGAACACCACAAGTAGGCTAGCTCCTTTTCTCACTCGTAACTGGAGTTTCTCTTTCTAGAGTCTTCCATTTGCCCACTCTCAGGGTCCCTAAGTCCTTCCCAGCTCTGGAGCCTTGCTCTTGGCAGAACAGGATCCCTTAACACTAAACAGCAGAAATTATGCCTACTGTGATCTCATTTGACAGCCAAACTCCTCTGAGGACATGGGAATCAGGATATAGGCTACACTGAGTCAGAAAGAGATTGGGTCTCTATATTGCCACAAAACTCAAAGAATCACTCATTTAAATCTGGAAGGGACCATCTAGCCAAGCTGACTCATTTTACCCAGAAGACTAAAGCCCAGAGAAATTAACTTATTTGTCTAAGGTCAACACAGCTGGAAAGGAACAGAGGATTTTGATGCATAGTCTATGATTCCAGAACCAGCATTCTTTCCCCTATGCTAAGTTCTAGAACCAAACGGAAGAACCTAGGTAAAATTTTAAGTCATTAGAAGAAATGTGAGGTAACAAATTTTCTCATTTGTACTATGACAGTGAGTGAGTCTTTGAAGAATTGTGGGGTTTTTTCTACTTTATTATCTCAAATAATTCTTAGTGATGTCCCAAATATATAGCAATTAAGTCTCGTAACTAGCAAAGATTTTTAAATGTCCTTCTCTCAATTCTAAAGTAAAAAGTTGTGACTATAAAAAGTGGTATGCTGTCATTTAATAGTTTATGGCTAGAGCAAATGTTTTGATAACTGAATTAATTACTTATCAACAGCAATACAACTTTTCTAAATTTCTCCTAAAAGACCATCTATTAGGAAACCATATAGGTGTCTCTCATTTCAATATAACAGTGACACTTCATGCTTACAGTTTCAGGCACATGAAATGTATTAATTGATGACCTATGAAAGGTAAACAGTTTATATTTTTAAAAATCAACTTTTAGGAATACAACTGCTTAATTAAAGGACATATAAATTATTAAAGCTGCAAGAGATCTTAGTTTGAGATCCATATTATAGGTAAGGAAATGAAGACCCAAAGGAGAGGTAACTGATTATAACTGCAGTGATCAGACTCTAGGAGTTGCACTCAGGAAGACAAGGTCAAATCCTGACTCCAATACTTGTTAGCTGTGTGACCATAAGTCATTTAGGTTATAAGTGCCTCAGTTTCTTCATCTGTAAGTCAGAGATAATAATAGCATTGACCTCCTAGGGTTGTTGTGAAAATCAAATGATAAGAAGCACTTTAGAAATCTTAAAGGGTTGGTTTATATAGTTATTGCTGGTTTTTGTTACGGGCAGCTAGGTGGCTCAGTGGACCTGGAGTCAGAAAGATCTGAATTCAGATGTGACCTTAGACACTAACTGTACCTGGGACAAGTCACTTAACCCTGTTTGCCTCACTTTCTTGTCTAGTTTATACTAAAACGAGCTGGAAAAGTAAATGGCAAATATTCCAGTATCTTTGCCAAGAAAACCCTAAAGGAGGTCACAAAGAGTCAGACGCAACTGAACAACATTATTATTGCTATTAATATTGTTATTTCCAATAGTAGTCGTAGAGGTTGTGGCTGTAGGCATAGTCACAGTGGTATCAGAGGAAGGACACAAATGCAGGTCCTCTGATTTTTTTTTTTATACCTTTTATCCTTTTGCCTCAACACAGTATTTTTTTCAAAAATGGCTCTTGGAAATTGACTTCATTGCTGTTTGAATGCAGATGGAAGCAAACTATTTGCTCTCCTTTTGTTCTTCTTTTGTTTTTTCTTTCTAGTGTTTCCTCCATTAGTCCTAATTCTTCTTTACATCATGACTAATGTGAAAATATGTTTAATATGAATGTATAAGTGGAGCATATATCAGATTGCACACTGTGTTGGGGATGAGGGAGGAAAAAGGGGGGAGAAAATTTAAAATTAAAAATCTTATGAAAGTGAATGCTAAACACTAAAAAAAAGAAAAAGATAAAGAAAACTGACTTCATTTTAATTATAAACAAAGTTCAGTGGTAGAATACAGTTCAGGAATAATAATGTTGCTAGTAGCAGGTATTGACTTCCTAGCTTATTGTACTAATAATAGGGATAAATTAAGTTACTGAATTAAATTCTAATCATCAATAATGAGCTCTGATCTCATACCTATTATTATTTCTATGTGGGAATAAAAGAATCTGTTCTAAGGCAAATCATCTTGTATGTTGGTTATTTCCTTTATTTCTTCCTTTTGAGGAGTGTGGGAAAGCATAGAAATCCCAGAGTCAAAGGTGAATTTGTTCCCCAAACATTCTAGGTGGAAGTGGAAGGAAGAGCGTAATTCCCTTACTGAGAAGTCAGGCAGCCCCAAATCAATTTGCCTAGGGAAGACCAAGATGGCAGGTGCAGGTCAGGGATTGGCTTCAGTTCCTGTAGCCTCTGGTAAGTGTTGCCTCCCTGGCCACTGTGTTAGACTGGGGCAGTTTTGTCTGGGATAATTTGGGGTTCCTTTCCTTTTGCAGGGCTCCATTGCCAGCATTCTACTTCCACCTAGAACTCTTATTCTTGGACGCCTTGGTGCAAAACGATCCCTCAGAGAAAACTGAACATTTTTCCTCCCTTTTGTTTTAGATTATATTGGACAGTTTATTTCCAGCGTGACCATGCCTATGACACTGCTATGTTAATTGTTGACTTTACTTAGTTTTACTGATACTCATGTGTATATACTGTGGTTGTTTGCTTTTATTGTCCCTTAGTAGGTCTGCTGATATTACTATTGTTTGCTGTTATGCAATTTGTTCTTTATGTAATTTAGACCTTTAGTCACTGAAGCTGTTGCACAAAGGTCGGTTTGCATCATGTCCACCTTTGTCCCACAGCTTCAGTACTACTTTTGATGTAGTTTTTGCTGGGTATGATACTCTAAGGTGATTACCTGGGATGTTTGGTTAACCATGCTTGCTCTGTTATGTATCAAAATTTCTTTTATGCTATGGTATTTTATTCCAAATGTCAAACTTTTGCAGCTGATTTTGAAGGGTCTGTAGGGACCCTGGGGAATTTTCCAGGCCAAAACAGTTTGGTTTTCAGCTGAAAGGTGAGATTCCTCTAGTTGAGCACAAGTCACCATCCTATGCATTTGGGGAACTAGTTTGGGATTAGAGAAGAATCTTAGGTTTAGAATTTTTTCTCTATTTTCCCCCTTTTGTTAGTTGCTTGGGGTTCCCCCTCCCCCCATTTATGATTGAATTGGGACAGGCACTTAGGAAATGCTAGGCCGGCAATAAACTGAAAAACTGATTGGTAAAAATATTCCATTTGTTAAATCTGCATAACTCTGTAATTGGGGATGTTTGGATTTTATTGAGTGTTTTTTTTAGTGCAAGGACTGGGAAAAGCATTAAAAAAGAAAAATGCTTCAGCTTCCCCTAGGACCCTGGAGAACTGTTCTGAAATGAAGATATGGATAATGAGTTCAAAATACAACCTGCCAGACACTGAAGGCAGCAAATGTTTCAATAGGAAAAAAATGTGGTACCCCCTTAGGGTATGTTGCATTGACATTCCATTCAAGGACACATATTGCCTACTCTTTTCAAAGCAAGTGTGGTTTCCCAACTGCATTTTATTGATCATGATGCCTGAGGACCTCGTACTCTATAATGACCAAAAGAAGAGCCCTAAGGAGATCCTCTTCCTGGTGACTTTTAAGCATAAGAACTCGTCCAGGTTGTCTGGAGAGTTAGGTTAGGTAATGGCGGGTCAGTCTGCTACCCCTACCTTACTCAACGTCCCATGCCCTTCCTCTTGTGTCTTCTTTCCTTTGCAGAGGGCCTTGTGGGATCTCAAAAGGCAACTGGTATCTTCCCCCTTTCTCTGACACCAGAGAAGGAAGCAGGAGAGAGTAACTAAAAATTGGTGGGAGTGAGCTGGGGGTTGAGTTTATTGCTACTGGAGTTGTTGCTTTGGCAACCACAGCAGAAGAAGACACCAGCAGAGACAGACCATCAGAAGAGCATTTGACTGTTTGAGTGGATAAAATCAATGTAGAGAATGGTTTAGGCTCTAACATCCGGGAAAATGGAGTCATAGAACCAGAAAGACTTTAGAAACCATCTAGTCTAAATAGTATTTGATGAAGAATGTCTTCTGCAATATTTCCAACATGAGGTTATCCATTCTTTGCCTGAAGATCTCTAATGAAGGAGAATCCAGTATCTCTCAAAGTAGACCACCTCACTACCTCTACAGATAATACTGGGAAAGTGATTCATCATTAACTTAATAGTCATGCAGATTATCTGGGGCACCAAAAGTGACTTGTCCATGATCACGCAACTAATAGGTCTCAGAGACAAGATTTTAATACAGGCATTCTTGATTTCAAGGCTCACCTTGAAGGGTATACCTCACTTGCAAATTTGTGAAATAATATTACTGATCATGCCTGCTAATTTCAACTACCCAAATCTTGAAACAAGAGGTAGCTATAGAATGAGGTCTTAGAATAAGAAGAAATGAATCTGAAATCTGACTTTGTTACCCTGAGCAAGTCATTTATTTCTAAGCCTATGTTTCATCTCATTTTCTGATCATCTCTATATCATGCCTCCCGCCCTCTAGTCTCCACTATTAATCCAAACTCAACTCCAACTATGTGACCCTAGGTTCTAAATCTTGCTCTCTCTTAGACTTAGGACACCATTCCTAGCTCTCTCCCTATCACACCTCTCCTTTCCTCCCCTTCCCTTCCAACTCTACCTCTATGAAATCAATTATAATCCAGTGGGGATGGTGGAGGGGGGCTGTCTCCAGTCATCCTAATCTATACCTTGCCACTGGACACAGATGGCTCCAGAGGAGAAAGTGAGACTGGTGACTTTGCACAACCTTGCATCACTTAAATCCAATTCATTTGCATTGCATGGCATCATCTTCCTGACATCATGGTCTTCTTCAATAATAAAGGATAAATAGCAACAAGTAACCCAATCAATGCAATCATTCCTGGAAATGACTTCTGAATCAACCACCTAAAGATTCCCATCACCACTCCCTAGGAATTCTTGATCCCAAGCATTCCTCCCTGGCCACCATTCTCTCTATGCGTATGTCTTCTATTGAAGTTCGAGCTCCAAGAGGGCAGGAACTGATGGGGTTGTTGCTTCTATTTGCATTCCAGTGCCAGCACAGTGCCTGGCATACAGGAAGTGGTAAACAAAAGTTCTTTCTTTTGTTCTTTCTACTTCCTCTCTTTCTTATCCCATTGGTCAGACAATGTACAGAGTATTGTATTCAATTGTAGGCATCACATTTTAAGAAGGAGACTGAAAAGCAGGAGGGTGTCCCAGTAAGGTAGACCAAGATGATAAATGGTCTTCAGGTCATCTCATATAAGGACTGACTGGGGAACTTGGAATTTTTAACCCAGAGAAGAGAGACTTTAGATGGGGTGATAACAGTTGTTTTCAAGTGCTTAAAATTCTGTCATCTGGAAGAAAGATTAGAGTTGTGCTTGGTCCCAGAGAGTAGAACTGGGAACAGGGGAAGTTACTGAGAAGTGGATTTAAATAATCAGGTTAACCTTCACGATAATTGGAACTATCCGAAAGGAGACTAGAATGCCTAGGAGACAGTAAGTTCACCTTCCATAGAGGGTCTTCCAGAGAAATCTAGTGTCAGAAATGTTATAGAAAAGGTTCTGCTTCCAGCGCAGATTAGATTATAGAGCTTTTGGGGTCCCTTCTAACTCTGAGTCTAGGCTTCTATAATTTTTGCGGAACAGTCTCAGAGAAGCTAAGTGATTTCTTTAAGGTTACACAACTAGTAAATAAATGGCAGAATATGAATTTGAATCTAGGTCTCATTCTATGTTCACTGCTCTTTCTACCAGTATGGTACTTGAGAAAAAAAAAGTCACTTAAATTATTGTCAGGATTGATAATGACAAAGCCAGAAGGGAAGAAAGCAAAATTATTCTTCTAGTAAAATCTAACTCTTTACCAACGCACCTGTTTTCTAAATTTGACCAGTTTAAATTGTATTGGAATTGGTCATTGTCCCCCAACCCTTTGCAACTGGGGACCTTACAAAGAAGGAAGCATTTTTCTATTATGTGTTACAGCATTTTAGTTCCTATAGGAGGGTGTGAAACTCACTTTTTCCTCTCAGGAATCTTGGTTAATATCAGTTATAGATCATTTTGTAGCTCTTGCAAAGTGTAAGCTTTAAGTATTTTCCTCAGATTAATGTTTATTAATACTCCAGTTCACAAGATGTAACTCTCAGGAGTTGGCTTTTCCCTTCTGGTGCCAGGCTTTTATTTTGCTTAGAATAAAACATTGGATTAATTGGGCCCATTTTTCTTCAAATGTTGGGAATTCACTAATTCTTCTTCCAATCAAGAGCTAAACTAGCAAGTGAGTAGTTAGGAAAGTTGGCTTCACATCTGCAAATCTCAAAAGTCTATGTACAAGACAGCTCCCTCTCCCTTCTGGTCAGATGGTTTCATTTAAGAACCAAAGGGTCAAGGGTCCTAGCATGACCTCATCAAATTAGGCCCAACTGAGAGAGGTGTTTAGCACAACAGAAAGGAAACAATCTGAAGGACATTAAATGCAAATGAAATGGCCATCTGCAAACTTCAAAAAACACCTGATCTAAGAAAAATAAATCTCCCACTTAAAGCTAAATCTGAAACCTTGCCCCCTTCCCTACTGCTTCAGAATGGACACAGAAGTTTATTCCTGAATCCAGACTGATAATAGCAGAATCACAGAATTCAGAACTGGAAAAATTCAGTTAGTCTATTCCCTTTATTTTGGTAGGAAGGAGAGATGTAAAGTAAACAAAGTTGCTAAGCTAGTTTGTGGCAGAGCTGGCACAGCCACTCTGGTATCCTGACTCCTTATACAGTACCATATGCATTTCTCTGCATCCCCTCTCATACATCAGGCTAATTCCCTACTCTATGATGCCACTTACCCGGATCAAAGCCTATGTACATTTCTTTTCCTAATTTCTTCTTTGTCACTTTCTTTGAAAAATGAACTTAATGATCAAACACAAAATTCTAATATGGAAAGAACAAAAATGACAATATATAATACTATTAACTTTTACTATGTATATTAAAAAGTGTATATTAAATTTAACATGATTTAACAAAATTGCTATGTTTGCATCCCCTTCCAAATTGCTTTTTTTATGTTTATTTTTATATTTTATATAAATATCTTAACGTTGCTCATTTATTATTTTAACTCTGTCCCTGTTCCCTAATTCATACCCTCCACCCCCAAACATCCCTCTTTTGTAACAAATAAGTAAAGTCACACAAAACAAATCAACACACTGACCATGTCTGAAATGCATGCTGTGTTCTTTAACTCTAGTTCATCATATCTACTAAGAGGCAGGAGGAATGTTTAATCATTAATCTTTTGAAGCCATGATAGGATACTGTAATGACAATTTAAATGGACGATCTTTTCCATTCAATAATAGGTCCATGTGACCTGCTTAAATCACAAGGAAGCCTAAGTTTCATGTAGTGGGAGGGGTTTGTTCAATGGGTAGAGCAGGAAGGATGGAGCAGAATTGGGAGGAAGTTGGTGAGAGCAGTTAGGGCTGAGAGAGGAGAGGACACAGGCAAGCAGGCACAGTCAGGCTTGTGAGAAGACCCCAGCAGGGGGGAGGTTTGAGAATGACTTTGTCCCCTGCAATGCTAATGTTTATTGGCTTCTTTATTACCATGATGGATTTGACTTTCTGAATAAATGTTTTTCTTCTGCCTTCTATATGGAGAGTCTCAGAACTACAATGGCATATTCATAGCTGCCTTTGGTGTTGTGAATATTGCCTTGGCAATACAGTTACTCCATTGATTTGAGTTCCAAAGACTTTCAGAAGTTATTTTCCTTTATATTATTTAGTCATGTAAACTGTTGTCTTTGTTCTACATATTACTTTCTATGTCAGTTGATACATATCTTCCAAAGTTTCCCTGAATTCCTTATATTCTCCATTTCTTATAGGGCTATAATAGTCTATTATATCCAGATATTACAATTTATTTAGTAATTCCCAAGTTGATGGATACCCACTTTGCTTCCACTTCTTTGCCTCCACAAAATATACTGCTATAAATATTCTTTCATACATGATACTGGGTCTTTTCACTTTGTCCTTGTCCTCTTTGGAATACTTGCCTAGTAATGGTACTGTTAGATCATAGGACATGCAGGTTGCTGGCTTCTGGAGTTTAGTTCCTAATTGTTTTTCCAAAACAGTTGGATCAATTCTCAGCACCATAGAAAATGTATTAATATGCCTATCCTCCCCAAACCCCTTCAATATCTGCTGTTTTCTTCTTTTATTTTCTTTGCTAGTCTGATAGATGTGAAAGTGAAACCTCAGAGATGGTTAAATATGCATTTCTCATTATATTTATGATTTGGAGCATTCTTTCATATGACCGTTGACATTTTACTTTTCTTCTTTTTTCCCCAGGTCAAAAATGGGAGAGTTACTGCTGCATTTCCAGTCTTTCCAGTGCTTTCTTAAAGGCTTTTTTTTGTGTCAGGGTAATTTGTATTGCTTAGCCCCAGTCATCTGGTATGATTAGGTGTATTGGAGAGTCAAATGGAAAGAAGTATTAGGGACCCCTCATCTTCTAAAGAAAATGACTCAGCCAGGAGGTCTTAACTTAGGGCAGAGACTCACTGCCCAAACCCTGGGGCAAGGAAGAGGTAAAGGAATTTAATTATCCTAAATGAGAAGAGTTGGTGGGGTCATTGGTTGGGGTGGGTCTTGGCTTTATTTGAATGGTTCTATAGGTCTGATAAACAAAAGAGCTGGAAATGCATTGATTAATCCCAAGATATCCTGGCCTCATTCTAAAGAGCAGTAACACTTTTCTGAGACAATTGAGACTGAAACAGGGAGGGACAGATAAATAATATCTGTAGAGGTCAGTAAAGTAAAACTGACCACAATTATGTAAACAGTAATGGAAGGCAGTGGTAGCAAGGTGATGGACCCTCCTGGTCTCAATGAGAGATATGAGACAAAAGCATGAGACATGATACAGACAAATAGAACATCACAGGGACATAAAGGCAATGATAAATGTCCTAAACAGGGGTAGGGAGATTGATACAGTGCAAAGAATCCAGTGCCCAAGTTCCAGAGCAGGGATGAGAACCAAAGAGTGAATTCAAACCACTATGGGACATATGGATGCTAGAGATGCCAAGGGGAGTTAGATTAGCTTGTTAGATTCTTCTAGCATTTCCTGAGTCATTTCCTTGTTTCTCAAAGCTGGAGAAACTGGATAGCTTCCTGAATAAAATGGGATCCATGAGAGGAAAAAGTTTTCTTGACTGGTTAAGGGTTCGAATATCTTTTTTAATCTTGTTCTATATTCCATGCCTTGGTAGCCTCCAGGAAAATGAGGACACTTAAGTGAAAGCTAAAACAAGTTAGATTCAGATATTCCCAAAGGAAAAACTGGATGGTGACATGTATCATAGAGTATTAAAAAATTAAGAAATCCTTAGAATTGATCTGGGTTCTATGTGATTTTAGAGTTTTGGCAATTGACCAAGAGTTGCAACTAGAAAGCATGGAAGGTAAAAGAGGGAAAGTTGAGATGTAATCACTATTTCTTTGCCTTCTAATTATTTCAGCTGGTCTATTTCAGAAGCTAAAAATGAAAAATTTAAGACTATAAGTCCATGACCTTCATACAGGAGGCTTGGCTGGTCCCCTGTGATGCCAGGCACAAAGGCAATATTTACACACACACACAACACACACACATACACACACACGTGCTTTTTATTATAGTATTTTTTTCCAATTATGTGTAAAGAAAATTTTTAACATCCTTTTTTTTATAAAATTTTGAGTTCCAAATTTTCTCTCTCCCTCCTTACCCACCTTCCTCCTTAAGAGAGTAGGCAATTTGATATAGACTATATATGTGCAATCATGTAAAACCTATTTACATCTTAGTCATGTTCTGAAAGAAAAAACAGTTTGCAAAACAATTCCAGTTTGCAAAAGGAAAAAACAACATGAAAAAATAGAGAAAGTGAAAATAGTATCCTTCAATTTGCATTCAGACTCCCTAGGTCTTTCTCTGGATGTAGACAGCATTTTCCATGAGTCTTTTGGAGTTGCCTTCATTGTATTGCTGAAGAGAGCCAAGTTTATCAAAACTGGTCATTGCACAATGTTGCTCTTAATGTATACAATGTTCTCCTGGTTCTGCTCACTTCGCTCAGCATCAGTTCATGTAAATCTTTCCAGCCTTATCTGAAATTTGCTTGCTTGTCATTTCTTACAGCACAATAGTATTCCATTACATTCATATACCACAACTTGTTCACTCATTGATGGGCATCCCCTCAATTTCCAATCTACCACAAAAAGAGTGAGAAGTGAGAGAGAGAGAACCACAAAAAGAGCTGCGACAAATATTTTTGTATACATGAGACCTTTCTCTTTTATATGATCACAAAGGCAGTATTTCTAAGGAGTGACAAGGAAGGGTGCTGTGGGGTGGGGAGGGGGAGAACCAAGCCACAGAATTGGGAAGGCAGTGTGATTGCTTCCAGCCAATATTGCTTCTTTTATGAAATGAGCAAACCACATTAGAGAAAAAGAAAGGACAAGGTAAAATATACAAAGTTAACAGAGGGAGCTCAAACTTAATATTTCAGAAACTTCACCTCTTTATGAAGAATGGGAAGAAGAAAGAACAAGAGCATATCTCAAGTTAAAATATTAAGAAAAATATGAAGAAAAGAAATAATGAGGTCAAAACAAAAGAAAACTTGAAAAAATGTTCACTAGAACAAAGCAGTTAAGAAGGGGGTGGGGAGGGAAGATTTTGAACACTTGCTTCACTAAGCAGGGAAAAAGAAGGGACAATAGAGGGGATGGATGGATAGATAGATCGATAGATTGATAAAGATGGTAGAGAAATTAACAACTTCAGCAAATTCAAAAAACTTGAGATATGTTAGAAGATGGGAGTGAATAAGGGGGTGACTACTTATAGGAATAGATTAAGCATATCATGAATGCAAGTAAAACAAAATCAGGGACAGAATACTGATTTAAAAGGCTTTAAGACTTCCTCCTGGGCATGCCCCTTGAGGCAAGCTACCATCTCTCGCCTTTGTTCCTACATCACTGGTATTAGGCAATCCTACCATATACTTCCCTTCTCAACCCTTAGCCCATTTTCCATAACAGTTCTTCCAAATCTTTTCATCCCTCCCTAAACCTCCTATGGATTCCCCTCCCCCTACTGTCTCAAATAAGAACCTTGCCTTATCTTAAAAAACAATGAGCAAGATGCTTTCAAAAAAGCCTGGAAAGACTTTCATGAACTGATGCTAAGTTAAGTGGGCAGAACAAAGAGAACATTGTACACAGTAATAGCAATGTTGTGCGATACGATGATCTAAGACAATTCTGAAGGACTTATGATGAAAAATGCTATCCATCTCCAAAGAAAGAACTGATGGAGTCTGAATTTACATTGAAGCACACTTTAAAAAAAAAACTTTCTTTCCTTCTTTATGGCCTGTGTTTTCTTTCGTAACCTAACTAATATGGAAATTCATTTTACCTGACTATACATGTATAACATATCAAATTGTTTGCTGTTTCAGTGAAGACAAAGAGATGGAGAAGGGGAAAGAATTTGGAACTCAAAATTTTAAAAACTGAATGTTAAAATTGCTTTTACATTTAAAATTGGAAAAAGCAATTTTTTTAAAAAAATGAACCTTGTCTTATATTTTACAGAAAAATTAAGACCATTTGCCATGAGCTCTCTCTTTTCTTTTCCTTATCTCCTATGACTCAGATGCCTTCTGTCACTTTATTCTTTTTCACCCCTGTCTTATAAAAAGGTGGACTTAGTTCTTATTTTCTCTTCTTATTTTCCCCGTGTTTTGCAGACAGTACTCTTTCCTGTTTCTCCTCAGACCGCTCCTTCTCAGTGTCCCTTGTGAATTCTCATCCACATCATACCTTCCAACTGCAGGTGTCCCCTAGGGTTCTCTTGGGTCCTTTTCTCCCTAGTTTACTTGGTGATTTCACCAAGTTCCCATAATTTAATTATCATCTCATGATTTGCTGCTGATTCTCAAATCTATCTATTTTGCTCTCACAGTTCTGCTGACTTCCAAACTATTTTGTACCCTCAACTATGTTTCAGATATCTTGAATTGGATGTAGACATCTTAAACTCAACATGTGCAAAACTGAATCCATTAAATTTTCCCCAAACCTTTCCCATCTTAACTTCCATATTACTGCCAAGAGTAACACCATTTTATCTCTTCTCTAGATTTGTGTACTCAGTGCAGCCTCTGATACTGAGATGCAACAAAGTATAGATCATTTTTCTGCTGCTTGTGCTAATTTAGACCTAACAATTAATACCAAGAAAACACAGGTGCTCCTTCAGCCAGCACCACAACACCCATACATGGAACCATCGGCTACAGCAAATGGAGAAGTTTTGAATTCTGTCGATAAGCTCACTTACCTTGACAGTATACTTTCTAAGCATGTACACATTGATAATGGGGTTGATGCACATGTTGCCAGAGCTAGCTCAGTGTTTAAAAGACTCAAAAGGAAAATATGGGAGAGAAGTTTTAGACTGACTCTCGTGAAACCTGGACAGTCTAACAGCACCATGCCAAGAAACTGAATCACTTCCATTTGAATTATCCTTTGCTTGCAAACCAGGTATCATTCTTGATGTTTCTCTATCACTCCTCATATACAATGTTGCCAAAAGCTGTCAATTTCACCTTTTCAACATGTCAAATACATCTCTCTTTTGATACTCCCAAGATGCTTGTGGAGGCTCTCATTATTTCATGTCTACATTATTTTAAGATCCTGTTGGTGGGTCTGCCTGCCTCAAGTCTCTCTCCACTCCAGTCTATTCTCCATTCAGCTATTAAAGTGATTTTCCTAAAACACAGGTCTGACCATGTCACTCTCCTACTTAATAACTCCAGGTGCTCCCTATCATCTCCAGGATCAAATATAAAATCCTAGGTTTGGCATTTGAAACCCCTATAATGTAATCTCTCCTCTACCTTTCCAGTCTTCTTTTTTAAAAGTTATTTTATTCCTAATTTAAGAAATAAAACAAGCATTTCTATAATGTAGAAGAATGGGAAAAAAGATGATTATGCATGAAACTGCAAATTTATTATGTACAACTTGCTAGTCCTTTTAAATATATAATAAAGTTATCATGTTGCTTTTCCCCCTTTTTCCTTTCCATCTTCCCCAAGGGATGGCTACCACTAGGCACAAATACACATATGTATGTATACATATACATATAAGTAAAACCATTCTATACATACCTCAATCATACACAGAATGTATCATCCTTCATATGGCCTTTATAGTTAAGTTGGGTATTTGTAATAGTCAAAATGACTTATTCATTCAGAGTTATTCTTAATACAATATTGTCATCACTGTTTACAACATTCTTTTCTGCTCAATTCACTCTTCATTATTTCATGCAAGTCTATCCATATTTTTTCTAAGATTTTTTTCTTTCTAGTCTTATCATTTACTCCCTGCCATGTATTTTTGAGGCCTCCAGTGTCACTGACCTTGCTGTTGTATGAACAAAACACTCTATCTCATGGCTCTTGACATTTTCTCTGGCTATCCTGCATGCTTAGAATGTTCTCCCTCCTCATACTGGCTTCCTTGGCTTCCTTTAGGTTCCACATAAAAACCCTTCTTCTGTAGGAGGTCTTCTACATTCTAATCCTTTCTTCTTTAAATTACTTTCTATTGATCCTGTGGCTTCTTTGTACATATTCATTGCTTGTTTTCTTACTTGGATTGTGAGCTCCAAAGGGAAGGGACTGTCTTTTGCCTTTTTGTGTCCCCAGAGCTTAGCGTAGTGGCTGGAACAAAGTAGGTGTTTAGTAGATGTTTTTGACTATCAGGGGATAAAAATCAAAAGAAATAAATGGAGAAAAATATATGCCTAGTATTCATAACTTTAAATGTGAATGGATCAAACAATCAAATGGAAAGATCACAGAATGGATATGAAAACCCAGAACTTGTATATGAACAAATTTTAAAATGAAGATATACAGAATCATAATAAAGGGCTGCAATAAAATTTATTATTAATCAGATGGAATAACCATGTATTAAGTGCCTACTATATGCCGGGTATTATGTTAAGAACTTTATAATTCTTACCTCATTTGATCCTCACAGCAACTCAGTAAAGTAGTTACTATTATTATCTTAGTTTTAGAGTTGAGGAAACTGAAGCAGAGAGAAGTTAAGTGACTTGCCTAGGATGACCTAGATAGTAAGTGTCTGATGTGAGATTTGAACAAAGACCTTCCTGACTCCAGCAATCTATCCCCTGAGCCACCTGTTTGCAAGAGTTGTGATTGTGCTATCAGATAAAGGAAAAATAAAAATTAATAACATCAATATAGCTGAAAAGTAAAATTATATTTATGCTAAAAGGAACCAAAGGCAATAAACAACTACAAGTATGAAACATATGTGCTTCCTCTGTCATAGCACCCGCATTCATCAAGTAAAAATAATTGAATTGCAAAAACATGTAGATAGCAATACGAATATCACAGAAGGTTTTAATGTTCAGCTCTCTCAAAGTAGGACGAATCATAAAAGAAAGAGAAACAAAAAGGGAAAATATAATCCTGAACAGAAGACTATGAGGTAAAATATTTATGATAACTCCTGAATGGAAACATTAAAGATTGTATATTTCTCAGAAACATACAGTACTTTTGTAAAAATCAATCCAGTGTTAGGGTAAAGAAAAATTATACAAAAGCAGAAATAATAAATACATCAGTTACAGATTGTAAAATATTAAAATATAAATTAATTCAGAGACTATAAGCAAAGGATACAGACAAACAATGTAAACCTAGCATGACACTTTGAATAATGAATGGATGGAAAAGCAAATTATAGAAACAGTAACAATAAAATAAAATTATAGCTATGAAGACATTCCAAAGTAGTTCTTAGAGGAAAAAATCATTTCTCTAGGAAATAAATGAAATAATAAAATAAAAAAGGAGAATAATGGATTGACTATGCAATTTTAAGAATTAGATAATTGACAAAAATATCCAGAATTAACAAAAGAAGAAAATGAGAGGAGAAATAGCTGAATGAGAAATAAAAAGCTAAAGACCTGATAAATAAAACTTGAATCTAGTTCTTTAAAGAAAAAACAAAATTGATAAACCTGTAGCTCATCTGATCAAAAAAGGAAGGATCTCTAAAATAAAAATGAATAAAGCAAGACTATAAAAAACTGTCAGAATCTACTGTACACAATAATATTCCAGAATACCTGAGAATTTAAAAGAAATACACTGTTAGCTTAAATTTTTTTTAAAAAAATTGATATAACATGAAATAGAAATGTTAAATAATATGATTTCAGAAAATGAAATTGAAATAGTTGTTCCAAAGGGGAAGGGAGAATCTGTTCCTGATATTTAATTCAATGTTTAAAGAGTAATTAATACGTCTGCTACATATATAATTCCCAAAAATTTGGAAAAAAGTGCTACAGAGCACTTTTTAGTAGACAAATATAGTTTGAATATTTCAACTTGGGGGAAGGGAAGATAAAACATGATGGGAAAAGAGCTACAGACCAATGAATATACATTTTAAAATTTTAAATAAATTCCTAGAAAAAATATTATAATAAAATATTCAGAAAATTACTCACTGTGAATAAGTCATATTTATATAAGAAATACAAGGATAGTTCAATATTAGGAAAACAAGTAACATCATTAGTCATACTAAACACAAAACAGCCAAAACCCATATTATTGTATCTATAAATGTAGGAAAAAAATCTTTGACAAAGTAACACATAAGCTAAAAACCCCCAAAGAATGAAAGAGCCATTTATAAAATTATAAAAAGCATATATTTAAAAAAACCATCAGGCAGCATTCACTAGGAACTTTCCTAATAATAACATCAGTGAAACAAAGCTATCTTTTCCCTATTGTTATTTGAAATAGTGCTAGAAAAGCTGGGGATAGAAATAAGGCAAGCAATTAAAAGTATAAACAAAGGTGACGAGGAGATAAAATTATCCCTACTTTCTTATAACATGGTGATTTACTCAGAAAATCAGTAAAGGGGAAGGGAATAAGCATTTACAAAGCACCTACTATGTGCCGGTACTGTGCTATGTGCTTTTTACAAATATTATCTCATGTGATCTTCACGACAACCCTGTGAAGTAGGTGCTATTTTTATCCCCATTTTACAGATGGAAAAACTGAGGTAAACAGAGATTGAGGGACTTGCAGTGTCACATATCCAAAATCAAATTCAGATCCTCCTAACTCTATTCTCAGAGCTCTGTCAACTATACTACCAGCTGCCTAAAGAAATCACTCAAAACATTTAGTAGCATCAGTAAAGTAGCAAGATAAAAAACCCCCCACAAATATTACTAATTAAGTGTTTTATAAACCTTTGAGCATAAATTACTTGGAGAAAAAAAATTCCTATTTGATAAGAACTACTAGGAAGACTGAAAAGTGACTTGATAGAAATTTTAGGTTTAGATCAACATGTTATCATATATCTTAATAAACAAAGTAGACATGCAACTTGAATATTATATATCACATCATAAAAAAATAGAAGAAAATAGGACCTTTTATTGATATGGCTAGGTTGAGAAGATTTAACCAAACAGGGAATTAGTTGCAATCATGAAGAATAAAATAGATCAAGTCAATTACATGAAATAGAAACATTCTGGCAGTAGTGCAATCAATGCAAGTAGTATAAGAAGAGAAACAATTATTTAGGAGGGGAAATCTTTGCAACAATTTCTCTATTAAGATCTGATAGAAGATATTAGACTTGTTATTTCATTGATGTGGAGGGCTCCTGGACTAGAATTCTCCCCTCTACTAAAGGAAGTCTGTGTCTTCTCTGCAATTAATATTCTTAGAGAATTGCTTAGAACATTCAAAGGCTAGCTTACTTGCCCAGGTCTTGAAACCCAGTCTTCCTGCCTACAAAGTCCACTTTCTAGTCCTTATACCACAATGCTTCTCTGATATCTAGGATTTAATATCTAAGATATATAGGGAAATGACAGAAATATGTAAGAGCAAAATTCAGTTTCCAATGGATAAGTTGTCAAAGGCTATAAACTAGAAGTTCTCTAAAGAATTGCAAATTATTAACAACCATATGAAAGAGTTAATAAGTCACTCATAATAAGAGAAATATACATTACACAATTCATACTTGATCTTACAACTAGAAAATTATCAAAGGAGACAAAAGATGAGAACAACCAGTATTTGAGTGACTCTGGAGATATAAGTACATTAGTACACTGTTAGTGGCGCTATAAAATGGTCTAACCATTCTGGAAAATATTTTGGGATTATGCCAAGAAAGTTACTCAAATGTCTATACTCCCTGCCTTTGAGATCCCACTTCTAGGACTATACCGCAAAGAGATCAGAGAGAAAGAAAGTTCCCATATATGTCAGAATATTCATGGCGGATTTTTTGGTTGTAAGGAAGTGGAAACAAAGTAGATGCCCATCAACTGGGAAATTATCTTTTAAACTGTGGCACATAAATCTACTGTTCCATAAGAAATGATGACTAGGAAGAATTCAGAGGTGCAGGGGAAGACTTACATAAATTGATGCAGAGTGAAGTAACTAACCAGAAAAACAATATGCACAATGACTACAAAAATGTAAATGAAAAACAAAATAAAACTTGGAATGTTCTCTCTACTGATCTCCACCCCAGAGAATTCTTAGCATCTTTCAAGCCTCATTTCAAGCACCACCTTCACAGAAGCCTTCTCCTGGTTCCCTTAGATGTTAGTACCTTTCCTAGCAAGGTTAGCCTCATTGTGTGTGTGTTTCTCCTTGTATCTCCAACACTTAGTATGGTGTCCAGAACATAGTAAATGCCTAATAAATGCTCGTTGATTGGCTAGTTGTTCTTTAAAAAAATACTTTGTTCCCCTTCATCACTTCTCTTTTATTCTTTGTTACTTATACTTTGTTTGAATTCCAAGAAAAGGAAAGACACTGAGCAGTTTAAGACATTTGACAACAAAAGAAACAGAAGGAGTTAAGAGGAGAAAAGTTAGGAAGATTCCTATTTAGATTCCTTGTGAAGTCTCCTGGTGCTCTGGGATCAGGGTATAGTGAGCTTAGGGTATTGCCTTAAAGATGAAGAAAACTGTAACTTCATTTTTAAATAACTGTATCAAGAGAAATACTTAGTTATTCCATAGAGTAGGCAGAGAAAAACAAAACACAAGAATACCCCCTGATAGCTCCATCAATGACATAAAAATAATGAACTCCCAATACTGAAATACATGTGTATTTTCTCTTTAGCAAAGTTAGAGTTGAAATATGTAATGAAAAAGCTGGTCTCCAAGGGACTACTGGTCTATAGTCAAGTATTTTCAGTCTCAAAGCATTTTTTATGCATTAGTAGATAAGCAAAGTTGAACAGGAAAAATATGAAGATTGGCCCTAAGTTGCATGGGAATTTGACATTCATTACTGTGTTTTGGTTTTGCGGTTGAGAAACTGAAGCATATCTTGTGATGCCTGTGTCTCAAGAAAACTCTTTGGAGCTAATGATGATTCAGGATAGCTTCATCAGCTTGTTGATCACTAGGGTAGGAGGAGGAGGATTTCTGCATGAAGCCCGACTGTCATCTATTTTAGTTTTGAGATGACAACACTTCATCAATCACATGACATCTTAGAAAATGGCCCATCACCTCCCTTTCTTGGAACCAGGTCAGCAAGCAACAAACCAGAGGCATTTGTTAGCAGTGAAAGAGTAGTTGGTTCAGGTAGCAAGGGATTTATAGATTTGAGCACAGCAACACAGGGTGTTGGGGCTCACATCTGGTCACAAGATGCGTTTAAACAGTTTGTTGGATGAAGAGGGCTTGGTCCAAAGAGGTCATGGTAGGTTCAGTGGTACTACAAAGGGTGAAGACTAGTGAAAGTCAATATAATGCTGTCCTTGCTTCTAGTTTCATTGAATAAGAAGAAAACTCGTAAGCTTGTTAAGGATGTCCTTATACATTTGCAAGGTCACTTAAAGGTGAGTAGGCTCTTAGAGGGCCCCAAAGTCAGGAAATTTCTTTCTTCAGACAATACAAAAAAAAAGAAGAGGAAAAATTTGTATATGGACACAGACTTAATAGACAGTTACCAGAAGTAGGAAGATTCAAGTTCTTTAAATTCTATAAAGCCCTCATGCAACATCACTGAATTAAAGGGGGCCTCCAGAATCACTTGAATGTTACTTAATTTCATAACGCATGGTGATTTTTTTCTTTTTTAATTATTAAATTTTATTCTTAATTTATGCAATAAAACAAGCATTTCCATAATATAGTATAATAAAAAATATGATTGCACATGAAATTGTAAATATACTATGCACAACTTGCTATTCCTTGGAAATATAACAAAAGTATCTAAATTTTTCCTTCCCTCCCCTTTCCCATCCTCTAGATGACTACCATTAGAAACACACACAGACATACATAGATACATATGTATATATATGTGTGTGTGTATACATATATATGTAAAATTATTCTAGACATTTCTGTTTATCAGTTCTTTCTCTGGATGCAGATAGTGTCTTTTGTCGTATGTCCTATAAAGTTAATTTGGGTACTTATAATAGTTAAAATAACTTATTTGTTCAAAGTTGAACTTAAAACAATATTGCTGATACTGTATACAATGTTTTCATAGATCTGTTCATTTTGCTCTTAATTATTTCATGCAAGTTGTTCTAAAATCACTGAGCTCAGCATTTCATATAGCTAAAATGATAGAAGGAGAAAGTGACAAACATTGGAGAGGATATGGAAAAATTGGGACACTAATTTATTGTTGGTGGAATTGTGAACTGATCCAAACATTTTGGGGAACAATCTTGAATTATGCCCAAAGAATTATTAAACTACCCATACCCTTTGACCCAGCAATACCATTACTTGATCTACTTCCAAAGATAATTGGGAAAAAGGAAAAGGACCTGCATGTTTAAAAATGTTTATAGTGGTGTTCTTTGTTGTGGCAAAGAACTGGAAATTGCAGGGATGTCCATCAATTGGGAAATGACTGAACAAACTGTAGTATATGCATAGTATTTTGAACATTTTTATGAAAGCTGAGAAAGATTGAAGACTGTGTAAATTAAATTATGAAATTACAATGACTTGGTAGCCAAATTTATTAACAAATTTACTCAATTTTGTTTCCTTTGAATCTGATGTTTCTTCTACAGTTTTTACTTTTTATTGTGTGGCTCAATATGGTAATAGGGATGTGGGGGGAGACAGAGAGAGGAACGCTCAGAGAGAGAAAGAAAGAAAGAATGAATGAATGAATGAATGAATGAGTTTCACCATACTGTAGAAGGAGGCACTACAGTATAGTTGAAAAAACCAACACTGGGCTTAGAATTGAAGAGATGTGGTCAAGTCCAGGCTCAGTCTCTTATTATATGACCTTAGGCAAAAACCAATGAGGGTGCTATTGGACTATATAATCTCTCTGGTCATTTTTGAGCTCTATGCCATAGTGATTCCTCTGAAGTCTATCATTCTGTGGTGTTCTTGTTAACTCAAATCTGCTCTAGATGTTTGAGAAGGTCCAGAGAATAACATCTGGTAGCTCATTCAAAGATGCTGAATGGGAAGGCCCTTTAAACGTCCTCATTAAAAAAGAGTTTCCAGAGAAACTATTTATTCTGTGCAAATGTTGTAGTAGCCACCACACTTAATAAAATTTCTGCCAACAAAATACTTCATAAGTGAAGGTAATAATGAAATGGCCTCATGATAGGAAGATGTTAGTGGAATCTTTGGACTATGAAATGTAAACTCTCTTGCCTTTGTCCACATGGAGCCTTGTGCATAATAGTTATTTAATAAATGCTGAATGAATGGCTATTATTCCTGTTACTTGTTCAACTGACATGACTCTGTGTGATCCTATTTGGGATTTTCTTGGCAAAGATACTGGAGTGGTTTGCCATTTTCTTCTCCAGCTTATTGTGCAGATGAGCAAACTGAGGCATACAGGGTTAAGTGACTTGCCCAGGGTCACACAGCTAGTAAGAGGCTGAATTTGAACTTAGGGTCTTCCTGACTCCAGGCCTAGTGCTCTATCCACTGCACCACCCAGCTGCCTCAGTCCTGTTAGTATACTCACCCAAACTGACCTCCTGCTGGCCTGCCTTGCAGATTGAAGAGCTCTCACAACTATCTAGCCACTCAATTCTACATCTTCCTTTAGTGCCTGGTACGAATGCCACTATTACTCCTCCCCACCTCCCACCCCCAACTTTCCACTCCTTGCTCTGAGGACACCCGTTACTTCTGAACAGTGGGGCATTCTTGGAGACAATAAGCTTTGGATCTGGAGTTAGAAAGTTGTTTCTCTTCAGTCTTGTCCAAGGTTTGGTGACTTCATTTCAATAAGACTGGTCCCTCTGATTCCAGGACTAGCACTCTCTCCACTAAATCACCTCACCGCCTGGAGTTTGGAAATCTTGCATTCAAATGTGGCCTCAGAAACTTATTAGCTGTGTGACCCTGGGCTTGTCACTAAAGTTTTATCTGCCTTGGTTTCTTCTTCTGTAAAATAGGTATAACAATAGTGCCTGCCTCCCAGGATTATTGTGGGGATGAAATGAGATCATATTTATGGAAAACACTTTGTAAACCTTAAATGTTAGCTATTATCAGTATTATTATTCTAGGTAGGTCAACAACTGATTGCCATAAGGCTCCATTCATCATCTGTGACTTCACCTTTCTTTTCCCTGTATGAAAGCTCCTTGAAGGTAGAGACTGTCCCTCTTCTGTATATGTATCCTTGGTACCTAGCAGAGGGATTGGCACAAAATGCTTAATAAATGTGTTTTTTTTCATTTGATGGTAATGTTGGGAGTTCAAGTCCTATTATTTGGGAATGTTATGATAAGATGAAGTATATAAATTAGTTACATGTGAATGACTTAGCAAAAAAGACAAGTTTACTGTTTTGTGGTGTTGTATTTTACAGATATTTCCAGGGCTGCTTCCTCCCACCTCCTCAGATTTTTTATGGTGTGCTCCTAATATTACAGCACTTATGAATAATATTAGCCAAGTCAATCCATCCAACAAGCATTCATCAAGCACTTATTATTTGGAGACAGCTAGGTGACTCAGTGGATAGAGCCCTGGGCTTAGAGTCACGAAGACCAGAATTCAAATCTGTCCTTAGACATTTACTACACTCCAGCATCTTTGCCAAGAAAACTCCATAGTGGGGTCATGACGAGTCAGAAACAACACAACACCATTACATAAGGGGTGGTGTTAGGCTCAGGAACTACAAAGAAAATATGAAAAATGGTACCTGTCCTCATGGACTAGATATGACTCAATGCATTTAGGAACTCAACTGGGAGTGATTTTTCCACTACATACCATTGTAAAGAATGTTCCCCCTAGAATCATTTTTCAGCAAGCTTGATAAATGCTTTTAGCAAAGCATTACTTTATTACTCAACTTTGAGGTAGAAGCATTCAGTGTAAAGTATGAAACACATGGTTAATTAAAGCAAAAGTATGATTCATGAAAGGGTAGACCCCACAGTCAGCATACTGGAATCTCTTTACCAGACAATGTTTTGTTGTCCCCTTCCACAATAATACGCTTTGGATAATAGATACACATCTACTATATATGAGCATTGGTGCAGTAAGCAGAGCAGTGGACTTGGAGTCAGGAAGACCTTGGTTCAAATTTCATCTCAAACACTTAGTGTGACCCTGGACAAATGATTTACCCTCTCTGTACCTCAGTTCCCTCTTCTATAACATGAGGGAGGTAGATTTGATCAGGTTTGATTCAAAGCCAGCCAGTCAAAAATCCCTTTTAAGGGCTTGCTCTATTCCAGGTACTTTGATAAGTTCAGAAGAAAGAAGAAAAAACTCCCTCCTTGAAGAAATTTACTTCCTGATGCAGGAAATGATGATTAAGCACATAAAGATACAAAACATTTTTAGTTTGTTCTTTTCCAGTTTTTTTTTTAAATTGCAAACCCAATTCATTGGTCTGCTCTTTCTCTATTTTATTGATGTAAGCATTTAAAGATAAAATTTTTCCTCTGTTTACTGTTTTTACTGCATCCCAAAGGCTATGTTCTAAGAAATGGTGAACTTATAGATCTTAGAAAAAAAACATGGATAGACTTGCACAAAATGATGAAGAATGAAGTAAGCAGAACCAAAAGAATGCCATAATACAGTAAACGCAATATTGTTTTGAGAACAACTTTAAGTAATGAAGTCATTTCAACTATTATAAATAGCCAAAATAACTACAAAGGATGTATGAAAGAAGACACTATTTATATCCAGATGAAGAATTAATACAAGTATTAAAAAATGACTTTACACACATACATACACATATATGTATTTGTGTCTAATGGTAGCCATCTCTAGGAGAGGGAGCGGGCAGAAAAAAAAAGAAATTTACATGATAAATTTATTATGTGTTTAAAAGGAATTGCAAGTTGTACATAATAGATTGTCAGTTTCATGTGCAATTATCTTTTTATTATTCTACTGTGTAATGAAAATGCTTGTTTTATTTCATAAATTTAAAATACAATTTTTTAATACAAATTTTAAAAAAGATACACAGCATGGATGGAAGGGAATAGCAGGGGAGAAGATACTACTAGTAGCTCTGGTGACTGAGAAAATCTGTGGCAAAAAGTACTATTTCATCTGAGTCTTGAAGAAAGCCTAGGAAGAGCCTAAGTGCTAAAGTTGAGGATAGAAGGATATTGCAAGTATGGGGAATAGCCAGTGAAAAATCATAGAGATGAGATATCAAATGTTCCAGGAATAGCAATAGAATTGCTGAATTATAGAGTTATAAAGTGTTAAAAGTGTGGAAAGGTAAGAAAGATCCAGGTTATGAAAAGCTTTAAATGACCAACAAAAGATATTATATTTGATCACAAGTAAAAGGGAGCCAATGAAGTTTGCAAAATAGGGGTTAAAATAAAGCTATGCTTTAGGAAAATACCTTTGACAGCTGAAAGGATGATGAATTAAAGCAAGGAAGAGAGTCGAGGCAGGGGGACAGATTGGGAGGCTATTCCAACGGTCCAGGTGAGAGAGGTGATGAGAGCCTAAAATAGGGTGGTAGGGCAGAGTGGAGGGAAGGGGACATTTACAAGAGATTTTGTAAAGGTAAAAAGGACAGGATTTGGTAATGTACTGACTATGTGGAGTGAATGAAAATGTGAGAAGTTGAGGTTGACATGGGTTGAAAGCCTGAATGCTTGGGCATGTGGTAAAACCTGTGATAGCAATAGGAAAGTTGAGAGGAAAAGGAGGGATTTTGGGGAAAGAGAAATTGTTTTTTTGAGTATGTTGAAATTAAGAAGCCCATAGACATCCATACCGAGATATTGAAAGGAGAATTGGTGATGTGGGTATGTCGTTCAGGAGAAAGACTAGGGCTGGAAGTAAATGGAATACAAACACTTTATCTACCACAAGGTAACAATATGAATAAATAAAGGACCAGAAGATGTAAAACTGTCTGAATGAATTATTATTCCAGCCACATCCATACCATATTGCTTAATGAGTAATCATAAAGATTAGGATACAAATGGATGCTGTTCCATAACAAAAATTTGAGCAGAAACTTACGACTACCCAAAGTATGACGTAAAGAAGAATAGATGGACAGCCTTGCTACCAGCCTAATCAATCAATTAATCATTTATTAATCTCTATCTCTGCTAGGGACCGTACTCCATACTGGTGAATGGGATGATCTTTGTGCTTTTGCAAACCTTTGTGATGTTGTTCAGTCATTTTCAATCATGTCTGGCTCTCTGTGACCCCATTTAAGTTTTTTTGTCAAAGATACTGGAATGGTCTGCCATTTCCTTCTCTAGCTCATTTACACACGAGGAAAATGAAGCAAACAGGGTTAAGTGACTTGTCCAGGGTCACCCAGCTAGTAAGTGTCTAAGACCAGATTTGAAGTCAGGAAGATGAGTCTTCCTGACTCCAGGTCTGGTACTATATTCACCATGGTGCCACTTAGTTGCCTTTCGAGACTTGGCACCATTTTAATATTAGGGATGATGATGATGATGAAGATGAAGATGATGTCCTTCCCCTTACCGAGCTTACATTCTACTGGGGAATATATGATGTTCATAGAAAAAATAAATATGAAAATAATATATGTAATATGAAAATATTACACAAAATAATTATTAAAAATATAAGGTAATTTTGAGGGGAAGAGGTTCTAGCAACTTGGAGATTCTGGAAAAAACATCATGACAAATGGTGACCTATGTCAAATGACAGGCATGTCAGACAGATGTCTTGATGACAGAGTACCACTTTAAAAGACATTGGTTGGGGCACTGAGTAAGAATGACAGATAATACACAGACAAACTAATGAACTAAACAGATGTCACAAGACCACAAAATATGTCAAGAAAGAAATATATATTCAAAAAAAAGAAATGGAGTGGTTATTTTCAAAGGCGAGAGATAAACTATGGATAGCCCATGCATTCCACTGGTTAATTGTCAGTGTCAAAAGTTAAAGAAGGGCACATTGGATGAATATACTATGGTGAACTTATAAGAAAGGATGAGTTGTGATTTGCATCACTGAGGAGAATATATGCTTTGGAGAGATAGTTTATTTAAATATTTGAGTAATTAAAAGCAATGAAACTCAATACTGGAAGTATTGTGAAGAAAAAGATGTACTCCTTCATTGCTGGTGGAATTTGAAAGCTATAGAATCTCTCTAGAGAGTAGTTTGGATCTCCTAAAATAATTCTACCCAGTGACCCCATAATTCCATTGTTGGGAACATGCTCTGAAAATGTCATTAAAAACATTTTTTAAAAACTCAGTTCACAGATTTTCACAGCAGCATAATGACCCTATCAGCTCCCATGGGCTTAATTATCATAGCTATGTGGATGACTTTTAGATCTATATTTCTAACCCTAGTCTCTATCTTGAGGTCCAGTCGAGCATAACAAACTGCTATTTAGACATTTCAAACTTCATGTACGTAGGCATCTTGAATTTAACATGTCTGAAACAGAACTCATTTCCTCCGCTTCCCCCAAATCCACCATTCTTCCAAAATTCTCTGTTTGTCTTAAGGGCATCGTTATCTTTCTAGTTCCCCAGATTTCAAACCTTGAGGTTATCCTCAACTTCTCATTCTCACTCATTCCACATATCCACTGAGTTGCCAAATCTAACTATATCTGCTTCCACAAAATCTCTTGCATCCATCTTCTTTTCTTACTATTAACACAATGACCCTCATTATCATTTTCGAAGGACTATTGTGATAGCCTCATAACTGGTTTCTCTGCCTTAAATTACTCTCCTTTCAATTAATTCTTCATAGTGCTGTCAAATTGATTTTTCCTAAAACACAATTTTTATTTTATCACTATTCTATTCAATAAACTATAGCAAATCCCTATTTCTTTTAGAGTAAAATTTAAAGCCCTCTCAATTTGGCTCCAGCTCATCTGTCCAATCTTTTTGTACATTACTCCCTACCCATGCCCACTGTGGTCCAGTATAATTGGAGCAGCTAAGTGGTGCAGTGGATGGCGCACCAGCACAGGAATCGGGAGGACCTGAGTTCGAATCTCACCTCAGACACTTGACACTCACTAGCTGTGTGACCTTGGGCAACTCACTTAACCCCAATTGCCTCATCCTGGGTCATCTCCAGTCATCCTGATGAGTATCTTGTCACTGGATTCAGATGGCTCCGGAGGTGAAGTGAGGCTGATGACCTACACAGCCTGCCCTCACTCAAAAAACAAAGTCAAGTGCAAGTCATGTCATTATTTCTCTGATGACACGGTTTTCTTTGGCAATGAAGGACTAACACACACATAGTATAACTGGCCTTATTATTCCTTATACACATATATCACTCAATACTCCATTTCTTTTCTCTGTTCCTTTGTACAGTGTGCCTGGAATGCACTCCCTCCTAACCTCCATCTCTCAGAATCCCTAGTTCCTTCAAAGCTCAGTTCAGCTGACACCTACATGAAACCTCCTTCCTATGGCCTCCCCACCAAAGTTACTTTATTTTGTATATAAGTTGTACACACACACACACACACACACACATACACGAACACACACATTGTTTCCTCCCGATGGACTGTAAGTTCCTTGAAAGCAGAGGTCACTTTTGTCTCTATATCCTAGCATAGAGTAGGTGCACCTCCCTCATCCTTCGAACTCTTCCCAGTGCTTTCCTTTATAGAGGCAGACAATGGAGTTTTTGCCTATCCCCTCTCTGCTTCTGCTACTCTGTTTAGTTTCAACTCCATGGAACAAGATGCTCCCATGCTGGGTATTCTCTAGAAATCTCCCCCTTTTCTGCCCTCTTTTTGTTACCTTCCTTTGTAAGCTCCTTGAGGTCAGGGTCTGTTTTCCTTTTTTATTAATTGCATCCCCAATGCTTAGCATAGTGTCTGGCAAATAGTAGGCACTTCGTAAATGTTTATTGGGTTGAATTTGAATAAAATACTTGTTGACTGATAACTCAAAAAAGCTGGGAGCAAATTGGGTGTTGAAGAATAAGGAAATGGTAGAATAAATTGTGGTATATTGAGGAAACGAGATACTCTAATGATATTAAGATAAACAAAGAAATCTGGAAAATCTTTATACAATAATGCACAAAAAGAGAACTAGAGAATAGCATATACATGACTATTTTGGAGGAAAAATAAGTAATAATGAATGAAGAAAGAATCCTGATTGAGACATAGAGGAATTGACTGAGTAACTATTAGAATATTTTATGCATTGAAACCAATTATTTTAAATGTAGAATTTCCTAAGTTCAGTTGATTATATTGATATCAAATATTTAGTTTTTTAATAAAACCTTTAATCTTCTAAAAATATGATAAATAAAATTGCTGTCATTGGCTCCTACATTCTTAATCAAGTTTCACAGTGGGCATGTTATTGGACATCAACAATCTACTAAGAACTAAATACATTCATTATCAAAGTCTACCTTAAAAAGCCCTAAGTGATAGAGTTTCATCACTAAAATTTATAGGATTGTTTAGTCTAAATAATTTATATACTTCAGTTTAGTACATCTGCTTTTAATTTAACTAGTTAAAATATCTTTAGTACAATGCCTTTTAAAAAGCTAATAGCAGTTACTAGTGGTTGGTTGGCTATTATTTTAGTTTTTGAAATTTACAAAGTCCTAACTCATTGTCCCACAATATAAGTCTAAATAATTGAAAAAACTCAAATTGCTTACTCTGTATTCTAACATTATATCATTCCTCAAAATTCAGGACCAAGTTTTCAAGAATGACTTTTGTTCAGTTCCATAAAATTGACCAATTTCATGACAATAGGGAAAGATAGGTAGCTGAAATTTCACTTCAATTTTTGTGTGTGTGTGTGATTTGGCTTTTCCTCCTTGGTGTGCATTTTAGCTGTAAATAATGCAAATCCTTCAGCTGTCTAATTAAAAAAAGTTTTCCCTTTGTGACTGTTCTTTTGCCCAGGATGGATATGCAGTGGCCAGTCATGTGCCAATCCCAATGCTGATTAACATAAAATTTTTACTCTGCTCCATCTATCTGACCTGGGACAGTTTTCCCTTTCTTAGACAACATGATGGCTCTCTGTTCCCAGGAGCTCAGTATATTGGTGCTGTATTTAGTGTAGACACCCAACCAGATTTAACCCTCCTGGAGTTCAGAACTCCTGAACTCAAGCAATCCATTAGCGTCAGGCTCTCCCATTAGCTGGGACTACAGTCATGTTCCACCATGCCTGGCTGCTTGTGACTGTGATATCTCTACACCATTCTCCACTTCACAGTTAATCTTGAATTATACTGCCAAGTATATACTTGAATATACTGCAAAGAGGAGAAACCTTGTTTTTTCCTCTATCTTGGATCCTGCCCTAGTCACTGAAGCTGTGTTACTCCAAGTGACTACTGGGGCTTCATGGCCTGATCTGTCACATGAGTTCTACCTATGATCAAAAGATGCTCAGAATCTTCTTTGGTCCCCAAGACCATTAGAAATTATAATCATGTCAATGATGAGTGAAGGTTGAGTGAAGATGAAACTTCTCCATTTCTTTTTCCAGCCCTTTCTCTTCTTCCCAGTCTTCTGTAAGTATTTATTCTCACCACTCTATTCTTCAAAAGTGGAAAAAAAAATTAAAGTCACTAAGAAAACTATTTTTGAGAAGCTTATGATTATTGCTTTTGGTTACATAACATTTTACTTTTCAACATGTCAAAGATCTGTGATTTCATTAATGTGAGATTGCCTCCACCAAAGAAGATTAGATCTCCCCAAGACTTAGATGGTCTTTGAAAGTTGCTGTGGAAAAAAATCATTATCCTTCTTCCAACCTAGTGATGAGCATGTCTGAACTTAGCTAGGCACATCTTCAGAAAGAAGATAAATTGTGACTAGATACATATGTGAAGTCTTTGTAACTTGATAGAGTCGGTCAGAGCTTCTGTTTTACTGGAAAGTCTTTGAGAACCCAAGGTCACCTCCATGCCATGGTAAGATATTAGAGAACAGGACTTTAATAGATGATGTGACACTTAAAGCTTCACATATCATGTTCTTGCAACAAACCTGTAAAGGAGGCAGAATAAGTCTTATTCTCTTTTGATAGATGGAGAGAATGAGACTGAAAATAGTCGAGATTTAACATTGGTATGTATATATATGTATATATATATATATATATATGCCCAAGAAATATCTGAGGATTTCCTAATTTAAAAATATACCTATTTTATCATTTATAATTTCATGTCCACATTTTTATTAGTAAAAAAATCAATTCACTAATAATGCAAGTATTCTCATTGTTACATGGTACTTTAAAAAATACTCACTTTGTTCAACATGTAGAAGAATATAGGTTTAGCTCTTCAGAATATGAATAAATATTCTAAGAAAAGAGTCATGAATTTAGAGGCAGATGAGCTGGGTTCAAATCCTGGCTCTCATCCTTACTGATTATGCATTACAGTTATTTTCTCAGTCTTCCCTTTAAAAGCAGCAGACCAGAGAGGGCTAAACATGATTCAAATAGCATTATAAAGCCAGACCAATACATGGCAATTGCTTCTGTTTCCATTTTAGGCTGAGACAAGGTCCTCAACTATGCTTGTTCTATTTCCACATGATTTTCTTTTTCCCTTAGTTTTCCCCTGCCCTGTGACTTTCTTTAAAAAAAGAAAAGAAAAGAAAATTTTAGAACTGAGCCCCAAAAAGTAAATATATGCTAGCTCTGCTTTGGGACTATCCAATTACCATCATGTCATTCAGATGGAAATTTGTCTATTGGTTATTTTAAAACTAAATTCTCTATGGCAACATGTTTTATAAATGCTTTATAAATCATTCTAGCTGACATCTTTGGCATCATATCCCCTGTTTAGGGGAGGTTAGGAGGCTCAGGTCCTAAAATGATTCTTCGAAAGATGTTTGATCTGTCAAAGATCTCTGCAACATACTTCAGCAGGGTTAAATAATGGGGCTAGAGTTTATGCCAACCAGATTTGAGCTATGGGAGCTCCTAGTTACAGCAGAAGTGGCATAGTCAAAGCAGCAGTAGGTGATAAAGTCCAAGTTACCCTAACCTTTATTTCTGTACTTTTCCCAAGGCATTGGATATCCCTTTTCTGTCTCAAAACTGTTGTCCCAGTGACCCAAATATGTTAGCATGTTTTCCTTAAGTGCTCACTAGCATCTATGGGCTGACTGACTTCTTTGCTATGCCATTCAGCACAAGCATAGTTAACATATGTTATAAATAAGATTTATAAGGTTTTTTTTAGTTATCAGAAGCTCATTAACCAATTGGCATTAATCAATTAACCTAGACGCTTCACTTTCCATTTTTACTTTAATTATAGGTTCAAAAAAGTTAGTTTGGTCCAGTGGATAGAGTACTGGATTTGGAATCACAGACCTTAATTCAATTACCTACTAAATTATAGACACATCATGATCTGTGTTGGTGAAGGACATTTCCACATTAGTAGCTCCCCACTGTCATGAAATCATAGATCCTTCCTATGTTATAGTAACATGGGTTTCCAGCCAAGGTTGGAAGCTTGAGACTCTTTTAATTGGTAGAGAAAATTCTAACCTGATTCTACTGTATGCATGGGTCAAGGGTGGAGTTGACATAAGAGCACTGAAGAACATTCTTCATTACTTCTTCAAGAGAGACATACATGGTTCTCAATTATTTGGGGGAGGAAAAAAAGAAAGACTCTTTTGAAGACCATTAGGGGAATCCAGAGCCTCAATACGTCCCTGATTTCTGATTGGCTTCCCCAGAAACTTAAAGGAATTCCCCTTTGATTGAGATCAGGACCTCTCTTTTGGTTGACTGAGATTTCACCTCTCTCCCAATTAAAGAGCGCATTCACTCTTGTGTATTCCTAGTGTATTCTAATTTTAAAAAAAAAAAAACTTCTCCAATTTTGTTTGCTCTTTTCATGGAAAAATGAGTTTATTCACTATTTGTGATATTATTCATGCAATTAAAATTTAGTGAGATGCCTCCCCTTTACCCTTCTAAAGAACATGGAAGCTAGTGGCTTTTTTTGTTTATTTTGAACCAATCATATTTCTAGACCAACCATATTCAGGAGGTCAGATAGATATAAATTCAGATAGATATCAATTTAGTCCAATACTCCCTCTCTCAGAGGAAAAACAGAGTGCCAATCTAGTTTCCCCTTCTCATCCCCTCAAGGCATAGTTTCTCTTGGAGAAGAGAAGGCAAGACTAGAGATATCTACTGATGTCTCCTTTCCAGACACATTTCCTTTTAAATAACTTTTTCTTTCATACTATCTTAATTTGTGTTTGTTTTTTAAAATATGTTATTTCTTTGAATCACCACCTTCGCACTCTCTCACACATTCCAAATAAGAATGCAGGATAAAGAAAATACAAGTATACATTATGCTCATGTATAGTCAATGAAAACAAATGTCTACATTGTTCATTTTCTAAAAAAAAGATATGTCTTCATTCTGAGTCCTACACCTCTCTATCAGATGGTGGTTAGAATGTTTAATCATGAGGCCCCTAGAATCATGATTTGCTGTCATGCTGAAAAGAATTCAGAAAAATAATATTCCATAACATTTAAATAAAATAACTTGTTCAGTTATTCCTCAATTGATGGAAGATTGCCACTTCAAAAAAAAACAAAACAAAACTACTCAGTAACTATTTTTGTATATCCTTAGAATTTGTTTTGCTTAGGACTAATCTGTCTTGATCTTTCCTTTCTCTAATTCTCTCCTCTTCTCTTTTTTCCTTCCTATTTCCCTGTTGAGTGACTTGTATTTCTGTTTCCAACTCTTTCTGTGTGTGTGTGTGTGTGTGTGTGTGTGTGTGTAGTGTTCCTTCTTTTGGTCAGTTCAGATAAGAGTGAAGTTCAAGTGTTAGCTGTCCTCTCCCCTCCTCCTTGTCTGTATAGACATTTACTTGCTCATTCTGATTATATAAGATGCAAAAACTTTTCAATTTAATGTAATCAAAATTATCCATTTTACACTTCAAGATGTTCTCTATCTCTTATTTGGTCATTAATTTCTCCATTCTCCATAAATCTGACAAATATGCTATTCTATGCTCACCTAATTTGTTTGTAGTATCAATCTTTATACCTAGATCATTTACCCATTTGGACTTTACTCTTGTGTACAGTGTTGTGTCAGGCATTGGTATATGCCCAGTTTCCACCACACTGTTATCCAGTTTTCCTAGCAGTTTTCATCAAACAGTGAGTTCTTATCCCAGAAACTGGGATCCTTGTGTTTATCAAACAGTAGATTGTTATATTCATTGACTACTGTGTCTTGAGTACCTAACCTATTCCACTGGTCTACCCCTCTATTTCTTAGTCAGTACCAAGTGATTTTGATGATTGCTGCTTTATGATACAATTTGAGATCTGTTAGGGCTAGGCCACCTTTCCTAGCATTTCTTTTCATTAGTTCCCTTGATATTCTGGACCTTTTATTATTCCAGATGAATTTTGATATTATTTTTTCTAGCTCTAGAAAATAATTATCTGATAGTTTGTTTGACATGGCACTGAATAAGTAAATTAATTTAGGTAGAATTGTCATTTTTATTATATTAGCTTGACCTACTCATGAGCAACTGATGTTTTTCCACTTAACTTAGATCTGACTTTATTTATGCAAAAAGTATTTTGTAATTGTGTTCATATAGTCCCTGGGTTTGTTTTGGCAGGTAGACTCCTAGATATTTTATAGTGTGTACTGTAGCTTTAAATGGGATTTCTCTTTCTATCTCTTGCTGTTGGGCTTTATTAGTAATATATAGAAATGTAGATGATTTGTGTGGGTTTATTTTGTAACCTGCAACTTTGCCAAAGTTGTTTATTATTTCAAGTTGTTTTTTTACTTTATTCTCTAGGATCCTCTAAGTATATCATCATATCATCTGCAAAGAGTGACCATTTAGTTTCTCCTTTACCTATTCTAACTCCTTCAGTTTTTTTTCTTCTCTCATTTTTAAAACTAACATTTCTAGTACCATACTGAATAACAGTGGTGATAGTGGACATCCTTGTTTCACCCCTGATCTTATTGGAAAAGGATCTAGCTTATCCCCATCACATATAATGCTTGTTGCTGGTTTTAGGTGGATACTGCTTATTAGTTTATGGAATGCACCGTTTATTCCTATGCTCTCCAGTGTTTTCAATAGGAATGGGTGTTGTATTTTGTCAAAAGCTTTTTCTGCATCTATTGAGGTAATCATATGGTTTCCTGTTAGTTTTGTTGTTGATATGATCAGTAATGCTGATAGTTTTCTTAATATTGAACCAGCACTGCATTCCTGGTATAAATTCTATCTGATCATAATGTATTATTCTCATAATAAGTTGCTGTATTCTTTTTGCTGATATCTTATTTAAAATTTTTCATCTATATTCATTAGAGAAATTGGTCTATAATTTTCTTTCTCTGTTTTGGCTCTTCCTGGTTTAGGTATCAGAACCATATTTGTATCATAAAAAAGATTTGGGAAAGGAAGAATTTAGAATTTCTTCACCAATTTTCCCAAATAGTCTATATAGTATTGGAATTAACTGTTCTTTAAATGTTTGATAGAATTCACTTGTAAATCCATCCAGCCCTGGAGATTTTTTTCCTAGGGAGTTCATTGATGGCTTGTTCAATTTCTTTTTCTGAGATAGGGTTATTTAAGTATTCAACTTCCTCTTCTGTTAATCTGGGCAATTTATATTTTTTTAAAATAATCATCCATCTTATTTAGATTGTTGAATTTATGGGCATAAAGTTCGGCAAAGTAATTTCTAATTATTGTTTTAATTTCCTTCTCATTGGAGGTGAGTTCCCTCTTTTCATTTTTGATATTGGTAATTTGGTTTTCTTCTTAATTTTTTAAAATCAAATTGACTAAAGGCTTATCAATTTTCTTGATTTTTTTCATAAAACCAACTCTTAGTTTTATTTATTAGCACAATACTTTTCTTAATTTCAATTTTATTAACCTCTCCTTTTGTTTTCAGTATTTTTAATTTGGTATTTAATTGGGGATTTTCAATTTGTTCTTTTTTCTAGCTTTTTCAGCTGCATGCCTAATTCATTGATCTCCTCTTTCTCTATTTTATTCATGTAGGCATTCAAAGATTTAAAGTTTCCCCTAAGAACTGCTTTTGCAGTATCCCTTACAATTTGGTAAGATGTCTCATTATTGTCTTTCTCTTGAATGAAGTTGTTGATTGTTTCTATGATTTGTTGTTTAACCCACTCATTCTTTAGGATTAGATTATTTAGTTTTCAATTAATTTTTGGTCCATGTCCTTTGATTACATATAATTTTTATTGCATTATGATCCAAGAAGGATGTATTGACTATCTCTGCCTTTCTGCACTGGATTGTGAGGTTTTTATACCCTAGCACATGGTCAATTTTTGTATATGTGCCATGAACCACTGAGAAAAGGATATATTCCTTTCTATCCTCATTCAATTTTCTCCAGAAATCTATTATATCTACCTTATCCAGAGTTTTATTCACCTCCTTAACTTCTTTCTTATTTATTTTGAGGTTAGATTTATCAAGTTCAGAGAGGGGGAGGTTGAAGTCCCCCACTAGTATAGTTTTGCTGTCTATTGCTTCCTGTAACTCCCTTAACTTCTCCTCTAAGAATTTGGATGCTATACCACTTGGAGCATGTATGTTTAGTAATGGTATTGCTTCATTGTCTATGACACCTTTTAGCAGGATATAATTTCCTTCCTTATGTCTTTTGATTAGATCTATTTCTGCTTTTGCTTTGTCTGAGATTAGGATTGCTACCCCTGCTTTTTTACATCAGTTGAAGCACAAAATATTCTGCTCCAAACTTTTACCTTTACCCTGTGTGTATGCCCCCATTTCAAATGTCTTTCTTGTAAACAACATGTTGTTGAATTATGGTTTTTAATCCATTCTGCTGTCTCTGTTTTATGGGAGAGTTCATCCCATTCACCTTCACAGTTATGATTACTATCTGTGTCTTTCCCTCCATCCTATTTCCTCCCATTTATGTTTTGAGTTCTTGCTTCACCCTTCCCTTCCACAATAGAGTTTTAATTTTTGACAATCTCCTCCCTCAATCTTCCCTCCCTTCTATCAGTCCTCCTCCCTTTCATTCCCTTTTTGCTTTATTACTTCTTCCCTACCTTTTAGCCTCCCCTCCCTTTTCTTTCCCACTTCCCCTCCTACTGCCTATAGAGCTAGTTGTATTTCTATACTTAACTGAGTGTATTGTTCACTCCTTGAACCAAATCAGAGAGTATATCACGAACAATGCTCATCCCCATCCCCTCTTTTCCTCTGCTGTAATACATTTTTTGCCTCTTCCCTTTACCGTTTTCTGCCTCCTTCTTTTCACATCTCTTGTTAATCCTTTTCCAACCTTGAATCACATTTTTTATCACATCATTTAATTTGTACCCACTCCCTCTATCTATGGATATCCCTTTTAAATATCATAATAAGTATACAATTCTCAAGATTAATAAATATCATCTTCCCTTATAGGGATGTAAACAGTTTGCCCATATTGAATAACAAGTTTTTTCCCCCTATTTACCTTTTTATGCCACTCTTGAGACTTGAATTTGAAGATCAAATTTTCTATTGAGCTGTGGCCTTTTCATTGCAAAGGTCTGGAAATTCCTTATTTCTTTGAATATCCATCTCCTTGCCTGAAATATTATGCCCAATTTTGCTGGGTACTTGATCCTTGGTTGTAGTCCAAGCTCTTTTGCCTTATGGAATATTCCAATCTCTCTGATTTTTTAATGTGGAAGCTGCAAGGTCCTGTGTGATTCTGACTACAGTTCCTCAATATTTGAATATCAAGATATTTGAATATTGGCTGCTTGCAGTATTTTCTCCTTAACTTGATAGTTCTGGAATTGGCAACAATATTCCTTGGTGTTTTCAGTTTGGGATCTCTTTCAGGAGATGATCCCTGGATTCTTTCTATGACTACTTTGTCCTATGAATCTAGGACCTCAGGGCAGTTTTCCTTGATGATTTCTTGGAAGATATTGTCTAGGCTCTTTTTTCCATTGTGACTTTCTGATAGACCAATAATTCTTAGATTATCTCTCCTGGATCTATTTTCCAGGTCAGTTGTTTTTCCAATGAGATATTTTACATTTTCTTCCTTTTTTTAATTTTTTAGATTCTGTTTGACAGATTCTTGATATTTCATTGAGTCTTTAGCTTCTTCTTGCCAAATTCTAATTTTAATAGATTGTTTTTTTTCAGTTAACTTTTGCATCTCCTTTTCTATTTGTCCATTATTTTTTCTTTTAAGGAGTTATTTTCTTCAGTTGGGTTTTGTGTTTCCTTTTCCATTTGTCCAATTTTCCTTTTTAAGGAGCTATTCTCTTCAGTGAATTATTTTTTCATGTTTTTAAAATCAATTTTTTTCTACCTCTCTAATTTGACTTTCAAAATCCTTCTTGCTTGAGACCAATTCATATTCTCTTCTGAAGTTTCAGTTAGGAGTACAGTCTCAGTGCTGACCTCTTTGTTTTTGTTTTGGTCCTTTGCTTGTCTTTCTTTTGTTCCTTGTCTCCATAGTAAGATTCTATGGTCTTTTCTTTTCTGGTTTGCTCCCTGCTCATGACAATTGCCTTTTTCCTGTCTTTTAAAGTGGATCTCTGCTTCTGGGGCACAGAAGGCTCTGTCCCATGGTTCTTGTGCTTGGAACTTGAAGCTTTGGGTATTGTGGTCTCTGGTTCTTTCAGCTAGAAGCTAGAATGCTTCAGCTTACCTGGTGCTGATCTGGCTGATGTGACAGAGCAGAGACCAGGTGAAATCTTTCTGAGTTTTTCTGGAGTCACCCTGGAGCTCACTGCATGAGGTGTGGGGGAGTGGTGGTGTGGCTACAGGAAGTCTCCTCTTTTGAGCTAGAGCACAGGCAGGCTTAGTGATTGCTGAATCCCATGTCTTCCCAATTCCCCTGGCTGTGCTAAGCCATGCCTAGGGTTCTAGTGTTGGCGCTTATGCTTAGGGACTCTACCCTCCTGGGGCTCAGGATGTCCTCTCGATTCACTGAGGTGGGGCTGTCTGGGACAGCTCAGGTTCTACATTGGTCCCTTTTAGCCACAGCTAGAGGTCCCCTCCTCTGGGATTTTCCTAGCCTTATGGGCTAATAGACTGTTTATGCCTTTGGCTAATCCCACTATTGCAGGATTTTTCCTGTGGAACTATTCTCTGGGATTTTCAAAGTCAACAAGGGGAGGTGGAGAGCATTTACAGTTCACTCTGCCATTCTGGCTTCAGGAAGTTCAAGTAGATGACTTACACACATTTAACCTGCAAGCTGATAGTCTCAGAACAGGCTGCTGCTGTCCCTTGGGGTTCTGCACTTCTCTCTCACTTAGTTCCACTTCACTCTCATCCTGGACTGATATGTTTGAGAATCCACATTACTGCTGCTGCTTCCAACCAACCAGGGGTTCCTGCTTGACTTTGCTATGGTGGGGTCCTCTCTGTGTGCTGTGTGCTCTTCCGGCCCTGTGCAACAGATCCTTCCCATCAATCTACCAGGCTGTACTGGGCTGGAAATCTGCCATACTCTGTTTCCTAGTGGATTCTACCACTCTAAAATTTGTTCAGATTCTCCTTTCAGAGGTATCTGAAGGAGTTTGTCCTAGAGCGTAGGTGAGCACTGCTCTCACTCTGTCACCTTGGCTCCCTCTTCTCATTTCCATTTTTTAAAGCAAGAGCTTCTATTTCATTTAGAAAAAAATGTATTTTTAAACTTTTAAATTGCTTCATTTCTTCTAGGAATTCTAGTTAAATTTTTCTCAAGCTGTGTTCTGTTCTAAAGTTGTGCTCATAGTTATTTTCTTTGGAGTCATTCTCTTTTTCATGGTTTGTGGTTTGAGCTTCCCTTCTATCACAATAATTCCACCATTAAGTGGAATTCTTCTGTTAGTTTACTCATTCTTCCAGTCTATGTCCTGATTTCAGATGTGATGTTAGGACTGAGTTTTGCACACTTTTGGAGGGAAGGTTTGAGTTAGTCTTGTTGCTTCATTCTTGGGACATGGAAAATTATGTAATTTCAGGATTTCATGGGCAGATAGGAGACCCATAAGCTTCCAGTCCTTCCAAGATGGTCTGATCTAGGGTAAAATATTATTGGTGCTCTGCAACTTCCTGACCTGGGTCTGAACAACAGTAAAATGCTACTAAACTCAGCCCCTTTCATCCATCTGGGATGCTGTTGGTTCAGAGGAGCGAAATGTGATCTTGGAATCTTACCCTGGTTGTTTCTCTGGATGGTAGGTTAGAGACTGGAAATAAGACCCTGAACTGTGCCTGGGTTCTGAGCCACACTGTTGCTGGCTTCTGAATTTCCTTCTTTTTAGATACATTGCCCATGGCCTCTTTACCCAAGAATGCCAACCTATGTACCATTTCTACTCTGAAACTGTGACCTAGAACTAAGTAGTGGGTGACAAAACTGACAGTTGGCATCTGTCCCCACTGCAGTGACCCTGCACAGTGCATTGGCCCAATCTTGTCCCCAGTAAGTGCAAACTTCTTTGTCCCTCTCTTCATGCTAACTGGGTGAGAAATGACTCCTTCGCTATGTGAGTTTTACTGGATTTCTTCATCAGGATTCAATCTGGTTCATTTTCTAGATCTGTTTGAAGGAGTTTTGAGGAGGCTAGCTCACCATACTGCTTTCTACCACTGCCGTTTGGATCCCTGGCTCCTATACCTTTCAATACCTTATGTTTACACATCTAATATAGGTAGCACACACTTTACATCAACAAATAGGCTCATGGAATTTCTAACAGGAAGAGATTTTCCTTATTCTACAGATGAGGAAACTGAGACTAAGAGAGATTAAATGACTTGTCTGAGATCACGCACAATATAATTAGTTTTAAAGCTTTGACTCATTCCAAATTCACTTCCCCCTTCCTGCTACTTATCAATGTCCTCACATTAGAATAGGAAAGAGAAAGGAAGAGAGTTTGGAATCAGCTTGTTCCTACTTAGCATTATTGGAACAGAAGATGATTGAGAATGTTAAATAATTAGAGCAATAGCTTAAATTTTAACAGCACTTCATGGTTACAAAATGCTTCCATGTATACTATCTCATTTGTTCCTCACAAAAAGCCCATGAGATATGGAAGGCAGATAGTAAGGGAAATCCCTGATTTACAAATTAGGTATTCTAGACTTAGTGATATTAAGTGATGAGTAAGTGGAAGAGATAAGTGGCTAATAAATGGCCAAGTTGGTTCTCTCAAACTCAGGTCTAGTATTCTTTACAGGGTTGCTTTGTAACCCATGATTTCCAGCTAGGTGGCACAATGCACAAAGTGTCAGGTCTGGAGTCAGGAAGATTCATCTTTTGCCCTTTTGCTTCTGTTTCCTCATCTGTAAAATGAGCTGGAGAAGGAAATGGCAAACTACTCCAGTATCACTGCCATGAAAACCCCAAATGGAGTCACAAAGAGTCAGACACAACTGGAAAATGACTTAATAACAATTCAATTTATGATATTATTCCTGACTCTCTTTACTGTGGATAATGAAGAGTTAAGATTTTCTATCTATTTTAGATATAAATGGCTGAGTCAACATTCTGTTCTTCCAAAGGATTGTGCATTTATAAGTGGCTGGACCCATAGAATACTGCTGGAAGTAAGGTCAGCATTTATGTACTTTTATTAAGCTTAAAATTTCTGAGCACCAGAAGTTTGGAAATGGGTATGTACTTACCAGCTCTACCAACTTAACTGTGTGTCCTAAGGCAAGTCATAGACTCACACAATCTCAGAGCTCAAAGTGACCTCAAAAGTCACCTAAGCCAAGTCACACACATATATGGAGAAATCTCTACTATGTCCCCAGCCAATGATTAGCAAGCTTTAGACTTAAGATTTAAAGGGTTTTCATCTTTCTGAGTCTCAATTTCTTACTCTGTAAAATGGGAAAGAGGTAGATTAGATACTCTGTAAGACTCCTTCCAGTTACAAAAATGTATAAATATTTTCATTTTTATATATTTGTAGCTATGACTGAACTGACTTATTCCTGGTTCAGTTTCTTCAAAGGGTGGAGAGTGGAGTGGGGAGGAAGGGTCAAATATAAATGAGGTAGTGTGACTTCGTAGATTCTAAGAGGAACTGAGGGTATGTGGAATCCTGGTTGACCTAACATTGGATGGACTTAGAGAGACTCCCCAGAGATAACCATGGACTTGTTTTCTTTCTAAACTTTAAATTAATTTCTATTTAAAAAAGATTAACAAGCCCAATTTTTAATTAAATCCTATATTTTAAATTCTGCGAACAATATTATTTAAAACACACTTAATCATTGTATTTTGTTGTTTTGGATTAGCTGTTTAAAGACAAAAGACTTCCAGTTCCAATTAACTGCTGCCAAAAATTAATTTAAGTAGCCTAATTGACAACTTGCTGTAAGCTACATAAATTCTTGGCATTTAACTTGCACAGCTCCTAAAAGAGGAGGATGTTTAGCTTTATGCTCTGCTAGATACCAAGGAGAACTCAATCAGTCAGTGAACACTCACTGATCATTTACTGTGTGCAATATCCTGGGAGAGTGTCTATATCCTCTACCGTGCCCATTTTTAGTGCCACACACAATATGGATCCATACATTTCTATTAATTTGTGTGGGATACAAATAATTGCTGTCAGCATGAAACTAGTTTATTGTTTGTGCTATGTATGGAAGGAAGCAGTCTCTGTCCTCAAGGAACTTACAACAGTTAGGAACTAGCACAGGCAACCCAGATGAACAGCCAGTGCAGAAAGAAGCAATGAGGGCTACTTTATGAGTGATTATATCACAAGTCTGAATGTAGGAAGGCAGCTCAGCTAAGATATTTAAAGAAATAATTACTAGATATAAAGTACACAAGGCATCGTTGTATAAAAAAATATATATATAATATATATTGCATATATATGTATATGTATATGTGTGTATATACATACAAAATGAAACAGTTCCTGCCTTCAAGAAACTTACATAATAACTGACATGACTGGCATAAGACATGGTGAAACACACTTGGTAGAGTAAGGGACTAGGAATTAGCTGTGTGACTATGGGCAAATCACTTAAAGACTATGAACCTCAGTATCTTTAAGGTAAGAACATCTATAAAATGAGGATAATTTCACCTCCCTCATAAGATTGTTTCAAACATTCAAGGAAATCAGGTATAAAGCATTTTCCAAACCTTTAAGTGTTCTATAAATTGTTCATTCTTCATTCCAATGACATCAGGAGAGTGATGTCTGGACTTGCAAGTGAATGGGATTTAAGTGAGGGAGGGCTGTGCAAAGTCATCAGCCTCACTCTCTCCTCCAGAGTCATTCATGTCCAGTGGAGAGTCATAGGTCAAGATGAATGGCAATGGCCCCAGAGGCAGTGGGCGAACTTGGCCATTTTAAGCTAAAGTCTTTCTTAGGTCTATTCAGTTTGAGCCAACACTATGTATTGCTTTTCACCCTTTATTCTTAAAGAAGACCAATGATATCAGGAAGGTGATGGGTGATGTATTAACTTGCAAGTGAATGTTCTACAAATTAGAGATTTTAGGTTCGCAGAATGCTCTCCATTATGTCATCAGAACTTTATAATTGTATAAATATAAGTAAATATGTATATACACTCTAAGGTAAGTACAAATATTATCCCCATTTTATAGATAAGGAACCTAAAGCTGAGAGAAAATTACTCAAGGTTAAACAACTAGTAAGTACATAGCTAGTATCAGAGTGGAAAGGAAATAGAAACTATGGAGGCAAGAGGGGCTTAGTAAAGAGTTGAATCAGCATTAAAAGGAACCTTAGAGGTTGTCTAATCTGTCTTAAACCTTGAATTTTATCTATGATATCCCAGACAACTGGTTACAAAGTCACTTAAAGCCCTCGAGTGACTAAGAATTCATCATGGTACAAGGAAAGAATAGGGAATTTGGAGTAACAGGGTGTGAGTACAAATCTTGGCTATTCCAGTTACTACTGCCTGGGTGACTTTGGGGAGATCTTTTGATTTCTCTTGGATTCGGTTCCTCGTCTATAAAACGAGGGAATTAGGCAAGTAAAATGAATTCTAAAGTCCCTCCTGACTCAAAATCTAGGATACTATGACCCTCTGCATCCCAAAGCAACTCATTCCATTTTCAGACAGCTCGAATGATAAGAAGCTTCTCAGTAATGTTCACCAATTAGCTATGGGCTTCAGAAGGTTTACAAAGGCTTCATAGAGAAAATTAAATCAAAGAATACTTGAGTTTTAGAGTTGGGATGGACCTCAGAGGTCATATAATTTATCTCCAGTAAAATCAGAACATATTTAATCTCTTCCTCTTCTACATAATAAGCCTTCAAATACTTGAAAGATAGTAAATGTCTCATCCAAGTCTTCTCCTCATTCTAAGCATCCCCATTTCCTTAAAGCAATCATCATATGCCATAGTTTCTAATTCTTTCACCATTCTAGTTACCAGGTTATCACTGACCAAACTGGAGACAATATTCCCAGTGTGACTTAACCAGAGATGAGCACCGTGGGTCTTGTGTCTCCCTTTGCAGATTGTAGAGTTTTCTTTTAGTGCACCCTAATATCATACTGTTGAGGCAGGTAAGCAGCATATTCGATAGAGGGCAGGGTCTGGAGTCAAGAAGGCTTATCTTCCTGAGTTCAAATCTGGCCTCAGATACTTAACAACTGGGTGACCCTGGACAGGTCACTTAACCCTGTTTGCCTCAGTTTCCGCTCCTGTAAGATGAGAGAATGGAAAAGGAAATAGCAAGCCAGTCCAGTATCTTTGCCAAGAAAAGCCCGAATGGGTTTGGGAAGAGTCAGACACGATTGAAATGGATGAACAGCAAACACAATATCACACTGCTCCACAAATCCCCTGCTCTGGTACCTCATTAAGGCATGGAGAAAACTCTGGGTTTTCAGCTGCAGTTCCAGAGAAGGGCAGGCTTGTAAAGTGCGGAAAACATCTGAGTTCAGTGCTAGTAAGAGTGCACTGTGTAAGGAGCAGGCTAGCTAAATCTACAGAAGCTCATGACCAACAAGTGCCTTTTAGGTGATAAAATTTGGAGAATAGCACTCCACAATAAAAAAAAGAAAGCAAAATGAATTTCAGAGCTGTGCCCCTCGCTATGTACTGAGTGATGGTGGCAGAGCAATAGAAAGGGGAGAAGAAGGTCCTTAGTGTCACAGTTTTTAAACCATCTATAACCATTCATCAAACCAGCCACTAACAAGTTGATATATTGCTGGAGATCACATTAGCTTTTGTGACAGCTGACTCTTCTAGGGGTCTTCTCAATCCCTAGAGCTTTGTCATATGAATTATTTCCTAGTCATGTCTCCTTTATCCTATACTTGTTATTTTTTTAAACCAAGAAGGGGATTAAATTATTAAATTTTATATTGCTAGATTCAGTCCATTACTCTAGCTTGTTGAGATATTTTTGGTCCCTGATTTCATCAGACAATGTATCAATCCTCCCTTGCACTTTGCATTATCAATAAATTTGAGGACTATATTATCTATACATTCCTTCAACTCATTCAGAAAAATGTTAAACAGCATAAGGTCAAAGATGGAGCCTTAAAATACTCTCTTAGAGACTTCCCAAACTGACAATGGCACATTAAACAAAACTCTTTGGATTTAGTGAGTCAACCAATTTGCTAAATTTTTTTTCACATCCAAATCTCTCTACCTTGCCTCAAAGGCCATCATGGATTTACAGAATCTCAGAACTGAAGTGACCTCAAAGGAAAGCTAGTCCAGCCTATGACTTAACAGCATCTTGCACATCATGATCAAAACATAGTCTTCTAACATTTTCGTGAAGGTCTCTACTGAGGTGGAACCCACTGTCATGTTAATCGTTACTTCTCACATTTATTTTATCTAATACCTTCAATTTTACAAAGTACTTCACAAAGGTTTTCTTAGTCTCCTGAAACAACCCATTTTACTTTTGGATAGTTTTCATTGTTAAGTTTTTCCTTACCCTAAGTATAAATTTGCCTCTTTGGACATTCACCCACTGCTTTGAATTCTGCCCTCTGCTGCCAAGATAAGTTGAATCTCTTTTCCACACGTCTTTTCTCTCATCTATTGCTGTTTTTCTGCCCAAAACAAGTTGGAGTCCCAACCTTTCTGTGGCTTCTCTTTCTTCTCTTTTATATGTGTGTGCCCTACTTTTATTGTCTTTAGCATTTATGATAAAACAGTTCATCCTGGGCTTTAGCAGTCCTGATTCTATTTCTACAGGACTTTACCACATTTATATTTGTCCTAAATGATTTGATTTATTTTTCCTTTTGTACTTGTCCCTTTCTAACCTGAGCTTGTCAGTGACTTTTAATCCTCAACAAAATTAAATGTGACTTTCTCAAAAAAATTTTGTTTTTGAGAGCCTCCTCTACTACTTCAGCAAAATTACCTTTTTAGAATTTCAGGTCATGATGACACATACCTATAATCACTACTCCTGAGGAGGCTGAAGTTGTGGATCACTTGAACTTGATCATTCTAAGTGGTAGTAGGGATACAGCCAATTGGGTGTCCCTATCAAGTCTGATACCAATATGGTAAGGAGTTGGGGGCCACCAGGCTGCCTAAGGAGTAGCAAACCAACCCAGGTCAGAAACATATTCGGTCAAATATTCTGGGACACTCAGTAGTGAGATTGGACCCACGAGTGTCTGTTGTGCTTCCAGCCTAGGTGAGATGGGGAGGCCAGGTCTTTAAAAATATTAAGAATTTCAAGTCATGACTGTCTACCTATTTTTTTCGGAACTCTTTAAAATCTATTTTCTTCAAGACTAATGTATATGTGACACTATGTGATGAGTTCCCCTTCTTAATCTACCATAAACTCAAAATTGTCATGATTACCTCCTCCTAAAATTCTGTTTGGCCTTTAGGATCTCTTTCAACTCTAAATCTATGCTGCTATCATTTCTGTTTCACCAATCAGTTCTTTTGAATTTGTTAGAATTAGGTCCATAGTAGCACCTCTCCCCTAGCCCCCATTGCTTCACTAATGTATTAAAAAAAGAAATCATCTGTAATGTCAGTAATGTCATAGTTATAGCTATAGTCATAGTTTCCCTGCTTTTAGTGGAGAGACCAAGGTCTGGGGCAGATTAGTCAACCCATCAACGAACATGTACTTATTATCTATTATGTGATAACTACCTGCCTGGCTCTGGGAGCTCATGATCACAAATGAAGCAATCCCTGATCTCAAGGAACTCTGGACCACCTAGCAGAAGAAGAAATTAGAAACAGAAGCAATTTTCTTTACCTGCCCAACTCAGAGAGAGCCAGTATGGAAATGAGTTGGGCTCAGTCTTTGTTCCTTTTTGAAACATATGTTTTTCATTGCTGTGCTGGGCCCTGGGCTCATCTTGTAGACAAAATGGCACAATGGTGTCACACTGATGACATGATACTTCTGTGCACAGTGAACGTGGCCTTCTCAGACAAGAAAGCATTGTATCTCACCTGGAGTGCTTCCCCACATGGACTGCCCTGCTGAGGTCAATAAAAGGAATCAATATCTCCCTCAGAGCATTAACTGAATTGCCAAGACTTGGTCAACTTCAAATACAAACTTCTCATTTTTACCTAACAGAACACTGGAGTCTTAGATAATCCCCATCTTACAGTGAGCCTGAGAAAGGAAAGCTCTGTGGGTACAAGGAACATGGGCATTTTATGACTTGCTCCTGCAGAAGATTTCAGGGGCTTCCACAGACATAGTGAAAGACCTGTGATTTTTAGTTGCAGGAATTCCCTCTATTGATGCAGCTCCCAGCTACTCAACAACTTAGAGCTATAGAGAGGTCTCTGACTTGCCCAGGGTCATAAAATATATGTGACAGGTGGATTTTGAGCCCAGTTTTTCCTGATGCCAGATGCAACACTCTTATCTACTATACCACATTGCATCCCTTCCATTGAAAATATAGAATAGTAATGTGGTTTTTTGTGGGAGGCTAGTTTTTTTCAGTCTCGTTGGCTAGTAAAATTGCAGAAAACATGACAAGCTTTATGACCAAGTTCCAGTGAGAGCATAACATAGTGTCAAAGGGGAAGTAACCTTAGACATCAAATATTCAAATGCATTCACTTTACAGACGAGGAAACGAAGACCTACAGATGAAGAAACTTGACCAAGGTTACATGATGAGCTAAAAAAACAGGGCTGGGACTCAAACCCAGGTTTCCTGGTTCCCACTCTATTTTATTTTATTTTTTCACCACACAGATCCATTCTGCCTAAAGCTACCTGATGATTCTGAGAAAACATGACAATAGGTTTTAAAAAATCACCTTGGAGGCAGCCCCACAAGAAAAATGTTATAAACATGATGATGTTGCAACAGAACATTACAACATTTCCATAGGTTTTGGATTGGTTGTAATGTTACAGTAGGATGTTATTGTAGAATTATGCTACTTGAGGGCAATGTTATATGAAATAGAGTTGTTTCATGCTACTGCCTAATTCTAGACTTTTGGAAAGTTAACCTGTAGAATGATGAGGGCAGAGGGTTAAAATGTACAGTCCCCAACTCATTCTCACTGCCCACAAAGCCAATATGCAGAAGGTGATGTTCCTCAAGGAAAGCATGGCCTGCTTCTAGACAAATAGTTTATTCCAAGTAAATCCCTTAAATAAATCATAATGGGAGAAGGAGTGGTAGATATTTCCCATTCATTCAGCTAAGTTCAGCAAACATTTATTAAGCACCTTCTATGTGTCAGACACTGTATTAAGTGTTAGAGATATGAATTAGCTCAAGAATACAAGAAGAGTAACTGATGGGAAATGGTAAACATGATGCCCCAACTTGTTATAGGCCCATGGTTCATTCAAAGGGGCAGTTCTTCTAGGTACGTCGTAACCTGCATGTTAGGACTGATATCAGCCTCTAAGGAGAGAGGCTTCCCCCAGATTTCCTATTCTGTCATTGATATTATATTGATAATATCCCCTCTTACTGGACATGATACGATTTAATTCAATCCAATTGGATAAGTATTTATTAAATGCTGACTGTATGTATGCAAGGCATTGGGATTACAACAAAAATCAAACCACTTCTGCCCTAAAAGAGTTAATAATTTTTAAAGAGAAGAACCTGTCAGTAAGTCACAGCTGGGACGTTGGAAGTTATACTCTTCTGTAAGAATTCCTCCAGAGAACTCACTCACAAAAGGTGAATCAATAAACATTCATTACGTGCCTACTCTGTGCCAGGCATGGTGGTGAGTGTTGGGGACACAAAGAAAGGCAAATAATAGTCCCTGTCCTCAAGGAGCTCATAGTCAAGTAGAAGACAATACTCAAGCAGCGATGTATGGACAAGGCTAAATACAAGACAAATTGGTAATAATCACCAGAAGAAATGTGCTAAAATTAAGGGGAAATCAAGTAAGGCTTCTTGTAGAGAAATGAGATTTTATTTGGGAGTCAAAGGAAGCCAGGGAACCCTGGAGGCAGAGTTGAGGAGGGAGAGAACTCTAGGCATAGGGGGACAGCCTTTGAAAATGCAGGAAACTTGGAGATGGATTATTTTATGTGAGAAATAGCAAGGAGGTCAGGATCACTGCATTGTACAGCATATTGGGGTGATTAAAGTATAAGAAGTCTGGAAAGGTAGGAGGGGGCCAAGTGAGGAAGAGCTTTGAATACCAAACAGGATCTGATATTCGATCTTGAAGGTTGCAAGGAGCCACTAGAGTTTATTGAGTGCATGTAGATGGTTATGTGCTCACAACTGTGCTTTAGGAAGATTGCTTTGACTTGAGTGGAGGATGGACTGGAGTAGGGAGTGACATGACTCAGAGAGACTAACCAGAAGGCTTACAATAGTCCAAGAGTGAAATAGTGAAGGCCTGTGGTAGCTATGTGAATAGAGAGAAAGGGATAAAAATGAAAGATGTCTCAGAGACAGAAATGGCAAAATGTGGCAACAAATAGAATATGTGGGGTAAATGGGAGTGAAGAGTTGGAGGGAGAAAAGACTATTAGATTTGAAAATTAAGAGATAGTTTATAACATTGGAAAGAATAGTTTCAGTTGAATGACAAGTCTTTTGTTTGTTTTAGAAGAGAATGAGTGAATGAGATGAAATAAAGGTGTAATAATATTTAATTCCAGAATAAATAGGGAGCCAATGTAATTAATTGAGTAAAGGTGGAGAAGGATGACATGGTCAGAGCTATGCTTTAGAAAAATAATTTAGCAGCTGTCAGAGGGTGATCAAAAAGGAAAGAGATGTGAAACAGAGAACTCAGGAAAGAAGTGCTAAGAGCATGTACTATGGTGGTGGCTGTATGAGTGGAGAGGACATAGATGCCAGAGATATAGAACAATGGTATCCAACTCAAACAGAAATGAGGTCACTAAACCATATATAAGGATCCCTGCAGGGGAATTAGAAAAATTATATATTAACATTAGATTGACTCAGAAAACCACATATTAGCATTATCAGTGTTTTATCATATTTTTATTTATTTTGTTAAATATTTCCCAATTATATTTTAATCTGGTTCAGGATTCACTCAGAAGTGTTGTGGGAGTGTTGCCAAGTCACCTATGTCTTCCTTCTCACCCATTCCCACTTTGTGTACGTCTGACATCTCTGTTGTAAAAGTAAAACTTGCAAGATTTGTCAACTGTTTGGATATATGCTTACCATCAGGGAAAGACAGAGAAGGCAAGTCTTCTGTATCCCAAACATCCAAAATAAACATTCAATTGGTTCAGGGCATAGAAGAGCTCAAGAAGGATTTTGAAAAGCAAGTTAGAGAGGTGGAGGAAAAACTGGGAAGAGAAATGAGAGAGCTACAAGAAAAGCATGAAAAGCAGGTCAACACCTTGCTAAAGGAGACCCAAAAAAATGATGAAGAAAATAACACCTTGAAAAATAGGCTAACTCAATTGGCAAAAGAGGTTCAAAAAGCCAATGAGGAAAAGAATGCTTTAAAAAGCAGAATTAGTCAAATGGAAAAGGAGGTCCAAAAGCTGACTGAAGAAAATAGTTCTTTCAAAATTAAAATGGAACAGATGGAGGCTAATGACTTTATGAGAAACCAAGAAATCACAAAACAAAACCAAAAGAATGAAAAAATGGAAGAGAATGTGAAATGTCTCATTGGAAAAACAACTGACCTGGAAAATAGATCCAGGAGAGACAATTTAAAAATTATGGGACTACCTGAAAGCCATGATCAAAAAAAAGAGCCTAGACATCATCTTGCATGAAATTATCAAGGAAAACTGCCCTGAGATTCTAGAACCAGAAGGCAAAATAAGTATTCAAAGAATCCACTAATCACCACCTGAAAGAGATCCAAAAAGAGAAACTCCTAGGAACATTGTGGCCAAATTCCAGAACTCCCAGGTCAAGGAGAAAATCTTGCAAGCAGCTAGAAAGAAACAATTCCAGTATTGTGGAAATACAATCAGGATAACACAAGATCTAGCAGCTTCTACATTAAGGGATTGAAGGGCATGGAATAGGATATTCCAGAAGTCAAGGGAACTAGGACTAAAACCAAGAATCACCTACCCAGCAAAACTGAGTATAATACTTCAGGAAAAAATGGTCTTTCAATGAAATTGAGAACTTTCAAGCATTCTTGACAAAAAGACCAGAGCTGAAAAGAAAATTTGACCTTCAAACACAAGAATCAAGAGAAGCATGAAAAGGTAAAAAGCAAAGAGAAGTCATAAGGGACTTACTAAAGTTGAACTGTTTACGTTCCTACATGGAAAGACGATATTTGTAACCCTTGAAACTTTTCAGTATCTGGGTAGTTGGTGGGATTACACACACACATACACACACACACACACACACACACACACGTACACGTGTGCTTGCACACACATACACACATGGACGCACACACAGAGATAGAGAGCACAGAGTGAATTGAATAGGATGGGACCATATCTTAAAAAATGAAAATAAGTGGTGAGAGAGAAATATATTGGGAGAAGAAAGGGAAAAATGGAATGGGGCAAATTATCTTTCATAAAAGAGGCAAGCAAAAGACTTTTCAGTGGAGGGAAAAAGAGGGGAGGTGAGAGAAAAATATGAAGCTTACTCTCATCACATTCAACTAAAGGAAGGAATAAAATGCACACTCATTTTGGTATGAAAACCTATCTTACAATACAGGAAAGTGGGGGAAAAGGGAATAAGCAGGGTAGGGGGTATAATGGAAGGGCAGGCAGAGGGAGGAGAGGGCAATTTGAAGTCAATACTCTTGGGGAGGGACAGGATCCAAAGAGAGAACAGAAGTAATAGGGGGCAGGATAGGATGGAGGGAAATATAGTTAGTCTTACATAACACGACTATTTTGGAAGTCATTTACAAAACTACACAGATATGGCCTATACTGAACTGCTTGCTTCCCAAAGAGAATAGGTGGGGAGGGAGGAATGAAGAGAAATTGGAGTCAAAGTTGTAGGAACAAATGTTGAGTATTGTTCTTACTACTAGGAAATAAGAAATACAGGTATTGGGGTATAGAAAGTTATCTGGCCCTACAGGACAAAAGAGAAGATGAGGACAAGGGAAGGGAGGGATGTTAGAAGAGAGGGCAGATTGCTGATAGGGGCAATTAGAATGCTTGGCATTTTGGGGTGGGGGAAGGGGAGAAATGTGGAGAAAATTTGGAACCCAAAATTTTGTGAAAATGAATGTTAAAAGCTAAATAAATTAATTTAAGAAAAAAACAAATGAGGAAATTAAAAAAAATTGGGGAAATATTTACTGAGCAACTATTATATGAAAGACCCTGGGCTAGGCACAGGGGAGAGATATGAAGATGAATGAAGCATGACCCTCACTGCCCTCATTTGGATGTCTCCACTATGACCCTAGGAACCTTATTTATACTGCAAGGTCAAATCAGCCATAGCACTCATACTTCATCAGTATCCTCTGCCCCTCTGGAGGGTTGAGTAAAGAACTCCTCCCCAAACCTTTATTTAAGGAGGGCAATCCAAGTTATTTCTTTATTTCCCACCTGGCTGTTCTCCTTTGAAGTTCTCCATTGTGCTCCCTGTACCAGAGACCTCCTCTGCCCCCATCCCTTCTCAGCTTCCTTTTCTGTATTGCCTTCCCCTATCAGACAGTAAATGACTTTAGGGTAGAGACTTTTTCACATTTGTATCCCTAGCACTTAGCACAATGCCTGGAACATAGTAAGTACTTGCCTGCAACAGGAACTTAGCCTTTAGGAGAGAAGACAAGGTAGGTATAGGAATATTTATAATCAAAGTAGGATGTTATAAATGCATAAGAAAAAGAAGCATAAGTAAAGACTGTGGAAGTTCAGATGAAGGAAAAATTACAGATGGGAAGACCAAGGAAAATACTTATAGGAGGATGTGACAGAAGAGCCACATACCTGTGGTGGGATGGGGCAGGGAGGAAGAAGGAGAGAAATCCAGGCACAAGGGATGAGATAAACAATGGTACATGGGTTGAAAAGAGCAAAGGAATGATGAGTAGTCCAGTTTGGTTAGAATATAAACTACAGGAAGGGGAATAGGGTGTGATGGGGTTGGAAAGGTGAGTCTAGCCAGGACTGTGAAAGGTCTTGAATGACAGACTAAGTTTGGATTTATATATATATATATATATATATATATATATATATATATATATATATATATATATATATATATATATATATATTATACCTTACAATTCCTGTTGTTATTTTGCTTAGTCATTTCAGTAGTGTCTGACTGTTTGTGACCCCATTTGGGGTTTTCTTAGCAAAGATATTGAAGAATCATTTTCTTTTTGCCATTTCCTTCTCCACCTTATTATACAGCAAGGGAAAACCAATGCAAAGAAAATTAAATGACTTGCCCAGGGTCACACAGCTAGTAAGTGTCTGAGGCTGGATTTGAACTATATTCCTGATTCACAGCAATCTATCCACTGTGCCATCTAGCTACCCATTCTTATAACCTCTATAAGCCTGGACAAAAATAAAACTAGATGCTGGTAACCATTGTTATTTAAATAATAATTATTACTACAATTGTAAACATAAAGGGCTTTCCTTACCCTGTGGAGTAGAAAATGCATGTCTTATTATCTGCATTTTATTGATGAGATAATTGAATTGCAAAAATATTAAGCAATTTGCCCCTTAGCACAGAGCTCAAAAGTACTAGAGCTGGGATTGGAACCTAGTTCTTCTAACTTCAGGACTGATACTGCTCACTTTATTCACTAGGCCCCCATATCCTGCATAGTATAGGCATATTTCTCTTTCTGAAATAACAAGTTATCCTGTCATAGCAATTTCCCCAGTATTCCCCCTTTTGGTGCTTTATATCTCAGTGAAGTCACAGTTTCCTCAGGCTATTAGAACAGAGTTCAGCTGAGACTTAACCATACGGAGCAAAAGGAAATTAGTGAAAAAAAGAAAGTTTTGGGGGAAAGCCATTAGCAAGGCACCACCCCAACAGGTCCAACAAGTTCCCTGATATCATTACAGACTCAGCTACAGAGGCATGCATGAGTCTTTGAGGAGCTACTGGTACATCCAGTTTCCTTGAGGGACCTGCCAGGCCAATTCTCATGCAGAAAAACCCCACTATCCATAAAACACAGTTTGAATAATATCAAAGTGTACAGTGACCCTTGGCTCTCTCCTTCTGAACAAATTGTTTAAAGACCAAGATGTGTTGGGGAGATACTAGGCAGTGGAGAATTAGCAGCAGGTGCTATTTATAGAGCCAATGAGCTCTGTGGAGTTACCTCTGTCCATTGAAAGCCATTAATCTTCTCCAGCAAAAGGAAAAAAGAAGTAATAAACTTAATAATGAGTTAGAGTGAAGGAGGGAGAGAAAAGCATTAAAGGCTAATACTAGGATGGATCTATGCCAGGAGATTAGTTTCTCTCTGTGGAAAAAAGATGTCCCAAAAAAAGCACCGTAGAATATGTGTCCCCTAACAACACAAATATACTGTGGCCAGTTAGTAAATACAAGAGAAAAAATTGTTAAATAACTTTCAATTTTTTAGATGATAACACATGTCCTTCTAGTGAAGGATATGGTTTCTTTTGTTTTGACTTTAAAGAACTCAACATTCATATAAAGCTTTACAAATTATTTTCCTTACAACAGTCTCATGAGGTAAGTGCACAAGTACTTCTCTCATTTTAGAGATGAGGCAATTGAGGCTCAGAGAGGGCAAATCACTTGCCCAAGGTCAGGAAGTTAATAAATAATAAAACTTATGAAAACAGGATTAAAACTCAGTCTTCGGATTTCAAGGCCAGTATTCATTTCAGAAGGTTCCTGCTTCTTAAGCAAAAAAGATGCAAAATCTGATATCCATTAAACTTCCCAACACATTTGTCATTTCTGTCCAATATTTGGTGTTGTTTCATAAAGAAAAACAACTTAGCAACAGTGACTTTGAAGTCTAGCAGTTCTCATAATAACACGAATACCCAAATGTGTCTAGATTAAAAGGTTCTTTCTTCACACATAATAGTGTTGAACATAAAATCTCAGATCTGGAAAGGACCTTTGAGATAATTTAATTGAAGCTTTTTTTTGTTTGTTTTAAGTAGAAACATTGAGAGGCTGAGAAATTCAGTGACCTGTCAGAGATGATTCAGCTAGTAAGTGACCGAGCCAAGATTAGAACCCATGTTGTCTGGCTCCAACACAGTGTTGTTGCTACAATACCACACCAACCCACTTCCATTACACAAGACTTTCGAGGAATGGTTTCTATGTTCATATGTAAAACAGAAGGTGCCAAGTACACCAGTAATGAAGGTTTTGGACATATCTGTTGTGATGAAGGATTCACATGAAGAATTTTCTCCTTTTTCTAAATATCTTCATGGATGATGAACGTAAATGATGGGAAAGGGAAAGAGAGAGCAACATAAACAAATAACAATTCCAGTTATGATGTGCAGCAGTACATATGCCTCTGCTCTTCCAAAGGAAGTGACATTTGGAGTTTATAAAAACTCTAGAGAGCACCAGTTAGTGGGAAGTATTTTCACTCCAAACAATTCCGTCTTTTTTAATGTTAAGTATCCTTTATTCCTGGACACCACCCAGAGACAATGGAAAGAAAGAGAGACCTGGGCATCCAGGCAGAAAACAGGCCTTGTACCGCAGCCAAAATGAATTTAGAATTCTTGTGCAATACAATGTTAAGGCAAGAGTGTTGAGTAGAAATGTGTAATGAACTCCAAGTGGCTGCTTTTCAAATCTCAAGAGCTGAAACTGACTTGATACTGAATGCTGCTGCTGCTTCCACTCCTTGAGCATTCAAGTGACTATGTCACCAAAGAATAACAATGAGATAGACACAAAGACCACCACTTCAGCATAGAGTTCATTGATGGAGACTGGCCAAGTACATTAGGGTCAATAGCACCACCACCCCATGTGCTTTGTTTGTGACAGATTTTTAAAAAAATGATCTTTACAAAAGCTTCAGGTAAAATAGAAGAAAATGACTTTAATGAATCTTAATGCATTTCACATTGTTTTTGTTAAAGTGATTTTGATATAAAAGCATGTCAGGCATTTTCTATGGATATCACTTTAGGAAAGACGATATTGTAGTAATTAATTATTAATGAAATTTTCCCCATAAGTAGTATGAGCAGAAATATTAATGAATTGCATTGTATCACATGTTGAATATAAGTTGATAATAATGTCCCTTATCTCATTTGATTCTTACAATAAGTCTGTGAACTAGATATTATCTTCATTTTTCAAAAGAAGAAACAAATGCAGAAAAATTGTATGAGACTTTTATAGCCAGTTAGTGACAGAACCAGAACCAGAATGCGAGTTCCTGATTTTCATTCTAATTTTCACTCCACAATACCACATAATACTGTCTCTGAGTTGAAACTGGTCAGTTTTGATAGTTAGGACTTGCTATTAATGAGAAGGCCAAGGCTGCAGGCTCCATAACTAGTGAATAACTAGTGACCTTAACTTCAAAAATGTATGCCTTAAGTTAAAAAGGGAATAAGGCAAGATGTATATGGACCAGCACAGGTGCGTTATTTCTGTTACAGCAGCAACTCTGCGTGGGTCTTTTTTGTCTTTTATTTTATTTATTATTATTATTTATTTATTATCATTATATATTATTTTATTTATTAAATGCTTACTATGTGCTAGGCACTAGGCTTAGCATTGGGAGTTTGGGGGGGGCGCGGTTTGCAAAGACCTTGCTCTCAAGAAGCTTATAGTCTAATGGAAGACAAAACATGTAAACAATTTTGTACAAACAAGCTATATATGGAATAAATAGAAAATAATCAACAGAGGGAAGGTACTAGAACCAAGGGAGATCAGGAAAGTCTTCCTGTGGGACTTGAAGGATACCAAGGAAGCTAGGAGGCAGAGATCAGGAGGGAAATCATTGCAGGAATGAAAGACAGCCAGTAAAAATGCCTGGACTCAGGCATCTTGTCCAAGAGACAGTAAGAAAGCCAAGGTCACTGATTTGAAGAATATAGGAGGGTGAATGTGTTATAGACAGGGGGAAGAGGGAGAAGATTGGAAAAGTTATGATAGGTTTTAAATACCAAACAGAAGATTCTCTACTTGATCCTGGAGATGATAAGGAGTAAGTGGAGTTTACTGATTGTAGGGAAGGGATGGTATATAACATGGTCACATCTATGCTTCAGGTGACTGTTATAACGGCAAAAGCAACAGAATTTGACAACTGTCAAATTTGACATAGGGATAGGAGTGTGTGAGAGAGAGAGAGTGAGAAGCCAAGGATGACCATTAGATGTAAGCCTGGGTGACTGGGAGGCTAGTGCTATCCTCAACAACCATAGGAATATTCATGGGGGAAAGATGAGTTCCATTTTGGATATTTTGAATTTAAGATGTCTATGTGGCATCCAAGTTTGAGATGTCCAAGAGGCAGTTGGAGATGTAAGATCAGATGTTACCAGAGAGGTTAAGACTAGATAAGTAGATCTGCAAATCATTAGCATGGCAATGATTGTGGAATGTATGGAAGCTGATGAGGTCAGTGGAAGAGGAATAAGAAAAGTTACATTCATTGTTAGTGGTTGTGACATGGATGAAGATTCAGTAAAGGAGATTGAGAAGAAGCTATCCAAGGAGTGAAGGAACCAGGACAGAGAAGTAGCACAAGAACCTAGAAAGAATAAGAGTATTAAGGAGAAAAAGGTGACCCACAATGTCAAAGTCTGTAGAGAAGTGAAGAATGAGGAAATTAGATTTGACAGTAGATCAGATAACTCTGCCTGACCACAGGAAATCCCTCACCAGTTCCTTTCATTTTCAGATAAATACATCCTTCTCAGCTTGAGATTTTAAAGCTCTTCACAATCTATTCATCTTTCCAGGCTTTCTGCATATTACTCCTCTCCATTCGCCATATGTTTCAGCAAAATGGGTCTCTTTGCTGTTTTTCAGGCTCAGCATTCTATCTCCCATTCTGTGCATTTATTCAGGCTGGCCTCCATCCTGATGCCTGGAATGCATGACTCCCCTCTGCCCCTTAAAATTCTTGCCTTCCTTCATTGCCCTCCTTTGAAAAGTCTTCCTGATCCACCTAGTGGGTAGTGCTCTGTCCCTCCTCAATTCATCACATATGTACTTCTCTGTTTACGTATTTGATGTCCCCTAGGAAAATACAAGCTCCCTGAGGAGAGGGATTTTGTTTTGGTTTCCTTTTCTTTGTATCCCTAGATGCTGGTACAGTGCCTAGAACATAGGAGGTACTTAGTAGATACAGGCTGGATTAGACTGAGTTAATTACTCTGTTTCGAATTCTCCTTTCTTTGTGCTTTTACATAAGCTGATCCCAATGTCTTCCTTATCTACGTTTGCTGAAAGCCTACTTCTTCATTAAGGCCGAGTTCATATACATGTCATCCATGAAGTCTTTCCTGACCTCTGCTAGCTGAAAATGATCTCTTCCTGCTCAAATTTTCCTAAAGAACTTTGTATAGATCTTTTGTTTGACCCTATCACATTTTACCTTGTATTATTTTATTTGCGTTTATTTGAATATATATCAGTAGAATTCCTTGAAGGGATTGTGGCACTTTTCATATTTGCACCCCTAGCACCTAACATGATATATATGTAATAAATCTTTGTTGAATTGATTGAAAGACACTATATAATCATTAATCACGTTAATAATGATAATTTGGTTATTCCAACAAAAGATTAGGTTATAATGCTGATGTTTTTCACTATGTAGAAACATGATCAAGACAACACTCTTAAAACACAAGAATCGTATCATTCTAAACTTCCACATTCAGAGTACATTCAATTCACAAAATGCACTGCAGCTTTTCTATAACACAATCCGTTCTACCCTGGAATTCAGCATGTCAAGTCTGTCTCTAACTAAATCCAAAGGGGTTTATTACCAGTAGTACCAAAAGGGTCTCCTTATGACAGCTTCACCAACCACAAGGATTCATGGCAGGAATCCAAAAGAAAGTGATAAAGCCAGGCTCTCCGGTAAATTCATTCTTTGCTCCATCAAGTGCCACAGTCATGCGATTAGATTTTTCTTTCAATAGTCCTTTCTTCTAGGTGTAATAGCAAATCTGCTTCATTTGCATCTTGTCCTATTTTAAAAGGCCTTTTAAAATTGTTGGTATTACTTGCTTACTACCAAAGAAAACTTTCTGGACACCTGATCAGGCTGTTTGACTGCTTTGAGGGAACAAGGTTATTTCTACTTTTAAATATGCAAGATAATATCTTTATAATGCCCTTTTAAGAGACTACGATGGGCCACAGTGGTCAAGCTGTCTTCTTGGGGAGAGTATATTTTTTAAAAAGAAAAATAGTTTACATTTACACAGTGATTTACATATCTCACTTGACCTTTACAAGTGTATGAGTTAGATATTGCAGATATTATCATCTCTGTTTTGCAGATGGAGATACTGAAGCCCAGATTGGTAACGGCATAACAATGTCAGAATTCACAAATAAATGATACAACCTGGACTTGAACAAACCAAGACTTTACTTACTGGATCACACTGCCTCTTTTCTTATGACTTTAATGATGATAATAATAGTTTACAATTATGTAGTGCTTTAGAGTCTATAGACATTTTTCTCCTAACAACCATGTGAGGGAGATAGACCACGGTGCATAACATGCATTTTCAATCCAATTCAGACACTATCCAGTTCAGAACTGACTCTATCTCAAGATTGCAGAAACTTTTAGAGAACTGAATAATTTATATATCCTTGGACATAAATAAGAATTATTAGCAACTCTAGAAGAAAACCCAGAAGACAGGCAGTATGACATAGTGGAAAGTGATATAGTGGATATCCTGATACATTGTGTGAGGACACCTGGGTTCGGACGACAGTTCTCTAACTCACAACCTTTATGACCTAAGCCAAGTCACTTCACCTCTAGTGGTTTTACTTTCTTCATTTGTAAAATGAGAGGATTGGATTAGATTTTTCCTTTATGGTCTATAACAACTCTGAATTTTATAAGTCTACTTTTTTAAAAAGTTCCACTTGCTGATAAAGACTAGATTGACCATGTTTAGGATATTTCTTTATCGGGACAAGTTAAAGTAGACCACTCAAAAGTCCCTCCCAAATCTAAACATCTCTGATTCTGGGATTATTAACCTAAGAAAAATGATAAACTACTTGAAAGTCAAGAGTGTGTCTCCTAAAAGACTTATTTAGTATCCCTCCAACAATATTGGACACATAATTGGTACTCATTAAAGACTTGTTGTTCTTTTAATTCTTTGAAATGGCCATTCAAACGTAAATATATGTGCATACCTATATGTGTACACAGATGTGCATGAACACTTATAAGTATACATGTGTATACATATAGTGTTAGGGAATAAGTCAAGGTCTATATTTTTTTAAATTTCTAGCCCATTTCTTGACTCCTAGGTTAGAGGATGTTGCTAGTATTGTAGATACTTCCAAAGTTTTAGGGCTAAGTATATATGTCAGTATAAGATCATCATCATTATTAATAAAAACAGTAATATTACAATTATCAAACATTTATTAAGCACATACTATTTGATAGACATGCTGCACACTGGTGATAAAAAGACAAAACAAATGGTCGTTGACCACAAAGAATTTATATTGTAATTGGGGGAAAATAAATTGTACTTATATAATTAAATGTGAAACAGGTATAATGTAAATGCAAGGAAATTTATTTTGGTAGGAAAAGCACTAGCAGCGAGGTAGCAGGGCATCAGGAAAAGCCTTATGTAGGAGGAAGAACTTGAAACTTCTATGTATGAAGGATGAAGAACTTGAGCTAGGGATTCTAAGAAGTCTACGTGAGGAGGCTGGATGCTCAAAAGAACCTCAAGTGCCAGAGTCAGGTGGCCACAACAGTGGCCACTGTCACCACCACCACTACTATTATTTGTTACTACTACCACTACTGTACTTCTTTCCTTTCTCTCATGCTTTCAGCCTCTGTTCCTTCACAATACTTTTCCTTATTTTCTGGAATATCTTTGTTCTTGTATTTCAACTACAAAGTCCATCCTCAAACACTCAGCTCAAATGTAACCTCCTCCCTAGAGCCTTCCTTGATTTTTTCAATCCATAGAGACTAAATCTATTTTAATTATACTTTTGATATATACTTATAATAAATTTATGCTACATTATACCATATTATATTTATTTACATGATATATTACCACTGCTAGATCCTTTAATCTACCTCATCCAATCTTATAGCATAATGTATTATACAATATTTTGTTTGTATTAGAACTATATAATTTTCCATCCCTATTAGATTGCAATCTCCTTGAAGGAAGGAACCATGTCTTATTTCTCTTTTTCCCTCCCCCAATACCTAGTACAAAGCATTATACATCTTAGGTCTTATTAAATACTCATTGAATGAATAATATTTTGTATGAAACATTTACTTTTGGTATATTTTTACTTTTGGCACAAAAAAATAATATCAAGGCTTATCTTCTAATATCTATTCCTATAGATATAGTAAAATCTGGCAAATGTACATTAAAAGACTATATAAAAAAATAACAGTGTAAGAACTCCACAAAAACATTCAAGAAAAATTCTTCAATCAAAGGAAGGACAAAAGAGAGGAAAGAAGCCAACCCAACTCTAGAGACTTCCATGTTAATAGAAAGAGTCCTGTGGTTTCAGTGATATAGGGAACTCTCAGATGAGGATTAGCTCCATCTCTGTAATTTACAGTCTTAGAGAATTGCCCAGGGTACTGATAGTTTAAATGATTTACTCTAGTTTACACAACTAGTATGTGTTTTAAAGGTACTCTTCCTGACTGAGGCTATCTCCCTACTAACTACAGCATGTTATTTCTCTTCCATGTTAATAGAAAGAGGAAAACCAACAGAGTTTCCATTCTGCCTTTGTTTAATTTCACACACTCCTTTATACCTACACTTACATCAACATTTTGTTTTAGATAAAAATAAGCAAACTTAAATCATTATATATTAATATAGGACATTATACTGCATCTTTCCCCTGTTGACCTTTTTTTTCCTTTTAAAGGTCATCAAAGTATGTGAATATTATCAAAACTATATCTATGCTGGAGATCTCTGGTATGTGAAGGGAATGTTCATTAATTAAAGGCTGCTCCCTTCATCTATGAGAAGTCAATGGGAGTTTAGGCAGTGAAGAAACAATGAGCCTGAGCCAGAAATCTGAAAATACTCTTGTACAAAGACATAGACCTTGTTCAGACATTATGAGATTCTAGGTGAGGGAGACGCCAATAAGTTGTGGGGATTCTATCAAGCAGGCAAGGCAAGAACTGCATGGTCACTGAAAAGGTAAGAATTAATTCTTATTTTGTCAAACAAGTCCTGAAATTTGATCAGCCTAAAAATATTTTCCCAGCCTTTCCTCCTTTGTAAGAAAATCTCAAGCAGTAATATTGTCAATAAATAAGCATTCTTTACTATTTGCTCCAAGCAGGCGGATGAATTGGTTGTATATAAGAGTGTGTATCAGAAACGCAGCTAGATCCAAGTCATATCATTAAAAGAGAAGGCTCAGTAATATCCATAAAAAGAAGGTTGTTGTATCTAACTGGGATGCTAGGGCAGCCTGGTAGAACATAGAAGCGACTCTTCCAAAACACTGGTTAACATTATGTAGCAAACAGTTATTCTATTAGAGACCAAAAAGAATGGGTGATGAGAGAGATTACAGTTGCCTGATTTCTTCTCTAGCTTACAGACAGGACTGCTGTTGCAGAAAGTTTCTAGAAGTGGTTAGTTTGTAAGAAAGTTCTGCCAGCCACACCCAAACCAAAAAGGTATTCAAAGCAAGAGACTTCAAATTTAGAACCCAGTGAATCTCTCAGTTCTGCTTGTCACTCACCTCTTTCTGATTCCTGAAAACAGAGCCAGTCTTCACATTCCACCTGTTTCTATCAAGGAAAACAGGCTGTGAGCCTCAGCTCTATTCACAGAGCTAGCTTCCGAGGTCTGGACAGTTACTTGTTTCACTTAAGCAAAGCTGAATAGAAAACAAAGTAAACCTCAGGGCTTGGTTCCAGGAGTACAAGGTCCAATCCATACAGCCTAGGGCTCTTTAAAGCCCTGATATAGCACTGATATTTATGAGATCAATATGTGTGCTGTTCAGAAGGGCGACATCACACACACTCACAAACATTCACAAAGTGGGCTTCTGTTGTCAGGATGAAATGAGGCAAGTCAGAGGAACTGGTTTGCTTCCAGGCATCTCTAACCTCATGATTCAGCCCCCTCCAAGTCCCAGGGAACTTAAAAGACTCTGATTCTTCCTTTGCATCTATTTACCTCTGTCTGATGAAGAATAGTTTATGACTGTACCTATCAGAGACTGTAATTTGACGTTTTTGAACCTCCCTTGATATATCTTGCAGAATATTGATTTTGGCTACAGGCATGTTGCTCTGACTAATAATAGCCAGTCCCCAATGCACTAGTTAAAATAACTGCCTTTAAATTTAATTCTCATCTAAAATACCTGCCAAGGACATATGTATATTGTGAAGAATTTCCATCAAGCTACTAAGTTCCAGATATTTGTTTTTCAGGCACTTGACAGGAACTTTGACCAAGAAATGGGAAAAATGCTCACCTTTATACATATAAGAGATACAAGAGATTTTAGGAAGACCCTACACAGAGTAAATGGTATTATCCTTTCTGCCTGCAATGATATGAGAGCTTATTTTTTTAATTAAAACTTTTTTAGTCATGTTACAATATTATTCTTGGGAACTTAGAGCACAATATTTTATTCATTTCAAACCATGCCAAGAACAGGAAACTAAAAATTGGGAAAGTTTTTGTCGAATGTCATAAAGAGAGTTAGTGGCAGATCTGGACTTAGAACCTGAGAATCCTGACTTACTCAAGAATTTTGATCCCTAAATATTGTATCAATCTAGGAATACTAGATTTCTTGGCATCACTGCCATTTGTAGTGTCTTCAGAAATTTCTCTCTCCCACTCTAACTACCTTGCCTATTTATGTAATTGAAATTACTTTTGAAACTCCATTAATATAAAAATTTTGCTTATGAATCTATAATATATCATATCTTTTTTAAAAATAGCCAAATTTACTTTATTCTCCTGAAAATTATAAACAAAACATGGTTGCCAACTTGGACTCAAAGCTTTGATTTGATTGGGTGGCAAGAATTTTAGAACATTTAATAATTTCATAGAGAGCTGTTCAACAGAGACTTAATAACCTTTTTTATAAAAGTGTCTCACTGTACCTAATAATATATGTATGATTTATTATATGTATATAATTTAAGTATTATATATGTGTGTATGTGTACAAATACACATACATATATTTCCTCTACATGTTCACATTTCAGTAACCCCTCGTGCTTTCTGGAATGAAGAATAAGAAGAGATTTTTCCAAAAAAGGAATTAACCAGAGAGACATGAAAATAAGATCTCTCTCAGTTTTAAATATATGTTACTCTTCATTTAAGTCTTTCCCCCTTCTTCCTAAATTTCTGCAGGGCCCTAGAGAAACTTTGAGCATATAGGCATGTCACTTGCAATGTACTGTGCAGCATTTGCTTCCTACACGCATACAAATATGGCCACATCGTCTACTCGGTACTGTCCTACCCCATGCCATTTTAAAAGAAAAATTTTAGTTTCCTGAATAGAGCTTTAGATATCTTAACTGATATCAGTTCATTACAAAAATAATAACATTAATTCCTATATACCTGCATGTGGCAAATGCATCATTTGAAAAGGGAGCAATAACAGGAAATTGTTTTTGAGACAAAAACAAGAGTAATCCTCATATTTAGTTTGGGACTGGATTAAATGCCACATTTAAAGATGCACCATGACATGCTTTCATTTTCATAGCACATCTATTAGCCACATGTGTTATTTAATTCAATGGACATTTATCCAGTCATCACTTTGAATGCTGCCTACAACAACATACTTATATCCACTGTCTATGAGATGCTGCTGGTATAGCAGATGGAGGACTGACCTTGGAGTCAAGAAGACCTGCCTCGGATATATGCTAGTTGTGTGAACATGGGCAAGTCCCTTAACTTCTCAATGCCCTAGGAAAATCTCAAAAATTACAAGTTACAGATAAGTTACAGATCTACATTGGTGAAGGAAATTTCCATAATGAGAGTATTGCGCACCAATGAAATCGCAAGTTCAGAGACCTCCCACCCCACCCATCAAAACAAAAAATCTATGCCCTCAAGAGTTATGAAGCGCTTGATATATGCAAGTCACATTCAATTCCATGAAATAAATATGATCAACTTGGTTAAATTATAAGTAGCAATAGCAGGAAGGATTAGGTTTAGACATAGAACCACTGAAGTCATTCATTTTAGAAAGATTCCCGATACGATCCATTAGATATATTACGTAATGGGATTCTGATCATGTCAAGTTTGTATCTAAAAAATTAAAAAAGAAAGGAAAGCAATCTCAGTACCCAGATAAATGATTGATTTTTTCTTTAGAAAGAAAATTTTAAATTAAGAAAAAATTCCAATTTCCTTCTCAAACCCATACACATTTGTTAAGAGTATCATATATGCTCAAAGTCTAATTGCTTAGGTGTGTTTTTACAATGTCTCTCAAATAAAACACCTATTAATGAAGAAAACATCTTTATTTAATGGGTGACACACCTCAAATCAGAAATTTCCAGGAAACTCATAAAAATATCCTTGCTCAAAAAGTTTCTCCTTATATCTCTTAATGTTCCCAAAGACAGTCTTCTCTGGTTCATTAATGAGTGTTTTTCCTTGTATTCAAAGCTCATCAAAACTATTTTATTGTAGAGAATTTTTTTTCTCCTTTAGGTTTGACTGATACTTATTTAAATATCCGAACACCTGATTGTGTAAAGAGCCGAAATGATAGGCATTTGCAGATAATAGATACATAGATAGATGCTGATGTGATGAGGAATTTTTTTTATAGTTTTCAGTTATTTGCATGGAAAGTTTTTAAAAATATATCATACTACCTCTACCGATCTGAAATAGTGCTAACTCTCTAAATCATAATGATGGGCAAGAGAGAAATTTCTTTAAAAAATACTTTTCTTACACATACATACACACATACATGTATCTATCTATATATCTATAAATGGTTACTACATATTCATGTCCATGTAAATATATTTATACCCATAATATATAGATATTTAAGATTTCTAAGGCCACCTTATAAAATGAGAACTAAATATTTCTTCAATAAATATAATTGCCCTATTTTATGCCAAATAATATTCTCTCTTCCAATGTTGAAATGTCAGTATTTAATTATCATACAGGATGCTTATCACATTTTGCAAATATGGTTTTTCTATTTGGTAAAGTGTCCAACTCCAGGGCTTTTTCTGGCAGCTGAGCTACTAGCCTTATTAAGGGGAAAATATTTTTTTTCTTCTTCTTCTTTAAATCAGACTGCTTTCCTGCACATCATTTTGGGTTAGGGAGAGCTAACACAGTTTCAGATGGAAAGGGGCAATGCAATATGGTTATTTTTTTTAAAACTTTACATTCAAATCATTGAGAAATATCATAAAGTGTGACTTATCACATCTGCATCAAGTTATGAAAAAAGTAAGGCTCGTTAACCTGCTGTTTGAAAACCAGAACACTTTTATCAGTTCATATAATTGCTCACCCCTTATTCACTGCTCAACACTGAAGGGTTCTTTGCCTCCTAAGATCCCACTAATTGCTGACAGATTTGATTTCTCTGGGACAGCAGGAGTCCTGTTTCTGGCCTTTACATCAAGTAATTGCTTTATTTTTCTCCCTCTGCTCTAAAAAACGGAATTCCCTTCTCCCCTGCTTGAACCTCTTTAATGGCTTCTTTCTCTGATATTAAATCCTTGCCATTTAAATCACATTTAGAGATGTTTTGAATAACTGATTCCAATTACCAAGGCTCTTACCAAGAAGCAGCTGAAAACGCAAGTCATTACTTGCCCACAGACAAGCAACTACACCTTGCAGCAAAGTCTCTGGTGAACTGTATTGTATTTCTTCTCGGTAAGGTGCAATTTATACTCACAGGAGGCTGATATTCAACAAATATACAGCTGCTGGAGTTCGCCTACCCTATCATTTGTGCATAATAGATATTAGATTTTATATTTATTTTATAAATAGCACAATTCCTTAAAGAAACCGTTCTTTTCTTCCTGTAGTGGATGAGTTAGGCCACTTAAAACAACAGTAGAGATGAGCAGTTGACCGATAGATGACCTATGTTTGGCCATTCTTCAAAGATCTCATAAAAAAAAAAAAAACCAAAAACATGGTGAGCCAGAATGGAACATGACAAGGGATCTCACGTTTTTGTTAAGATGCAAGATGTGACTTGGGCTTTGATAGATCATGGTTTCTTTCTTTCAGAGTTAGACTGTCTAAAGCACAACTCTTTTTTATTTTAAAACTGGTAATTAAGCACACTTCTAATTATCAGAGATTTTTAAAAAATTTGGAGAGATGACATAAAGAATTTTGCTATCATTAATATGATTATACCAGCAACATCCACATATTATTGTTTTTAAAGGGTATCTCTCAGACATGGCCCATGTAAAAATAGGCAATAAAACCCACCCTTTGATAAACTGAACATTGTAGCTGTCAACGATTTTTCTACTGCTACAAATATTAATTAAATGTTATAATTTAAAAGTAAAACATTTCAGGCAGGATTTCTTTTCTAATGAAAAGCATTTCGATACACTGGGCATATTTTTTACATTTTCAGAATTTTTTAAAAAAAGTTTATGCACCAAATAGCCAATTCATGGTATAAACACATGTATAAGGCTTTGGGTTTTAATAATTCATCACAGAATACTGATGCAGGTTGGTTTTATAACTATCAGATATAGCTATAATTAATAAACACAAAAACATGTATACAAATCTAATTTTTCTAATTTTATTAGTAATGTATTTCAACTATGGCTGAGGTTAAGGAAGGTTATTACTGATTTAAACTCTAGATCATTAGAAAATTCAAATTGTCTCTCATCCTTTATATATGACATTCAAATATTCAACAAATAGCATATATAAAGATATGACACAAAATATAGTTAATATCACATTTTTAAAAAGAATAACATTGTCATTAGTCTATTTTTCATAAATTACCAGATTTTCAATGTGTTTTAAAAGCTCTAACCGGAAGTTGAATCATTTATGTCAGCTGGGAAAAAAGGAAAATACAGTAGCTATTCCTAGTATGTTGCTAATTCTTTCAAATTTTAGCTCCTTGTGAATTTATTTAAGAGATTTGGGGGACAGATTGTATTACTATTTGACTTGCTTCAAGCCCTGACAAACAATATTAGAATTTAAAAGAATTTAGACGTGATCTCTGAATGACATCATCTCTAAGTATGTTTGCAAGTCACATGCTGCTTGTGATATACTCCTGGAAAGCCAATGGGCCCTAGGGTGATTGGCATGGTAGAAAGGGAGACAAGTAGATAAGCTTTCCTGGATTTTGTCTGTCTCATTACACAATACTGCCTTTTAAATTATTGAAATATGGTATTTATGAAAAGTACTACCCTGGAAGCCCTGGAAACTATACCTTTTCATTTTTACATGGTGCAGCAAAGGCAGTGCCTCTTCCATAAACTTCATTATTAATGTACTTCTAACTTTAAGGTCACTAACTACTCTGCCCCTGGAACCACTTTTAGGAAACCAGTTTTGAACTTATTTAGCCATTTAGGAAAAGACTTTATTAATGGTAATAAGTAAACATTGGAGAAACAGCAATATTTTTACCATCCTCTATTATAAACAGGTAGCCCTCTGCTTCTTCCTGGCATTCAGTCAGAGATTAATCTCCTGTCCTCATATAAGGCATTTTGGTGAGAAGTCCGTTTAAGAAGGCTCTCCCTGGAACTGCCTTGTCTTCCAATGAACCCTGACCCTATCCCTATCCCTACCAGTAGGCTATCTGTAGCAATAAGGCTCCTTTATTGAAGACTGAGAAAAGAGAGCATAAAACATGAAGTCCAAAGCTCTGAACCCCAGTTCTGTAGCTTCCTTTTTGATCTAAGTCACTTTACTCCTGGGAGTTGTCCCATCCCAATCTACAAAAAGAGGATAATAACACTTGCATCTTCTGTTTTATAAAGTTGTTGTGAGAAAGGTATTTTGTACATTTTAAAGGGTTATATAAAAGTAGGCTATTATTGGGTAGGTAGGTAGCACAGTGGATAAAGCAGTGGGCATGGAGTCAGGAAGACTCATCTTCCTGAGTTCAACTCTGGCCTCAGATATTTACTAGTTGTATGACCCTGGGTAAGTCACTTAACCCTGTTTGCCTTCGTTCCCTTATCTGTAAAGTGAGTTGGAGAAGGAAATAGCCAATAACTCCAGTATCTTTGCCAAGAAAACCCCAAATAGGGTCTCTAAGACTTGGACACAACTGAACCACAAAAAATTTTCAACAAATTTTAAGCACTAAGAAACGAACCAAAGAAGGCTCTTGACTGCACCCTAAAGGGGGAAGGTATTTATCACAGAAATGTTTTAAAAAAGCATATATATATATATATATAGGCACATATATTCATATACAGAGGTGTATATGTATATATACACACATACATATATACACATATTATGTGTGTGTAATATATACATACACACACGTCTATGTCTATCTATTAAAACAAGTTGACAGGAGCCAGGTTAAGACCACCTAGACTAAATGACCTATGTGATCTCTTTCAGCTCTATTTCCTAGTGAAACATAGTTTTGAAGATACCAAAGAAATCTTATAAAGTAAAAAAAGGGGGGAAAGACTATTGGAGCTGGAAAGAATCTTAGAGATGATTTGAAAACATCCTTTTGAAAGCATATCAGCTTTTCAAAGGCTAAGAGCTGAGTCCCCCTGAGAGATCCAGTATGACATAGTAAAAAGGCCAGACTTGGAATCAGGAAGCCCTGCGCTGAGTCCAGTCTTTGACATGAACTAATTATGGCTAACTCACTTAAGCGTTCAGTGTTCCAGGCAATGTCTAAGACTTCAACTTAAAGATGAGTTAGCGATCTGTATCAATAAAAGGAATTTCTAGAGTAGCAGTTCTATGTGGATGAAATCATACGTCTGAAAAATAATTATTATATCTAGTATATGTACAACAACCCTGTGAGGTAGGTTGTGAGGAACCTAAGAGTGAAAGTTGTGACTTTGCCCAGGTCCATATGGCTATTAAAGGGCAGCTAGGTGGTGCAATGGCAGAGGGCCCCAGGGCCCTGAAGTCAGGAAGACCTGAGTTCACATACAGTCTTAGGCATTTACTAGCTGTGTGACCCCAGGCAAGTGACTTAATTCTTTTTACCTCAGTCCCTCATCTGTAAAATGGGCTGGAGAAAGAAATGTCAAACTGTTTCATCTTTGCCAAGAAAACCCCAAATGGAGTCATGAAGTCAGATACTACTGAAATGACTGTTTTATGGGAGGAGTCAGTCTCAGGTCTTCTTGATTTTAAATCTTACACTCTAAGTACTATACTCTCTGGTCAGGGGTGGGGAACCTGTGGTCCAAGGCCACATGTGGCCCTCTACGTTCTCAAGTGTGGTTCTTGAACTGAATCTAAATTTCAGAGAACATGTCCTCTTAATAAAAGGATTTGCTTTGTAAAACAACTTGGACTCAGTCAAAAGGCCACACCCAAGGACCTAGAAGGCCACATGTGGCCTAAAGGCCTCAGGTTCCCCATCCCTAAAGATGCTTATAACAACAAAAAGAATTAATCAATGTTTTCATTTTTTCTCTAGTCTCAAAGATTTTTCTCAATATGCACCAAATCTAATACCAATAAAGGGAACAGGACTAACTGTCAACTAGATACGGTTGAATGAGCATAGAGTCAGAGGATTTGGGTTCAAATCCTACTTTTGACAATTACCACCTACATGATCTTAGGCAAGTCATGTCTCCTCCTCGACCTGAAATTCCTCATCTATAAAATAAGGGGATTGAACAAGATCTCTGAAGCACTTCTCGGCTCAAGACTGAATGATCCAGGATCCTTCATACAAGCAGAAGGTACAGTATCACCTCACTTAAGTTCTAACAATTAGGTTCTGGAGTTGGGCATGAAACAGTAGGAGCTACAGTATCTTGTAGGATAATGAGGACTGAATTAGGAATCAGGAAATTGAGACTGTTAAGGCCAATTATGCTCTATGCAAGCCCTTGGCCTTGGGCAAATCAGTTTATCTCTATTTGAATATTCTCATCTGTAAAACAAAGGGTATGAAATAAATATCCAAAATCTTTTGGTTCCAAAGTTCAATAATTCTGCTCTAGATCAACTCAATGCCTTTTCTACATAAGAGGAGCTCTTTACCTGTCCTAGGCCCACATGAAACATTTTTGGGTATTGTCTATTTGACAGGCAGCTTGGTAGAGTGGACAGAGAACCAGCCTCAGTCAAGGAAGATCTGGGTTCAAGTTCTGCCTTTGACAACATATGGGTTGTCTGACCCTGGGCAAGCATCACTTAACCTCTGATTCCCCCGGGCAACTCTGGCTACTGATCTGCTTTGGTAGAGGGTACTTCTCAATGGGAATTCCCTAATCTGATGAAATGATAGGAACAGCCCCAAAACAGAAAAGACTACTCTACTGCATGAGATTAGGAAAGTGTGGTAGACACATTGGTGTAAACACGTTGTCATTCAGTCAAACTAACATTACCATTGCTTCCTTTGTATTCATTTCTATGAGGTTTCTTACGCTCTAAATCCTAGTAACTTAAGGCTTGGCCTTACAAGGCTATTCTAAGTCAAATAGAAAATGACCATCTGCTTCCCCAGCTATAGTGCCCTGAAGCTACTGACTTTTACTAGTAATTTTCAGTTACCATCTTTGAGCTGCAAGCAAACTATTCTAATAGTCTCATCTATGTTGTCCAGAGGGATCATCCAGCTCAGCCCCCAACTTTGATGTTTGACAAAAAGGCCAGGTGGATGTTTTGAAATTACCTGGCATGCATGGTGCCAGGTAAATAGCATTACCTGGCAGGCAGTTTAGTGAAGATCTCCGGACTTGATTTTGGATCAAATTAGAATGTAGCATAAAACATGCTACTGGTATCAATCAGACCAGTGGAACAATTAAGTATATTTAGCTCTTTAAAACATAACAAGATAATGTGAGACTTGACAGTGCTTTAACTTTACTCATCTGTGTGCCTAATGAATATTAATTAAAGCTTATTGTGTGCTGGTACACACCTTACAGACAATTAAGTTTTAGAACAAGGTGCTTGCCCAAGTCTCAGTGTAAATCATCATTAGAGCTGAGAACTAATTCTTGTTTCTCCTTTTCTAATTAGAGCATCCTTCAAAATACCTATTGGGATCTGCTGTGTCAGCAATTTCCTCTTAAATAGTGGGTAAAAAGCACTATACTGGTAATTGAGAATGGGCAGCTAGATGGTGCTGTGGGGCAGATAGGTGGTGCAGTGGATAGAGTGCTGGGCCCTAGACTGAGAGAGGAAAATTCTTCCTCTTCCTAAGTTCAAATCTGGTCTCAGACATTTAGCAGCTGTGTGACTCTGAGCAAGCCACTTAGCCTTGTGTCCCTCCGTTTTCTCATCTGCAAAATGAGATGGAGAGGGACATGGCTAACCGCTCCAATACCTTAGCCAAGAAAACCCCAAATAGCAAAGAGTCAGACACCAATAAAACAACCCAACAACAGCAAAAGTAGTGAGGACACTTGGGCTCTAGTTCCAGTCTTGTCACTAAAAAGCGAGGCCTTCATTTTTTTATCTTCGAAATGATGTTATAGGTAAAAATGATTTCTAAGGTCCCTTCTAGTCCTAAACATTCTGATTCTCCCTTCCTGTATAGAGTCTTCACTTATTCACCTGAACCTTTCAACTCCATGCTGACTACAGTTGGAGATAGGTAGTTTCCCTAACAGCAAGTCCAGAATAGTTGCCTAGATAGTAGCACTCTCAGTTGTGAAGATTATTCTTTCATACGGAAGAATTTTTAGCAAGAGATTCAACCTGGTCTAGGATATAGACCTGAGAGACCAAGTTCTAATTTTTTAACCTGATACTGCTTTTTGTACGTTCTCTCAGTGACTTAATTGGCTAGATGGGGGACAGCCAGCCCCTTGGACAAGCTCATTTATTTCAATATCATCTCTAGCTCTTGCTGTAAATGTTTTTGGGGGCAGATTTGGAAGAACTGGGACAGGACATTTTGACAACTGCCTGAAGGCAATTTGCATCTCTTAAAGATGAAGAGGCAGAGTTTAAGCTGAAACTCATCATTACTTATATACTATGGGGTTTTTATATATCATTTCACCTGAATGCATTTTTTAAAGTCAAATATGTGATTTTGAAAGTCAAATATCTGCTGAAGAAATTGGACTGACCCAAATCTGCCTTCAATGTTTAATGGTGAGGATGCTGTAAAATTTTGAAGCAATTTTGTTTTCCATACAACATATTCTTTTTTAGCAAGAAAATCTTTCTTTGCTCTACATTCCTCTTTGTGCCCACAGAAATGCCTGATTTGACTTGGTATGAAATCAAACAAACTGTTCTCATCATAAATGGAGCAAAGGAAAAACTCTTTTCATTCTAGTTCTGGGTTCAGGAAAGGTTTGTGTAAAAACATTCTATGTAACTATAGTAGTTGGCTACTGTGCTTTTGTGATCTATCTGGAGAAGAGTTATTTTCTCCTGCATCTAACATGAAAATAATGGAGCATGAAAAAATTCAGCCTATTAAAGTGTTGAAAATATAAAAATGCTTATAGAAAGTGGAGGGGTTTTTTTTGACACATGAATGATCATGGACATATATGGAGAAAACCTTCTCTTCTCTATTTCTATCTGTCCCCTATGATTATGTCCTGTCTGTGAAATTTAGGTCATAAGCCTAATGGTACCATATCTAAGCCTGAATTCCAGGCACTACCTTTTTGGTGCATAGTCTATATTAAATCACATTTATTCCTGGTGCTCACACGAGGGGAAAAGAAATCTGAAAGCAATAATTAGGAGACTTAAAACACAACAAATGAGTATCAGTGTTTGGGAGGAAAAAAGGAAAAGAACAGTAGATAAAAAATTACATGACAAGAAAAAGGCTTCAAAGAATGTTCACATATATTGCTTTCTTTGGTCCTTTTAGACGTATGGGAGAAGGGGGACGCAGATAGGTATCATTACTGTCATACTATAGATAAGGAGATAAGAACTGCCCTAGGTCATAAAGTAAGACCGTAGAAACACAAAATCATCCAATGTTATAGTGGAAGTGGAACTCAAAACTTTTCTGATTCAACTCCTTAATGCTACACTTAAAAAAATAGATTTTGAGAGGTGGAGTAAATTGCCCATTATCTCATGGGAAATCTGTGACAGGATGGGAAACTACCATACAGGTCTCCATTCAAGGCAACAAGTGTTGATTAAGCACTGACTACATGCAGAAACCCTTACTCTTTCCATTACACCAGATTGCACATACGATGTGTGACTTGTGGGTTAGCAGCAAGGGTAGGGTCCAGTGGCTTAATAATCAGAGGAAAGCGCTGAGAATAAGGATATGTGGGTTTTAATACTGGTTTAAGAGCCAAGGGAACTTGGACAAATAATTTCAAGCCTCCGTGCCCCAGTTTCCTCATTTAAAAAAAAAAAAAGCTTATCCACAAGAGGGTATGAAGTAGTAGAGTACTTTGTTAACCTTAGTAAAACGTTTTGTTGTTCTTCAGGTGAAAAGCATTATGGAAGGGTTTAGGATGGTTGATAATGGCTTCCTGATTTTTAAACAACCTTTGGAAACACTTAAGCCTCGTGACTGTCTTGCCCTTCTGCTTTAAGACACAGAGAGACTTAAAAATACCAACCAACAAGTAAATGTCAAAAGATGAAAAAAAAGTCTTCTCATAAGCTCTGTTTTTCATAAAAATATAGATTTAATAAGTTTCTAAAGGAAAACAGAACGGTCATGTGAGGACCATGCCAGACTTATAAACTTTGACAGTCCTGCATACTGAGAAGAACAAGCCAATGTATTTCACAAGGAATAAAATACATTTTCTCCCTGAATTCATTGAAGGGAGAAAAAACACACATCTGTCCTAGATTTCTTTGAACGAGCAGACCAGGCTCTCAGTTCCTTTGAGGCAGTCTGCTGAGTTTGCTACTTTATCTTCGATGAATTCACAACATCATTGTAATGCTATCAACAGATAAAATTGAAGAGATAACTTGAAAACCCTTTTTTGTTCTTTGCAAGCTTTTGGGGCCAAGAAATAACATTTTCTGTCTCAAGGTGCATTGGATCTTGTAAAATAAACTCTACTGTTAAGGGGGTTAAATAAGTAAATTATTAGAGGCAGCAGTAGATAGAGTCCAGGATTTGGAGTCAATAGACAGAAGTTCAAATCTCAGTGTTTGATCGTGAATGGGTTTCTAAGCCTCTGTTTCATTAATGGTTTCCAAGTTACCTCTTCACCTTTGTCTGCTGATAGCATTACAGTGACGTGAATTCATCGAAGTTAAACTAGCAACTCAACTGACAACAGACTACTCCAAGGAACCGAGAGCCAGTCTGGGGCAATGGGGAAGTAATTTATGCATGTTTGTTAGAAGTCAAGTGAACTATTATTTCTCATACACTGTAATAGTAACAAATAATGATAAACATTTATGTAGTGCTTACTATATGGCAGGCACTATGCCAAGGACTTTACAATTATTCATTCATTTGACCCTCAAAACAACCCTGGGATATGGGTGCTATTATTCCTGTTTTATAGATGAAGAAACTGAGGTAAACAGAGGTTAAGTGAATTGCCCAGGGTCACACAGCTGGTAAGTGTCTGAAGCTGCATTTGAACTCAGGTCTTTCTGACACTTAGTAGCTGTGTGACTCTGGGGATGTCACTTAACTCTCTTTGCCTCAGTTCTACATCTGAAAAATGAGGTAAAGAGATGGCAAACTATTCCAGCATCTTTGCCAAGAAAACCTTACGTGGGGTCACGAAGAGCCGGACATGACTACGAACAAGTGAATGGCAACATTAACTTCCTGACTCCAAATGTGGCGATCTATCCACTGCACCATTTAGCACAGGGATGAGGAACCTGAGGTCTCAAGGTCACGTGTGGCCCTTTAGATCCTCAAGTGTAGATTTGACTGAATCCTGAGGGTCACACTTGAAGACCTAGAGGGCCACATGTGGCCTCAAGGCCACAAGTTCCCCATCCCTGACCTAGTATTTTTATGATTTTTAGATTTATTATTAAATATTTATGTGACCCAACTCATCTCACCATCTTAATATTTTTGAACAAGTTCTGGAAAAAAAATCACAAAAAACTCCATATTAGAGACCCCTCAATGTAATTTGCCAAGACTAGAAGTAAGGAAGGAAGACAATATAGCATAGTAAATTGAGAACCAGTCTTGCAACAAGAAGATCTGTGGTCCAGTCCTGCTTCCATGACAAACTGGCTCTCTGATGTCACACAAGCTACCATGAGTTCTGAGTATTCTAGGAAATTTCTAAGAATATAAGGGTCAAAGAAGATGCTGATATGCATTACTAGAGGAAATATTCTCACTTGAAAATTCCTCATACCTCTGAAATAGGAGGTTTAGGTCCTAATCCCTATAAGTATAGAAGCTAGAATTTGATATTTGATTCTATAAATCAGTATTCTTTTAAATTTGCTGGTGGCTCTTCAAGATGCTGCTCTCTATGTCTGTCAGTGTGGTTGGAACAGATTTTGTTCAGTCATGATCCTATGTCCAAAGACCCTCTCAAGAGTATGATCCATATATATCATTTGGTTGCCCAAATGTACCACAAAGTTATCTGACTTAACAGTACACAGCAATAAAATATATATTGAAGAGGACACAGGGAGGCCTGAGTTTGGGTCTCCGTTCTTACCCTTATTAGTCATTTGAATTTGGGCTAATTATCTGATTTCCTCAGTTTCTTCAGTAAAAGTGACATAATAAGCCTTGTATTATCTACTTCATAGGGGCATGAAGAAGAAAGTATTTTGATTCTTATAGAGGACTATATGAATATGGGCTATTGTCAAATTCACTGAATGGTTCCCAAACCACATTCTATGTTTCCATTATTTGAAACAACAGACCAATTTACTTGTTCACACAAGAAATCTAACCACATTGTTCTGCTCAACAAGCTTCACTGGCTCCCTACCACCCCTGGGATAAAAGAGAAATCCTTTGATCTTAAACACCCTTGAATATTTAATTCTAATATATCTTCCCAGATTGATTTCACATTACTTCTCCCCATGTACTCTGCAATCCAGCCAAGAAGGTCAACTTTTGATTTTCCTATATCCAACATTCTGTCCTCTAGTTCCATCCCTTTGCTCAGGCTGTTTCCCATGCCTAGGCTCCCTTATCATCTTTGCTTCTTGGAAACTGTAGCTTCCTTTAAGACTTGGTTGATGTTCACCTCTTCTTACAAGGCTCTTCTTCATCTCACAATTCTTACTGTTCTTCACACTCCAAAATTATTTTATATTTGCTTTGTATGTCTTTCATATTTGCTTCTCTGTAGGCATATTGTTTCCCCTTATTAGAATATAAGCTCCTACAAGGAAGATCTTGTTTTATATTGCCTTCATATTCTCGGAGCTTTGAGAAATCCCCTGATGTAGATCAAGTGCTTAAAAATGCCTATTGAGTTAAATGGAATTAAATAAATTTTGTCAGGAGAAAGAGTCTATCCACATAGAAAACATCAGTCATACTAACTGCCATTTTTGTAGATAAAATAATTATTTCCATTTTTCATGCTTAACTAGGTTGATAAGATGTGTAAACAAAGCCCTTTTGGGCATTTTCCCTTTCTTTGGAACCCAGTCTCATTTGTATTTGTTCAATATTTAGAGCTGCTTCTTGAGTACAGAACATTTTATTATTTCAATTATAGCTCTTTAAATAAAAATCCAAGACACAGAATTTAGCTATTATGAATTTCCAAACCAGGAAATTCTTTTAGAGTTTCTTAAGATTTGTGTTCTAAATTTTAAAATATATTTTACCAGCAATTTCAGTATATTTATTCAATTTCCTTTGTATTTTGAAGAACTTCTACTCTTCTGGGCACAATATCCATGTCTTCTCGGCCTTGACCAACCTTTATATTTTTATAGACTAGCAAATTCTGCAGAGTGCTACGAAATTAGAAATCAAATAGATTTCTCTATTATCTTGCTTTAGACTTTTGTGGAAGAAGGTTGCTAGGAGTTGAGTGTTTCTTTTAGTATAAAATTTTCTGAATTGGCTTTTCTTCTATTTTGAGTGTGTGTAGTAGGCAGTGCAGATTTATGTATGTTTTTATAATGCAGAGAACTCCTGGATCTCTACTGATGCAAACTTGAAACTCATCTACAATTTGTAGTCTTATAATTTATAACTATTGAGCTGGTAAGTCCAAAAGTCCCAAGAATATCAGCCTATGCCCCCTCCCTGACCTCTCTCTTCAGACCGTTAGCCCTACTTTAAGCCTACAACTACAGTCATAGAAGAAGGAAGCAAACTTTGAAGCCTCTATAGATACTAGCATCTCCACTGAATACTATACTCCTTGGAATCATCAAATTATGCAACACCAGAAATTAATATGATCTTATTAATGAAAGCGACACTAAAGAAGATGTGTTACTATCTACCTTGCTGCTATACCCTAATCGCTACTTGTCTCTTTCATTGGACTTTTAGATGAAACTTCCCGTATGTGTGTGGCCTCTCTATTAGAATATGAGTGCCTTGAAAACAGGAAATGTTTTACTTTTCTAATTGTATTCCAAGTACTTTTCACATACTAAGTGCTTCATAAATGCTTTTAAAATATGGTCATTCATTCACTGAAAATAAAATATGCTACGTTATAACATATTGAGTTTGATATCAGTGGAAGAGTTTGAGTTGAGTTTGAATGGTCGCTCTTAAAGAAAGCTACGGATAGGATCACTGATTTTGGTGTGAAGTTAAATTAGACAGAGTCTAAGGTCCTTTTCACCTCCAAGACCCTACTGTAGCTTTTAAATTTCCACAATACTTTTACATTGAGAGAAAATTAGGGAAATGCCTTCCTGGGGAACAAAGGATCTAAAGTAGAAAAAAAGGCAAAAGGTATATAAAAATATGTAAGGTAAGAAATGACCTACTCAGGCAAGAAAGTCAACTAAATTGTGAAATATTCTTTCACAAAAAAAATGGGTACATGGAAACTGTGTCTTAATTGAAAGTTTGTCTGGAAATGATAAAAAAAAGGTATAACATTGGAGAGAATTATGAGCAGGAGATATAATTCCTCTACTATGATTCATGTAACAGTAAAGTCTTATTATGTATTTAGAAGGATATCACATACATGCTTAAATAAATAACCATTAATTTTTTTTCTTAAAGATACAGATAAGACTTCCTGAAATCCCCAGATGTTATAACTTTTGAAAAGTTTCCAGAATCATAAAGATAGATTATATGAAGAAAACAAGTACCATCAGAGAACATCAGTTGTGATTTCTATTACACATAAGTTGTCATGATTTGGTTTATTTCAGTTGATGTATCCAGAGAGTTGAAAATTCTTTAAATTAAATAATCATCTTTTTTATAAACAAATCTAAATTAATAATCTCTTTGGACAATAGTACCCAATCATTTCAAGACTTTACCTTAAGTTTTCTTGGCCCTTTTCCTAATATTTTTGTCCTTTGCTTCCCCCTTTCTCTCAGTTCATATCTTAGCTTTGAGAATATCCCCCTCCTTTCTCCCTTCCACTATTCCCTAGGCCATAAAGCATTTGTCAACTCTCCCTCTAACTGAGCAAAATCTGGCAGGATTCCTTCAGAATTATTGATGTCTCTTCTGATTTGGCCAGTGGGATTAACCATAATAGGACACAAAATGCTCCTTCCTTCTGAAAAGAAAATTGAATAGTTGGATGATAGCATCAGATAGAAATAATATTAGCACATGATCATGTTTGAGACCTGACACATCTTGCTTTATTCAGGAGAAAGAATGATCCCCTTTTTTTTTTTTAAAGAATAGCTCTCACCATGTGATAGGAACTCTACAGAACCTATAACAGAAATGTCTCTTGTTGTCATGGAGCTGACACACTGAAGATGTCGAGTTAGCAGTCTTATTAATTAACAAAATACTTCTGTAAAAATGGTGGAGGGTGTATCAATGACTAAACAGTTAGACTTGGGGTTGGGTTCTCAAAGACAATGCCAGGTCCTGCTGAGTGAGCTAGAAAGCTTTGTGGATAGGCCTGGCAACAGACTCTGTGTCTGTCATCCAAAGACTGGCCCAACTAAATTTGGAGAGGCTCCTCACCAGAAGGTTGGCCACTAGGTAGTGGATTTGTTTTTGGCTAGAACAACCCACAAAGCCCATTTGCTCATGCCTCAGGGGCTACAATCTGCCTTGGTAAAGGAAACACCTACATCAATGAAATCACAGAACTGAGTTAATGAAATCACAGCATCTAAATGAGGCAGGGTTACGTAGGAAAATAATTTTCATCCTTACTCACTACCCAGTGACAAAAACACAGCATATTGAAGGAAAAAATGCATTTGGAAACCTAAATCCAGTCCTGGTTTTGCTGTGTGATTTCGGGTAAGACTTTTCTCTTTTCTGGACTTCAGGTTCAACTTCTATTAAAAAAAAAAAAGATTGAACTGGGTGATCTCCAAAACCCCTTCCAGTCTTAATATTACATAATAAATGTGAAAGAATTCTTAGTGCATCTTTGCATTTTAAAATTCTTCCTTCTTTCCAAAAGAAATGTCCCTTTGGGGCATCATAAAATCAGTCAAAAAACCTTGTCTTTGTCCTTTGCCTTGCTCCTTTTCTCTGTTCCTTTCCCACTTGACTCAATAAGTGAGCAAGTAGCCAAAGACGTTCTAATTGGCCAACACAATACTAAACAAAATATTTTACAGATGTTTACTGTTCCATAGAAATGCCTCTGGTTGGAGGACTATAACAACAGAATAGCAGGAGCTGTTAGACTATGTCTTAGTTGAAATCAGTATATAAATAAAATTCATTTGACATAAATGATAGAAATTTTTTGGAGTTCTTGTTGCTGTTTTTCCCTAATTTTCAAAGAGGACATGGCATCAGGAACGTGATGGCACAACTTCCAAGTGAATTGGATTTAAGTGAGGCAGGGATGTGCAAAGTCCCTAGCCTCATTCTCTTCTCTGGAACCACATGGGTCCAGAAACAAGATAAAGGACAGAATGACAAGAGATGGCCCTAGATGCAGTGGGAGAACTTGGCCTTTTTAAGTAAAAAAGATCTTTTTAGGGTCTTTCCCAGGTCTCAGTTTGTCTGAGGCAATACCCATTCAGTGATTAAGGCTAGGTAAAAATGAGACAAAGAATGACCTCTTTTACCAACCACTAGAAAAAGCTCCACTAGTGTGAGCTGATCCAACCATTCTAGAGAGCAATATGGAACTATGCCCAAAGGGCTACAAAAATGTGCATACCTTTTGACCCAGCAATATCACTTCTAGGACTGTATCCCAGAGATCATAAAAATGGTAAAAGGTCTCACATATACAAAAATATTTTTAGCAGCTCTCTTTGTGGTGGCCAAGAACTGGAAATCAAGGGGATGCCCATCAATTGGGGAATGGCTGAACAAGTTGTGGTATATGGATGTAATGGAATATTATTGTACTATAAGAAATGATGGACAGGAGGACTTCACAGAGGTCTGGAAGGACTCATGAACTGATGCTGAGTGAAATGAGCAGAACTAGGAGAACACTGTACACAGTATCAGCCACAGTGTGTGAGGACTATTTCTGGTAGACCTAGTCCTTCACAGCAATGCAAGGACCTAAAACATTCTTAAAGGACTCGAGACAAGATTAGAAATGAACTTGAGGCAAAATGAGAATGAATTATGGAATTGGAACACAGAATGCAGAATATTTTCTACTGTGTTATGTTTTGTTTTGGTTTGTTTTTTCTCATGGTTTCTCCCATTCATTTTAATTCTTCTATGCAACATGACTAATTGAAAATTTGGTTAATAAGAATATATGTGTAGAACCTATATAAGATTGCATGCCATCTTGGGGAGGGAGGGGGAGAAAATCTAACACTTATGGAAGTGATTGTAGAAAACTGAAAACAAATAAATTAATTTTTTTAAAAAAGGAAAAGAAAAACGTCCACCAGGAGAGAAAGCTATCTAAGGTCCTTCTCTGCCATGCTGTAGTTTCCCTTGAAAACAGACTTTTAAAATTTTTTTCAGAGCAACTTAAATAATTAACTTAAAACATACAAAAATGCTGGGTCTGAATAACAAAAGTTACCTGCAGAGTTGAGGTTATTTTCTGGTTAATGGGGGTGGGGGAGGCAATGAAAGACATAAAAATGTTCTTGAATAAGGAAAAGAAGTTTTTTTTTGTTCTAGTTTGTGAGACATGGGAAATTGAATTACCTAGATCATCAGTTTACATTGGATCATTTCAACTTCCCACTTTACATTCTTTACATTACATTACTGGAATACTCTATTCTTCAGAGTTACCAGAATCTAAAGAGTATGTGGACTAATAATATAATTTAGATTTATATAGTAATCTATAATTGAAAATATTTTCATATATGAAATCCTATTTGTTCCTTATAATGCCAATGTAGATGATAGAGATGAAGAAATTGAGCCTGAGAAACTGAGTGACTTAGGTGGTAAATGGCAGAACCATAACTGAAACATACCAACTGATGTAAAGTACAAATTATTTATATTATGGATTTAGACATGGATATAAGTGCATTTTTCTATACACACCCCCTCCAAAACATATGTGTATACATGGGCAATTTATGAATGGTGTTCTAAAACAAGATTCATTTCTCACACAACCAAGTGATTAAAGGTCATCTAAGATCCTCAGTTCTCCTAATTCTCTCCACAAATTTCACAACAACCAGTCTCTCATGGGTTATAACAGCTTAGGAATCCCTTCTAGGATGTAAAATAATTAAATGTTAAGAGTCAGGAAGACTCAGTTTCAAACCTGGTTTGGACATTCAACCGCTGTGTGACCCTGGGCAAGGAATTTATTTCCTTCAGCTTCAGTTTCCTCATCTGTAAAATGGGGATAAAAATAATACCTACTTGAAAGAGCTGTGTGTTGGATAGATCAAATGAGATAACATATATAAAGTTCTTTGCAAACCTTAATTTAGGAATTAAAAAAAATAAGTTTAAAAATTAAAATATGAGATAAGTATGCCAAAAGAGATAATGATGGGTATAATGTGCTACATGAATGCTAGCTATTATTCCTCAGTTGGAAGGCTCTGGGGGTCATGTCAAGAGTAATTCCCAATCTCATGTAAGAAGGAAGGAAGGAAACGAGCATCTACTAAGTTTCTACTATGTGCCAGGCACTATGATAAGTGTTTTTGCAAACATTATCTCATTTGTTCCTCTGTCTCTGGGTGGTAGGTGCTATTATCATCCCCATTTTATATTCAAGGAAACGGAGCCAAATAGAAGTTAGGTGACTTGCCCAGCAGTAAGTATCTGAAGCTGGATTTGAATTCATGTCTTTTTGACATCAGGTCCAGAATTCTATTCATTATACCACCTAACTTCTTCATATAGATCCAGGCCACATAAAATTCTAAAATAGCTCATTTCTCAAGAGACCAATACTTTTATCGATACTATTACCTGGTAACACACTTGCAGATATATTTAAAAACCACCAACCATGCAAATTAAAGGAGGTGGAAAGTATATGAACACAGTCTGTATCTTCAGTTTCAACTAAAACTGTGATGACCTGTAATTTCATCTATGTGGATCCATGTAGATCATTATCCCTCTACAATGAGTAATTGTGGCCAAATTATTTGAAAACCTGTAACCAGTCTCTTTATGAACTTCTCCAAACAAGGGTGGTCCTTCAGTTCATACACCTGGTTCAACCTACACTTGAAGGTCTTTTTTCCCCTATAATAGTCCTGTAGAATCAATAGTCTCTTCCAGAGCACAATGAAATATGGAAGAAATTTGGCAGAGATATAATCCATATCACTGGTGCTGTAACTTGAGTGTAACCTGCTCCCAACTGTGGGATTCCAATCTACCTTTGGTTAAAAGAGGTGTTTTAAGTAATTTTAATTATGCAAATACAATTCGACAGCCCATTCCCACAGACCCTGCAGATACCACAAATCAAAGAGCAAAGTAATTAAGACAAAACAGCAAAATAACTCAGAAAAATAAATGCATAACACACTGATTAGAGCAACTAAGTGGTACCATGAATAGAATGCTGGGCTAGCAATCAGGAAGACTCATCTTCATAAGTTCAAATCTGACCTCATATACTAGCTGTGTGACTCTGTTTGCCTCAATTCCTCAACTGCAAAATAAGCTGTAGAAGGAAATGGCAAACCTTTCCAATATCTTTGTCAAAAAAAATCCCAGAAAACAAAAACGAAAAGCAGCCAAAAACAAATAGATTCATAAAGAATTGAACGATTGAAGCTATTGAACAAATATACGGATTCTTATGTACATCCCTTCCCACCTACCAATATACAGCTTTGATGCAAATTGCTACAAACTTATACAGTAGTGAGGAGTAATTGATTTCCCAAGGAAATGGGCAATCTTACATGGCATGGGTAAAACACACATTTTCATGCCAGCATAAAATCTGTTGTAACTTCTAATCAAGATGGCTGCTCATATAAAAGCAGACCAACCAGCTCTCATACATCTACTCCAGAAAAAACCTTAAGTTCATACCAGACTGAGTAAAGATCAAAAAGCCTAATTAGAAACCATAGCAAGTATCTTCTTCCACACCATATCCTGATTAAAAAAAGTTAGATAAAAGCCCACAAGCAATAGGAAAGGGGACTACCAGCAAAGCTAGTGTTACCATAGACTAACAAGATAGCAGACTGACAGTGTGATTAGATATGGGCCAGAGATATGTGTATCCTACAAGGTTTTGTGTCTAGAGGCAGCAAGAATAAATTCTCCTTTCTGCATAAAAGTTTTTACATAAAGTTTTTCTATATCATTTTATTTTTATGTTTTGATATGTATATTGAAATGATTGTTTTCATGTTCAATTTTAGAAAAAAAATTAAAGAAAGAATTAAAAAAGTTCTATTCCAACTTCTTGGGTACCAGAGTTTGTTTCAGTCCTAGCACCGGACTGTCAAGTCCCTCCTCACAGACAATCATCTTCTCCACATACTCTTTATCAGAAAGTTGTCAGGTAGGGGCTTCAATACCATTATCTCTTGCTCAGCAGAACACATCACACAGCATAAGGGTGCTCCAGTCTTCTATCCACCATCATCAGCATACTCTCTGAGACTAAGGAGAAGCATGTTGCCTCAGTTGCAATTTGACAAATATATATCTTCTGACATGATCTCTGGGTCTAGACAGAAATCTCACCAGATTAAGCTAGGTAAATCAGTAGTACCCAGACTCACCCAACTCACTCTGGGTACTACTCCCAATGAATGAGAGCTTTCTTGCTTCAGGATAACATGCAACAATGTTGAATAAGAGTCAGCCATCATGGGCAGTGTCCAATGGGACCCTGTTACTATAAGTAAAGTAAGTTGGGTCAAAAAATCACTAGTATAATGGATAAAGAGATAGCCTTGGAACTGAGAAGACCCAGTTTCATGATATGACACACTATCCACATGATCATGGGCAAGTCCCTCAATTTAGTGTCCTAAGAAATCCTCTAACTCTATAAATTACAGGTGAATTGCCAGTCTTCATTGATGGTAGGAGCTTACTGGAAATTCCTTATAGTTATAAAGTTACAGGCAGGTCTGAGGGAAGAAGAAGGAAGGAGGAGGAGGAGGAGGAGAAGAAGAAGAAGGAAGAGGAGGAGGAGGAGAAGAAAAGGGAAAGGAACAAAGGAAGGAAGGAAAAGAGAAAGAAAGGACAAGAGGAAGGATGGAAGGAAGGAAGGATGGAAGGAAGGAAGGAAGGAAGGAAGGAAGGAAGGAAGGAAGGAAGGAAGGAAGGAAGGAAGGAAGGAAGGAAGGAAGGGAGGAAGGTGAACAGCTAAATTTCCCTTGGCATTGATGCATAAGTGTTTTAAATACTGAAGGATTATATTCACTGAGGGCTCTGCAAAACACTTCTAATTCTAGATGGGAATATTCATCCTCCATGTAAAGACACTGTTTCCTCAAGAAAATGATAATGATAGAAATATCGAACTTGAATCATTGTTCTAAATTATGTAAGAGGAACTCGGATGAGTTGGCCACATAGTTCTAATGCAAAATGTATGCTTACCAAAAAAGACTATTTTATGGAGAACTCACATGGGGCAGGAGATAACATGGTGGTCAGAAGAAGCGATACAAAGACACTCTCAAGGTCTCTCTCAAGAACTTTAGATTTGGCTGTGCAACATGGGAGACACCGGCACAGGACCACTCAGCAGGGTGTGCCCACATCAGAAAGGGTCCGGTGCTCTATGAGCAAAGCTGAATTGAGACAGCACAAAGTAAATGTAGAATGTGCAAATTTGAAGTATCCACCCCAAATATTCACACAGACTATCTGTGCTCAACCTATGGTAGAGCATTCTGAGCTCATATTGGTCTGATCAGCCACAGCTGGACCCACTGAAACTTCATTTTATCATGGTGGTGTTATTTTGGTCCTCTTTCAGAATGAAGAACAACAGCCAACCAACCAACCATGAAGAATGTTTCCTTGGTAGCCATACAAACTGGCTTCTTACTTTGGTACTGGCTGAATTGGGATGCTCACAAAGAGAACCTAAAAGTTAGGCAGGAGTTTTCTAAGGGAGTGTCTATGTTCTGCAGACCCTGTCATAAAACAATGTGCCAGGGCCTCATCATATATCATCTTCTAGCAATTTCTGGAAAGGAGTGCAAGAACTATATAAACCTTTCTTTCCTTCTTTCTTTCTTTCTTTCTTTCTTTCTTTCTTTCTTTCTTTCTTTCTTTCTTTCTTTCTTTCTTTCTTTCTCTTCCTTTCTTTCTTCCTTCCTTCTTTCTTTCTTTCCTTCTTTCTTTCTTTCTTTCTTTCTTTCTTTCTTTCTTTCTTTCCTTCTTTCTTTCTTTCCTTCTTTCTTTGTATCATTCTTTTTCTCTTCCTCTCTTGCTTTGTCTTTGGATAAAATAGTTATTAGTTAGTATTTAATTATTAATATCTGATCCCAAGAACAGCAGAAAGGAGAGATATGTGTCTGATCAGTTGGGAACATATTACAAACAAGGAACTAGAAAGAAGTTCAGTTAAAGAATGAAACAAAGAAAGAAAGAAGGTAAGAAGCAAAGAAAAGTAAAAAGGAAAGTGTGGCAAAACTGAGGTATAATTGCCAGAAAGCCTCATGTATTCCACTGATATCTTCTCCATGTTAAGAGAAAGCAAAGGAGGCCCCCAGCACATTGGATGGACCCTCCATGATAAATTTATAAGAAGACAGGGAAAGAATGGAGCAGAATAGGAAGACATATATGAGTCACAATATATTGAAAGAAATACTCATATTGATAAGATCACAATTCTATTTGAGTAATTAAGCTATAAATCATGTTATAATTTAAATAAATGTTTACACTGGCAAAATGAAGAGCTATAGCCTTTATATTTGCATAGTACTTCACAGTTCACAAAGGTTTTTTCTGGCAAATATTTTATCTGATTCTTAAACCTTTGTGAGGTAGGCAGAATACTACTATCCTTTTTGAACAGATAAGGAAACTGAGGCTTAGAGTGGTAAAGTAGTTTACCCAGTATCCTAAGGAGATAAGGCATTATTGTCCAAGAGGAAATCTAAGAATGGCAAACCAGGTAAGCAAATCAAGAGATCAAATCAGGAGGAGTCAAAAATTTCAAGTTCAAAACCCATAGCTTGAACCCTTTAAAGTGCCCTTCAAAGTCACAGGAAGCTAAGGTCCCACAGTGATGCCCTCTCTGCATTTGACTCCATGTCTTACTTCACTATAACTTGGAACAGTGGTTCCCATTTGGGGATTTGTAACAGCGGTCTAAGAGGTTTGGGTTAAAAATTCTTTAATGACTTTAGGAATAAATAATTGCCCAGTTGTGCTTAAAAGTTTTTCTCCGTGATGATAAGCATATGCATGTTTGAAGCACTGTAAGTTTATGTCTACAACAATTTGAAACCATCATGACAATATACATGACAACTGTGGTGTTCGTGAAGTGATTTAATCAAATTCTGACTGTTTCTGACTTAGATCTTCCGGTTTCTCATTCTGTCAACAACATTGCCCCAAGGTTCAACATCAAAGTACAAATCAATCCCCAATGGGCAGTCAGATGCATGAGTATACCCTCATTGGCATTCACCACACTGCACCAGAGTAGCATACTTGTTCCCCTGTTCCCCTCTAATCATCATCTGTATAATCACAAGATCAAGATCAATGCGTTCTTGTAGCACAAATGTCAGCCTCCTTGAAAATCATGGTCCTTGTACATGGCCATTACAAGCCATTGTGAAACCAATATTTGACTATTACAAACTTTCTACAGAAATAAACCTTAAATTGCCCCTTTGTTGCAGTATTAAGGTTGTTTCTCCATCTAAATTTATCCTCTGCTTATCTTACCATTTTTCTGTCTGGTGGATTTTCAAATAAACAAGTTGGCAACATTTGTCAGTTAATCAGCAGAGAGTGTAGCCAGAAGACATGTGATAGAAGACAAGAAAATCAGGCTCGAAGCTTACAAAGGTTATTTTATACATAAACATTATTTAAAAACAAAGCAATACATATAACTGATTTTAAGAATATTTTTTATTTAAAACAAGATGCATCATGAGGCAATAAAAAGTAATTTTTTAAATATTGTAATTAGCCTTACATTTTCATAATTGGTTATTTAAAAATAAAGAATGAATTTCCATCTTTCAACAAAGGAATTTGTAAAATTCTTTTTGCTATTTTACCACATATTTGTGTGAGCAAGCATTTTCACTTTATTTTTGTGTAAATCAAAATACTAAAATAAATTAAATGCAAAGCAAGATTTAAGACATTATTTTTCTGTTGTTAAGACAAATATTGCAAATTTTTTTTAAATAAAAAAGTCTAACATCAAAATTAAGGTTATGTGTTATTTTTAAGTTATGTTAAACATCTTTTAAATCATAATTTCAACACTTAAGTGATATTTATCTTCAATAAAATTTATAAAATACAGACATCTAATATGAAATCTTACAGATACTATCAAGCCTATGAGGTCTTCCTAGATTACTCCTTTTAATTCTTACTCATATAATGTAAAATGTAATTTAGAGCTTTTTAGGGGATAAAAGTCATTGTACTTATTATAGGTACTTAATGAATATATCTAAAGGGATATTCTGAGTAAAGTAATAAATTACTCTGTGTTCACAACACATTTTTTTCATTTTTTTTGAAAGGGATTCACAGAGTAAAAGATGTTGAGGACCGCTGACCAAGGGTATAATAGAATCCAAGATCCTTTGCTTCCCTCTAGAGCGGCCAAAATAAGAGGTAGTAAGGAGCAAAATATACATGCTGCCCATGGGTTCTATTGGTTTCTTTGTCACCACCAGCTCACTTAATTTGATGTAGTTTAGCACATTAAAAGATTGTTTCCTGGTACCATCAGTGATGTCAGACACCATCAGAAACCACTTCAGAAAGTCATTGCCTGTAGCCAGATCAAAAGGTGAACACCTGGAAACTAGCAATGCTAGAAAAACAGAATAAATCATGCTTTCTTTTCCACCTCTGAGAAATGTGTCTGTCCCTTTTTGTCATAAAGAACGTAGCTATTTTATTAACAAGCTTTAAATTACCTCTAACTTTTACATAAAATAATTGTACAATAATAATAATTTTTAAAAAAATACAATGTAGAGTGCCTCCTTAAAGAAGATTTATTTGATATTCTCTCATTCCCTTTTTTTTTTTTTGAGATTACCTCATTCTGGGAAGTTAGTATAAAGGGAAAAAAGATCCAGCAATAGAATAGCTGTCAAACTTGTTTCTAATAATCATTTTATATTTGAAATGGCCAACTCTTATAAAACTTAAATACTTTAAAGAAGTCTTTAACAAAATCATGTTCTTGCTTATAATTGCTTCAAGAATGCTAGGACATGTTGGTCAATTAGCCAAAAAACATTTTAGAATTTTGTAATATTTTTCTATTTCACAACATACGAATTGAAAAGAGAGATAATCTATCCTGTCATTCACCTAATAAATCTTGAATCAGGGCAGATTTACCATATGAAAGAGAGAATAAAAAGAAATTCCAGCTCTCCCTTCCCACTCTTTCTTTCTCTTTCTTTTTGACTTCTCTCCTTCCCTAAAAAATATACTTGAAAGTCATAGAATTGTAATCTGGAAGGGGTCTTAGAAATTTCTTAAAATAATCCCTACACTTATTAAAAGACTTGCACAAAGTCACACAGTTGGTTAGCAAGCAAGCCTCATTAGAAATATGTACAGACCCCCTCCCCTAACCCTGTGATCTTTTCAGTTCCCAAGTGTTTCACTATTATCTCCATGCCAGTGACTCAGATCTATTTATCTTGTTCACATATAAAGAAGTACTAGAGCCAGTGACCCTGGGTATATACCATTTGTAGGAAAATATGTCACCTCAGAACCTAACTAAAGGTAATTCTTATGGCAAAATTTAGGGGAAATGGCTTTGGAGAATCAAGTTCAAATCTGCTGGTAGTATCAGCCAAAAAGTCAACAAGTGAAAGGCACAGTGCTAAGCATTGGGGCTACAAAGACAGGCTTTAAAACAAAAGTCCCTACTCAGGAGCTCAGGGTCTAAGAGGGAAGACAAAAAGCAAATGACTCTGTACAAACAATACAAGGTCAACTGGCTATAAACTCAAATGGAAGTAACTAGCGAAAGGGAGATCAGGAAAGGCTAGTTAAGACCTCAAAGAACCAAGGAAGCCAGAAGGTAGAGATAAGGAAGGAAAGAATTCCAGACATGGAGGAAACCTGTAAAAAAAGAGACGGAGTCAAGAAATAAAAGTGTCTATTTGAGGAGACTGGTGTCATTGGCTCATAGTGCATGTAACTGGGGAGCAAGTTGTAACAAGACTGGAAAGGTAGGAAGGGTCAGGTTATGAAAGTCTCTAAAAGACAACAAGGATGTTCTATTTTTATCCTGGAGGCAACAGGGAGCCACAGAAGTCTGTTGAGCACTGCGTGTCCATTATGACATTCCATGCAACCTTAATAAGAATAAAGTGGGGATAAGCAATAATAAAATTCCATTCTTCTGCCAAACTATCTTAAAAATATTACAGTTATCATAAGCAAGTATAAATCTACCAATGTCCTGGAAAGACCGTTCTAAAAAATTCTTTATTAAAGACTGTGACATTATGAAATGAAAATTAGTAAATTAAAAAAACCGTACATAGAGATGAGTTGATAAATGTTTAACAACTGTGGGGGGTGTGATGTAACCACAAGACACGTTCAAGTTTAATCTATATTGTTAATATTTTCTCCATCATTTTAAGTCCAAAAAAAATCAACCAAACAATAAATCAAGTCCTGATTTACAAAATAAATAAATAAATAAATAAATATGTGTAGAGTATCCTTAAATGGTCACCACTAAAGGGCTGGGGTTGGATTTAGGATTAAGATTACTTAAAATGTAAATTGAGATGTATGTGTTCTTTAGGCTTCTTGACTAAAACAATGACTAAGATCACATGCTAAATTAGATTGCCTTATCCATTTAGCCAACTTTCAATGAATACCTACTATGTTCTACGTTTATTATAATGAGCAAGGAGGATGAAATATATCAGGGGAGATGAAACATACAATGAGGTATCTCCACTACCTCTCCTCTAATTCATTTCTCAATTCTCTGCAATCTGCTTTCCAACCTCATCATTCAAGTGAAACTGATCTCTCCAAAATTACCAATGATAGATATTTTAATGGCCAAATCTAAAAGATCTTTTCTCAGTCATTATGTTTTCTGACTTCTCTGCAGTATTTGACACAATTGATCACCCTTTCTCCTCTCTCCTCTATACTTTTTTTTCACAGTTCACTTTCCTATTTCTGCTAATCTGATTTCTCTTTATCAGTCTCCTTTGTTGAATCTCATTCCAGGGCTTGCCCACTAAATGTGGGGATTCCCCAGAGCTCTATCCTGGACCTTATTCTACTCTTCTTTGTACTGCCGTTATCCCCTTCCACATCGAGACTTTTCCCATTGCAGTTTCGATATACCACAGGTCAGTATAAGAAATTAAAAGGGAATTTTTAAGGGGTTTTGCAAAAGCTGCAGAAGATAAGAAAGGGCCAGCAGATGACTGAAACTGTTTAGAAATCAAGAAATGCATAAACTATGTATAGTATTGTATACTATCAACATATTTTATCTTTTAATACCATAACAACTCAGACTTCTTCTCTGTTATTAAGGAAGGGTCAAAAATTTTACACAGATTTTCTAAATTTCTCCCTAAGCCCTACAATGTGGAAGGAATAGCTGTATATCATTTGGTGATATAACCTCCCATGGGTTCAATTATCACCTCTATGTAGATTATTCACAGATATATATATATATATATACATATATATAAGTAAATGTGTGCATATATATATGTATATATATACATATGTGCCTATATTCATCCCTAACCTCTCTCTTGTCTTACGTCATCAGTGTCTTGAACATTGAAAACTGGATGCTCTATTGCCATTTCAAACTCAACGTGCCAATTACATAACTCAAAAATTGTCTCCTCATTCATTTTCCTGTGACTATTGAGGGCATCACTGTTCTCCCACCCAGGCTCATTATCTTGGTGTTATCTTCAATTTTTCACTCATACTCAGTCCTCGTATACAATCTTTTGCCAAGTCTTATTATTTCTACCTTTTTGATATATCCATATATTCCCTTATCTCTACTCCTCCATTCCCTACTTCGTGCAGGACCTCACACCTAGATGATTAAAATAGTTTTTTAGTTGGTCTCTTTACCTCAGTCTTCTCTCCATTTTAATCCACCCTTTATTCAGCTAACAAAGTTATTTTTCTAAGTACATTTCTGACTACATCATCTCCGTACTCAATAAACTCCCTATTGCTTCCAGGATCAACTATGAACTTGTCTGTTTGACATTTAAAACTCTTCACAATCTGGTCCCTTCCTACTTTTCCAATCTTCTTACACTTACTTGCCTTTACCTATTCTATTAAAGAGTAGCACTGACCTTTTCCCTATTCCTTTCACATAACATCTCCCAACTCTCCATCTTTGCACTGGTTGTCCCCCATACTTGCAGTACTCCCTTTCTTTGCCTCTACCTCCTGGCTTCCATGGCCTCCTTCAAGACTCATTTCAAATTCCATGGTCTGTAAGAGACTTTGCCTGATTTCCTCCCCTCCTCTCAGTGTTTTCCTCTGAGAATACCCTTCATTTACACTGTATATGTTTTGTATGTACATAGTTATTTGCATATTGTCTCCTCTGACCTCCCTGAAGGCAGGAATTATGTTCTTGCCCTTTTTTTGTATTCCTAGTGCTTAGCACAGTGCCTGGCACATAGTAGGTACTTAAAAAATGCTTGCTGACTGACTGACTGATGGATCCGTCTATAGGGCAAGGAGGAACAAAATGATCAAAATGATCTTCGAGATTAAAGAATGAGGAGATAATAAAGACCCTGAGAAGGTGGGGATAAGGAAAAACAATATGGAAGAGATGGCATCTCAGCTGAGTTTTCAAGGATTGGTAGAATTTCCACAGGCAGAATATGGGGCAAGGAGTGGCATAGAATCATTTTAAGTGAAGGCAGAAAGGACAAAAAGCGCAGGGATATGTTTGAGGAGTGATGAGTTTGACTTGGAACAGAGCTTGATTTGTTGGAATCAGATTTGTAGTAACAAGGATATGCAAACAGAAAAAAAACACATATTTGGTATATTTCCTGTTGGCAGAAATACATTTCAAAATAGATCTTCTTCAAGTTGTGTGGGAAAAGGAAATAGGATGTGGGAAAAATTAAGACTATTTTCATTTTTATAGCTTGAACATGGTTTATCTGAAATTTTGTGAACTTGATATGCTATTGTGTTAATGAATCAAGGCTGTGAAGTTCAAAAAAAGATGGTTTGTTTGAAATTATGGCACCCAAATGTGTTTCCACTTTAGCTTTTGAAAAAACAAATGCTTTGGGGGCTTGAAGAAGGGGACAGTGTAGAAAGAAAAGACTTTTAAATTTTATTTTAACATTCAGTTCCTAGTACCCAGAGTAGTTCGGTTCTATCTAGTACACTATGACAGTCACATCTGTCAGATCTCTTTTGTATGCATCTTGGTCTTGAAGGGAACATTCAAAATTGCCCAGGAAATTTTTGTTCCTCAGAAAAATGAACCTGCCTCACTTCTTAAAGCCTATTTCTTCCCTTGAAATGAAATAGGATGAAAATACACTATAAGCTATACCATGGATTCTTCTGGCCCAGGGATGTAGAAGTGGATAATTAAACTGAGTAGTTCTGCTTTGGTTCATGACTAAAAAGGACAAAAAGTACCTCTAAGTGCACTGTTTTGCTTTCCTATTTCATATCACATAGTCTGAAGTAAGTCTAGCAACAACAGATTACACCACTCTGGTTGGCATTGAACCAGAAATACCCTGGAATATCAAGACACACGTTAGTAGTTTTGAAATCCTGAATGCTAAAATATAGAGGCTTCCCATTATCTTAGGGAAAGGAAAAAGAAAAAAAGATGAAGACAGGGGGCATCCGGAGATGGGCTAAAGAGAACATCTTTCAGCACAGAGTGGTTACCTGGGATTCATGCTCTTGATGGCCTCCTTAGTACAGACCATCTCCTTAGTACAGACAGCTATACAAAAAAAACTCCATCTTTTAGATTTCATGTGGTAAGATCCTGCACAATGTCAATAATGAGTCCTCTGAAGTGGTTGCATTACTCACACTGCATATTTTCACTGAGTTGAAAACAGTTATCATATTTCATGTAATCATTCATTCAAATAGTGCAAATTCAGAAGCATATGACCACTTTAGCGGATTCATTGCTCTCACTAATCAGAACCTAAGTATAAAAGACTGTCAAATCTAAATGAGTAGGGGAGCTACAGGTCGCCTTTGTTTGCAAGTAAACACCATAGCAGTTTCCCTCATTGTCTTTGCATCTAACACATGTGAGCAAGCAATAAAACCTATCACTAGGTATCCTCTCATTCCAAGTAAACTAATGGGTTCTGAGAGCAGGTTTACCTAAAATGTCCTTCTAGAACAATCCAGTTATACATTTAGAAACTAAATGTGATAAGAACGCTACGACTGGATTTCAAGTCCCAGATCTAACACTTACTGGCTAAGACTCTGGGTAAGTCACTCAATTCCTCCAAGCCTTGGTTTTCTCATAGATAAAACCCATATGATAATATTTGTGCTATATAACTTGCTATGAGGAACTCCTCCTTACTAGAAAACATTATAATCATTCATAAATTCTTCCATCCATCCATCCACTCAACAAACATCTCATAAGTGCCTACTCTGAGTACTAAGCCAAAGATAAAGATAAATAAGACATAGTCCTTGCCCCCAAATACCTTATAGCTTAGCAGAGGAGAAATCAATCCCAGCTTGGAGGGATCACAGAGTTGATATTATCATTGGTTTTAATTACCATTATTGGTACATCATTCATCATCTTTTTAATAGGATTCAGATAGACATATTCCTGTGACAAGTCACTATCCTGCTATTGATATTTAATGCTGTGTACTATCCACTGCATAGGTGAATAATTTAACTGTTTTTAATAATTGGATTGAGTTTTAGGGATGTAAATTCATCTTCTATAGGTTCACTGATAACATCTTTGTGAAAACTACAGTAGCAGGGAGGACTGCAAGGTATATACCTCATCCTATTCCCACAAGTTCACCCTCTAGGTTCAAATACAAGTAATTTTAATCAATATTTCCCTATTCATACTTTGTACACATTTGGCATTTACATATATGTATATATTGCTTCTAATAGAATTTAATCTCCTTTATGGTAGTGATTTTCGTTTTGCTTTTATATTTGTGCATAAACATTTGTTTATATATATTGTGTAGCTAGCACAATGTCTTGGACGTAGTGGGTGCTTAACGGTAAATGCTTATTGGATTGATTGATTAAAATTATTTTATTTTCAGTCAATCAGGTCAGTGAGTATTATAAGCCTATATGCCAAGCAATGTTTTAATCCCTGAGAATATAAAGACAGGAAGAAAGAAAGACAGACCCTGTCCTTATATTCTGTATTCTAATGGAGTAAGACAAGATATAAAAAGAAGCTGGAATGGGGAAGGAGAGAGGAAGATGCAAGTACCCAGCAGTTGGGTGTTATCTAGAAAGTTGAGGAGGTGAGTCAGGAGTGCAGCCAGCAGAGGAAGAGTAGGTGACTTGGGTATAGTCCTTAAAATGGAGGGTCTGGGAGGAACCAACCAATCTGAGGAGCTGTAGGGGCAGAGGGTATATCCAATCTGTGAAGTCTAGTGGGGGATGAATTTAGAAGGGGTTTCTTGAAATGTTCAGGAGGAGAGGCAGGGATGCAACCTACAGAGGAATGAGCTTCAACAAACCAAGCCTTTCAAAAATCTTCAGTGTCACATTAAGGAATGATCATTTAATCTTTGAGCTGGAAGGTCGTTCTTCCTCTTACATCAAACAGGTTCAGAGCAATGAAATAACTTGCTCCACACTGGTACTTGAGTCTTCTAATTTCCAGTTCAGCAATTTTCTCACAACATAAAGCTATCCCTTATTCTGGCTGGGGAAATGCCTATTCCCAAAAGCTTCCAAGGAAGGTGAAGAACTCTTTATTTTTAGAGTTGGTTATAAATTTATATAAAAGTTAAAATTCCATCAATACAACAATTTCTGTATTTATTGACATTATCCTTCAAGGAAGAATGTTTTTTTGACTGCTAATATATGTTCCAGTTTTTCTTACCAAAGTCATCTCAATTTTTCATGAATATGCAAATGATTTACCAGTTTTCCTTTTGTAGTTAAAAGCTCAACATGCAACATTCTTGTAACAAATATCACATTATGATAAATGTATTATAGTAAGCTAACCTCCATTTACTGGATTATTGAAGGAATTTATGTAAATGTGACACACAGTTACAATTGCCTGCCTATCTTTAATAACAATTTTTTTAAAACCTCCAGACTTTGTACATATGAGATTTGACTAAACACTAGAACTATGTTACCCCAATCAGGAAGATAGGAAAGATGAGCTATAAGAATAGAGAGGACAGAAGTTGCTGCTCACAGCTCTGACAAGATCATCAGATTCTCTTATAAAAAGTGGGGGCTTCAGAGGATGGACTGGTAGGATGAGGGTTCCCCAGTCTGGTAAGAGACAAGTGGGCTTTCCTGAATCCAGCTCTAAAGTGGTACCCAACAAGGTTCTTTTGCTCTAGATTTTTATCACCTACTACAGTTAGTGCTAAACTATGGCCACATAACAGTTTGCCCAGTGACTGGACACATTTCAGTTCAGTTCAGTTGTTTCAGTTATGTCCAACTCTTCATGACCTCATTCAGGGTAAAAGATACTGGATAAAAGATACTTGGCAAAGATACTGGAGGAGTTTGCCATTTCCTTCTCCAGTTTATTTTACAGATGAGGAAACTGAGGCAAGCAGAGCTAAGTCACTCGCTCAAGGTCACACAACTAAGTAAGTGTCTGAGGTGAGATTTGAATTCAGTTCTTCCTGAGCCCAGGCCCTCTGAGCCCCCTAGTTATACCTCTAATCCATCAGGATAACTTGAGTCACAGTTTTATCTGAATTTCACAACTGGAGGTCCTCTCTCTCCTAGCTCCCAGCATAGTGTACCTCCTACCCATGGCAGCATCTTTCTTGCATCTAGAGATTCTTCAAACCCTCCTTATTTTCCTTTCAATTTTTCATTCAGGATCCCTGAGTCACTCTGGGTCTATTAAGGTGGGCTTATTCTAATTAGCCAAGGTTGCTTTCCATAATGATTAGGATAGGAGAATTTGACTGAGAGGGCAGCCAAGCCCCATAATTGCTAACACTAGAGGAACAGGAAAAAAAATGCAACTTCAATTACACTTTTTAAAAATCAGTAAACAAAGTACCTATTGGGATTTATATGTATGTACATATTCATAAAGTAGGTTTATGGATTTTTCATCACTGATGGCTTCTTGGCTGTCTTTTTTTAAAAAAAATACTGTCTAGATCTTTTATCTTCTTTTGGAATCTCCCCTCTTTAAGTTTGGAAGTTGATCTCTAAGTGTTCTTAAAATTGTGTCATTTTCTGTATAGATTATTTTTGTATAGATTTCGTCACGTCCCGGTTTTCTTTCTTACTTCACTTTCTTAGGTGTCATTTCCATGTGCAGTTGGGAACACTTTCATATAGCAGAGCTAACTATTAATAAAGTTGTCTTATATGCCCCTTAAATTATATGTGTGTGTGTGTGTATGATATAAAAGCACATATTTTGCCTGAGATAATTTCTAAAGAATTCTATGGTGAATGAGAAGGAAGTTTCAACAAGTCTTATGAGGCAGAGTAGATGAGAGCTGATTGTCTGGAAGTCAGAAAGGGTTTTTCTCTAATCCTCGCTCTGTTGTTGATTCCTGTATAGGTCTCTGTACAGCAGTAATCATTTGTGTTCATAGAATAGACCTCAAGGCAAATCCTCATTCTATGGAGAATTGTTGAGGAAATTGTCCATTCTCAAGAGCAAGAAATGACTTTGAAGAAAGGAATGTGCTTGGGTAATTGTGAGCCGTTTCAATCCCCTTAGATCTTTCTATAGCCTTCCCTAGATACCATACTTTGATCCTATCTTTAAAGCCAGGTCTACATAATACAAAGTGAACCATAGAGATAAGGTTTATCCAGTGAAACCTGCTATGATCGCAGAATATTATCTTCTTTCCTACACAATCTTCAATTGCCAAATAAATTTAAGTTCCCTTAACTTTGGACTATAGAGGAACTTAATGATTTTGCCCAGGAGTTCCAAAGTTTCTTCTCTCATTTTTCTCCCCACAAGAACAGTGTTCTTTCTACTAAATGTAACCCAAGGCATGACTGAGGACAGACTATTCAGTTGAGATCCACAAGATGTGCAGCATGATTTGATTCTGAAGCTAGATGAATACACTGAGTTAATGTTTAGTTTTCCAGAAGTGTCAATACTTTCTCTCTTAGATTGACTTGGTACCTCTAAACATTTGTACTCAATATTAGAAGCTCAAATTCTGAAAATCTACATGATATTTTTTATTCTTTAAAATGATTTAGAAAGGATTCATGTATGCTAGTTAGTAAAAATAGAAGTCAGATGTCCAAGATGAATAGGAAAAAACATTCATTCGATAGATAGATCTTAGATAAAGTCATAGATTGTTGGAGCTGGAAGGAACCTTGGATATCAATCATCTAGTCAAAGTTGCTCATTTACAGGTGAGAAAACAAGGAGGTAAAGTTACTTGCCCATGGTCACATAGCTAGCTAGTGGCAGAGTTAGGTCTTGAACTTAGGTGACTTGCTCCCTAGTCTTGTGCTCTTTCTGATATGTCTTTAATTAGCTTAACCATGATTAAATGAAGAGGATAATGACACACAAAGGGACTGTATTCCTAATTTGAGTATTATAGATTCCATGTCATCCAAGATCAAGTCTTATTTATCCTCTGTACATATTCCAACACCTGATCAGGTGTTTTGAATATAAAGAATACTTAATAAATATTTTGAATGAATGAATGAATGTGATAAAGAATTTAATATCTGATTAATCTGATTTTGCAGGTTTGTTACATTATCTAACACTTTCAACTGACATCTAATAATAAGAAAGAAGAATACCAAGCATAATGTGCATAGCCAACAATAATACATGCAGTTTCTTTTAAATGAATGTTAACTTAAAGTTTCTTTAATTGAAATTTTGTAGTTTTCAAAGAGAATATATTGAATCAATGTGTGATCCTGATCAAACACTAAGACAAAAGAAACTTTTCTATGACTATAATGGTGTAACCTTACCAGTCATTGAGCTTTTGGACTTTTCAATTACTTCTGTAGAACTCAAGCAAATCCTCATTCAATTTAGAAAATTGTTGGCAGCAAGGAATTGTCAGTGACTGAGTGTTGGGATTTTGAATTTCAGTTAAACTATGGTTCCCACTGAATAATTATAGCTTGAGGCTATAGACAAGCTTCACACAATGCATACTATACTGTAAAACTTCTATCGAAACATAAAATGGACAACAAAAACAATACCAGTGTTGTGTCAAACTATCTTGAAAAGATGATGAGCATACTTAGACTAGAATTCTGAAAAGGACTTTTTGCATTTAGCGCTAGGGATCCAGCTAGCAGAACAACAGTACTTAGTGTAATTTTCAGAACTAGAAGTTGCTATAATTGTTGTGAATGAACAAATTCTCCCCAATATTTGACAAGTATTACGAAAACATTTCAGGACTGGCATACAACAGTATATGCAGCTATCGCTAGCATGGTAAAAGGCTTAGATGGAAAGATAGTGATCTCAAGGAATAATCCTAAGGATAGGCACAAAACATCATTGTGAAAGAAGTTACTTGAGAGAGTTAAATGAGGAATATCATATTGCTGAGTTAAAGGCAACAAAAAGGAAACATGCCAAATAGAATTTTGAAAATAAAAGCATGTTAGATAGTCTATATTTGCTTAATGAGAGATTGAAGGCAAAGTACAAAGGTTAAGGCAATACAAAGATTCAAAGCAGTGTAAAGAATAAAAACATTTTGTCAATGATCAGAATGGTTACTATTGAGGCTTGAAAAGCAAAGAATTTAGAGGAGAAATTGAGCATTCACAGATGATCATTTTACAATATTGCTATTATTTTGTACACAGTACATTTCACTTTGCACAAGGTTAATTTAAAAGGTCATTAAAAGCTCACTTGAGGTTTTTCTGAGAACATCTTGCTCATCCTTATAGCACAATAATATTTCATCATAATTACAGACCACAATTTGTTCAGTCATTTACTCAAGTAACAGCCATCTCTTTAATTCTTTGCCACCAGCTGCTATAGATATTTTTGTATATATGAGTGCTTTTCCTTTCTTTTTTTAAGTCTCTTTTGGAATACAAACCTAGTAGTGTTATTCTTAGGTCAAAGGGTATGCATAGTTTTGTAACCCTTTTGGGGATAGTTGAAAATTGTTCTACAAAATGGCAAAATCAGTTCACAACTCTACCAAGACTGAATTAATGTCTCATTTTTCCCACATCTCCGCCAACATTTCTCATTTTCCTTTTCTGTCCTATTAGCTAATCTAATAGGTATGAGATAGAACCTCAGAATTATTTTAATTTGCATTTCTCTAATCAATAATAAGTTAGAACTTTTTTTCATATGACTATAGATAGTTTTGATTACTTCATCTGAAAACTATTCATATGTTTTGATCATTATCAATTGGAGAATGGCTCTTATTTTTATAAATAATATTTTAATTTATATGCATAAATTTAATATTTATATTAATATATAATACATATTATATATTATATTCAGGGGAACCAAATATATTATATTATATATTATAAGAATTTAATATATATAAATTTATAAATAAATAAATCAGTTCTCTGTATAATGAGATCTTTGTCAGAGAAACTTGTTTCAAAATTTTTTTCACAGTTACTATTGCTAATTGTATTCACTCCATCCTATTTCCTTTGTTTATTCTATCATCTCCCTCCTTTAACTTCACAAAACATTCCTCAAAAGTGTTTTGCTTCTGATTACTCCTTCCCTTGATTTGCCCTCCCTTTTATCACCCACCCTTCCCTTATCCCTTTCCCTTCCTACTTCCCCATAGGGAAAGATAGATTTCAATACCCAATTGAGTGTTTATGTTATTCCCTTTGAGCCAATTCTGATGAGAGTAAAGTTCACTCACCCCTCCATCTACCCACTCCCTCTTCCCCTCCACTGTGAAAGCTTTTTTTTGTCTCTTTAATGTGAGATGATTTACCCCTTCTACTTCTTTTCTCTTTCTTCTAGCACATTCCTCTCTTGCTCCTTAATTTTTTTATATCATCCTTTATTATTCAATGCACATCTATGCCCTCTAAATATATATACTCCTTCTACCTGCCCTAATAATGAGAAAGTTGTTATGAGTTACAAGTGTCATCTTCCCATGTAGGAATGTAAACAGTTTTACCTTCTTTAAGTCCCTTACAATTTTCCTTTCCTATTTACCTTTTTATACTTCACTTGAATCTTGTATTTGAAAGTCACATTTTCCATTCAGCTCTGGTCTTTTCATCAAAAATGTTTGAAAGTCCTCTATTTCATTGAATATCCATTTTCCCCTCTGAAGGATTATACTCACTTTTACTGGGTAGATTATTCTTGGTTGTAATCCTAGCTCTTTTGCCCTCTGTAATATCATATTCCAAGCCTTCTGATTTTTTTAAGGTAGAAGCTATTAAATCTTGTATTATTCCAACAGTGCCTCCACCATACTTGAATTGTTTCTTTCTGGCTGCTTGCAATATTTTCTAATTGATCTGAGAGCTCTGAGATTTGGCTATAATACTCCTGGAATTTTCATTTTGGCATCTATTTCAGGAGGTGATCAGTATGTTCTTTCAATTTTTATATTATCTTCTGGTTCTAGAATCTCAGGGCAGTTTTCCTTGATAATTTCTTGAAAGATGTTGTGTAGGTCCCATTTTTGATCATGATTTTCAGATAGTACAATAATTTTAAAATTATCTCTCTTGGATCTTTTTCCAGGTCAGTTGTTTTTCCAATGAGATTTTTCACATTCTCTTCTATTTTTTTATTATTTTGGTTTTATTTTATTGTTTCTTGATTTCTCATGAAGTCACTAGCTTCCATTTGTTCAATTTTAATTTTCAAGGGATTATTTTCTTCAGTGAAATTTTTGTACTTCCTTTTCCATTTGTCCAATTCTGCCTTTTAAGGAATTGGATTCTTTAGGAATTTTTGTGCCTCTTTTCATTTGGTCAATTCTGCTTTTTAAGGCATTTTTTCTCCTCATTGACTTTTTGTATCTCTTTTAACTTTTTACTTTTTTTATCTGACCTTGTCTGTTTTTAAAGGTGTTATTTTCTTCAGTATATTTTTGTCTCCTTTACAAAGCTGTTGATTCTTTTTTCATGATGTCCTTGTATCACTCTTATTTCTCTTTCCAATTTTTCCTTTACCTCTCTTACTTGATTTTCAAAATCCTTTTTGGTCTCTTCCCCGTGGCCTGAGACCAATTCATACTTTTCTTGAAAGCCCTGGATATAGGAGCTTTGACTGTGTTATCTTCTTCTGCATGTGTGTTTTGAGGTTCCTTGTCACCACACTAACTTTCTATAGTCAGAGTATTGTTTTCTGTTGTTTACTTATTTTTTTTCTGCCTATTTCTTGACTTTTAACTCTTTGTTAAGGTAGGTCTCTGCTTCCAGGGTGGAGGTGCACTGTCCCAAGCTTCAGGCATTTTGTGCAACTGTTTTCAGAAATGCTTCTAGGGACCTGTAAGTTTTCCATTCTTTCAAGGTATTATGATCTAAGCTAAGAAGAGGTGTGTTTACTATTCTCCTGGCCTATGTGCTGATTTATGAGTGACCACAAGCACTCTTCTCTGCCCTGGAACTGTGAAGAAGGTCCCTCTCTGCAGCTCCACTGTGGCCACAAACTTTGGTGTGCTTGTGCTGTTTCTGGCCCTAGGACTGCCACCCAGATCCAAGTATGGGTAAAGCAACAGAGTCTTTCCTCAATGCTAGCAAAGAGACCCCTGTAATCTCCTTCTGATCAGTTGTTTGAGCCCCTTACCATCTGTGGGCTGAGATCTCTAAAAGCAGTTGCTGATACTGCTGATTCAGTGACTGCTTCTGGTTTGTTGGGACTGGGTCTATGCTGGCACAGCTTGTGCTGAACTGTGCTCCACTCTCACCCAGGTGCAACAGACCTTTCCTGTTGACCTTTTAAGTTGTCTTTGACTGAAAAATTATTTCACTCCATCCTTTTGTGAGTTCTGCTGCTCCAGGAATTGTTTTATGTTATTTAAAGATGTTTGGAGTTTTGGAGAGAGCTCAGGCCAGTCACTGTCTTTCCTCTGCCATCTTGGTTACACCTCCTACTTTCTTAAACAGACATTGCATATCAATCACCAAAAGGAGAGAACCCAAGTGATCCCTCCAAATAAGGCCAATTACAAAGCATTGACAGAATGTGTTATGCAAAAACAACCTACAAAACTTATAAGTAAACAATATATTGAATGAGAGGTGTGCTGAACAGTGGAGGTAGATGGGGGAAGAGGGTAGTAAGGAGCAATTTATTATTAATTCAATAAGTAAATAATTTGAAAGCCTTGATATTTTTTGGTTTTCTGAAAGCCTTTGACAGGTCTGAACTCATGAATTGTCCATGTACTAGAAATATATAAAACAGACCAAAGTATAATAAGAATGCTACAGTATTTTATATCCATACGAAAATCAGCTCTCTACTTAAAATATACCATCAACACAATAATGTTAAGAACAACTATTTTAAAATGTGACATTTTTTCAGGGAAACAGTTCAAATATATGATGGCTCTGTCTAGCCTTGAATTCATTATTGTTGCTCCTTAACAAAACTAAATATGGCGTCCAAGTTAAAGAGGAACTTGAACCAAAATACTTTGTTAATCATTTGATACATATAATCAATAATCAACTACATGGGTTCCCTGAAAAACAAACATTAAGCAACACCTTCATCTCATGGAATATTTCTCCTGTGATATCAAGAAGCCATTTGGGCTCAGTAAGTGTAAAATTCTTAACATAGATCAATGAAAGATGAAGACGGAAGGTTTTGAGCCTGAAACTGCGAGTCAAATTGAACCAACGGATGAAGGCAACACTTATGAATAACTTGACCAGATACACAGAGTATTAAATCTATCAAAGAGGAAGTTATGGCAGAATATGTTAAGGTACTGACATCTTGAAATCAAACCAAATGAGAAAATTTTTAAAAACAATTAACAGTATAATAACAGTGCTTTTCAGTGGGAATAAGTGCTGGATTTGTGGTCATAAGACCTGAGTTTAAATTCTATCTCTGTTCATTCAGTACCTATGTCATTTTGAACAAGTCACTTAACTTCTCTGGGTCTCAGTTTCCTCATCAATAAAGTGAGATGGTTGGAAGAGATAGCCTCTAAGGTCACTTCCACTTCTAAATCTGTGATGAAATGTACCCTAAAAGAATTAGAAAATGACCTTACAAAAAATGCACATAATATTAATGAAACACATGGTCCATCCCCCTAAAGTATCCAAAGAAAGATTAATATTTCCTTGACAAAAAGGAAAAAGAAAATTATTATACATTTTCAGAGTATATGATAAATAGATTTCTTTAAATCTATAGAAATGATTTTGAAACAAGCAGACATCTCTTCACTAAGTAACAGTCAAGGTTGACTTTCTTGAATGTAACCAAAAGTAATTTATCTCTAGATTGAGGTCATGAAACCACTAAGATTAAGGAATGGTTTCAAAAGATTTTCTGTGAATGATATCCACATTAACTCAGGCAAATATGATCAGTGAACAAACAAACATCAAACAAATGACTGAGTTATATGTGTGGCTATATGGCTATACAGGAATTTCTGTCTGTGTTCATCCTTCATTCTGAAGAAGACCATGACATCAGACAAATGATGACATGACTTGCACTTGACTTTGTTTTGAGTGAGGGAGGGCTGTGCAAGATCACCAGCTTCACTTTCCCCTCCTGAGCCATCTGGATCCCATGACCAGATATTCATCAGGATGACTAAAGAAAGCCCAGAATGCAATGGGAGACCTTGGTCTATTCAACCACTGAATGAATCAATTAATAAAAGCAGAAGCTGATTTTATGGAGAAAAAAATTTCCAACATCAATAAAATAGATAAACCATTAGCTAACATTATTCACAAATGGGGAAGAAAACCAAATCACTGATATTATAAATGAGAAGGGGAAATATACCACTAGTGAAGATGAAATTAAAGCAATTATTAGGTATTATTTTGCCCAATTATGTGCCACTAAATTTATCAACCTAAGTGAAATGAAAGAATATTTACCAAAAAATAAATTGCCCAAATTAAGAGAAGAGGAAATAGAATATCTAATGAAATCTACTTTAGAAAAAGAAATTAAACAGATTATAAATGAGCTTCCTCAGAAAAAGAGCATCAGGACTAGATGGAAAATGAATGCTATTAAACATTTAAAGATCAACTAATTCCAACATAAGTAAATTATTTGGAGCAATAGGTAAAGAAGGTGTTCTACCTGTGAGAGACAGCAAAAAGTTGTTTCCACAGAAGTTGTAAATTGATGAAGTCATTGAGAATAAGTCAGATAATAAGAAAGCCAGCAGACTGCAGGCAGGCTCAAATTTATTATGGCTATGAAGGATCAGGTCATTACCATCAGAAATTGCAGAATTATTTTTAAGGAGACTAAACTTACCATAACGGGATATGGTAGAAATTATGAAACAAATCACTTCAGGATAAAAAAGTTTAGCACCTAGTTAATATCTAGCTAGACATGACCTCATGGCTAGAATTACACACTAGAAGATCTTTAGATTTCATGAATTGGTAGACAACCAGTGCTCATATTATAGAAACAGACTTCAAAATATACTTAGAGTTCAACCAATAAAAGGTAATGGAACTAGAGAGCTATGACAGACCAATCTCTTGTCCACAATCATCTAGAAATCACAATGACCCATAAAAGGTCAAGAATGTTTTAAATAAAAGTCTACATTACAATTACTCCTAATGTACAAGCTACTTAGAACAAAAAACTTTAGTAGAAGAAATAAACTCATGTGAGTATAATATGAGTCATGTATCGTCTACACTTATCTAGTCTGATATTGGAGTTACACAAAGGATGTCTTCAGGGAATCTATAGAAGATGAGTTTATATCACGATAATTTTATTCAAGTCTAAAAGCATGTTTTTCAATAGTTCACAGAACACTAAAAATAAAGAATTAAAGTAGAATAGCAACTTGCTATGGTTCTTTTTCCATATGAACTCCATCTAAAACATGAGAATGATATCATGAAAATAAACAGAAGAATGTTAATAATAATCAATATTTATATGGTGCTTTACACTTTCCAAAATCATTTATATCCATCATTTTATTTGACCTTATAGTAACCTTGTGATATTGCTATACAAGTCTATTTTATTCCACTTTTATCCATGAAAAACTTGAGATTCAGAGTTTTAAGTGTCATATCCCTGATCATACAACACATAGATGAAATAGGGATACAAAGTTAGCTCCTCTGATTCCCAGTGAGTGCTATTTGTACTGGCTATATGCTGCTGCCTGTATAGTACAGGTCACAAGAAAAGTCTTTTTAGGGAGGCACTCTGAAGTTTCTTTAGAAGTATTTTGCTAAAACCCTGATTAGTCCTGGTCTTCCAATATGATGGTATCTGAATCCAGTGTATAGTCATGCTTTTGAATAGGGTATATTAAGCATGCCACAAGCCAAGTTATTTCAAACAAGTAGGTCAAAATCAGTGTTTAATTACCCTGATAATAGGCTTTAAATGTGGTTTTTCCCCCTGCATATAACTTTCAATGCTTTATGTTTATTTAACTTCTGAAAAAGGGTAATTTTAAGATTGATAGTTATAAAGAATCCATATGTATGCCCATATTCATAGTTTCCACAATCTAAAGGTATAACATGAGATAAATTGTTTGAATTCTGACATAATCCTTGAACATTTCAATGAATGGCTTCAATTAATGAAAACATAGGGAAATTGTTTTTTAAAACCATGAATTCACAACTACAAAGCCTATTTTTACTTTGCCATTATTAATGCAATAAGAGGTTTGACTTTGACCCTCAGATCATAAACATGGAAAACATTAGCAGTATTATATTGACATGTTCTGTGCCTCTCTCTGTATTCAATTTTAGCCTGCTGATAAGTTTGGAGGAGCCCAAATGTCACCAAAGAAAACCAAACAATTCTTTCAGACAAAGATCAAGGAAACACACTGCTGCCCAAGAGTACAATTTCAGCAGAGAGAAAGTGTTAGAAACTGCCAATGGTTATTTAATATTTTTAAATTATTCAAAATTAAATTGCTTTCAAATTTTAGAAGCACTCTTTTCTTCAACACAGAAAATTACTCAAGCATTTGGTAATCTGTGCTTAATAATAGACTATATATCAGGGTTGCAAAGACCTTTCAAAGTTATGCTGATGAAAATTTCCTCATATTGTTAACTTGGTCTTTTTCCTTAATCACATTCCTATTACGGTAACATGTTCAGAATGTCAAAGAAGGAATAGGAATTGCTATAGTCTTAGAATATAACACTAACACATATACTTTAATAAAGCAAGATGCCTTTTAAGATATGTCATCTTTTTCCAGAAGAATTTGATACCTTAGATTAAATTTTAGCTAACTCATAATCAACTGGGAATCTAAACCTTCAGACCATCACCAATTAGTGTCTACAGCAATAATGATGTATATCAAATGGATACTTGTAGAGTGGGCATTTTGTGCCATACCATTTTATAACATTACATTGGGGGCATTAGGCTGCAGACCAAAATAGCCAGACGATAACTATGCAGAAATGTATAATATATTTTTCAATTTACCAATTAAATAGTTTATCAGAATGACAATTCACTATAACAGCAGGGAGAAGAAAATGGTGATTATTACTGACAATAACCATTTATTGTGCTCTGTATTATAACCTACTGAATACAAAGATACAAAGACAAAAAGGGGACAATTTTGATTCTCAAGGAGCTTATGGTCTAAATGTGGGGAGGAAAGCTAGGAGATAGGATAAGATAAATGCAAATAAATGTATTTTAATGTAGAATGTGATAGACATCCTGAAAAAAAGTGTCAGTAGAAACTCTGAGGGAAGAGATATACATTCATATGGGGTCTTTTTTTTGAAGAGGTGGGAGGGAGGGAACCAGAAAGGCTTTATGGGAAAAGTAGCTCTGAGCTGGACCTTGAAGGATGAAAAAAATTAAACAGATAATAAGAATAATAAAAATTCACATTGCTACACTTTAAAAGTTTACCAAGGCACTTTCCACGCAACAACTCTGTGAGCTAGTGTAATAGTTATTTAAGGTTAATGGTGAGTGGGAGGAAGAGTTAAAGATTTTCTCCACTCATTAATAGGCCTCAATACTTGTTAATTTCTATTGTGGCACTGGGTCAAAGGGTGTTGCCCTCCAACTCTGAAAATTGTACAAATACTCTGATGTAAGATTTTATTTTGGGGCTTAGTTTTTGGAAGAAAGTTTTTGTGCCAGATGAGACTGGGAAGCTCCTAAGGAGTTCCCCTGGCTCTGAAAACTCAGATATTGGTGCTTCTATGTGTGTGTGGTCAGACAGTTGGATCTGTCTGTTGATCTGTGATGTATGTATTGCTTATGGTCAGACAGTTGAAAGCCTTGTCTGTTGATCTTTATTTCTCTGTTTGTATTTTCTCTGAAGTTCAGGGTCCTGACTTTTCCCCTGAACTTTGAAGGGTACATGTGCTTGATTAAAGTAGATTACTGACCCCTCAAAAGTTTCTTTTCTTTTAGAAAAGCAGATGTTAGAATCTGTACAGTAGGCCCTCCTGTGTATGTTGGGGTCCTTGCTGTTACAGCTAGGTAGGAGTAGAAGCATTGTGTTCCAAACATGGGAAACAAAGGACTGGAATTTAGAGTATGTAAAGGTAAAATAGGGTTGTAAAAGTTAATTGGAGCCAAACTGTGGTGGGTCTTAAATTTAAAGAGAAAGAATCTACATTTTATTCTTTATGAAACAAGGAACCACAGAAAGTTTTTGAGCAGGAGAATGACACCATCAGACCTATTATTAGGAAGATTACTTTGGAAGATATTTAAGGGATGTTGCAGAAGGTGTGAGAATGGAAGTAGAGAGCTCACTAAGAAGATTATTATTATTAGTCATTTGAGAGATGGTTGCTAGAACTAGATTAGCAATAATGTGAATGGAGAAACAGAAATAAATATAAAATATATGGTGGTGGTAAGATCAGTTGTTTTATAGCTCTGGAGCTACAAGGTACTCAGATGCTCCAAGTCCCTCCTTTTACAGATGAGGTAACTGAAGCAACTGATTAGGTGGAGAGGTAGAAAAAAGGGGGAAAGTCAAAGATGACTTTAAGTTTTTAAGTCTAAATGATTTGATGGATAACCATCATCAACAGAAATAGACAAAGTTGTAATAGGGAGAGAATTAGACATGTCAAGTTTGAATGGCTAGTGGAACATCCAGTTGAAGATGTCCAAAAGGAATTAAAACATAAGAAAAGAGGTCATGGTTTAAATGAAACCTGGATAATTTTATTTGAGAGTCATGTGCTTAAAAGCAATAATTGGAGTCATGGAAGTGGGTGAGAGTGCCAAAGAAATATCAGCACCATGGTCAGAGGTAGTGGAAGTAGGCAGCTACTAGTCCATACTACGCCAGAGAAAAATACTGAGCTCCCAACTTGAGCCTAACCATTATCATGGCTGTACACGAAGTGCCATGCCATACGGAACTTAAGGGGGAAATGAAATCTATTGCCAGTAGTTAACATATTCGCCATTACTGTAGAAAGCTTTGTGGGCAGATTTTGTTTCTTCCAGTTGCTGAATATGGTTGACTCAGATTTGAGAGAAAATTCAATGGAATGATATAAAAAGATTTCAGAGCTCTGAGAAATAAATGAGTGGTAAGAGGTGGAGGTAAGGAGTATAGACTATTTCTAGAAGCTTAGTAGTGCAGAGGAGATAGGACAATAGCCAGAAGGGCGGTAGGATTAAAGAAAAATATGTTCTTTTGTTTGTTTTACATATTTTTTTAAGTATGGGACAAATCTACAGGGAGAAGTGGAAGCCTATTAAGGGAGAGAGATTGACAATAACATTGAGCAAAGAAATTATCAGTGGTGCAAGTTTCTGAAAAACATTAGAAGGATAATGGGATAGAGTATATAAATGAAGAGATTTTCTTTGACAAGGAAAAGAACCATTTCATAGTTCTAAATATGACAGATTTGTTAAAATTTTGCAAAGCAAAGCAAATTTCAGGGAATTCGGAGTCAGAGGCCTTGGATTCATATCTCAGCTCTGCCATTTCTTTATTACCGGTCTGACCTTTGGCAAGTCTTTTCACTTTTCTGGGCCTCAGTCCCTCTCTAATATGAGGGATTGGGCTAAGTCCTTTACAGATTTAAAGCTAGTCTTATGACCCTATCATAAATGTTAAATTATGAAAAAATAGTTTGTGCTTTTAAAATATTTCAAAGCAGTCAAATTCAAATGTACATTTCTTTTTAGCTTAGCATAAGGTAAGTGAAATTTTAAAATGTTTGTCTATTTGCAACTGAGATAATATTAACAATATAGAATTTTCCAAAAAAGAAAATATTTGAAGATAATTACAATTATCTAGGTTACACCAGATTAGTTTTCAACGATGTGTGCAAAAATAACATTTCTTTTCATGGAGTGAATATAGAAATTCATTTAGCCTGTGAATACTGCTTTCATAATGGCAGTAATAGACTTCCTAAGTCAAGGGAACATTGAAATTGATTTGTGCGATCTCTAAAAGGGAAATGGTTAAGTTTCTCACTTGGAGTAAGGTCTGGATTGAATTCGTGGCTCTACCATTTATTAGCTATGTGAGTTTGGGCAAAGGTAATAATAATGGTTCACATATATGGTGCTCTATAGCTTACAAAGAGTTTTCTTCCCAACAATCATGTGCTAATGTGCTTCCAAATGCCACAATTTATATAGGAAGAAAATATCCAAAGTCACTGCACCTGAGATGCCATTCTAAGTCTTCTCATTCCAAGTTGCTCTTGCTATTATATCACCTTACTTTCCTATTTCTCTTCTGTTAAGCTCAGTTTTCTCATCTGTAAAATGGGGTGGCAATGCTTACCTACTTCATAGGTCTAGAGTGGGAAATCACACTAGATATCATATAAAACATTCTGCAACCATAAAGTGCTACATAAATTTGGGTTATTATTATTAGTAACAATACACAATTAATGAGAATAAATATATAAAAAGGAGGGAACTAAATGGGTATATTGATCTACTTAGTTGTCATGAATGAACCAAATGCACCTGGGATATTTGTAGGTCCTTCTAAAAGCACTAAGATGGAAATAGTTGAAAATTTACTAGACCCCTTGATCAAAATGATTAAGAGGAAGGGTGGTAGAAACTATTCCTTGGACAGAGACTATTATTTATCATACCATATGATCTGTAGCATAAATGCATCTACATACTAATTTTAGAAGTGACAAATGTACCGTGTAGCATATATCTTAAACTTCAATTCAGTGCTCATTTATGGTAGAAACAGAAAAAGTGATTTCTCAGTCAAATAGTATGATTTGGTTGTGTTGTATAGATATAACTTTTGGGTTTGAAAAAACAATTAAGCCCTTGTGTAGTTACAAATGACATATTCCCTCTAAAAAATTTTACTTTTTGTATGTTTTAGCTAAATTACAAGACTATTCAACTGGACAGTTAAAAACATTTAGCAAAACAGTCACTTGACACTTAACATTTTCCCTCTTGAAAACAAATTTATCTTTATAAGGGTTTGAAGTGATAAATACTCTGAATATAAATTAATATTTCACAGTGAATTTACCATAGCTATCTAACATGTACCATTAGCATGTAATAAATAGATGTTTAAAATATTTGCTCCTAAAGGTCTTTTCTTGAACTTAAGCATAAGTTATCTAAACAGTTGAAAAAAGATTTATAGTTATGAAGAGGCCTCTATGTCAAGGAAAGTTTTATGATATGCTCCATAATAAATTAGCAATAAATGGATACAGGTGACTGTGGAATTTATGGCCTTTAATGTTTTAATACTGCACTAAAGAAAAACCAATTATTAAGGTCTAAAGGGTAATACAAGAATACCATCTACAAATTGTCAAATTAAGCAGTTGTTGCTAGGAATCTGAAGTGGGAGTTTTCTATTCTGCTCTACAGAGGAAGCAGATACAAATAAATACAAGAAAACCTGATGACCTCAAGTACTAGAAAACTAAATGCATAGAGAGAGAAAAAGGCAGATAGACAGTCCCAGAGTGGAGACAGAGACAGAGAAAACAGAGATAAAGAGAGAAAGAAATAAAGACAAAGAGAAAGACAGGGAAACAAAAACAGATAAAGACAGGCAGACAGAGCTAGACACAAAGAAACACAGAAACAGAGAGTTATAGAGATGAAGAAAGACAGTCAGAAAAAAGAAAGACAGACAGGGAGACAAAGTCAGAGACAGTTGAGCAGACAGAAATATAGAGACAGAGAGAGCTGAGTAGTCGGAGAAATAGAGACAGAGATAGTTGGGCATGTGGAAATACAGAGAGAAACACAGACAGAAAAAGAAATAGATTTTGAATATTTCTTTTCAGGATAAAACATCAGCATTTTGATATTTTACTGAAGCGCCTTTTTCTTTTACAAAGAAGAAAAAGAAGAGACAATTTTGTTTAAAACCTCTAGTAACTCTCATTGTCTATTTTGTCTCCTACTGAACATAAGAATATTTGGATGCAAATTTTCAACAAGTACTTGCAGTGAACAGGGGATCTATTCAACTGACCTTTTGGTGAAAAGAAAATTTAACCTAAGCACTAAAAGTGAAGGAATCCTCACTTTCATCTTTTGTCTCTTGGAAAAAACAAAGCATATGTCTCTGCCCAATTTGAACATGCCTAAGGTGGATGTTTATTACTTCTTAGGAAGTTGAGAGGCTGAAATGTGTGGGTTGGTATGAGTGGGTTTGAGGATGGTACTAGGAAAAAATTGGGCCTCTAAATGGACAGACAGTGAGGAATAGTGAGGAAAGGGTTACTGGATTAGAGTAAGGACTGTGGGGTTTTAGGTTTCTCTCTTCCACTATTTGTGGAACCCTAAGCAAGTCATTTCATTTCTTCATTTGAAAAGTGGGGAAGATACACATGATTATCACTAAGGTCCCTACCGGCTTTAACAGACTCAGATTCATCAGTTGCAACGGTAGTTACAAAGTATCACTGAAACCTATTTTAAGTAGTTCTGTTGATATGCACTGATAGCCCTTTACGTCAAATGTCCGTGTATGCATGCACACACATGTGCACACTAAAATAAATACCTGTCCCATACTTTATTCATTGTATATGTTGGGTACCCTTTTACCGTCCCCTTTCTAGGGAAACTCTAGACATGATCCATAACCTAAATTGTAAGTAAATTTGACCCTGTAGTACCAGGATTGAAGTTTTATGAAGCAAATAATGGGAGAAAAGGAAGCCTAGCCCCTTTCCTTTGAGACTAGGCTCCCCCAGCACTGAACTGGGTCCAGCCACAGCCTAGATTCTGAGAACAGAGGCACCTCAGTAGAAAAGGGAATGACATGATACCCCAGTATCCATAGGCTCAGCATCAGTCCCCCAAAGTTATACTACTAAGTAATGGCAGAGATTTTTTGATGAGTATCAGTGCATGTATCCACACAGATGAAACTACAAAGCATTGAAGTAATAGATTTGAAAGACAGCAATTTATTTGTGTGTGGTAATATATTGTCCTCATAAAGCTAGCTCTGTTCTTGGAAGATAAAATTATCATGTAGAGGCATCCAGTTGAAACTCAGAAGGGGAAGCTAGAAAATATGACTGATATAAAAACAAGCACATACTTACAAGACCCAAAGTGCTGTTAATTGTCTTAGACTTTTTAGGAAACTTTCATCTTTGAATATTCTCCGATTCCATCAGTTGTCCCTTGAATACAGTGATCATGCTTCCAATCCAGATCTTACCGCCTACCTCTGATGACTCTGCTAAGTTAACTAATTAGTCACTCCTTAGCTCTAACCTGATGTTTCTGGTCTCAGCCTAAGCAGTGACTTTTTGACCATGACCTTTCCTTGTCCCCTGGATCCGTAAGCTTTGGCCTGCACCATGTGGGACTCCTAGTTGCCACTCACCGGATGTAACTGGCAAAGTTGAAAGACATATGCATGGTACTAAGGCTACAGGCCACCAAGAACTAGACTAGATTCCCTAAAGCTTTAAAGGCATCCTTTGACCATTCCTGGGAAATTCTGCATTTTGGTTTCCATCTCTGTATGTTCGTCAAAATATGTAAAAAAAATTTCTAAAGACTAATAACAATTCATTTACAAAACCATTTAATTAAATTTTTAGTTGACTTTTTTTAGTTAGATTAGATAGTAATAGTATAGTAATAGTAATAGATAGTAATAGTAATAGTAAAATAGATAGTAATAGTAATAGATAGCAATAAAATACCAGCTTGTCCAACCAGACACATATTTCATAATAACCGTAATTTTCCAATAAAGTATGAAATCACAAAGCAAGTTGAAGTCTCACTTTTCAATAGCTTTGGTTTAATTTATATTTTGAATGCATGCTAAAAGGCTTCATTCTCTTTTATATAACTGCCTTTTACTATGTCAAAAAGGCATAATGCAATCTGCACTACATTTCATATATATTTTCCACCAAATTCAATGTAATGTGATGCCTTGTGAGCTTGCTGTCACTGGAGGTATTCAAACTGAGGCTGCATGACATACATTACTCAACAAATGCACTTGTTGGATTATACAAAGTGATCCATAATTTCATGTCTTTTTTCTAAGTTCCTATAATTCTAAAATCTATAAAATAAACATAGTGGGAGTGGCAAGAGAATGAGGACAGTGCAAAGATTTGGAATGTGTTTGATGATTGTGACTAGTACTATTTGCAGCAAGAGTTATTCAGTGTAGGAAAGAAAATATGCCAGGATATAAAAGAGCTATGCACTAGAACAAGTTTTACAGTGAAAATCTGAAACACCCTCCCCCCAGTAGATCTAATTTGGGAAGAGGAAAGTGTAAAAATATCCAATCATTATATACTTCAGTAGTGGCATTCCCCCCCCCATATTAAATCAGAAAAAAGATTGAGCTGGACTGCAGACTTATTTGATGAGATCAGACTATTAAAAAAAAATACCTGACAAAATCCCACTGCTTGGCATATAACTCATGGAGATCATAGACAGAAATAAAGAATTAATATTCAGCAAAATATTTATAGCAACACTTTTTGGTATAGTACAGAACTTGAAACAATGGAAGTACCTATCATTTGGAGAATAACTTAACAAATAGAAATTCATATAATGGAATATCATTATACTATAAGAAATAACAAAAAGAATGAATTCAGAAAAGCATGGGTAACCATATATAAAGTGATGTCTGGTAAAGGAAGTATAACCATTAACAAAACAAACAATAATATGTACAATAACTACATTATTGTAAATGGAAAGCATAGAAAAATGGAAACTGAACACTATGTAAATCAGGTCTGCACAACATACAGTCATTAAACTGCATCCAGAAATACCACAGATAGTCTATACCCCAAAGAGAAAAAGGACACAAGTGTACAAAAATATTTATGTATATATAAATATAAGTCCCTCGAGAATGGCTGAACTAATTATGATGCATGAATGTAAAGAAATAAAATTGCAACATAAGAAATGATGAAGAGACAGTTAGGTGAAGATTTTTATGAAATGATGTTGAGTGAACTGAATTGAACAAGAACAATTTTATTGTAAACAAGCAATAATTTTATTATAGACAAATAACAATTTTATTAACAATTTTGAATGACTTAAGAAGTTGGAGCAACCATGATCTCAGAGGACCATGATTAAACATACTCTTCACCTCCTGAAAAAGAGGTGATAGACCCAGGTGTAGAAGGAAGCACATTTTTATCCATAGTCAATGCTGGAATTTGTCTTACTGGACTATGCATATTTGTTACAGTTTTTTTTTTTAATGAGAGATATAGAGTATCAAGGAGAGAAAATCTAGTTTTGCTCATAGGAAAAAAAAGTAAAACTTAATTTTAAGAGAAATGATGAATATAGTATGTAAGGATGGGAAGGTTTATAGAATTCAAACAAAGTGAGGAAGGTAGAATCAGAAAAATAATATGCACAGTGACTAAGCTGACATAAATGTAAAGACCAACAGAAACATCAAAATGGAATAATAGGAAATTATAATGACCAAGTTTGGCTCCAAAGAAGAGATAACAGGATATCACCATTTAATGGTGGAAGAAAACTTAAAAGTCATGGAGCCCAATCTCTTCATTTTTAAGTTAAGAAAACTGAGAGTCTCCATGGTTAAGTGACTTGTCCATGGTCACACAGGTAGTGATTGAGATGGGATTTGAACTTAGGTCTTCATTATTTCAAGTCTAGTACTCTATCTAGTACTCAACAAAAGCAACTCTCTCCCCTCCCCTGCTTCTTTGCAAAGATGGGAGACAATGGGCGGGAAATACTGCATATGACATCATGTTTTTTAAATTCATTGGTTACTTTTGTCTGATTTTTTTCTTTTCTTTTTTTTCATTATTATAAGCAACAGCTCTCTCTGGAAGGTGAGAAGATGGATACACTGGCAAATGTAAGTGATGTTAAAAATAGAACAATAAAATATATTTTTAAAAGGAATAAATATAACTTTTAAAAATGCAATGTCAACCAGTTTGAAAAATCTGATGTTAATAAAGGCATCATGGAGGGATATGCTAGAGGAAGAATCAGAAAGATAATAATTATGAGAGAGAAAAGGACTTGTCAGAGAAAAGTCCTGGGAAAGAAAATATAAGGAATAGGGGAAAAAAATGAAATGGTAAAAATAAAGGCTAGGAATCAGGGAAGCTGGGTGTTAACGCTACTTGTCCTCCTAACTTACTGTGTGACCTCTGGCAAATACTGAGAGAGAGAATAATATGACAGACCAGTGGGTTTGGAATAAAGATGACCTGGGCTTGAGCTTGCTTCAAACACTTATCTGCTGTGTGACTTCCCTTTGTGACCTCTCTGGGTCTCAATTTCCTTGTCTGCAGAATGAGGGAGTCAGATTCAATGATCTCTGAAGTCCCTTTAAGCTCTAAATCTATGATCCTCTGATGTGAGTCTGTTTCTTCTACAAAATGAAGAAGCTAGACTAGATAACCTCTCAAGTGTCTTCTAGCCAGAACGTTCTATGATTCTGTGGCTCAAAGTGGGGAAAGAAATTTAATAGGCAAATTAGAAAGTTATGCAATAGCAGTTAGCTTGAAGAGAGAGAAGGCAGAGAAGTAGAATCGTGGATGTAGAGCTGGAAGGGAACTTCAGAGGCCATCCAACCTAATTTCCTCATTTTAAAAATAGGAGGACTGAGTTACAGAGAAGTTAAGTGATTTAACCAAGATAATATAAATGGTGAGGGATAGAATCATGATTCAAGGTCAGGGTCTCTGAGTCCAAATCTGGGACTCTTCCCACTATTTTCCTAGTTTCTGGCTGTCTTTTTTTTTTTCAAAGTCAAAACAAAATTACTCAAATCACTAAAATAAGACATGATAGTCAATGTAGTATGTTCAATAATTTTGTCACTTGCTGTTATTTTAATTATAGTGACGGTGAAAATTTAAAACTCCTTATTAATAGCTAGAAAATTCATCATCATAACAACTACATTATAAAGCATACCATTCTGCTGCACATGTTTCCAATCCCATCCTATGTTATTCCAATGAACCAGTAATTCAAGTATTTTGTTCTTTATTATTTAGTTATTCTTTCAAAGTTTGTTTTCAAGGTTGTGTTTCAAAGGTAGGAGTTAATAAACTTTATTGGTCTCCGATTATTTTAATTTCAAAAAAAGTTGTAATTGAAAAGGTGAAACTAGTGATAATGTGACTCAGGGCGTGATTTTAATATGGGAAAAGTATAAAATGCCTTACAAATGTGAAAAGCTTTATAAGGTAGAATGTGATCTCTGAAAAAAATTGTTGGTAAACAGAATGTAAAGACATGCATAGTGATAAGTACTACAGATGCATTTTTATCTAATGCTTTTCAAATTCTGCAAATGTATATACATACATATACATACACATATGTGTGTATGGGGGCATGTATATACAAAATATGTGCAGAATTTCATATATACATATGTATACATCTGCAAAATTTCATGCATACATGTACACATCTGCATAAATGAGTTGTGATATATGTATTATTATTAATGCTCCTATCAATTGATTTCATGTATTGGGCATCATAGTAAAGTGGAAGGAATAGAAGTCAGGTGGCTTAACTGTACAATTAAATAATTAGGATCCAAATTACTTACTTTCTCTGTACCTCAGCTTGAACAAGTTGGATTAATTAGTCTCTAATGTTCCAAATGGTAATGTATAACATAATTCTATCACTTCAGAAGTAAAGGCAGTGACATCCTTTTTGAAAAAAATAAAAAGAAAGAAAGAAACACAGGACTTGGACATGGAAGTTACCACAAAGGTCATCTAATCCAATCTTCTCATTTTATAGACAAGAAAATGGAGGTCTAAAGAGGGTGAATAACTTCTCCAAGTCTACACAGTGAAATAATGGCAGGACCACAGTTAGAACCCAGGTTCTCTTGACTCTCAACACCTGTACTCTTTCCACTTTGCAAAGTGGAAAACACTTTTAATAATCCCACATTGAAATATCTATTTTTAAAAGTTAGTGCCTTGGCTTAAACAGATGAGAAGAAGAGATGCCAAAGAAAGGTGAAACTCCTATCATTATATACTTCTGGCTGTTTGTGCTGCTATTTATACAAGATCAGATGTGGTACATTTAATTTTTTTTTTCCTGGACGACAACTTACTTTTTTTAATGCACAAAATAACTAGGTGTAATAGAAGGATTTATGTCACAACTGTCACTCCAGAACCTTGGCACAATCTAGGCAAGAATTGAAAGCCACTTATGAATGCATACAGTTTCTTTGTATAAAAGGTTATATAGTAGCTCTAGTTTCACTAACAAAAGGATAACAAGCAGTAAGTGGTTTGCTATACAATTCCTATTTATTTAGTCACAGTTAAAACCTTAAAACCCTTTAATGTTGCTGCATGTAACTCATATGCTGATATAATCATTTGTTACTGCATTTGGTGGGTTTTATTATGACAAATACTGGCTCTGTAGAAAGCAGCAGTATTTTAAAGGCTAGCTAATAATATTTCATTTACATCTAAAAGTCTTTTTTTAAATAAAAACACAAAGTCAAGAAGTGAGGATTCATTTCTCAGATTTGGATGGTATAAAGTTTCCAGGGTGTGCATGGAAATTCTATTTGGACATTTTGTTTCTCATTGATTTTTTCCTCTTTGTCTCAAGTTAATGAAATGCCTTGTAAAAATGTACCTATGCTGCAATAGTTCCATAACCTTCACTAAATAAAACATATCTTCTTGATATAATAAATTTAGAAAGCCCTGAGTTTTCTTTCCTATACATGTATCATATAACACTTTACCAGGTATTAAAGTCTCAAAGAATGAGGGTGCCCTTCTTCCCACAATCTGAGTCTTTGTAAATGCACATGAACTTAAACTCTGATCCCTTATGTGAGAAAATGCTGGAGACAGGAAAGTACATGTCTTCTTTCAGTATTGGGCTCAGGATCAGCGGCAGCTGACTGTCAAGAGAGGGCAGCAGGGAACAGAGAGGACAGCTGGACATACAAAGTTCCCTGCTGTTCTCTCCTACAAGCTCCTGCAGGTAGAGTTAATGAGGTTAATAAACCATGATCAAAGCAAGGAAACCTATGGAGCTGAGTAGAAATGAGGAGGATATATAAATAGGGACCAATTACCAGAATATCAGCCCACAGGGTTAAAACCCCAAAAGTTAGATATTTGAAAATCACAGGATTTAGAGCTGGCCTAGACTTTAGAGATCATTTGCTCCAATCCCCTCATTTTACAGAAGAAGTTAAGGAGACACAGTGAAGACAAGTGATTTATCCAAGGTCACACCTTTAATAAATTTCAGAGTCATGGTTCAACCCTATCTCTTGACTCTAAGGCTAGCATCCTTTCTACTGCACCACATTATGCTGCTTTCCCTAAAGTACACCACCTGACAAGTTAAACTGAAATTTATTTTATAGAATGTGGAACATAGGAATTGGTTCTGTCAGTCATTTCCTGGCCATTCTTAGCATTGAGTGTTTGATTGAATATTGCTGATGAAAAGTCTGTCTTTAGATTCAATTCTTTCTGAGTTACCATACCTAAAAAGGAGATTGCCAAACTCATGCAGCCTCCCCTCCCCGCACAAATTAGAAATGACCTTTCTTTCCTCTGAATGAGAACTGAATAGAACTTTGTGTTTGCTAATGTGGTAATAATGTTCCATCTTGTTTTTGTGTGTGTTGGGTCTCCTCCAATAGATCTTAGGAGAAAGAGTGTCTTGTCTTTTGAGAGACAGCATAATGTGGGAAGAGAACTAGATTTGGAGTCAGAAGACCTTGGTTCAAATCTTAGACTTGTTTGTTGAGATTTCTGTGATTTTAGACAATTCACTTAATCTTCCTCGGCCTCAGTCTCTCCTTCTGTAGAAAAATGTGGCTTGATTAGATTGTCCCTAAGTTCTTTTCTTACTCTAAATTTGTGATCCTATAGGAGAATCTCAAAACTGGGATCCGTGATACAGAAAGCAATTCTCAGCACAACACAATGCCTCAAACATAGTTGATCAAGTACTTAATAAATGTTTGTTGAATTAATAAATGTAATGAAATGTTGAGTCACTTGCAATAAAACTTGAATGCCCCATAGAATTAGTCACTTCATTGTATCCCAGAAAGTATATGAGAAGAGTAGTTCCTAACTTAGAATCTCTTACACTTACAAAAACTTTTGCCTTCAGGGAGTGAAATGGAAAGTCTAGATAACTTTGACCCTCCTCACCAACCTAAGCCCAAAAGGGTTGCCACTGGTCATAAAAGTGAAACATATTGCCAGAAGGTGCCAGGCTCAAAAATCCCCAGCCTTTGATCTGTTCTCTGTGTATCTTCTAGTAGAAGGGTTGAACTTCAGAAGCCTGGTTTAGCCTAATGCTTCCTAGGAAATCCCTTTGCTGATTTGTGATTAGAGTCTGCTACACTTAGTGCATTCAAAAAGAGTTATGTGGAAAGGACTCAGAGAAGAGGGTAGTTATATTCTGATTTTATGCATAGAAATTTCAAGTCTTTTCTTTTTCTTAGCATCAGTTGATAGAACTACGTTGTCTTAATGGGAGCTTCTCTGGTTGGACTTCCCAAAGCACTGGGCCAGGGTGGTCATTTCAGTTTCAGTAACCTCAGGCTCTAGCAAAGCCAATATGTAGTTAGGGGGTAGCAACGTTGATTAGGGGTAGCAATGTTGACTTTTCTTACAATTGTTTCCATGAGTTGTCTGTTGCTCACAGACCTGGTAGCTTGCCAAAATTTTTGTGCAGTTGGGAAAGTATGAATTTTTTTTAAAAGAAAAATTGCTAAGTATTAATAAAATTTCCCAGCAAATCTGCTTGGAGTGAAGTTATGCCTGAATAAACATTTTGGTAAATGTTTGCTTCTCAAAAAAAAAGAATTGCATTGTATATATGTCTTAAATAACAATGATAGATTTAAGTTGTGTTTTAAAGTTTATAAAATATACTTATGTCACAACTGTTTGCATTAGGTAGTGCAAGTATCATTATCCCTATTTTATGGATCAGAGAACTGAGGCTTAAAGAACCTGTGACTTATCTGTGGCCACACAGCTAATAAGCAACAGAGATGGGATTTAAAAGCAGATCTTCTGACTCTGCCTTCAATGCTATAAAAGCACACCAGGAGGCTTCTTATAGTAGCTAAAATTTTCATGTGTCATCACTCATTCAATTACAGCATGGTCTTGATTAACACTAGTTTAAATGATGCAAAATTCAATTTAGTGCAGATGATATAAAATGATACCAGGATGCATTTAATGCAAGCCAAAATTCAATTAATATGACCCTTGCATACCCATACAAGCTAAGTAAGGGTATCCATACCCTGCTTTGTCTTCAGTCTCCACTTGCGTATTGCTGCACATGGCTAGGATGTGCTGCTATATACCTCATATTGCATAACACACCACATTACTAATAGTGATATTCTTTTTTTTAAAGAATCCTTAATAAAATGGATGAAGAAGGAATACTTTAGACGGAAAGCAAATTAGCACACAAAAAAGAATTATTACAAGAGAACAAAAATCATAAGAGTTATTACAAGATAATTTTATTACATAAGAACAAGAAATTGGTGCAAATGCATGACCTGCATGTAGACATAGTAACTCATTAAATAGGAAAAGACACTGGAATGCTTAAGTCTCTCGTATGGAATGTAATAAAACATGCAGATGAAATCAAAGAAAAAAGTAAAATTGCATCAGTTTTTTGTGGTTTGCAAACAACTTCAAGGAAGAGAAATTCAAATGACAAGAAATGGAGCATCTTTTAGTTGTATGAATTGAAAACTGCCATCACAAAAGCATTTCTCTTAGCATAGCAGCCATTTGGACAAAAGCTTCAAATTTAGGTGTTTATTGCAGTGAAAGAAAAGGGTCATGAAATGGATATTAAAGAAACTTTTATTGTAAGCTTTGGTTGGTTCCATGGCTCTCAAAATTAAGTTCAATTACACAATGTTAGAATTACAGGAGAGGCAGCCAGTGTAGCTGAGGAGGTAACAGCTAAGTATCCTGATGTTTTAAGGAAAATAATCTAATAAGATGACTACTTTGATCAACACATTTTTAATTTGAATGAAATAGATGTATTCTGGGAAAAGATGTCTTGTAGAACTTATATTTCTAAGAAAGAACTCAGGTTGGATTTAAAGTGTCTAAGCATTTCCTAACACTTTTTGGGGGGATAATGTATGCATAAGGGGAATTTAAATTAAAACTGATTCTTGTTTACTGGTCTCCAAAATCCTTCCACTTTCAGAGGTTACAACCAGCAATAGCTTTCAGGCTTTTGGTCATCAAACAGAAAGCATGAGTGACTAAAGCTGTTTTTGAAAACTGGTTTTCAAATTTTTTTTTCTGGCTTGAAAAATATTATGAGGACAAAAATAATGTTTAAAATATTAGTGCTTTTAGATAACGATTCAGGTCATCCAACTATACTTGGTTCAATGTGTGAGGATGTGAGCATGAATATTTAGGGAGATGTGGATAACGCTCTCTGGAACATAGCAGCACATATATGAAGATATAAAGAAAGAGAAAACACTTTTCTCTGTACTACTAAAATATTTTAAACAATAACAATGTTTTCATCATACCATCAGTATGGGCTTAGCTTTAGGTGTGATATTTAGTAATTTTAAAAATTTTGCTTTCTATCAATATTGCTTTGTAATATACTTGAATTAGAAATATGTTTTACTTGTCCTCTTCTGCTATGTTGTAATGATAAACAGATAAAAAACTTATTTTAAAATTTTTTTATAGTATACTTCTATTAGGCTGGAACCAATTACCATGTTTTAATTATAATTATAAATTCAAATAATGTAAATGCAAATAATGAGACTGCTTCATTGGATTTATTATTAGAATTAAGTAGGACCTAGCTGCAAATAAGTTTTTGTCAAATTCTACTATGTGTTTATCATGAAAAGTACCATGGAAGAATAGAAAGAACTATAAAAAGCAATCCCTACCTTGAAGGAAATTTTCATAGTCTATCAGAAGTGCGCCATCGAGTCCAATTCCCTTATTTTATAGAAAGATAAAGTGAAGCCAAGAGAGATAAAGTGTTTTTGATCTTCATCTCCCAGTGAATGAATAGTGGAACTTATATTACAGTCCTTTTGACTAATCAAAGAATTGTTGAATGTTAGAGATCCAAGGGTAGCTCCAAACCCTTCATTTTATAAAGGGAGAAAACTGAGGTCCACAAAGGCAAAATGACTTCCCAAAGTCACATGGATGGTAAATGAGGGAGAGAGGTCTAGAACACAGTTATTCTCATTCTTTTCACTGGAGAATTTACACTGTTGTCGAAGGGACAAGACAGAGCAAACAATGCAAAGCAAAGCATATAGTCAAAGGCAAAAATACATTATGCAAAAAGTAAAACATGCAGAAAATAAAAAGAGATATTAAAGGGAAAAAAACACATTGTTTTGAAATTTTCAGTTGCAAGTGAAAAGAGGAGGAAGGGAGGAAAGGAATAAATAAATAGAACATATTAGGTCCTGACAAAAGAAAAAATCTACTTGGTTAAGCATCACATCTAATAAGATGGTTTTAGTATTGGGTGTGAGAATATGGAGATAGAGTCTAAGTTTCACATTTTGAAAGTATAAAATAAAAAAAAATTTCCCTAAATGTTTATATCTCAAAACAAAACTAACAAAAAACTCTATGGCTTTTATCATGATATGAGTTTCTATGCAGTTACCAGCAACAATCTTGAAATAATAGTCAGGTACCAACAATGAATTAACTTTTGATCAAAGAGAAACTCTTTACTATTTTTGTATGATGATTTAATAGTATTTCAACTCAGTCTCCAAAAAGTAGGCACTTCCCCATTGATGTGGTTAGGTTCCGTTAAAGGTGTGAAATTAGTACGTGACAACACCAAAAGGGGATAGTTCTTTTAATATTGTGCTTTCATGACATGTCTAAAAGATTATTGTTCTTTCATGACATGTCTAAAAGATTATTGTTCTTTGGGAAGAATCCAAAAAAGCATAGTGAGAAATTTTTATAGCATATGAGTATAATAAAAAATATTTAATCATAGACTAACAATAGCTTAAACTAGTAGGACATAGTTTACATTAGATCACAGGAATGAATATCAAAAATACAGGCAATATTTTTGAAACAACAACCAGCAGTGAAAAGTTTATTTATAATACAAACCAGATACTTCAAAATAATTTGTGGTTTTTCTCAATTCTTCCCGTTCACCCTATATTCTTTTGAATATGCCAAAGGAAGGCACCCGCGTAACTGCATCAGATGGTTTGGATTTAGAGCTTGAATTTTCACTGAGATGAAAACTCACTGCATGAGAAAAAAAAAATGCATAATTTTTATAAACAGATTTTTCTCATCTAGATATATTAATTGGGGGAAAGAATTATTGTAATAAATTATTGTTTCAGCATTCTATCATTATTTCTTAACAAATAATTGTATGTCCTAACAAAGACTCACATTGCCTCCAATGAGCTCTGCAATTTGCCCTCGTGGAAAATCATTAGAGTAACAAAACCAGCTGCATGTAATAGAAAACAAATGACTTATGATGTTGCTATAAGAAACTACTTTATTTCACATTATCATAAAAAGAGCAGAACTGAATATTTGCATAACAAACATAAGAATCCAGGAAATTCCAAATCTATCTCATTTGGGGGATATTTTAATAGGCATTAACATTAGCAGGTGAATTAAAAGGTCTCCTGTACTACAAAATATTTCCAGTCTGCAGAGTAATACAACCAGCAATTAAAACTTGCTGACTGGCTCTTCTTTCTTTGAAAGAAAAAAAGGTCTGAACTATCAACAATAAATGGAAAATAGGAAGGAGTTCTTAGAGCAATATTTCTTTCCTTTAACATTTCTTGTCCAAGAATCTGACATTTCAATAATCTGAGTACAATATATTTTACTTTAATTTCATCAAGAATAAGAGATATAAACATGTTGTACATTCCTGTTGAGGACTGAGTTTGTATTTGTCTTTAAGATCAATTGTGTTTTTAAAACATTTTCCCAAACTAGAGGATAATTGACTTTAAGTCTTTGGGTTCAGCCATATGATTGAAATTAAGAGGACTCCAATATTTTCTTTTCATATTGAGCTTCCAAATTGACACCATGGCTTTATTTCAATCACAGGTATTTTGGATCATTGATTATCTGACCTATTCACTGAGAGGTCAAGATCTTTAGTATAGAGTCTATGGACTGAACACATGAAAAAACCAAAGTTGTTTCAAAATGTCATCATAGAGAGTCATCCAGTGATTGTGATAAAATCTTTGGCTCCTGGTCTCTAACTGCATTGTTGTGGTACTATATCTGTACAATTATAGGGCATATAAATGGTAGACTATATAGCAATGCTATAAAATAGGAGGTCAACAGTGAATCTTGTAAAGGCAGCAATTGGCACAGTGAATAGTATGCTGGACCTGGAATCAGGAAGACTTGAGTTCAAATCCAGCATCAGACGCTTACTAGCAGTGCAACCCTGGACAAGTCCTTTCTGTTTGCCTCAGTTTCCTTAACTGATAGAGATAACAGCACCTACCTTGCAGGGTTGTTGTGAGGCTCAAGTGAGGTAATTTGTAAAAATTGCATAGCACAGTGTCTGGCACAAGGTAAGCTCTATCTATAGAAATATTTACTTCCCCTTCCCTTAGCTTCCCTTCTACTCAGCTTCATGGCTTATCAAGTGGCTAGCTATCTTTCCTTCCTGATAATTGGTTATTTCTAGTCAAAAGTTTTGGGGCTAAATCTGTCAAGTAGAAGCCAAATAACTCAAATAACTTCTTCCTCTTTCTTCATCTCCATTTTTTCACATACTTATAAATCTTGAGCTTAATGTTGGGCGGAGATACTTCATAAAAAACATCCTGCCAAGAGGAAATATACTTACACTTAATGAAGTGTTAAATTAGTTTTCTATGCCTAAGATGGATATCACCTGAAAGCTATTCCTGTGGTGGACTTAAAGATTGGTACAAGAGCCAGTGATCCTCTTTAGTGTTTTGAGCCTGAGAAGTTTACTAAAAGTTTTTATGGGTCAATCATAATAACTCATTCTTATAGTGCTTTAAGATTTTTAAAAAGCACCTTCCTCAAAATAACACTAAGTGATAGGTATTCTAAGTAATCTACCCCACTTTTACAGTTGAGGAAATGAACATTCCTAGGAGTAAGGGGACTTGTCCAATATTGCCCAGCAAGTAGGAGTTACAGCTAGAATTCAAGCCCAGGGGTTTATACTCCTAGGTTGATGCTCTCCAAATGTCAAATGTCAGAACTTGTGAAGAGTTTTTATTTTTGACTTTTACCTCATACCCACTGACTTTTCATTAGCATTCCCTTTTTTTAACCACCATATACTCTGTTATCATAAAGGCAACTTGGTAGCACTATGCATGGATTGCTGGACTAGGAGTCAGGAAGATCTGAACTCAAATACTGCCTCGGATACTTACTAAATGTGTGACTGTAGGGAGTCATTAATTGTCTCTGGGCCTCAGTTTCCTCATTTGCAACTTAATGGCTCCCTTCCAAGCTCTAAATCTATGATCTTGTGATTCTTTTTAAGCTATGAACAACAAATGGTTATTTAGGAGCTAATAATTGGGCCTGAAAAGATGACCACAAAGAATAGATGAAATTTGTCCCCAGCTGCTACAGCTACTGGTTGTCGCTCAGTGTCCTCACTGTCAAAGCATATGACATCAGAATATACTTTCTTGTCTTGTGTGACTACCATATTCAGAGCGCATTTGTTTTTTGCTATTTTCCTCAGGAATCAGCGCCTGAGTTGAAGTTTCTTTCAGGCTGTCAATACCATTCCTTCTCTGATCCACTTTCAAAGATCCCACTTCAAGTTACCATCTACCTGATTGCCCTCTTCTCATCTATCTTTCTGTATTAAAGCTGAGTTACTAACAGTCAACTAGTACTCTCGTTGCTAAACCTCTGAGCTGTGGTTGCAAGCGGTTCATGCTGAGGGACACCGCTAGAAGAGCTGAGTGAAGTAAAAAAGAAAAAACAGCAGTCTATGGTATGGACAAACCTAACAGCCATAGGGCAGGCTGGATCTTGTCACAGGTACTGGTGAAAACTGCTAGTTTGTTGGAGGTTAGATACTCTTTTATCTAATGTTAATCTATTTGTGCCTCTTTTTTCAACCATTTATCAGCTAACCTTTTGGCAGAAAGGACAGCAGTGAGCCAAGTGGCCCAGTGGATAGAGTACTGTAACTGGAGGTAAGAAGACCTGAGTTCAGATTTAGTTTCAGACCTATACAGGGTCAGTCCCTAAACCTGAGCAAGTCATTTAACTTTGTTATGCCTCAGTTTCCTCATTTGTAAAATGGAAATAATAACAACCTCTACCTTCTGGGTTTGTTGTGAGAATAAAATGAGATAATATTTGTAAAGTACTTTGCAAACCTTAGAGAACCATATAAATGCTAACCATTTATTACAATAGGAGGAATGATTTCTAAGATAACCTTTGACTATATGTAGGATTTCCTAGTATTGTATTTAAGCCATACATTGTCTTGTTTTTGATATACATCAATCTATTCCGTTTAGGCTGCCTACTGCTTGAAAAAGTGAGTAAAATTTGGTAAAAAAAAAATAGATCCATTAGATTTTTGAATTTTTTGTATGTATGTCTGTAATGATTCTACTAAAACATTATAGGTATTAGGGAAGAGAAGCAAATATAGCATCTACTAGAAAAGAGGAGTGAGCACAGTATATATGATGCTTTGAGAAGTATGACCTGGTGTTCTTGCTTGGAATAATTAACTAGAGACTATTTAAGAAAGGCTTTGAGTAAAGACTCTGATAGTATTTGAACTAGTAAATATTTGTTTCTAGTCACAGTGTAAAGCGCAGCATAATTGGGAAGGGTAGAATTAGATGGAGTCTATGACACATGTGAGCCTATACTATCACCGCAGTCTTTGGGATCCTGAGTTTCTCTCCTTTTCTGTGTAGCACCCCTTCTGAGGCTCAGCCTCCCAACTGGGCACTCTAGCCTCACACCTTGGGTTCCCAAAAGGCTGAACTAACTGCTACTACTTTTTCAGAGTTTGATTAAGTAATCTTGAAGCACAAGGGTCTTAAGAAAGTTTCAAGAGGTCTCTTCTAATGGTTCCACATGTAAAGCTGTTTGATTATAGGAAGTTGTATTGGCTTGCTTGACTGTCACACATCCCAGGGACAGCCCTTTGTTTCAGGTTTCAGAGAGGTTACCACTTGTAAGCAATAATAAAGAATTCTAAGAGGATCCACATACAAGGTATACATGTGGCCAAAGAGGGTTAATTCGCATCTGGAGCATCAGAGGTCCTTTGTAGAGTCCTCATGAAGTTCCCTTAGATATAAGCCTCTGTTGGACAACTCATCTGTTACTGGGCCAGGCTGCCACACACTGCTAGGGGCCAGGCCTCTCTCCACTGCTGTGTCAGGCTATTAGATCACTGCTGATATTCTCTTTTCAACCCTAAATGCCCTTCTGCTCAGGTGAAAGGGAATGGGAAGATGCAAACTACTGCATGGTGTGGCTGCTGCTAGGGAAACTGAGGCAAATGGAGGTTGGGTTGTCCCAGGTGCCACACTGTAATCTTTTCAGATTAAAATGCCCACGATGTTTTTACCTTGGCATATCTCTCTTAAGGTTGATGTTCAGTTATTTCTGGATGCTGGTGCCTACTGATGTTTGTCTCTGTCACAGACTGGAGTTGCTGGTAGGACTGCTAATGGTACCTCGGGATATCCTACACTCACAAGGTCACTTGCGCTCTCCCCTCTTGGAATATTTGTTCACCTAAGTTCAGGAAATAGTATAAAGAAGCAAAGGTGCTGTGTGCTCATAGATCTGTAGTGACTGGTCGGGGAACGGGGCCAACTGCCTCACCCTAGTCTAGACGCTGCCAAGAAAAAAGAAAGAGATAGATAGCCTGTCACTTCTGTATCATCAATTCTTCCATCTCTGCAACCAATCATAAGATTAAGTCATTTACGGCGGGAAACAGGAAGAGAAAATCCACGCATGTTATAAGGACTAAAACCAGTCAGGTAATATCTACATATGTTTCAAAGACTGGGCCTTTGTTGGCCATGTCTGTAGAGACAACTCCTCATCTACCCTCAGCCTTAAATATATAAATTCTCTATGACCCAGTTCTTTCTTAGGTTTGAGAGAATGCCTTAGAGAATGCCTGGTGTGTGTGTGTGTGTGTGTGTGTGTGCGTGCGTGTGTGCGTGCGTGAGCGCGCGCCCTAAGCTTCTTGTGTGTCTGAGGCTGCAAAGAATATACTAGAGCAAAATAGCCAATGGTAAGATAAATGCCCAGGTAAGCATTACTGCTTATCTGAAGGTCTTTAGCAGTGTTTTCTCCCTTCTCCTTGAGGATGTCTATTTCTAAGGTCTTGCGTTTACAGACACTGAGTCTTCCTCAATGACTTTTTAAATAATGTCTCCAGACAATTAGAGACTTTCAACCTGAAGATTTGGTTTCCAGGTTTTTTTGGGGAAAACTTGATATTAAAAATTAGAAGACCATCACATACTTCCTACTCACTTTGCTGGTATAATAAATATGACAAGATGTTTTAAACTATACTAAACTAAACTAGAGGAAGCTAACTATGTAATTGATAGAATGTTGGGGCTGGAGTCAGAAACATAAGTTCAAATGCATCGTTTGACATTTATTAGCCATATGATCCTGGCTGGAGCATCTCCAGTCATCTGGATCTCTATCTGGCCACTGGACCCAGATGTCTCTGGAGGAGAAAGTGACTTTGCACAGCCTCCCTTACTTAAATCTAATTCACTTGCAAGTCATGGTATCATCTTCCTGGTGTCATGGTCCTCTTCAGGCACGAAGGACAAACCACACAACAACACAAGTATGACCCTGAGTAAATCACTTAACCCCTGTCTGCCTCAGTTTCCACAAGTAGAAAATGGGGATAATAACAGCATCCACCTCTCAGAGTGGTTATAAAGATCAAATGCGATCTCATTTATAAAAAGTGCTTAGTGTAATGCCTGACACACGCTTGGTTGTTGTCCTTTGTTCTTGGAGAGTATCAAAATGACATCACTATGTTGGGGTCAAAATAGAGTACACCCAGCTGTGGCTGATCACACCAATATGAGCATGGAAGGCTCTACCACAAGTCAAGTACAAGTAGTCCATATGAACATTTGGAGTGGAGATGTCTCTGAATTTGCACACCTTGTGTTTCTTTTGAGCTACTGCAATTCTTCTTTGCTCATAGAGCACAGTACCTTCTTTGATGTGGGTACAGCATGCTGGCACATAGAAGGCACAGTATAAATGCTTATTGCATTCCCCTGACATTATGTTAGAAAAATGTGAATATAATGGCTTAGTACAGAGTTGAGAGTGGAAATGGGGAAAAGCTCTGAATGAATTTTCTTTCTAATTAAATAACATGCTTAAAGGGTGTATAGACTGGTAAATGGGAATTTATCTAATACTGATGAACAATATTCAGATTACCAAGTATTAAGGTTACCAAGTATTAAGTTAAAAGGAACTGTTAATTTTTTCAGTAGCCAAACTTTACTTAGAAAACGGTTAGGTGGAAGGGGCGGAGTCAAGATGGCGGAGTAGAAAGACACACGTTTGCAAGCTCTGAAGCCACAGTCCATAAATTTAATGTAAGAAGAGTTCCCCAGAAATTCTGAATCATGGAAGGGGGTGCAGAAACATAGTGGAAGAGATTTCTGTTCCAGAGAGCCCTGGAGAGCCGTCCCCAGGGTCCATCGTGCCCCAGAAAGCAGACCCCACCCCAGCGCTGCCCCGGCCACAGCCCCAGAGAAGCTGGTCCGAGCAGGCTTCAGGGACGGAACCTCCGAGCAGGCTTCAGGGAGGAACCTCCAGCGGCCAGGAAGGTCCCTCCGCCCACAGACTCTACAGGTCAGTGAGAGACACGCTTGGGCTGACCGAGAGGGAAATGGGGAGTCTCCGTGGCTCAGGCCCCCTCGAGAGGAAGCAGCGGAGGCAGAGGCAGGGGTGGCGGTGGAGGCAGAGGCGGGGGTGGCGGTGGAGGCAGCAGCGGTGTGGCCGCAGTGGCCCGGAACTACCCCAGCAGCAGGCAGGATCTTCATTACTGAAAGTCTCTGCATAAACCACCTGAAGGAGCTGAGCCTGGGAGACAGCCCTGCCCCACCCGCTCCTTTTCTGAAGGTCTCTGCACAAAGCCCCTGAGGGAACTGAACCTGGGAGGTGGCCCTGCCCCCACCCCAGCACCAGAACTAAAGCTCACATTGAATAGCAGCGGTGCCTGTGGCAGAAAGCCCATTTGAATCTCAGACCCCAAGCACTAGCTGGGCGGATCTAAGTGGGGGTGGACAGGAATCTCAGAAGTCAAGTAACTGGCTGGGAAAATGCCTAGAAAAGCGAAGAAAAATAAGACTATAGAGAGTTTTTTTGAACAAATGCAAATGATCCCGACTTTTCGGATCTGATGAGGAGGACATATTCTTGCCATCAGGGAAAGACGTGGAGGGTGGGGGCCTTGGTATCCCAGACATCCCAGGGGGATGTCCAGTGGGCTCAGGGCTTGGAAGACCTTAAAAAGGATTTTGAAAAGCAAGTTAGACAGGTGGAGGAAAAACTGGGAAGAGAAATGAGAGAGATGCAAGAAAAGTATGAAAAACAGGTCAATACCTTGGTAAAGGAGACCCAAAAAAATGCTGAGGAAATTAACACCTTGAAAAATAGGCTCACTCAATTGGCAAAAGAGGTTCAAAAAGCCAATGAGGAGAAGAATGCTTTCAAAAGCAGAATGAGCCAAATGGAAAAAGAGGTTCAAAAGCTCACTGAAGATAATAGTTCTCTCAAAATTAGAATGGAACAGATGGAGTCTAATGACTTTACGAGAAGCCAAGAAATCACTAAACAAAACCAAAAGAATGAAAAAAATGGAAGAGAATGTGAAATATCTCATGGGAAAAACAACTGACCTGGAAAATAGATCCAGGAGAGACAATTTAAAAATTATGGGACTACCTGAAAGTCATGGTCAAAAAAAGAGCCTAGACATCATCTTCCATGAAATTATTGAGGAAAACTGCCCTGACATTCTAGAACCAGAGGGCAAAATAAGTATTGAAAGAATCCATCGATCACCACCTGAAAGAGATCCAAAAAGAGAAACTCCTAGGAACTTTGTGGCCAAATTCCAGAACTCCCAGGTCAAGGAGAAAATCTTACAAGCAGCTAGAAAGAAACAATTCCAGTATTGTGGAAATAAAATCAGGATAACTCAAGATCTAGCAGCTTCTACATTAAGGGATCGAAGGGTGTGGAATAGGATATTCCAGAAGTCAAAGGAACTAGGACTCAAACCAAGAATCACCTACCCAGAAAAACTGAGTATAATACTTCAGGGGAAAATATGGTCTTTCAATGAAACAGAGGACTTTCAAACATTCTTGATGAAAAGACCAGAGCTGAAAAGAAAATTTGACTTTCAAACACAAGAACAAGAAGAAGCATTAAAAAGTAAACAGCAAAGAGAAGTCTTAAGGGACTTACCATAAGTGAACTGTTTACATTCCTACATGGAAAGACAATTATTTGTAACTCTTAAAACTTTTCAGTATCTGGGTAGCTGGTGGGACCACACACACGCATGTACACGCATGCACGCACACACACATACACACATGCACACACATACAGAGACAGAGAGCATAGAGTGAATTGAATAGGATGGGACCATATCTTAAAAGAAATTAAGGTAAATGGTGAGAGAGAAATGTAGTGGGAGGAAAGAGGGTGAAATGGAATGGGCTAATTATATGTCATTCAAGAGGCAAGTAGGAGACTTTTTAGTGGAGGGAAAAAGAGGAGAGCTGAGAAAAAAAAAACAAGAAGTTTACCCTCATCACATTTGACTAAAGGAAGGAATAAAATGCATACACATTTTGGTATGAAAATCTATCTTACAGTATAGGAAAGTGGGGGAGAAGGAGATAAGCAAGGGGGGGAATGAGGGAAGGGAAGGCAAAGGGAGGAGGGAGCAATTTGAAGTCAACACTCTTGGGGAGGGACAGGATCAAAAGACAGAAGAGAAACAATGAGGAGCAGGGTAGGATGGAGGAAATACAGTTAGTCTTACACAACACGGCTATTATCGAAGTCATTTGCAAAACCACACAGATAGGGCCTATATTGAATTGCCTGCCTTCCCAAAGGGAATGGGTGGGGAGGGAGAGATGGGGAGAATTTGGAACTCAAAGTTTTAGGAACAACTGTTTAGTATTGTTGTTGCTACTAGGAAATAAGACATACAGTTAAGGAGGAATAGAAAGTCATCTGGCCCTACAGGAGAAAAGAGAAGATGGAGACAAGAGAAGGGAGGGATGACAGAAGAGAGGGCAGATTGGAGATAGGGAAAATTAGATTCCTTGGTGTATTGGGGTGCAGGGAGGGGATAAAAGGGGAGAAAATTTGGAACCCAAAATTTTGTGAAAACGAATGTAACAAGTTAAATAAATAAATAAATATTAAAAAAATAAAAATAAAAATAAAAAAAAAGAAGACAGGTGACAAGTATCTAATGAATTAAATGAAGATATATTTTTTGATTTATTCCATAAATTTCTTGTTCATCTTCCATAAGAGGCATTTAATTTAGAAAGCCTTCATTACTTTTCTCTACATGTCCAAATTTATGATAATTCTTACACCTTTCTTACTACCAGAATCAAAAAATTTATATGGCAACATTTATAAGGCAATTTGAAATTTCTAAGTTATTTTGTTTTTGTTTTGGAGAGTTTGCCTTAGAAAAAAAAGTTCCAGTTCCAACTCTACCTCTTGGGCCTCACTTTTCTCATATCTAAAATGAAGCACTTGACCCAGACCTAGATTACATCTCTAAGGATTTTTTCAGCATGGAAAGTCTCATGACCACAAATATGGCAACAGAATAGAATAACCTCAGCAGTTACACTGAATCAGAGGCAAGGCAATGATGAGGGAAACAATGATGATAATGCCGATTACTCAAATTTTTATAGTTCCTTCATACTTACAAAGTGTTTTCCTTACTTCCCTATAAGGTAGGTATGTTACATTAAACTGGTAAATGTTAACAATTTGCCTTCTGGAGGAAAAAAAACTAGATTCTTGATGCACACTTAAGTTTTATAATAATAACAATGTGCATTATAAACTCTTCTCAAACTTAAAAGACACAACAATAAATCAAGCCCTGATTTGTAGTGTTTGTCAATTTCCACTTGCTTTCATGGTGCCATAGCTGCAAAGTAGTAGAGTCAGAAACAACAGCTTCCTGATTCCCAAACTTGCTTATTAAACATCCAGACAGCAATGTAGACCCTACCAGTCTTAGCTTAAAGGATCAGTCTATATAGACTGGAAAGACAACATGAAATTTACTATGCTTCAGAACTTCCAAAGATATTTAGCACTAGAACAAAACCTAGCAATCAAGGGAGTTCTTCACTCCTCTCTCTCCCTGAAAGCCCTGAGGGTGACACCTCTGGAGGAGGTCTTCCATCTGAACCTGCAACAAGAACAAGATTATGTGAGGGACTCAAAAGCTCTGAACTTTAGGTGATAATTCAACTTTTCTTTTGTACATTTAAAACTTAACCTTTGTATGCCTGTTTTCAAGGACTGAATTTTTTCCGCCATTTTTAACTTTTTCCCAAATTTTATACAGCAAAAAATAAAATGTACTAAAAGTTGTATGGGAAATGTGCCTCCCAAAAAGTATATCATTTTTGAGTCCTTAATGCATTGTTATTTGGTAAAGTAGATAATAAGGGAAAGGCTTTTGAAACGCTTTCTTAATTTTCCCCTTAAGATTTAAAACCTAAACTAGCCACAAACTTAATATATTTCTATGTAGAAATAATTCAAGCTATCAGCCTCTTGGCTTCACTTGGAGAAATGAACTTGGAAATAACACAATGGACCTTGGAGGTCAGAAGACCTGAGTCTAAATCCTGTCTTTGACATTTAGTTTACATTTAAAGAACTTTAAAGCAAAAACTGAGTCCAACTCCAAGCCTCTGAACTCTGAATCTTTATACTGATAGGCAGCTAAATGACCCAGTGGATGGAGCACTGGGCCTGGAGTCAGGAAGATCAGAATTTAAATCTAGCCCCAGATGCTTACTAGGTGTGCAACCTTGGGCAAGTCATTTAACCTCCATTTGCCTCGGTTTCTTCATTTGCAAAATGGAGAAAATAATAGCCCTCCCTGCCAGAATTGCTATGACAGTTAAATGAAAATAGTATTTGTAAAAGTTCTTAACATAGTGCTTGGCACATAGTAAGTGCTATAGAAATGTTAGCTATCATTATGTCCATTTTACAGATGAAAAGTCTGAGATTCAAAAGGGTTGATTTGTCCATGGTTACATAGCTACAAAGTGGTAGCGTTACGCTCCAAACCTAGTTCTTCCAAAACTTTCTGAACATCACTTTTGTCATCTGTCATGTGAGTAATAATTCCTATAAAACCCAGCCTCCCAGGGTTGTTGGGAGGTCCCAGTGAGTTATATAAAAGTTTTGTAAACCTTAAAGTATTTTATAAATGTTAATTACTATTATTACTATTATTTCATAAAATGAGGGCTTAGGTATACCTCTTCATTGTTCTGTCATGATACTCAGAACACAATTGTTCAGTGATTCACAATTTTTAAGAAGCACAATTTGCATAGTGTGAGACCACACATCCGACTTAAGGTCTCAGAGCCTGCTAATAATGGTACCAGTTAATTTATGCCAAAATAGTTTCTTTTGATTTGATTCCACTGAGTCAATGATTTCCACCAAAGTGAACTTGAAATTACTTTATATTAATTTGTATCAACTTTAAAAAATATTTTTATTTAATTCATTAAATATTTCCCAGTTACATCAAAAAAAATTTTGACCTTAATTTTTTAAAATTTGATTTCCAAAATCTCTACCTCCCTCTTGCCCTTCCCTACCCTTTGAGAAGGCAAGTAATAGGATATCAATTATATATGGGAAGTCATACAAAATATATTTCCATACTAGCCATTTGTATGGAAAATTTGTATGAAATACATACATTATATATGCATTTTATATGTAATTTGTATGAAATACATACATAAATTCCATACTAGCCATTTGTAGGAAAATATACACACATAAAAACCCAAAGAATAATAAAGTAAAATGCATACTTCAATTTGTACTCAGAGTTCATCAGTTCACTTTCTGGAGGTGGATAGCATTTTTCATCATTATTTCTTTGGAACTGTCATGGATCACCGCCTTGATCAGAATATCTTTCGCAGATTGGAATCAACTTTCACAGCTGATCATCATTATAATGTTGATTTTACTACATACAATGTTCTCCTAACCAGGAGAACTGCTCACTTCACTTTGTTATCCATTCATGTAAGTCTTCCCAGGTTTTTCTGAAACCATTTCCCTGCATCATTTCTTACAGCACAATACTATTCCATTACAATCATATACCACCACTTGTTCAACCATTTCCCATCTGATAGGCATTCTCTCAGTTTCTAATTCTTTACCACTACAAAAAGAGCTGTTATAAATATTTTTGTATATACGAGTCCTTTTCCTATTGTATAACTTATAACTTTGGGGTATAGACCTACTAGTAGTATCGGTGGGTCACAGGGTATGCATAATTTTATTGCCCTGTAGGCACAACTCCAAGTTGTTCTCCAGCATGGTTAGACCAATACAAAACTCCACCAAAAGTGCATTAGTGTCCCTAGTTTTTACCCCTTCAGCATTTATCATTTTCCTTTTCTGTTATATTAGACAATCTGATGTGTATGGGGTGGTACCTAAGCGTTGTTTTATCACTTCTTTAATCAATAGTGACAAAGCATTTTTTCATGTAACTCTTGATAGTTTTAATTTTCTTCTGAAAACTTTCTGTTCATAGCCTTTCACCATTTATCAATTGGGGAATGGCTTGCACTTTTATAAATAGGACTTAGTTCCCTATATATTTGAGAAATGAGGCCTTTATCAGAGAAATCTGCTGTAAAATTCCCCCCTGCAATTTCATTTTCCTTCTAATTTTAGCTACATTTAGTTTTGTTTGTGCAAAAACTACACCTGTTTTTAAATTTACTTAGTAATGTCATCTCCCAGGATAATATAAACTCCTTGAAGGAAAAGACTTTCATTTTTGATTTTCGTGTCTTCCACACTCAGTATAATTTCTTACATAAAGTAAGTTCCTAATAAATGTTTGAATTGAATTGAAATCACTTTGTTTGAGTAAATACTATTGCAGGGTTGATTTCCTATCATTTTTGGCTTCTCTGACAGGTGTGTACCATTCTACTTGGAGGCTACATCCAGACATGTCATGGGTCTGATCCCAAGTTCTTTACTTTTTAGACTTATAAAAATTAGAGGCAACATATTTTTTACACCAAGCAGAAAAAATATTTCTGATATGAATCTCTGAAAAATTTAGTCAAGATTGGTAGAGAAACATCTAAAATATCTTAAAGCAACATAGCCTCTCCTCAGGAGAGATCATGAGACTTGTGAGGAAGGTGTTTTGTAAAGTGCCACAGAAATGAGCTATTAGTTTTTTAAACCTTTTAATCATGGCAATAATATCTGGTGACCATTTTTATGTTCCCTTAGAAAATTTGACCTATACCCGAGTGCCTCTCCCCTTAATCTCAAGTGATTTATTGTTAGTATGAGGACTGTCTTTGTGCAGATGAGCTGCACTTTGGATTTAGAAGTACGGTTCATTTCTTTCCAACACAGTTGGTTCTAGTTCTTGCCCTTGCTACTTGGCAGACTCCTTTTAGCAGTTCAAAAAGATCTTGTAAGATGAGCACAAGGGTAATGTATGTGTAGTGGAATTCTCTCCTTGTTATTGTATGTCTTGGACTTTTTTCATGCTACAACATTTATATTTTAGATCAAATTATCTTTTGAGAAGATCACAGGATTGAGGACTGGGTGGGACTTTCCTGGTTATATAGCCTAACTCCCTCTTTTTACAGATGAAGAAACAGAATATCAGAGAAGTGAACTGACTTAACTAAGGCCATACATGTCATAAATGGCAGAGCTGAAACATGAAATTAGGTCTTCTGGGTACCTATTCCCTTAGTTAAATATGATTGCTTAGAGTAGATAGATTAACATTAAGAGTTAGGTGCTGGCTAATAATTGTGTAAGTTTCAGACTTCCTGATGATGTAAACTCTACATATTACCATGTCAAGTTTGGGCAATACAACACTCAATGTAGTTGAGTGGTCTACTGTATTTTTCTTTCTTAAAGCTAGGCCCCATCCAACAAATCCTATTTGGAAGATAGGTCCCCAAGGATGGAGTCAGGCATGCTCTGTTTTTAATTTTAGTGGTGGCGGGTTTTTGTTTTTGTTTTTAAAGGGTTACAATATAGAGAAGTTTAAAAAGGAACTGTGTGGTAAAGTGGGAAGAACATTCCCTTTAGAATCAGAGGACTTGGATACAGATCTGTCCTCTGGTAGTTACTGTGTTTGACCTCGGGCAAATGACTTAATCTCCCTGAGATTCATTTTCCTTACCCATAAAATAACAGTTGTCCGATTCTAAATTGGTGATTGTAGTTAACGACAGGGAATATTGAATTTTGTTCAATAAAGAAAAATCTTTTTCAAATGAGGTCATTTTCAGTGCTTCACATTTGACTTTTGAGTTGAAACGTGTTTTAGTAACGGGAATATAGAAAATACAAAAAGGTAAAGAGAGAAAAGTGTTGGTGGCAGAGGCTAAAGAAGAGACAGAGATCTGTTTAGAGGGAAAGAGAAAGACATGGAAATATCATAGGGAGAAGTGGAGACAGGTTATGAAATGTCAGTCACCTACTCTTGATTTTCTCTTAATTAACATTGACTTGTATTGAAGGCTTCTGAATACAAGTCAGTGTCTTTGGTAATGTAGAAAAAAACCAAACAAACCCAAAACTAGTTAAGGATTGATGACAGCTTTGTGTTCTTTTTCTTTAAATATGTGTATCTATGTATGTGTGAATGTACATATGTGTGTGTATGTATGTATGTATGTACGTCTCTCAGAAACTTCTCTGAAAAGGATAACCATGGCACCCCGTCGAGGGGTAGATTAATTCTCAAAATGGAAGGACAGCAACCGAATCTGCATTGCCCTCAGGGGTGAAAGTTCCACAACTCACAGTTTTTTCCAAGAGTTTTGAAGGTAATCTCAGGTTTCTAGTTTGAGAGATTTCTCTGATTTTGTGTCATTGGCCATTTAATTTGTCTGAGTTTCAAATTTCTAAATATGTAAAATGAAGAACATAGTAGTTGGGCTCCATTTCAGAGAATGACTGATAAACGAACTAAGTTACTGAACTCATTATGGAGAAGACTATCTCACTGAATCCTCATCCCCTTCTTAATTCCTTTTAACCTATTTATGATTTTATAGACTTATAAGATGAAACGATTAGGAAAATCGCTTATAAGTACATAGTAGCATTTTACAAACATTATATTATTTGCTCCTAACAAGAACTCTCTGAGGTAGCTGCTATTATGGGTCCCAATTTTTGGCAAGGGAATTGAGGGAGGCTGAGTAATTTTGACTTGCCCAAGGTCACACAGATAGTTTTCGGGGTAAGATTTGATCCTGACTCATTTCAATGCACCTATTGCTACCCCTTTTATAGGTGACAGAGTCCATTGTTCTTTGACAGCCCTGTTAGCAGCAGAAGGACAGAACCAGACTGGGAAACTCATCTAATGCCTCAGGGAAGTTTGTTGAAGAGGGAGAGGGTTGTTTACAATGAAAAATTCCTATAATCTGCAGGATATCTTTGCTCACCGTCAATCTATTTTGCTGGACAAGAAAAACTCGATAGTTGATAAGAGAATGGGTAGTGCTCAAAAGAATGAATAGTGATCATATTTAGATAGGTATTTTTAGCATCATTTTGCTGAAATCTTAAGTGGCAAATTTCTCAGCCTTTAAAAAGCTGTTAAGCATTTTATACTTTTTGACACCAGAAAGGACTTAGGGTTTCCAGTAAGAAATGCTAAGCTGGATAAACTATTGCCTCTAGGAGGTCTGATTAGGCTGATCTCCTCTCAAAACAAGAAAAGTCATTTTCTCTGCATCGGGAACTGATGCTCAATAGAGCCTTTGGCATTTAGGTCAATGAAGTCATTGAGCAGAGGACTAGTTTTTAGAGTCTGGTTTGAAGGTTTAGTTTTAATGTAGAGGTAAGTTATTTTGGAAACTGGCTAGTACCTTCTTATTTGTAAATATAACTTTGCAATTTTTTTTCTTTTCTATCACCTTGAACTTCTATTCTGAACTTAACTCGTGTCATTTTTGTGTTTTTGTTTGTCTCAGGAACCAGTTTTTTCTCCTGTCAGTCAACTAAGTGCTCACTAAGTGCCAGGGATTATGCTAAACACTGAGAATACAAATAAGAAAAAAGGTAAATGGTCTCTGCCCTCAAGATGTTTACCATTTCCTGGGGTAGGACAATGGGAAAGAAGGGAGTAGGGGTGTGGTCATGTGGACAACGACGCAGTCAGTGAAGTACCAAAGTAGAGCAGCCAGGTGAAAAATAAGATATTCTTATCTGAATCCTACTTAAATGAAGATTTTAAACTCCTGGTAGGTTGTACCTTTTTTATATAGATGTCGAGTGCATGTGTGGATATCATCAGCCAGTTTACTATGTGTAGCTATGTAGATAGAATATTGACCCTGGAGTCAGAGGACTCAAAATCCTGTCTCTGAGGCTTATTATTTTGTGATCTTGGGCAAGTCATTTAACCTAGAGACCTCCAGAATGGAATGGAGTCTGAACCATTATGCACTTAAGATATATTGTGCTAAGTGCAAAGTATACAAACAGAAAATGCCAGGTAGCCCTAGAGACAACTTAAGGAGTTCAGATTCTTACTGAGGGAGATAACATACCTTTGTAAAACTGAGATGTCAAACTACATAACCATTTGAAGTCCCTTCCAGCCCTAAACCTAAGATCTTAAGAAGCTTTAATGAGCGAGTTGCTTCTGTATATTTTCTATATATGAAAGGAAAGACTATGAGGCTTGGAGTGCAAGGACTTATGCCTGAATCCCACCTCTGCAACTTATTATCTGCATGACCATGTGCATTTAACTTTTTGGAGACTCAGTTTCCTCTATAAAATGAGAGGGTTGGATTGGATGATTTCCAAAGCCTTGTCTAGTACCAAATACTATGAAGGCTCTTAAACTCTTTATGGTGCTAAAAATAACCAAAATATTAATTTAAAGGGGAAAAAAATATCATCCTTAATGTACTGGTAGTTCATAAACAAAGCCACAGCTTTACTGTCTTACCTTGTGTTGGTCTCTTGTTTTCTTCATTCCTCTGAACAGTCAGTCACTTAGAGAATGGAAATTTCCAATGTAATTCATGTAGGAAATGTGAAATCCCTGAATCAGTAGATTATTTGCAAGGCATAGTAATACAATAGTTTATTTCCAGCAGGAAAATACTTCAGGAGTGTGTGGCATCAATGCTCTTGGGAACTTTTGTAGAGAAAAGTGTGATGTTGAGTAAGTATCAAGAAATGTGATTGTAGTTCTGGAATACCTACAATGTTTTTGAAATTTTCCTCCGTGAAACTCTTTTGCCAGCTAGTGATTCAATTTATTATTTCATTTTTATTTCTGGTTCAGTCATCCTTATTGATTTCAGCAGTGAGTTGAGGGTTAAAACTTTTCACTATAAAATACAGACTTTTGCCAAACTCTCATATTCGGAATGGTCACAGAATAATGATGCTACTCTCTTCTATTCTGGAATCTCGTTAGAAATTTCATTCTTCTTTCCTTCTTAAAATATAATTTCCTACATATCTGAAATCAATAATCAGTGTTTAAAACAATTGGAAATTCAAGTTCTGACTAAGCTTCTTTACAAAGTTAAAGCATAGATGTGACCTGACATCAGAGCAGACCTTCTGGATGCCTTTTAAGAGTAATCTTTTTACCATAGGAATTTCAGTACAGTAAGTAAACTTTGAGCCCCTTTTCAAGTGAGCCACTAAAACAATTCAAGGGTTAAGTGAAAGTTCTTCTGTCCAATGATGGACCAAACAATCACAAAGAAACCACTTCCCCTCTCCTTTGGGAACATATAACTGGTCATTTTGTGTTTATGCAACATTCATCAGCTAATTATTCCCAGTAGTATTTCTTCCAAATAAATCGTTTTGTAGTACTGTCTTTCTTGTGTCATTAGGTTAGTGTCTGATATATCAGCTATCCCAAGTCCCTTCTATTCACTGAGTAGAGCCTTTGGGTTGACACTCTTCATAACTGTAGTTGTGTTATCAATCTATTGCTTTTATCATTTCACCAGCTTTACTCCAAAGTATCGTTTCATTTGTCACATTCCTACCTATAGCAGCTGTGGCTCACTTAGTAAGTTGTTCTGGTTTTGAAATGTCCAAGTCCTACTCAGTTTCCCAACTGTCAGACGCTACTTGGCATCTGAAAAATATTTTGTAAAGACATGAGGTGAAGTTCTACCTGCTATATCCAATCACTTGATGGTGACTACCACCTGGCCTTTGAGTGACCCAATCATTGTGATGATGGATGATCAAGCATTTATCAGTAGACAACAGGTACCCCATTCCTCTTGAACCATTCCTAAACATAGGATGGTTTAGGATTTCCAACCCATTCCCTCAATAAACCAAACTTAATTCTGGATATGTATCCAAATTGTAATATGTGGAATATCTTGCACCATGCCTGTATTCTCCAACTTGATTTTCCATGTCAATATAGTTACTCAAAATATAATAAGGGGAAAAAACCTACCAAATTCAGTGCTTCTTGGTCAAGGATAGGAGTATACCTTACAACAAATAATAAAAATATGTTGCCTGGAGTTGTGAATATGATCAGGAAAGCTGAAAATTTAAAATGGAAGGGGAAGCAGAAAACGCTTCACATATATCTGCAAAGCCAAATATCAAAACCAGTATCAATTATGTTATAACCAGAAGAAAAACTGCAGGAATGGACTAGCAAAATTCACAGGAGATCAGGAGATATCTAAAATAGAGGCAACAATAAAACTCATGGCCTCAGATATCCATATACAAAGGTGAAAAGTATAAGTAATAAAGAGGGTGAAATGGAGATTCTACTGCAAGGAGACAAATTTGATCTCACAAAATTAAGACTTGGGGATGGGATTCACGGTTGAATATCTCTCTGGAAAGGTATATCTTATTCAAAAAGGAATAGAATAGATAAATAGGGTGGTAGAGTAACATTATGTAACATGAAGATATGCTTATGTAAGAAAAAACTGTGATGAGGACTGTGATGGGGAAACATAGTGAAACACAGTGAAAAAGCATTTTGGTGAAGATCAACAGTAGGAGAAAGGAGTATATAACAGGTATATATAACAGACCACCTGAAAACAAGGAGGAATTAGATAGGAAGTTGTACCAATTTTCAAAAAAAGTAAGAAAAATTCTGCCAAGTATAATTTTTGAAATTGGCTTTTATACCTGGCAAAACTGGAGAATTTTTTATTTAAAGGGATGGTGTGTAAGCATTTAAAAAAGGAAATGGTGAGCCAGTATGACATCAGTAAGAACAGGTAATACTTGATGAAATTTATCTTCCTTTTTGACAAGGTAACTACATTAATAAATCAAAGGAATGCTACAAATTTAGTATCTCTATATTTAATTAAAAAAAGTAGGAATGTCTTCTATATTATCCTTGACAAGATAAATATTGGCTAGATATTAGTACAGTCAGATTGAATGACCAGTCTCAAAAAATAGTTATTAATGAGCTAATATGGCTTCAGAGGAAGATATCTTGGAGTATGCTCAAAGAGTCTTTTCTTGGCTCTCATCTGGTCAATATTTTGAAAAAAAATCAATGACATAGAATGGTTTTCAATTTTTCATGCATCCTCGAGTATGGAAGAATAACTAAAACAATGAATTGCAGAGTCAGGAAACCTAGCCCAAATTCTGCCTTAGGCATTTGCTAACTGTGTGATAATGGTTTTTTAACTTCTTAGAATCTATTTCTTCTTCTATCAAATGAGATTAATAAGATATGCATTGCCGATCCCCATCCATCCTTCAGTTATCAGAACCATCAGAAAGGAGTTTTATGCAAATACAGAATATTTAATACAGCTGAGGATGAATTTTAACCATTGGAGTAACATTTCTACCTTTCTTTCCCTTATTAAACAGGGCTCGTTGTAACTTCATGGCAAGATAGTTCTCTTTTCCTTAGAAAGACCCTGGCAATTTTCTCAACCTAGTATGCACTCTTTATCCAATTTCTTTCAAGGGGCCAAAGTCTCAAGGTAACGGCAAAGACTACAGTTTTTTCAAGCAATCCTTCTTGTGCCTAAACCAGATTATACGTTATAGCTGGGTACTGATTCCAGTCCTTCCTACCCAGCTTAATCATCAGGAAGAATTTTTTCATATTCTTTTTCCATTCAAATTGGATTTTCCTATGGTCTCCCCTCTATATTCCCTCTGTATTATTCCCTTTTGGGGAGATCCATTCTCCTATCTCAGTCTGTCAATGTTCTAGCCATTCTTCAAGGCAGAAGCTTACATACTACTACCTTCATGAAGCTCCTCTCTGAACTTTCCATCAAGAAGTGATTCCTTCCTCATCTAACTTTGAAAGCCAAGGAAAAGCACCTATTGAAGGCCGTCGAAAATTGTCTTGACTTCTGTCTTGCCACTGGACTTTGATGACTCTGGAGGAGAGAGCAAGGCTGGTGACTTTGTGCAACTCTGCCTCACTTAAATTCAATTCACAAGCAAGTGAAGACACTACCTTCCTGATGTCCTCTTCCAGAATGAAGGACGAACAACATTCCTAGCACTTTATATTTTCTTTCGTAGTTAATTGTAACATATTTATCTGTATGTATGTATATATATATATATATATATATATATATATATATATATATGTCTAATTAATTACCTTTATTGGAATGTAAGTTCCTTGAGGCCAAGGAACATTTAATGTTGTCTTGTTTATCTGACATTGAGCACATTTCCTGACACAGTAGGTGTTTAACAAATGCTGTTAATTGGCCTGCAGGGGGTCTAGAGTTAAGGTCTGAATCTGCCAAAAGGACAATTTCAAGTGGCTTTTCTTCTGGTCAATATTTGGAAAGCCTTAAAGGAAATTTAGGTGATATGGGAAAAACACTCAGAAATTCACTCAAAGGACTGGCTATTCTCTCACCTTTGTCATCAGCATAAAATTGTGTTCAGTTTGTTATTTATTACATTTGGCAGCTTCTACCTTAGACCCTAGACGTGACTATATACTATTTCAAAGATGGGTGAAGTGATATTTGTAAACATATTTATAATAATTTTATAAAGTTTATCTAGCAGTTTGTTTCAGAAACACATTTGATATTATAACTGTTCTTTACTGATGCATTATTATGATTAAAAAACACTTAATAGTTACCTGAAGGATTACTTTTTATGAATACAACTTAGGTTTATGTAATTTTCATTAAAACAAAACTTCACAAGATGTTTTCAGATTTTTAGCTATCCAGCTGTTTTTTTTTTTAAACAAATTCTACCATTGCCCTGGTCTTTTTAAAAATTTCTAGGAATCAACTTCTTTATAGCTGACAATTGCCCACTCTAGGACACAGATAACAGATTTGCGCTTATAATTCACATTATTGATCTTTGTATTGATTTGACTTTCCATGTGCAACCCCCAAGTCCCACCTTTGAAACAACAATATGCTGCCTTACTTGAATTCATTATATTCTCCCTCTTTTTTTAATTCATTAAGGTAAAACCTTTGGGGATGACTTAAAATGCAATTCTTTTGTTCTGAGTTATCTTTAGTCTGGGATTATATTGTGGGTCTCTGGTGTTTGATAACCTCATCAAACTGATTTGACTTCTAGTCTTTAATAAGACATAGTTCCCACTATATATAGAATACCATGAAAAGTACTGTGTGTAAGCGGTGCTAAAGAAATAATAGATATGCCCTACACCTTCGAGGGAAATCTATTCTCAAAATTCTTCACCTCCCAACAGTTTTGAAAGACTGGAAGATATGGGCAAGGTCCCTGGTATATAGTCTTTTATCTCTGTCATGCTATTCCTCAAAGTAAGTACAGCATCTCTTCTTTTCCGTGATGATAAAAGGGATAATTTTCTCTCTCTTCAAGTATTTTTCACTAAATATACTTCACATACTTGCAAACATAAAACATTTCATGTAATTAACATGCCCCCAACTTCCCTTTGCTTCTTACAGTTCAATTCAATTCTATAGAAGGGGCCTGTGAACATAGTGCTACTGGAAAGGGAAGAAAGGGAAGGGTCATTTAAAATTATTTTATCTGAGGACATAAAAAAGTTCTCAGATGGAGAGCCTTTGAGTATTCCCTGAACATCGGAATAAAACCTTAAGCTATGAAGTTTTCAAAGTGTGAGTTAGCTAAGGACTCACAAATATTTATTGAACGCTTATGACATCCAAACTAGATGCTCTGAGATACAAAGATATGTGACACACATCTTGTAATTACGGAGCTTTCGGTCTATTGGGGAAGAAAAAGATGCTTTACTTGTACTCAGGATTTTCATTACTATACTCCCCAGCCCCCCACCCCCAAGCAACTTGGTCTTCCTTTCCCCATCAGAATGGAAGCTCCTTGAAGGGAGTGACAAAGTAGGCTGACCTCTACTGTTTCTGCTAGGTCAACCTACTTCCAAACCCACAGACTCCTACACTCCCTCTACTGAGGCCTAACCCTAAACAAAAGAAAAGCAGGCAGTCACTCATGTATGCTTAAAATCATCCCAGTCAGGTCTTATTTGTCTCTCTCTGGGTCTTCCACAATGACTAGAGAGTAGTTTAGTACGATTTAGATGTTACCTGGTCATACCTTTCTCTTACTGACTAGGAAAATCCAGGTCTATAGAGATGAAGTGATTTCTCCAAAGTCACAGAGGTTAGTAACACAATTAGAATTTGAATCTACATCTTCTGTCTCCATTTAATCCAATTAAGATTATTCAGGAAGGGTGGGAGTAAAATCCTGATAAGGTCAATATTAGACTAAGAGCTTCAAGTAGATGGGCAACCAGAATTATTTGAACTTCCAGTCTTATCACCCATCCTTTTTGCCAATTTAGATCAATAAATACTTGTTAGGGTACACATTTTGTCTTCCTGAGAGGAGGGGAAATGGGCTTGGGAATCTCTATATGGTTGGTTTGATTTGGGAAGTGTGGAAATCTTTGGATTTACTTAATACATATTTGTGTTTACTTGAGTCCATGCTGTTTCCTGCAGGTAGAATGTAAGTTTCTTGGAGGAAGGGATAGCTACAAAAAATTTATTTTTGTCTTTGTATCCCACAATGCATTCTATGAAGTCAGACACTAACGTTTTCTAAGTTGAATTGTCTAATTTTTTTGATGTCTGAACCTCCAATATTGATGGAATCTTTCCTCGTAGATCAATCTAGTGAAAAAAAAATAACGTGGAGGAGGGCAGCATGCATTGATTAGGGGGTTGTTGGGGAAAAAATGGGTATAAGTTGTTGGTACGGTGGTCAGAGAGCACTGGTCTGTATGCCTGTTACAGTTGTTTGCATGCAGTTTCCCCCCATTAGTCTGAGCTCCTTGAGAGTAGGCGCTGTTTTTTTCCCTTTCTTTGAGATATCTCCAATGCTAGCAAAGTGTCTGGCACACTGTAGCTGCTTAATAAATGCTGGCTGCCTTGACTGTAGCCCTGGTTCCACCGTAGCTAGCTGTGTGCCCTTGGTCAATTACTTATCTTCGGACGTCAGTTTCCTATTCTGTATCAGTGAAGGGCGGGGCTATGGGGGGGTGGTGTCCTACGGCAGCACGTGGTGTTGGAGCTGCCTCCGGGCACGGAGAACTTTGGGCCTCCAGGGGGGGGCCTCAGTTTCCCCATCTGTACAAAAAAGCCTTCAGGCCAGATGATCTTTTAGGTCCCCTCCACATTCTGACTCCAAAAAGAGAATGCTTCCTTTTTCCACCTTCCCCACCTCAAAGTCATGCCTCGGGCCTGGGCGGCCTACTGATACCATGGCAACCAGGGAGGCGCTTGACCCCTGACCTCCCCGTCGCCGCGCCCTCCCCCCGTCACGTTCCAACATGGAGAAGCCCAGACCGGAAGTGCCGCCCCAGCCGTCGGCCGCCCGCCCGCCCAAGGGCGCTACCGGGCCCTAAAAAGACCCGAAGCCCCGGCCTGTCCTCACGTCCCGCCGGCGTCCGGCCCAGCCCCTTAGGTGCCGAGAAGCGAGGGCCGCGGCTCGGCAGCCCCTGCTTCTGAGGAGAGGAGGAGGAGGAGCAGCAGGCGAGAGGAGGGCAGGAGGAGGAGGAGAGAGAGAAAGGGAGAGGGAGAGGGAGCCGCCCGAGCCGCCGGGGGTTCGTATTGGCTGGGGGCGGGGGGCCCGGGCCCACCTGAGCGCGAGCTGGGAGAGAGGCGGGGGCGGGGGCGGCCCCGGCCGACGAGGGAGACCGAGCCCCGGGAGCCCCCCGGCGAGCCTCCCCCTCCCCACCGCGCCCCGCCCCTCCGGGCGCCAGGTGCCCCGAGCGGGCCTCACCTGCCCCCGAGGCCGGGCCGGGAGGGAGCCCCGACCACCCCCCAAAGCCTGATCCCTCCCAGCCTCGTCGGGGTGGGGGCCGAGGGCGAGCGGCGGACCCCGGGCCGGCCCGGGGATGCCCGCCCCTGGCCAGGCCCCAGAGGCGGCGGCGGCGGGCGGGGACCTGGGGGGCAGCCGCTTCGCCGGACCCCGAGGCACGCGGGCTGTTTTTTTGGACAGGAAGTAAATAGAAATTGGGCAACTTGGAGCCCCTCGTGAGAGCTTGAGTGCCCCCATCCTCGGAGACTTAGGCTCGGGGAATCCCGGTTATTTTGTACCTCTGCTTGTGTCTCCCCTGGGTCGTCTCGGGGACCCCCTCCCCAAATAAAAGACAAAATGATGTTGTCCGAGCAAGCCCAGAAGTGGTTTCCCACCCACGTGCAGGTCACCGTGCTTCAAGCCAAAGATCTGAAGCCGAAAGGCAAAAGTGGCACCAATGACACATACACTATCATCCAGCTGGGCAAGGAGAAGTACTCCACCTCCGTGGCGGAGAAGACCCTCGAGCCGGTCTGGAAGGAGGAGGCTTCCTTCGAGCTGCCCGGGCTGCTGGTGCAGGGCAGCCCTGAGAAGTACATTCTGTACCTGGTGGTCATGCACAGGTCTCTCGTGGGGCTGGATAAGTTTTTGGGGCAGGTGGCAATCAACCTCAATGACGTCTTTGAGGACAAACAGAGAAGGAAAACAGAGTAAGTCATGCCCTTTCCTTGTTTTTGCGGTGTTTTAAGATACTTCTCATATTGTAAACAACATTTGTATTTGAGAGGCATAGGTTTCTGGATGAAGTGACACCCCATTCACGTGAATGAGAAGTGGGAAGAAACCTTTAAGAATGGGATTGCACGTGTTCCGTTCTATCATTTCTGTTACAGTTTAAAATAAGCCATTACAAGTCTTTATTTTTGGTAATGACTTTCAATACATGAAGTTTTTTGGGTTGTGGTTAAGGTAACTTATAAAAAGCAGTCACTTTTGAGCTTTTAAAGCTAGATAAGTATGTGATGATAATTTAGAAAATTAGTGAAAGAAATGGGGTAGTTACAAAGGTTAGTAGCCTCTGGAAAAAAGTATCAAGCACATTAGTGCAGTATTTATAATATTAAATGTTATAATTATTATGTTATACTATATCATTACATATAAACAATAACACTAATATTTAACATCAAATTTCTCAAGCACATTAGTGCAGTGTTTATATTAAATATTAATTTAATTATGTTATATATTGTAACATGTGTAAGATGTTATTAATATTAAATATATCAAGGACATCAGTGCAGTTAAATTTAGAAAGCTTTGAACTTTTTATTCACATTATGGGATTACATGCACAATAGATCTTCATTATTTCTCTTTCAACTGTTGCTTCTTCTCAAGACAACTTACTTGGTATGTTTTAAAGCATTTGGAAGTCTAGAATTTCCACCTTAAAGACTTGTCTCATTTCTGACCTTGACTGTTCTAATAACTTTTCTTTTATATTTTCGTTATATCCATGCCAGCATATTATTTGAAAATTACTTCCACAAAGCTAATGTACTTGGACCATACTAAGTGCTTCAAGATTAGAAGTACTGATTCAGTTTTTATGACAAAACAGCTTAATAACGTCTTCATTGGAAACAGGGCCGTTTTAATATGGATATTAAATCATGAACCCTATTTTTAAAATTAACAATAAGAAGATCAGTCAAAACCTCAACACAAAATAACAAAATGAACCGAAGTACTTCCAGAAGTAGGCAGTTACTTCCTAATGCAACTTTTTACCTAAGTATAAGTATGAGGAAATAGTTAGTTGTTACATTCAGGAAAAAAGTTCAGGTTGAATTACAGGTCTACAAACTTGGAAAAATGTTTTGAGAGTGAGTAATTCCCTCATAACCACAATCAAATTTCCTTTTTAGAAAGCCATTTGACTGGTGTGAATTTACCTAATGACATGATTTCACATACTTTAACTATAAAGATTTGGACTGAAGTATATTTTACCTCAGAACTTCTAGAAAATACTTATATTTCAAACCCTGACCTAAGATTTGTGTTAGTGATATCAAATGCCAAGAATGTAAGGTAAAAAATGATAGTAAATACTTTCAAATAAGGTCAGAACGTTCTAAGGAAGTGAGGGAAAAGAAAAAAAGTTAAAGCTGTTTGTGGCTGTGCTTTCAGTAGCATAATGAAATGCATTTTGCATTTCCTTTTAAAAAGAGTATTTTATTATGCATTGAGTCTTTTTCATATTGGAATTAAGTTTTTATCAAATTACATGTATGTGTATGTTAAAATTGTTGTTTTTATAATCAGATGTTGCTTTAGTGACTATAATGTTTTTAACATACTTCTAAGTGTCATGACTGAATTTCTTATATTGCATTCATTTTCAGATTTTATACTGTATCTTCAAATATTTAAAAGTCGTGCATTTCTGACCTTTTTTAAGAGTACATTTTCCAAATATGAATTGACCCGACTGCAAGCTTAAAAATTCTTAGTTTGAAATAGCACCTAGTTTTCCTTGATTCAGGATCTTTTCTTATGTGGTATCATTTATCCAAAAAAGTGGCAGTCTACATGCAAAAAGTTTGTGTTTGTATGTTGACTGTTAAATAAAATTGATTAGTATTGTTTGAAATAAAATTGTTGCTTTAAAGTATTACTAGGCTTATAATATTATTGTATCCAAAATGATTTTCTTATGTTCTATATCCTTAACATTTTTTGCTTTGTGGGATGAATGGGGACCAGGTTGTTTGATGAAGTGTCTTTATTGGTAATATTTCTAGTTTTTTAATATATTTAATAGCTTCCTCTTTCCAGCACAGCTGTACATATGGCCTTGCAAAAGACAGGCTTGAGTCACAGGCTTGAGTCGCTGGTGTGTTACAAAAAAAGATATTTAATATTCTGCACAATGCTGAACCTTGTCAGCAATTCCCAAGTGTTTTTTAGAAAATCAATATGAGTGATGAAGGCTACCAGCTGATTTAGAATTCCCATAAAAACTACAGGGTGACGCTTTTTTCCCCCCTTTGATACTGAACTAAAGAGAAATACTTACAGGTTGATTTATTCCAAATTGCATCATGATAGATAAAGGATGGGATTCTATAAACTTATGTTTTTCACTGACCCCACTCATCACAAGAAGAGAAAAATGGCTGAACCTGAATAATTTAAACATGGGCCTGGAGAGCACTTTTGTGTCTTTGACTTTTAATGGCTGGCAGGCTTGGTGCTGGCATGAGACTTGAGAAAATAAAACCATGTTTAATATAAGAGAATAATAAAATTGTGCGTGCTGTTATGTAATATCTATTGCTTTTTTACAGCAATACATTGTGTGTTTAATGCTCATGAAAATAAGAGTAGTTGGAATCCCTAGAGTTAGGTATGATGTAGGCATGAGCTTTTTAAAACTTCTCTGTGCAGCCCTGCCAGTGCACCTGCATTCTGGCCTGTAGCACCCTTAATGCCAATCTTTTTCCCACTTCTGACCAAATAGCACCAATTGTTTGGGAATAGTTCCCACATGTGTGGTGATTTTTCTAACATGGACTGGTGCCCACTAAAAATTGAACTGAGGCCATATTGAGTTTAAATCCAGGACTCAAGAGATGAAAAAAAAAATCAGCATTAATCCACTAAGCCCCAAATGCTATGTCTTCATTTTATCTTCAGGAAGCCTGGGAAAACAAATGATACCCTCTAAAATGGCTCTTGAAGGCCTCATTAAGACTTCCATGTTATAACAGTATAAAAACAACATCAAAGCAACTGAAATGACTTTGTATACTTACATTTTTATTATCAAGTTTTATGTTTTAGCTTGTGGATACACCATTGATCTGGTGAGGGTAATTGCTAGACTGTATAGTTTGTGTTAAGTACCTATTTGTGCTTCTCATCCAAGCCTGCCTGAAGCTTTGGAGCAGAAACTCAGGGTCTGGGAACTTAAATTCTGATCACTCTTTTAACATTAACTGATGTCTGTTACACTCTTATGCATTTAAAACGCTATTGTGTAGAAGGATCCCTTGGCTGTACTAGACTGCCAAAGGGATCCTCTACACAAAGAATATTCCTGCTTTGGAGATGTTTTATAACTTGATTAATTCTAGAAATATAAAATGCCAACCATGTCTTTGACCTCTACATCCTGATAATTGTAAGTACATATCCTGGAATAAATGTGACTTAAGTAGTTGATAACTGGATTATTTATCAGAAAAAAAATCCTTTAGACTGTTCAAAGGGAATTAAGATTCATTGACTACTTTTTGTTTTCTTTTTAGTTTTCATTTGACCCTATTCAAGACACTGTACCTCCTTGGGTCTTAATTTCCTATTTAGTAAAATGTGGAAATTGAGCTGATAAAATCCAACTTTAAAGTTCATTCCACATCTGCTTTGCAAATCTTTTTGCTACAATTTGGAGAGGATAATAAAAAGTTGAAGTCAGTAAGAGTGTGTTGGTAAAGGAGTTCCAGACTTGGAATGATAAGATCTAGATTTGAATCTTGCAAGGTTCTGCCACTTAGTGCCCATGTGACTGTAGGCTAGTAATTTTACCTTCCTCTACCTCAGTTTCTTTTTCTGTGGATAATAATGCTTTCACAACCTAGCTTATTAGGTTGTTGTTAGGATCAAATAAGATAATGTATATAAAGGGCTTCATAAATCTTAAAGTGTTAGGTAAATGTTAGCTGTCATTGTCATTGTGGATAGTTAAAAAGTACTTTGCTAATTTACAAGAGAGAACAATCACTTCAAGGTATAAGGCTACTGTGTTTAAAGAAAATTGCGTATCAGTATCAAGTGACATTACTTGTGCTTATATCTTGTAAATTATTATTATGTTTTTGTCAAAAGACTTCACTGATGTAAGGTTTTTTGTGTATAAATTCTTTGATTCTATTTTCCTTTCCCCCCTTTTTTTTCTTCTTTCTCGTTTTGGTTATTTTTCTACTTGTACTTAATAGTGGGACACCTGGATATTATTTATCCATTGTTATATTCTGAATTTATGGGTATTTGATGTGGTTATCTTTTTTCTGTAATTTATTGCTGTTTGTGATGTATCATCTATAAGGTAGGTTTCTCAGTATGAATATTAATTGATAATTCCATAATTGTGTTAACAAGGCAGTAGTTACTGCATTTTCAATTTTGTTTTTCTAATATCCTAAATTCCATGAAGATTTTAGCGCCATCATCTCCCCATTTTCTAGTTCATGTCATTGGATTTACCCATTTGTTTCAGATTAGTGCTACAGGTTAATTCTTTTTTACTTTAGATCTTTTATTCCTCATGTAAGTTGTTTAACATTGTTGGTTCTTAATTGCTAACATTGTTTAATGTTAATTAAAAAAGTTATTTTCTTAAATGTTAGATGCTTGTGAAAGTGATCAATAGAAACACTTCATCTGACTAATAAATAGCACTGGAGACTGGAAGCTTACTTTGAAAAAGTGGAAGTAAACGATGCGCTTTCCACAAACTCTAACCCTAAATGCCTCTAATTCTGTCTCTAGATTTTAAGAATTAAACAAATTGAGACACTGTTTAACCTCATAACAAGAGAGATGGAGATAAATTGTTAGTAGGTTGCTTTTTGTCCTAGTGCCTTGGATGATAACATAGTTGTTTGTCTTTGGTCATTCAGAAGGGCATGTTACAAAAAGCATAGAAGACTGGGTGACCAGTTCTTCAGCTGCAAGTTGAAGGGGTTGATTTGAAAGATTTTTAAGGACCTTTTGTGCTCCATTTTGTGCAAATTGGCAAGTTTCTTTAATGTTAATAATAAAAGTAATATTATCGTATTTAGGGCATTTATCATGTTCTGTCATTGGTCTTCACAATAATCTTATCCCGTAGGCTTGCCTTATGTTAGAACTGATGTATCTTGGCATCTAATGATGCCAAATCTAGACCTCTTTCAACTGTACCATAAGTACCTATCCTGGATATTATTGCCATAATTAAATAATAACTACTGGTTTAGAGAAATTTTCTTAGAGGTCTAGTATTAGAGTAGTAATTAGTTCTGTCAGTGTGATTGGTTTTTATATATTTTTCTGTCAATATATATGAAGATGATTCTGCTCCTTGTTAGGTCATGTGCTGTGAGGTGATATACATAGAACCCTTTGAAGAGTATATACATGTTAGCTCTGATCTGGTATGGATGAATTTTCACCCATCCATTGACATTTTCTCACTTGGTCTCCTTTGGGATGGACATTTGTGGAATAGGATTAGCATTGTAAAACTAAATGGCTCAAGCAGTCATGACTGTAACCCTAGCATACTAAACAACTAACGGTGGTAGTACACGTTCTTGGAGGTATATTCAAGTGTTATTTCCCAGAAAAGACTAGTAGAATGTACTGGCCTTCTCATGCAAAACACACCATTCCCTGATTTTCACTGTCTTGTTTGTACATGTTTTGTTTTCATATTGTCTTTTCCATTAGAGAGTTCCTTGAAAATAGGGATGTTTCTTGCCTATTGGTAGGTGCTTTGTAAAAGACTTTTGTGTCACTTGATAATAAAGTACAATATCCATACTTTCAGAGGAGTTATTTAAACATAGTCAGTTAAGCATTTATTAAGCCTTTACCATGTGCCAGTGTAAATGCTCTTTTGCAGTGTGTTATGGCTGTTTACTCTTGTAAGAAGAACTAGTGATATTCTAAAAATTGCAGTATTTTTCATGGTCAAAAATGCTGTAAATGAAACAAGTAAACTATGCCTTGCATCCTCCATTTAAAAGTGTGTAGTATGTTGCAATGATATGTCTGAAAATACAAAACTTGGCTCTATTTTAAATTAGTTTTTAGTACTTCTACTTTAGAATGGTATTGTATGAAGCACATGGATGCTAGCAGGAGGCATTTAACCTTTTGTTTTTCAGTAATCTTATCACAGCTTATTAGTAACCAGGTCTCTCAGAATTTTGCTCAGTTTACATATTTTATAAAAACTCAATTCAGCAAACATTAATTAAGCTCCTCTTCTGTATAGAATATTGTTTTAGCCATTGAGAGTGCTCCTTTCCCCCTCAAATAGGGCCCACCATCACAGAGCTTACAAGAACTTTTACTGAGGTTGAGGGTGGTTGTGGAGGGGATTGGAAAAAAGCCCCAACAGCATGTATACAGATAATATAAAGTTGGGGGCAGGGCTTAACAATTTGAGGGTATTCAAGAAAGGCTTCATATGAGAGATGTCAGCTGAGCTGAAACTTGAAAGGAGGTTGGGATTCCAAGAAGCACAAAGGAGGGAGAATATTCCAGGTATGGAGATGAGTCAGCTTGTGCGGCAGCATGGAAGTGACAGATAGGTAATCTTGTACATATTTGGTTGAAACAGAGTGAGTGGGATAAATGTGAAATATATTTAGACATAAAGGTTGGAGTTAGATTGTTAAAGCCCTTGAGTGGCCAAGAAAGAAGTTTGTATTTGATCCAGGAGGTAGTAGAATCACTGAAACTCTGTGAGCAGGTGCATTACATGGTCAGATCTGTGCATTAGGAATTTCAGCGTGGCAGTTGTGTAGTGGTTCGATTAAACAGTGAAGAGACTGAAAACAGGGTGACCGATGGTCCGAGTGAACGATGATGAGAGAGAATCAAACTAATGGCTTTGTAAGTGAAAAGGGAAAATGAGATGTGGAAGTGTAGTTAACAAGATTTCCCATCTGATTGACTTTGGGTAAGAAATGAGGAAGAGAGAGATGAAGGCGAGGTAGCTCCAAAATGTCAGTGCTGGGTCAGTTGTATGATAGTGATCCTCTCCACATGAAATAGGGAAGTTAGATGAAGAGATAGGTTAAGGAAAGAAAGATAAAACAAGCATTTTGGATCTGTACAGTTTGAGTCACTTCTGTGACTTCCAGGTGAGGATGTTCAGTCAGTAGTTGGTTGATAGTGTGTGATTGTAGCTCCAAATAATAGTAGTAGCAATAGCTAGCAATTTTAACATTTACCAAGTACTTGACATTTGATTAAGTTTACAACCCTTGTAAGATAGGTACCTTACTATCTGCTTTTTACTCCTGAGGAAGCTGAGGTGGAGAAGGTCAGTGACTTGCCGGGGGTCACGCAGTCTAAAGCCTAATTTAAACTTGTCTTCCCGACTCTGAGTTTGTATCTTTCTATCTGGTTCTACTTCATGTAGATTTGGGCGTCTGTATAGAGGTGATAATTGAAGCCATGGGAGTTGATGAGATCACATGGACTATGAAGAGGGAGCCAGGGACCAAGGAGAGATCTTAGGCTTTTTGTTGAGTTTTTATTTAGGGACTGAATATAAAATATAGCATAAGTAAATTGCATTACATCTTCAAGTGGTCTCCAAAGTTGCTATATTATTCCTCATTTGGGTGAGTTAAATGTACATATTGTACCCAAGTAGTATTTTTAGTGTGAAGGACTTTGGGAGGCTCATTTTCCAGAGAACTTGATCATTATTTGTCATTGTAAATTGCCTAACTCAAAAAGAATTTTTATTGGCAAGTGCTTTCAGATTCCCTCCTTCACTATTTTTCAATGTCAAGAAAATTTACTTAGGCCATTAGCAATGCTTATCACACATGGAAACATGTTAGCTATTACTGATAAGAATTTTAAAGGTGAGTGGTTTTAAAATCATAAAAGAAAAGGTCACTTAAATGTTGAGGCCTATTCAGCTAGCTTAAGTCATAGCACAGAAATAGTCATATAACCTCTATTAAAATGGATAAAGCTAGAAATATAGTATATTAGTGTAACTAAATTTGATAAATGTTATTACTCTGTGTTTAGACATGAAAACAGCCATTTATATATGTGAAATTTTAGAATTTCTGTCTAATGAAAAGAAAATATACCATACTATGTGTTTAGTGTTTAGTTTTTAAATCCTTTTATGTTATTCTCTTTATGTGGAATGTTTTAATATAGACTACCTTGATGCATGTATTTGTTTTGGGAAGAATTGCTATTCTTCCTTAATTTTTTTTTTTTTTTTACTTCAGAAATTAAGGAAAGGTATTGCGCTTTAAAATATCAGGAGAAGTTACTTGTAGACATGGCTACCCATGTTTGAGTTGGGGCAGGATAGGAGACAGGCACTATAAAAAGTTCTGTATATTTAAAGGAAATTTAAAATATACAAACTTTGGAAGGTATATTTTGTAGTTTTCATAGCACTTTAAGTCTTGGGGTTCAAAGATAGCTTGTATGCTTGAGTATTCTGTGTTATGAATTTATACAAATAATGAATTACCAAAAAATAGGAACTAACATAGCTTAAATGCCTAAATAAAGCCCATTTTTTTCCTTTTTTTTTTAAGGTGGTTTAGGTTAGAATCGAAACAAGGTAAAAGAGCCAAAGACAGAGGAGAAATAAAGGTCAACATTCAGTTTATGAGGAATAATATGACAGCCAGTATGTTTGATCTGTCAATGAAGGACAAAACACGATCTCCTTTTGCAAAACTAAAAGATAAAATGAAAGGTAGAAAGAATGATGGGACGTTTTCTGATACATCTTCAGCAATCATTCCAAGTACTCATGTACCTGATGTTAACATTGAACTTTCAAGTGGTGAAATACAGATGAAATCCAAACCAAAAAAGCCTTTTCTTTTGGGACCTCAGCGACTCTCTTCAGCTCATTCAATGTCCGATTTAACGGCATCACATGTTTCTTCAGAGAAATTGAAGACTAGTACTATTGGTCATACACAGCTTTTCAGGCGCCAGTTAGAGTCTTTCGAATCTGTTGAGGAAAGTGGTAAGTGAAATGTTATACTAGGTATTTTGATGAAAATTTGAACTACCCTTTGATTTTCTTACATATAATTTTTAAAGTTAGAAAATACTGTTTTTTCTTTTTTTAGAGTTTTTTAAGCTGAGCTCTTCTTAATCCTTTTATTATTAGTAAGTAATGTAAATTCATTTCTGTTTATAGCAAATTTTCAGCTTGAATTCTTCGGTTTTAAAATCTCCTTTTATGATCCAATTCTCTTTTATTGCTATTTTTTCCATATTGAAGACTTTATAACATTTAATTCTGTATAGATTGTGTTACAGGATACACACTTTCTGGGGTCAGAAATGTCTTTGAAAATAAATCCTGCATATTAAAAACAAGTTTAGTGTAAATGATTTTAAAAACCCACACAAATCCTTGAAATATTTTACTGCTTTCTCATGCCAAGAAGCTACGCTGACACTACAATTTGTTTACATCATATCTTATCTGAAGTGAGGAACTTCATGTGTCTAGTAATCCAATAATTGTTATTAACTTAGAACCTCTATGCAATTATACAGTGGCTTCTTAAGATGCATTATTTTACAAGATTATTTTTAAGGTTAATATCTTGAAATAACTAATTGCTCAACTTCTAAAAGTAGAACCAGTATGCACACTGAATGTGTCAAATAGTATGATGTAATGTCTCACTGGCTATGTATTAACTACAAAATTGTTTGCAGGAAGTCTCAAATCTCCACACAGAAGAACATTAAGTGCTGATACTTCTAAAATCAACCAACCTGACAGCATAGTTGATGAAGGTGAATCGTCTTTTGGAACACAAAATGACCCATTTACAAATGTGACTGCTTCATTACCCCAAAAATTTGCAACACTGCCAAGAAAGAAAAATCCATTTGAAGAAAGCAGTGAATCATGGGACAGTGGTGTGAGTTTATTTTCAAAATCAGTTGAAGTCAAAAAAGAAAATAAAAGAGAGAAAAAGGAGAAAGTTAGTCTTTTTGAAAGAGTAACTGGGAAAAAAGATAGCAGGAGGTCTGACAAACTTAGCAATGGGGGCTCAGACAGTTCTTGCGACTTGAAATCACCTAATGCATTGGGTGAAAATCGCCAGGATTATTTTGATTATGATTCCACTAATCCATTTACAACAAACTTCAGAACTACCAATGTGCCATCTTCTAGGTAAGTTTAATTTTGGAGGGGAGGATGGTGTTTTGAAAAGAAGTAATATAAATGAAGGAATAAAGCACCCCAGCTGTTTGATTATTTTAAATACTTTTGCTTTGCCACTCATTCATTTCATTTAAATTATATTTTTTGTTTACAATCTTTGTGTAACAGTATTTGTGCCCTTTATAACCGTGGTTCTATCTTTGTAACTCCAGTGGGGCAACAAATCCTCTTACCTATTTTGTTATAATTGTAAAAAAATTGTTGAAATTTAAGGAATGAATGATAATCTTTTTGATGAGTTATAGTGATGAGTATCTTAATTTGCTTACTTTAAAATTTTCTGTTTTGAAGATTGTTATATTGTAGAATATTAATGCTTTAAGAGACTAACTCATACCACATCCCTTGAGAGCAGGAGCAGACTAATTGTATAGTCTGTAGACTATACGTTGAAAACCATTACCTTATATCTAGAGTTAATTTTCATAGTGCTTTGATCTTTGGATGAGTAGTCATCCTCAGAAGATAGCAGTTTGAGGTTTTTATATCGTAAGCATTTATTTTTTAATTCTTGTAATATCCCTTGAGACTCCAGGTGAATAACTGTGGCTCATGTAGTGCCTTATACAGAATTAGCACTATCAGTCTCAAAGCCAGAAGAAAAATTCAGATTTCCTGATTCACATGTAATGTAGTAGTGTCTGTCAAGGCATATATGTCAAGGGTTAATTCTTTGATTTTAAAGAAGGTATTAGATGTTGGAAAATATGAAAATATATTTGTAGAGATTTGCAGTAATTTTATATGGAAAAGCAGTGATGAGATTTTGCTATATAACCTTGAAGCCATTTCCTTTATATTCTTTTCTTTGAGACAGTTGCCTAATTTCAGAAGCTCTGGTTTATTCCCCTTCCACTGTCTGCCCACCTCTTCCCCTCTTTTTTTTAAGTGAGGAAGAATTTTATTGAAAAATATTGCATTATCTGTTTTCTGTGTTTGAACTCTGTTGTACAGAAAGATTTGTCAAGGAGAATTGGTACTTAAAATTTAGAAGAAATGTATGCTGCATTTTTTTTCTGGAGAAAGAATAGGTAGTTTGCCATGGTTTCAAAAAACCCACTGAATTTTTTTAACATGATACCCCAAAGAAATTTGTTATCATGTAGTATTGTCATTTCATGTAATTGAGAATTACATAAATATAACCTGCTTTTAAATATTTTATTTCCTTTATATTGTAATAAGCCTCATTTTGTCAAATCCTAAAGGTTCAGTGAACACTATTCTATAGTTTTATATGTCATTAGATAAAAAAAATCATAGAATGTCAATTATGAAAAGGACTCATTTTACAGGTGAGGAAATTGAGGTTCAGTTAAGTCCACTGTTACATTTTTTAACATTTACATAGTGCTTAAAGGTACATGCTATATGTAATTAGTTGACATCACACAACTTATAAAAGGTAGAGTTTAGACTCAAACCCAGGTCTGCTAACTAATTTTAGTTCTCTTTCCATTATGCTATGATACCTTTCCCCTTTTGCCTTTTTCTGTTTTCTCTTATTCACCTTTTATTCAAAAGTTTAGTCTAAAACAAGATAGTTACTTTAAAGGACCTGAATCCAGTTGCTTCTTGGATGAGTGTCACTATCTGGCACATTGAATCTCTTTTCAAGTTATTGTAATTGCAAAATACAAAAACATATCAGTCAAAAAAAATATTAAGCTTAATGTCTGTAGTTTCAGGTTAAGATTTCCCTCAAGTGCCATGTCACAGTGCTTGGGATTTTTCAAGCCCTTAATGTAGCATGGTAAAATATATAATTACATAAAACATACCTTCAAGATTATGAATTTTTAAAAATCTCATCATATAAAAATGCGTAACAGAGACACAGTGAAAGCTAGTTTTTATTGATAGTGTATAAAAGGGTAGGGATATTGACTTAAGAGTAAAATGTAGATCAGACTCTTTGGGAAATAGCCTTACCTTGTATATATTCAGAAGTTATTTCAACACTTAGGAAGGTCTCTCACTTTAAAAGTCTGTCTTTTATTCTTATCTGCTTTCCTGTCTTACCCCTTGCAGTGATCGTGTAATTTAGTTAATTTTTCATTTTAAAGTACAGGATGGATGTAGTCTATTCATTGTATGTTCTAATTATGTCATGGATAATGCCAACACAACTTTGACTTGTTTTCTCTTATTGGTCAGGGGTGTCAGATTTTCACCATTTGTCTGTGTAACTAATGATACACATTTATGAGAATATTTGGTCTGAGAACTGTAGGAACTGAGTATCTTCTATTTGAAGTACTTGGTCCATAACTGAATTGAATGATAATAATTGCTAGCATTATGGTGCTTTAAAGGTGGCAAAGCTCTTGAAATGTCTGATTTGATCTTCCCAACAAGTTTGTGTGGTTGGAGGCAGTCTTATCCCCGTTTTATAGATAAGAAAACCGAGGCTAAGAGAATGTGAAGTGACAGGCCCAAGGTCATGAAGCTAGTAAGTATTTGGTGGAAGTATTAGAACCCAGGTCTTCCTGAAACCAATTTCACTGTTCTGTCAACTATGCCACCTAGTTCCCTCCATCTTAGTATCACACTAACCATAACAGGAAAAGTGGAGATTTATCTTAAATGAAGGGTACAGTTTATTTTGCTAAAGAGAACTCTATGTACCAGGCAATGATTGTATTAAAAGAACAAACTTAAAATGTAAAGTCTGCCAGAAATAAGAAAAGAAAAAAAAGACTTCATACCATAGAATCATGGAGAGAGAACTGGAAAGAACCTTTAGAGGCCATGGTGTCCAACCCCACATTTTATAGATGAGAAAATTGAGGAACAGTGATTTGCTGAGGATCACACAGCCCTGTTTCAGACTTAGCTGTGTCTCTGTTATTATGGTGTCGCATAGTAATAACGCAAGTGATGGAGAGTTTTAGCCTGTCTTGACTACTGAAGCTACTTGTGTGTGTGGTGATGAAGGCAGTGATAAGACTGCAGCAATATTGGGCTCATTGGGGCTAGGAAGATGGGTTCAAAGTGACCTCTTGACACATACTAGCTATGTGACCCGTGGCAAATCACTTAACTTCTTAATACAGTTTTCTAAGGCTGAATTTCAGAGGAGATACCAGCATGTAACAAGGAGATACTAGCATACACAAAAAAGGGAGTTGTTTCATCCATTGAGCCAACGTGAGGGCAGGGCACTGTCTTTAGCTTCCCCAGCATTTAGCACATAGGCACTGGTTTATTGACTGACAGCAGTTCCCTATACCAACTAAATCACAGGTTCACTGCCTATCCCTATCTGTTATGTGACTTAATTTTTGATATTTCAGGTTAATTCCTTAGATTTTAAATGTAATCTGAAAAGTATTTTTCTGTGGTACAGTACACTTAAAGAATGGATTGCTAAATTGGAGATGGAGAACCCAGAAATTTGCTGTTATTTCTTTCTTAATCTTGATTTTTGGTTACCAGCACAATTCTTATTGCTTTCCTTCAATTGTTCGGGGAACTTCTTGGTTTTTTTGCTCCATTGTTTTCTCAGTTCTCTCCCAGTTGTATTTATCATGCTAAAGCACTACTTTTTTCCCCTTCATTTTCAAGAAGCTACAATATTTCCCTTATGTATTTTATATCAGATCTAAACTTCTCTGCTTATTCTGTAAGATACTATAATTAGTACCTGACTTAACCCAAATCTATCATTACTGGCCGCCAAAATGTTATTCCTAGAGTACAGGTCTGACCATGTCATTCCCCTGTTCTGCTAACTCCACTGACTTCCTGTTACCTTCAGGATCAGGCACTTAAAGCTTATAACCTGGATCCAAATTCCATATTCAAGGTTGATGTTCTTTACTACTTTAGGTAAGTTACATGATCCATTCACACTGACTTTTTCCACACTTGACATCACATCTTTCATAATTCTATCAGTTCAGCCCTCCATGTATTGAATGCATCCTCTTCTTTCCTTTTAGGAATCTTTAGTTTCTTTCAAATCTTAGCTTAAACACCAGTTTCTACAGGAGGGCCTCTTCTAATCCCCATAGGTGAGTTGGATTTAAGTGAGAGAGGGCTGTGCAGAGTCACTAGCCTCACCCTCTCCTCTGGAGCCATCTGGATCCAGTGGCAAGATATAAATCAGGATGACTGGAGATGGCCCAGGATGCAGGAGGAGAGCTGCATATATGTAAATTAGTCAGTCAATGAGCATTTATTAAGCACCATCTGAATACCAGGCATTATACCACTTGCTGAGTATATACAGAATCACAAATGAAATATCCTATTTGAGCAGGAGACAACATTTTCTTATGTAGTATATACAGAAATACAGAAAGAATTCAGGTTAGTTTTAGGAGGGAGGGAGTCAGTCAACAAGCATTTATTAGGCTCGTACTATGTGCCAGGCACTGTGTTAATTGCTGAGGGGGAGGGCACTAGCAGCTGGAAGATCACTAAGTTTTAATGTATAAGGTGGTATTTGAGTTGAGTATTAAAGGAAATCAAGGCTTCTAGCATACATATGTTACATGGGAGACTGCCAATGTGAAGGCACAGTGATAGGGATTGGGTTGTAAATACATGACAGGTAGAACTGTATGGTTGGATTACAGTATGTGTGCAAAGGAATACTATGTAGTGAGACTGGAAAGATAAGAAGGGTCAAGTTGTGAAGAATTTTGAGTGCCAGAAGTTTATATTTGATCCTTAAAATAATAGGAAACTACTGGAGTTTATTTAAGTTAGAGGGGGATATGATCAGACCTATTCTTCATTTTTTTAAATTAAATTTTATTTTCAAATGAAGATCTACCTTTTCTTTCTTTTTATCTTCTCTACCCTCGTTGAGAAAACAAGAAAAACAAAATCTGTGTTAAAATATGGATAGTCAAAACAAATTCTCTAGTTGGTCATGTCTTAAAAAAAATTTCAGTCTATTTTCTGAGCCCATCATTTCTCAGTATATATGCTACATGTTTTATCATCAGTCCTCTGAAAGTTTTGTTTTTTTTATGTTTACTTAGAATTTTCAAGTCCTTTTGAAGTTTTTTGTCTTGACAGTATGGTTATTACTGTATAAACTGTTTTGGTTCTGCTTACTTCACTCCACATCATTCTATAAAAGTCCCAGGTTTCTCTGAAGCCATCCATTTCATTTCTTACAGCAAGCACAATTAATATTTCATCAAATTAGTAAACCATGATTTGTTGTTATTCCTCATTTGAGACATTCTTTTAGCTTTTTTATTCCTTGCTACCACAAAAATATTTTTGTACATGGGTCCTTTTCCACCGTTTTTGATCTCTTTGGAATATAGACCTAGTAGTGTTATTGCTATGTCTAAGGTTTGCTCAGTTTAAGAGCTATTCGGTATTTACATAAATAGTTCCTAATTACTTTCCAAAATAGCTAGGCCAGTTCACAGCTCTACCATCAGTGAATTATATACCTGTTTTTCCATAGCTCCTCCAACATATGTTATTTTCCCTTTTTTTGATCATCTCTGTCAATCTAATGGGTCTTGGGGTGAAAGCTCAGTTATTTTGATTTACGTTTCTTTAATTATTAGTAATTTAGAGCATTTTTTCATATCACCATAGATAACTTGGATTTCTTCCTTTGAAAACTTCCTGTTCATATTCTTTGGCTCTTATTATGACTTTGAATGCTAAAATACCTTATTACCCAATAACTGAGTGATGAACTGTTTTCTTTCTATACTCTATGACTTCTGAATCTTCAAAAAGTGATAATTTTGTTTCCTTTTTGACTATATTCAAGGGAAGAAATTGTGGAGAGAGGGCCCACCTTGCTCATCACCACTGGCAACAATTGTTGATCAGCTGCCACCAATAGGCAAATGGGCATAGGAGCCCTAAGAGGGGCAACAATCCCCAAATCACTCCTTGGGCTTCTAGCTCAGCCCTCAACAAACTTCAAATAACACCATTCCCACCAACTGTCACTGACTGTCCTACATAGGACAGATAGGCCAGCTTGACTGAAGCTGTGGGGCACACAGAGGGAGAGACAGGATAGAATGTGTCAGGCAAGTGAAACCTCCTTCACCTCTTTGGCCATCATTTTCACTCAGACCTTGATGGAGATAGCCCAGAACTCTGAACCCAAGAGCCTTGGGAATAGCACTGCTTCCATCTCAGTATCTTCAGCCATCATTCTGGGAAATACCCTGTGTAGACCTTCTGCAGCCTGGTAACTTTCTCTACAGAAAGGAAAGTTCTGAACACCAAAGTCCTTAGCACTATTAAATAATTCAACATCAGAAGCTGATAAATTATTTTAGCAATAGATGATATTAAGGAGGTTGCACACTAAGGATCATGGGACTTATCTGAAACCTTCCATAGGTGATGTCTCCACCACTACAATGTGAATTCCTTGAGAGCAGGGCCTGTCTAATTTGCTTTTTTGTATCTGTAGTGCTTATCACTGTGCTTCGCATATAGTAGGTGTTTAATAAATGCTTCATTTGTTCAAATAGAGATGTTCACAAAAGTTGAAATAAGTTCTAGTTTATGAATCGAATACTTTTTCGTGAATGAAAAACAATGTGTAGTATAAGGGAAAATGTAGAGTGAAAAAATATTTGCATCAAATATCTGATAGGGTGTGTAATGCAAGATTGTGGAAAATATATAGGAAATTAATAGACACAGGAGATTAAAAATCATTTAGCATTTGTTAAATTGTCAAAGATATGAGTAATTTCTTATGAGAGACTGCTCTAGATTACCAATAAAAGCACAAATGCAAATTCAAACTGAAATTTTACCCTGTGCCCAACAAGCTGGCATAGATGATAAAAAATATGGAAAAAGTCAGTGTCAGAGGAGCTATGAAAAGGAGGCACACTAGAGCACTGCTTCAATTTAATTGGTCCAAGTAGCAGTCCATACTTGTGCTAAGAAAGTGACTAAAATGTCCATACAATAAAAATAGAAAGGTCCCATATATAGCAACACTTACTCATCGTAACAAAAAACTGGGAAAAAAAGTGTTTGACAACTGGGGGAATGGCTAAACAATTGCACAGTACGTAAATGCAATATCACAGTACTCCACAGTAAGAAATGATGAGATGAGAATTGGAGAAGCATGGAGAAAACATAAATTGGTGCAGAGTAGAATAAGCAGAATCAGGAAAAGAATATACAAAAAGCCTACAACAACGTAAATGAAAAAAACAAAAAAAAAATAAAGCTGGATCTTGGGTTACTGTAATGACCAAACTTGGTCCTAAAGAAATGTTCATACCCTCATCTCCACCAAGAGTGTAGAATGGGTACACAGTGTTGTATATAGTATCAGACATGGAATGATGTATTGATGTTTCCCCTCATCTATTTTAGAGTTCTTTGATGCAAGTGCTAGCTAAATAGGGAAAGTGGGAAGGATATATTTAGCAAGGAAGACAATTAAAAAAAACACTGATAAAGTAAATTTAAAAATTAGAACATGGGAAAAAATAAAACTTTGGGAAAGAAAATGGAGAATGGAAAAAAAAAACCTAAAGACTATTAAAAGGAAAGGATGAGAGGAAAGCATTTTAAAATAAAATTCCAATTAGAAAACAATGTAAGGAATAGTCAAATAAAAGATAGATTATATGCTATCATTTAGAAACTTACCTATTTTTAAATTGCCTAAAACTAGCAAAATTATAATTAAGCATGGGAGAAGAAAAATCTCAAATGAATAGCCCAAATTACTTGAATACTATAAATGCAATATCTATAACTCTTTAGGTACAGAACACTGATTTGTTCCATCCACAGCTCCTTGAGTCAGGTTGTTTCCCACAAAAGTCAATGAGAAAAGAGATAGATGTGGAATTGAATATCCAGCAATACGCAGTTTGTACACAGAACGAAATATCAAAACTGAGTTTATCTGTAATAAACCTAGATCAGATTTCCAAACAGAAAAACCCCTGCCCTGATAATTCATTCAGGGCAAAATCCCCTTCCCAACTTCAGCCTCAGGCATCTTGAAATTATAGAGCATAAATCTACAAGGTTTTGGGACCAAGAACTCCTAATATTTTTATGTAAAATCAGGATCATCATGGCATCATGACACAATTACTGTTTAGTGTAGATAGTGTCAAGGACTGTTGTGTACATTTAGATTCAAATCTGTCAGTTACAGAGGTGGCCAACAACATGCTTATAAAACCAAGTTGAAAAAAAATTTGGAATTTTTCTTAAAAATTGATCAGCAAATGATTAAGATAATAGTCTTCACATCTAATCGACTCCCCACTCCTCCTAGATGCCAAATCCAATTTAAATTCTACTGAAACCATTTTAAAAGCCAAATATTGATTTATAAAAATCATTCTATTGCAAAGGAATATCAGTTTATGAAACATTTTTTAAAAGTCTTATCAGGGACCTGAGAAGAACTTGATTCCTACATTTGATCATCTCGTAACAACCTGTTCACTTTAACTATTGGATTCTCTGTGTTATCCTGTGTCCAGTGCATAAGAGCTCGTTAATTACCTAAACTATATCTCCATAGGTCTTGTTAATTACCCGTCTCCTGTCTCAGAGGACCTTGTTAATAACTTGTAGAGTCTCTCTAAAGAGGTCCTAACAACACATTAAAATTAAAGATGCTTTTCTTTTAGCACCTGTCAAGTGCTGTAAATTGAGAAATTTTCACATCAGTTTATTGGACTACAACAGTTTTTGTGAATTTTTTTTTTTTGGTTTATTTTCTCGTTCTCTTTCTCTCACTAAAATAACTTAACAAAAGTTTGACTTTTTTTGTTAGAGGTTTTTGTTGTTTTCCTTTCGATTTTGAAGAATATAGATATCAATTTGCATTAGAGTCAGCAGGACGGTAGAATACTTGGTCTTCTGCAAATTAATCCACAGGGAAATAGAGCAATTAATGAAGAGTTTTTATAATGGGTATTAGGATGACAAAGAGTAAAAGTTTCAAGTAGTGTCCAGGGAGTTTATGCATAAAAGTTCCGGTTTCTGTTAAGAGAACTAATCATACTGAATATCTAATGTTCTTAGTCGTCATTTCATTGGCTACATTCAGTAACTCCCTGAGCACTAATAGATTAGTGGATTTTAAAAGCATCATCTGACAAAGGCTTTTTGTTTGTTTTTTAAATTTGGCTACAAATTTTCCTAAATGTTAGATTTCCTAATGGTTCTGCTCATAAATTTAAAGAAAAGGCAAATCATTTTTCATGCAGAATTGACAGGTGAGAGAAAAATAATTTTTAGTTTTCAAAATTAAACTGTATTTTTAGCATTACTACACTTCTGTCTCTTTGTGGAAACATGCTCCAAAAAACATGTACTAGAAAAAAAAAACAACCTGTTTAAATTACCTTTATAACACAAAGATAATTAGGAGTTTAAAAAAATCTGTTAAACCTCTGTGAAAATAAGATTTTGGGGATCTTTTGGAATAGTTTGTCTGATTTTTAAATATTTTTGAAAAAACAGTTTTAATAAATTTAAGCAACCTTTTCTTGATCTTATGGCAATGTTTAAAATATTTGAAACTTTGAAACTTGTTTACATATGACTCATGGATACATTCTAGGTTACCAATTCATTGGCATTAAAATGCATATTTTGGCTTCAATTGTAACAGGTCACTGTGACCCCAAGAGGGGGAAAATGTTAATTTGACATGTGGACATATGAATTGTTAAAGGGCCAATTATGATTTTTATTTCCCTGGCCTCTACTACTGTGAACAAAGAATAATTAATCAGTCAAAATTAATTAATTGAAAGCCAGAATCAACCAATGTAACTTACAAAGAGAACTGTACGTTCAAATAGCATAAATCCTGTTGGGACAATGTGGAATGTGAGCTAGCTACTATGATATTCAAGAATATTTACAAGATAATATCACCCTTAAATAGCAAAGTTATTGTTACCCATAATCTAAAAAATTATTTAACCACATTTAAACCGATATATGCCCTATTCAGATCCAAAACAGAAGGCATGTTCCCAAAGCAAAGTTCTCTAGGTAAATCATCTCCCTGAAGTTTTAGATATCCTTTACACTACAAACAATTCAAACTCACCACGAATAGTTCCCAATTGAATTTATTCCTCCATTCCATCTCATAGCACTTTATTTTTAAATTATTTTTTGCATTGATGACTTTCATTGTAACATCACATTTCTTAAGAAATCCTACTTCTCCCTTTCTCAGTAAGCCATTTCTCAGTAAGCCATGAAACAGAGTTTAAAGAAGGGGGAAAGAAAACAGTTCAACAAAACTAACCGACAGAGTAATCTGACGCATGTGCAATATTCCATATCCACAGTCCTCCACCCAAGGCAGCATGACAGTGTGCTTTTTTCTCAATGCTTCTGCAAAGCCACGCTTGGTCATTATAATTAAACTGTGTTCAGCTAAGTTTGGATGTTATGTTTTGTTTTAATTTGCATTGTACCCTACATTATTTCATGATAATACAGAGTCACAAAAAGTGAAGAATGAATTTTTTAATAAATGTGCTAAATACTCATAACCTCCAAGCCGCATGGATCAAAAACCTTAAAAATATAGAAATCTAGTAGAAATCAAAATCATGTGAAAGCAGGCTGAGATGTATATCATCGCTGTTACTCTGTCTGCTATCAGAGTTGTACTGAGGATGCTTTCAGTGAGCCTACATCCTAATAGTTTTGTTTAATTACAGAAAGCTTTATTTTATTCACTTATACAAGAGTCTGCAGAATATTCAATATAAAAGAATAGCTGGGTAAGGATTTGTCTCAGTATTGTTGCTATCTGAACTCCACTGAAAGAGGTGAGAACAAGTTGATAATATTAAGGTTTTTCAAATGTTTTACATATGTCATTGGATCCTCACAACAAACCTCTAAGATAGGTGTGATTATTATGTCCATTTTACAGTAAGAAAACTGAGATTGGCCACATAGCTAATAAGTATGTGAGTGGAATTTGAATCCAGGAACCCCAGCACGGGATGCAAAGGAACAGAAAATAAAAAATTAATCTGACAATATAGTCCAGATCTTGGGACAGATTTCAAAAGATTTAGTGAAAAGGTAGGCATATCCTATGGACTAAAAATATACAGGGTAGGTCAGTCTAAGTAGGAAAAACTCTCAAAAATGAAATTTGGATACACTAAGAAATAATTCTGATGAGAAGGAAAAGGGAATTAAACAAAGAGACCAAAGTAGATATGGAAGAAATTCAGTCAACTCACACACATAGGTATATATGGACACATACTAAAGCAAAGGAAGTAATAATGACTGAATATAGAGGAGTGACAGAAAATATTAAAAATTTTAATAGAGCTAGACCTCAGAATGAGCTGAAGATAACAAGGAATGCCAAAAATGGCAGGGCCAGAAGGCTTTGAAAGAGCTGTTGTAGGGAAAAGAAGGTCAAAAGAGGGTTGGGGCAGCACCTTAGGACAGATGGAATGATAAAAGAAAAGAGAAAGAAGGCATACATACTCAATTTTTCCTTTTCTTCTAATATTCTTTCAAGAAAAATAATTTCGTAATGAAAATGACAAAAGAATGGGCTAACTGATAGTTGAGACTCAAGAAAAGTAGGGAGATGGTGGGCACTGCTGAGGATAGGTTCAAGAAACCAGACTCAGATTCACTTCAGGCCAAGGTATTTAAAGAACTACAAGGTAAGAGTGTTGGGCTATTGTCAGTTATCTCTAAAACAGCATGTAGAATGGGAAAGGTGCTACAAGCATAAAAGGTAACAATTTTGAATTTCAAAATAGGGAAGAAAATAGTTTCTTCAAACTGTACTTTAGTAAATTTAACCTAAATTATTGCTGAAATTCTTTAAAAAAAGTTTAAAAGAATTATTAAATAGTTAACTTCTAGAAAAGGAAGACATGATCACCAAAAGGTGGCTGACTTTGAGAGTAGGCCATTGCCAGGATAGCCTCATATCTTTTTCTAACAGTTATTAGCCTGATCAGGGAAATTACAGAGTATGAGATTTATCTACATTTGGCAAAATATTAGTCTCTCGTGCTACTTTACAAACTAGATGGATGAATAGAAGGAAAGTAGGGTTGGTTGGATTTGAATAGAACAGACGATGAAGAGAGGATCTGTGTAACCCAGTTCTCCACAAATACTCTAATCCAACATCAAAAGGGAATCCCAAACCAAGTTGTGATGGGGAAATCTAAGAAGAAAACAGTCATTTTTCCAGCCTAGGTCAGTATAGATCTTTGGTTACTGGGCACTCAGTCTATCCAAGAAGGAACTGACAAAAACTTTAAACCAAATGAAGCTCTGTATTAGAACTAGAGCAAGAAGCTTTAATGGATCCAGGAGGGGACAGGTCTGACTCTAGGCAGAGAAAAGGAACAGAAACCAGCTAACAGTTCTGTTTCTCTGACTCTAGAGCTCTTTCACAGACCTAGCATGGATTAAGGAGAGGACCTTTGAGAAGGGGCATCTGACCTGGGCCTAAGGCTGTGTATTTACCTAACAAGGAACAGGAGTGGAAGTGAGTAGCAGCTGTATAGTTCTTAACCCAAAGTCAGATCGCAGATTTTTGCCTTCAGCTCAGTGTGAGGTGTGCAGATGTGTGATCAGGGAGGGATACTCAGACCAAGGATGAGCCTGTAATTCTGTCATTCTGAACCTACACAATCTTTCAGCTAGCTGAAAGGGGCTGGAGCCAGTCTACGGGATGGGGAGGAGCAAACCTGCAGTGATACTGCCCAGACTCAAACCCTGGTCAGAAGAGCTTGCAGAAGCTCAGACCAGTATGACAGCAATCAGATTTAAACCAAAAATCATACTGATTTGAGCAAACTTTAGGTCGTGGGCCTGAAATGCCCAGTGAGACCTTTGAAGAAGGTGGCACTGAATATTTGAAGAAAACAGCAGCAGGAACCCAGAGGATTCAAATCAGGACCAAATAAGTCTTATATATTCCCTGGACCTTAACACGAAGTCCAAGTTCAGGAAGAAAGACTTTAAGAATGAGTAGCATAAAAAGATCTTCCATAAGGAATTATTATGGAGACAAAGACACACTTGGAAGAAGAGAATGACTTCAGCAAATCTGTGAAGTCACAAAGAAAAGTACAGCTTAGTCACAAGGTCAACTAGAATTCCTGGAAGAAATTTGAAGCAAGAATTTTTAAAAGTTGAGGTACAAAATATCAGCAAACTGAATATAGCAGTGTATCACAAAGGTTATATACGCTATGAGCAGATTAGATATATAGTAGGCTTTCAGGGTTGGTTCAGTATTAGAACTGTCAGCATAATAAAGCAGATGACAGACAACAAAACTGTTGTTATTCATCCTTCATTTTTGAAGAGGACTAGTGACATCATGGGATGATGTCTTGACTCGAGCATGAATTGGATTTAAGTGAGGCAGAGTTACACAAAGTCACCAGCCTCACTTTCTCTTCCAGAGTCAAACAAGTCCAGTGGCAAGACAAAAGTCAAGAAGACTGGCGATGGCTTGGGATGCAGTGGATGACCTTGGCTTCTTCGATGTCTGACCAAGCTCTAAGTGCTCCACAGCAACTGCTTCAGCCACCTTTATGGCCTTTGGAACAAATTGTTCTCATCCGCCCATTTGGCCTGGGGAAGTCTTCACATGCTTGGGGTAGATATCCCCATAACTCACTGACAGGTTTAAGGCCGGTCGATTACCCTCAATCTGATTTAGCCCATCTGTCGAGACGGTTTTACCAGGGTGTGGCTGCTGCGCATGCTACAGCTTCTTGGAGCCACAGGTGAGAGAGTTGGGTGAGATGTAGATATCAAAGTTGAATGAGTAGTGCTTAAAAGAGCATGGCAGCCCTCACATCAGAGGTTCCAGGCCTCCCTGAGCAACCCATACACTGTATTATAATAAAAGAAAACTTTTGAAAAGATACATATTATCTTAGAATAGTGTTCCTATGAAAAACACTAAAAACATAATGGACCTATGCTTAATGTAATAATTAAGAAGTATTTATTTGAAGACGAGTCAATGTCACATATGAAATAGAAACTTAGAGGCCTTTCTAATGAGAAGAGAAAGCAATGGTCTGCACTCTCATTTCTACTAATTGACATTACTCTTTGAAGATAAGATGGTTTACTTAGAGAAACTTTAAGAAACAACTAAAATTAACTGACTAAAGCGAAGTAGCAGTATATTAAGAAAAAGTACATATGAACTATTAGCATTTCTTTTTAATATCTACATAACCCAACAGGAAGATAAAGAAAGAGAAATGTAGAAATTCCATTTAAAATAGGGAGTATGGAAAATTTCTGAGATTCTATCTTTGAAGATGCAGACAGAAACTAGACAAATACAAGTACGAAATACTCTACATAAATGAAAAACTTAAATAATTGGAAAAATATTAATTGTTCATGGGCATAAATCAGTATAATAAAAATAGGAATAGTCTCTAAATGAGTTTACCAGTGAAACTATCAAAGGATTGCTTTATGAAGTTAGAAAAAATAATAGTTTATCTAGAGTAATGAAAGGTCAAGCATTTCAAGGGAAGTAATGACAAGAAAGATGGGAAGGAAAGGAGATTAGCAGTACCAGATATCAAACCGTGCTACAAAGGAGTAACCACCAGAATGATTGGGTAATTGTTAAGAAATAGAGAGATTGATTCAACTATTGTGGAAAGTAACTTAGAACTATGAAAGAGTGTTACCAAATTGTGCATACAGTACCACTAGTAGGCCTAATGATACTCGAGTGTGACTGAAGAAAGTAGAAAATGATCCATATGTACAAAAATATTTATAGTATCTTTTTTCATAGTAGCAGAGAACTGAAAAGTAAGGGGATGCTCATCAACTGGGGAGTGACTGAACAAATTATATGTGAATACAGCAGAATGCCACTGTCCCGTAAGAAATAATGCAAAGGTTAGTTTTCAGGAAACCTGGAAGACTTGTACACTGATACAAAGTGGAGTAAGCACAATAAAGAGAAGGACTTCTGTGATTAAAAAAATTGTAAAAACAAGTAACTTTGAGAGACTTAACTCTTATGAACACAGTGATCAGTGATTGAAGAGGACTGATGATGAAAGGTGATGGATTCAGGATGTAGAATGAGACAAAGTTAATGTGGGAATTAGTTTTACTTGACATAATTGTTACAAAGCTTTTGTTCTTTTTTCCTCTAGGGAATGGGAAACAGATTTTTGTTCATTGAAAATAATTGAATTTAAAAAAAAGTAGATAATATCTAGATCCAGAATATTTGTTAATATTTCTTTAAATGGTTCAGTGTTTCTTTGATAGGAGGTCTGTAGGGGAACGAATTAAGGATTTTTCTGTGTTCCTGTGCTATGTATTATTTTTATCAATGATTTATATGAAAGTCTAGATAGCAAATTTTTTAAACATGCAATTGACAAAGCTAGGAAGAATAGCTCATATGTTGATAAATTAGACAAAAATTTTGATAGATTACAACACTGTCTAAATTTAATAATATGGAATGTAGTGGAAATTAATAAGTCAAACACCTCAGTTCCAAAAACTCAATTAGCTTTACAAGTAAAAGGAAATGTAAATCTAGACTGCTGTTGCTATGAAAAAATCTAGGAGTTTTAGTTGAGAAATAGACTCAGTAGATGAGTACAAAATGTGATGTCAGCTCAAGGTTTTAAGATTACGTTAAGTGAGGCAACAGTGTCTAGAGCACAGGAGTTGAAAATCCCATAGTGCTTTTTCCTAGTCAGAATATTTTTGGAGCAGTGTGTTAAATTTTGGGAAAGGACATTAGTAAGTTGAGGTGTAAATGGAGGAATAAATTAGGATAACCAGAGTCCTCAAGAGCATGCAATGCAAACATGAGCTGAAGGGACTAGCAGTGTCATAGATGAAGAGGGGAATGCATGGTTGGAAACTAGTAGAGTGATATCATAATCTTCAAGTATCTGAAGGATAGTTACCAGGAGGGGGGACAGTGAAACTTATTTTGGTTGGCTCAAGAAAGCTGAACTAAGACTGGTGTACCTCCAGGAAGATGGAGTTTTACTAAAGGTAAGGGAAATCTTGCTAATTTAAAATTAAGAGCTATCAAAAAACTAAACAAGTCATTATGAGAGGTAAGGAGTGCATTTAGAGGACATCTTAAACCATTAGAGATGCCCTTAAAACATTAGAGGTCTTAAAAGATGTATTACTACTTGATGATGTTATAAATGGGATTCCATTTTAGGTACAGGTTGGAGATGGCCTTTGAAGTTCCTTTCTGTTGAAAGATTGTAATTTAGTTTAGTACAGTGGAAAGAACACTGGAGTTAAAGTCAGAAAAACTCAGTTCAAAACTTATCTCCTATATACTACCTTGTGTGGCACTGGGCAAGCCACTTGACATCTCTGGGTCTAAGTTTCCTAAGCTATAAAAGGAGACATTGGGACTAAAAGATATTCAAGGTACCTTATAGCTTCCTGATTCTATAATTTCTATAGTGCTTTATCCAGTATTGTAAATCCCATTTTAAAAAAAAAATTAAATTAGAGACAAAGAACGAGTGGGTTAGAGAGCAAATAATAGAAAGTTATTATTTTAATTAATGGTAATGACATTAATGAGATAACATACCAACTGGGATATAGCCAAAGGAGTTCTTAAGTGAAAATTTATATCTGTAAGCAGTTTTATCAGTAAAAGAAAGAATATATCTCTAATTGGGTATATAAATAGAAAAGCTAGAAAAACAATAAAACAGCAAAATAGAAATCCTGAAACTCAAAGAAGTGATTAACAAAACTGATACAACAGTGAAAACAGTGATTAATAAAGAAAATAAGAAACTATTTTATTGGAGGGAGAGGGAATTAAATAGACAAACCTTTAGCTTACATGATTTTTAAAAAGAAGAAAAACCACATGACCAGTATCAAAAATGAAAATGAATTCACTCAATGAGGAAGAAAAAAATTATTTGTCCAACTAAATGTCAATTAAAAATTGACAAAAATACAAAATGCTTAGATTAACAGAACAAGAAATAAATGATTTAAACGCAGTCTTGGGAAAATAAGTCAAATTCTCAAAGGAAAAAAATACAAGATGGATTTGTAAGCAAATTCTATCAAACAGTTAAAGAACAATTCTAATAGTATCTAAGCTTAGAAAAGAAAGGATTCTGCTGTATGACAAAAATACGCTTCTGATACCTTAAACAAGGAAGTGTCAAAACAGAAAACTGGCTCAATATCGCTAATGAATTTTAGTGGGAAAAAAAATATTAGCCAGGAGAGTACAGTAATATGACAAGCATTGACTATGACAAGGTTGAATTCATATAGAATTGATTGTAGGGCTAGTTCAGTATTAGAAAAACTATAATATTAATAATTAACTATTAATAACAAGAACAGCAAAAATAATATGTAAGCAGATGTGGAAAAGATATAACACCCACTCCTGTTAAAAACATTAGACAGTATAGAAATAAATCTAAGTAGTAAACCAGGAGTTACCATAATCTGTAACGTGAATAAATTAAGAGGCCTTTCCAATAAGATCGAGGGTAAAGCAAGAATATTCATGATCACCATTAGTATTCAAAAGAGTGCCAAAATTGTTTGCAATAACAAGGCAAGGAGAAACATGGAAATTTTATATTAAGCACTAACTGTGTAAAGCACCAAATTAATTGCTAGAAGTTAAGAAATTGAGAAAATTAAGACAGTCCCTGATCTCAAGAAATACATGTTGTAGTGGTGGAGACCGCCTATGGAAGGTTTCAGGTAAGTCCTGTGGTCCTTAGTGTGCAGCCTCCTTAATATCACCCATTGCTAAAATAATTTATCAACTTCTGATGTTGAATTATTTAATAGTACTAAGGATTTTCGTGTTCAGAACTTTTCTTTCTATAGAGAAACAGTTACCAGGCTGCAGAAGGTCTACACAGGGTACTTCCCAGAATGATGGTTAAGGATACTGAGATGGAAGCAGTGCTATTCCCAAGGCTCTTGGGTTCAGAGTTTTGGGCTGTTTCCATAAAGGTTTGAGTGAAAATGGTGGTCAAAGTGGTGGAGGAGGTTTTACTTGCCTGACAACCCTGTCTCTTCTGTGTGCTCCATGGCTTCAGTCAAGCTGGTCTGTCTGCCCTATGTGGGACAGTCAGTGACAGTTGGTAGGAATGGTGTTGTTTGATGTTTGTTGAGGGCTGGGCTAGAAGCCCAAGGAGTGATTTGGGAATTGTTGCCCTTCTTAGGGCTCCTATGCCCATCTGCCTATTGGTGGCATTTGGTCAGCATTTGTTGTCAGTGGTGCTGAGGAAGGTGGGCACTGTGTTCACAATGATTTCTCCCCTTGATGATAGTTGTAGGGGCTGGGTTGGAAGCAGGGTTGGTGGTTGGGAGGACTTTGCTTTTTCCCAAGGCTCTTGGGCCCAGAGCCCTTTAATTGTCTACATCAGGGCTCAGTGAAAGACTCGTCCTGGTGGTTGTAGAAGTTTGTCTTGCCTGGCACATACCACTTTCATATCCCTTTTTCCTCTTAGTTATAACTGAAAGGTTCCTAATCTTGTTTTCCTTAGCATTTTAAACTTACAGATTTATCTTTTTAGTAGGAGAACTAGAATTTTTGTTAGTTGTCATGAAATGGTAATTCAAACTACTAAGAGATATTTGCTGTATGTCCTAATTAAATGAATTTTCTTTTAACTGCATGTATGTGCTTACCTCTCCTTCTTACTCTACCAAAACTGCTCACCTACCTCAAACATTCTACTACCTTTCAAGCATTTGAATCCTATTTTATTGACATTCAAATTGAATTTGTCATAAAAATGTATTATTTTAAATGGTGCTATTCATATACTTTTAAAAGAAATACTGTTTTTATTCTGTGTTCCTAATTAATATTGGCAAGTTCTTTTATTTTTTTTCCCACAATTCAGCTAAAATCATAGAAGGCTACAAAAACAGTTTACTTGAAAAGATAGATAAGATACATAAAGGTTACTGTTCTATCTTGTATATCCTTTCTTTCTTGTGCTACTACTTGCTTATATTGAAGATAGTTCCTAAAATTTGAAGGGTTTGTGTGTGTGTGTGTGTGTGTGTGTCTGTGTGTGTGAAAAGACATGGTTCTTTCTATCCTTGAAATATCACTCCTTATAATTTTTTTCATGATTAAGGTAAGTTCTAATCTTAATAAATATTCTCTACTGTAGTTTTGTATTTTCATTGTGTTTATTGTTCCTTACAATGGCATTGTGTTCATACAAGCAGACCATTATTGATTACACTAATATGTAAGGTAATATAGCAAAAGATTATTGAATAATTATAAATAGGAGGTTTTATTGTCAACCCTTTAATCCTGAGAGAATTTAATTTTAAAAACGAATTTGTTGAATTGGAGAAAGTTTTAAAAAGGTACAGAGATTTTAATTGATTAGGGCTTCCTTTACACTCTGACTCATACTTTGAAAAGAAATTGGGTTTTTTTAGATATAAAGGTTGAGAATGATGGTGAAATTCCTCACTAGTGTAGTATTTTGAAAATAATATATGTGGTAACTGAAGAAAATCTAACAAAGCGGAATATTTTATCTCAACATTGATTCATTTATTAATATGTTAGGCACTGTTGGTAGACAGTGGAAATAATAGAGATAAAAATCAAAACAGCTCTTCCCTACAAGGAGTTTACATCATTGAATGAATGAATCATCATCAATTATGTAAAACATTTCCGTGTTAATCATTTTGTACAAGAAGATTCAAATAAAGGAAAAAAATGAAAGAAAGTTGAAAAATAGCACCCTTCAGTCTGCGTTCAATCAATATCAGTTCTTTCTCCGGAGTGGATAGTATGCTACCACATTAGTCCTTTGAGATTGTCTTGTATTGCATTGCTGAGAATAGCGAGGTCATTCATAGTGGATCATAATAGGACATTGTTAACTATGTACGATGTTTTCCTGATTCTGCTCACTTCACTCTGCATCAGTTTATGTAAGTCTTTTTGGGTTTTTCTAAAATCATCCTGCTTGTCTTTTCTTATAAGCACAATAGTACTCCATTACAATCATATACCACAGCTTGTTTAGCCATTCCCCAATTGATAAACATACCTTCAATTTCCAGTTCTTAGCCACCACAAAAAAGCTGCAATAAATATTTTTGTACAAATAGGTCCTTTTCCCTTTTTTGGGATGTCTTTGGGATATAGACCTAGTAGTGGTATTGCTGGAGCAAAGGATAAGCACAGTTTTTCTAACCCTTTGGGCATAGTTCCAAATTGCTGTCCATGATTATTGGATTTAGTTCAAAACTGCACCAACAGTGTAATACTGTCCCAGTTTTCTCATATCCCCACCAATATCCATCATTTTCCTTTTTTGTCATATTAACCAATCTGCTAGTGTGAGGTGCTACTTCAGAGTTGTTTTAATTTGTATTTCTCTGCTCCGTAGAACTTGAGAGCATTTTTTCATATGACTTAGCTTTGATTTCTTTATCTGAAAACTTCCTGTTCTTATTCTTTGACTATTTATCAATTGGGGAATGACTTATATTTTTATAAATTTGACTCAATTCCCTATATATTTTAGAAATGAGGCCTTTATCAGAGATACTTAATGAAAATTTTCCCCCAGTTTTCTGCTTTTCCTTATGATTTTGATTGAATTGTTTTTGTGTGTATGGGTATGGGTGTGTAAAGCTTTTAAATTTTATATAATCAAAGTAATCTATTTTATATTTTGTAATGCCTTTTATATTTTATTTGGTCTTGAATTCTTTTCTTATCTATAAACCTGACAAACTTTCCCATACTCTCAAATTTGTTTATTGTATCACCCTTTATGTGTAAATCATGTACCTATTTTGACCATATTTTAATGAAATGTTGGTTTATATCTATTTTCTGCCTTTAGGTCCTCTGTAATATCAGATTACTTCTATCTAAGTGAAACCTGGTCTCTGATCTCAGAACATGGTCCATAATCAAATGTGATCAAAATGGAACTTATGCTAATTGTAAACACACTTAACATATTATGAATATGATAATTATTGTCATGCTTTGGGTGTAAAAACTTGTCAGTTTTTGTTGTAATGTAGAGAGAAGACCTGATTTTTTTTAAAGTCCTAAAGCATATTTCCTAACTTCATGACTTTGGGTAATTTGTTTAGTTTCACCAAGTGTTTGTTTTGTCAACTTTAACGTGTGGGTAAGTATACTAAATATATCCTATTGTATCAGTTAATTGTGAGGGAAATAATTTGCAATCCATTGTTGTTCAGTTGTCAGGTTCTTTGTGACCCCATTTGGGGTTTTCTTGGCAAAGATACTCTAGAGTGGTTTGGCATCTCTTTCTTTGTCATTTTACAGAGGAAGCAAACAGGGTTAAATGACTTGCCCAGTGTCACACAGTTAGTAAGTGTCTGAGGCCAGATTTGAGTTCTGGGAGATGTCTTCCTGACTTTAAGCCTGACACTATCCACTGTGCCACCTAGTTGCCCTTATAAATTGATCTTGAAGTCTATAAAATAACATCTAAATATAAACTTGAAATTATTTTTAGCAGTTTTTATTAATGTTTTTATTACTTTTCTCCTTTTTAGTATTAGTTGATTAGACTCCCTTCCTTTTCCACTAAGTGTCTTCAGATTGATTTTCTTCCTGGAAATACTTGAACTGTTTATGTTAAGGTAGAAATTGTAAACAGTCTTGTTTTATAACTGTCAAGCTATTTATTAGGAATTAGAAAATATAATTGTAGTCCATTAAGTTAGAAATAGGATATCAAGAGAATTTTTAAACCTAAGTTTCATGCCAACTTGTTAGAATTGTGTGTAAGAATTTAGAGACTAATAACCTTTTATTCTCGATCTATGCATTTGGCATATGTCTAGTTTAGTATTTTGAATTTCTTTCACTAATAAGAGACTTTCCATTGAAGTGTTATTTTCAAATTATGTTTGTTTATTCTCATCATCTTTTATTTCTTTCCTTGGTTTTTAAACCTGTTATCATTTTTCTTTTTTTATGTATGCGACGTCTTCCAACTCATCTTCCTCTGTCTCTCCTAATGGGCTAATTTAACTACAGTGGCCAGTTTTACTTTGAGCGTCTCAAAGATGCGCCTCTCTGGGTGTGTTATGTTACTGTACGTCTAACACCGTGCTCTGCTGGTTCTCCTCCTGCTTGTCTGACCATTCTTTTTCAGTTTCTTCTGCTGGATGTTCATCCAGGTCATACTCATTAAAGATGGATATCCTGCAAGACCCTGACCTGTGCCCTTTTCTCTCCCTAAACTGTTTCACTTGCTGACTTCATTAGCTCTTATAGTTTCAACTCTCATCTCTTAAAAATGATTCTCAGATTTGCCTAGCCCTAACTTCTTTCCTCACCCCCAGTCTTGAACTTGCAATTTCCTGCTGGACATATCCAGTTAGATATCTTTTGATATCTTAAAATTAACATGTCCACAATTGTTCTCATTATCTTACCTCCAAATACTCCCCTCTTCCTCACTTCCCCATTACCATTTGATATTGTTGAGCCCTGTCACCTGGGCTCAACATCTAGGCATCATCGTCAGCTTCTTACCCTCATCCCTCCCCATAGCCCATCTGTAGTAACTTCTGTTGTTTCTACCTTGCACATGTCATTTCTCATACACCACTTTTCCTCTTCAGTAGTGCCACCACTCTGGTGCAGGCCCTCATCACTTCACACTAATTAAAAGTTAGTGGAGAAATACTATATTATCACATACCAGTCTCCTGCCCTCCTCCCTAAATGAAGAGGGTGCCATTCCATTGTGCAAAGTCTTCCTGGTCTCCGGTCTCCTAGACAAGAAGAGAAATGCCATGCGTCAGTCTCCTGAGTTGTCTTCAGAATCTGAGGGAAAGAGAAAAATGCCATTCCACTGCACACCATTCTCCTGCCTGTGCAGTAAGGGGAGAAAACATCATTCCATCATGCTAAGTCCCCTCCCTGGTTCCCAGCCTTCTGTGGGAAAAGCAGAAACAAACATTTGGTCTCAAAGGGAGAGTAGCAGAAGAGGAGAAGTACATTTCCATTAAGTCTCCAGTCTGGTCTCCTGCCTTGGAGGAAAGTGAAGTAACACTTCCTTCCACTCCTAGCCCTTTTTCTTTTGCCTGAGATACATAAGACTGAGAGAACTACGCTCTGGGGCCAAATCTTCATAGACAATGAAAACCTACCTTAATTCTGAATCCTCTGGCTGTCATCATTCAGACCCAGTGCTCTGTCTCATTCCACTCTGTTCCCTTTCCCCCACTAGTGTCTCACTCTAGAGCTGTCTGCCTCTTGCATTGTGCTTTCTGGAATGTCTACCTACAGGCAACAAATTTGCTTTAATCTCACCTATTCTTTCTATATTCTGATTCTCATTGAAACATTGGCTACCTTGTCATGAGACCTTCTCCCTCTTGTACTGGCTACAATTTCCCTCATTCTCCTAAACTCACTGAACAAGGTGGGGAAGTTAGAATAGTCTTTGCTCTCTCGTCACTCCCCCATTACTGTAACTAAGTAACTTCTTTGGGGTTCACTTAATCCATATGTACCACCCAATCAAAATCTAGGTAGCTGTTGTTCTCATGATAACTTTCCTTTCTCAAAAAGTTCAGTCTCCTGAGTGGAGACTCCCCAACTCTTGCTTTCTTATTAGGTGACTTCAATATATATATTGATCGTCCCTCAAATCTCCTAATTCTTCAACTTAATCATTTCATAACCCTCTATTCCAATCACATTATTCAGCCACATACAAAGATGGTCATATGCTTGGTATTGCCATCACCTTCAAATTCCTAATTACTCATTTTACTGAGTTACTCCTAAGGATTTTCTTTTCCCATTCTTTATACTTTATGCCTCATGTTCAGTCTGGTTCAAGAGACTACCTGATTCCCTTTCCAGAGCATCTTGTATTCATTCTCTTCTCTCCACTCAAATAGCCACAACTTTTGTTTAAGATCTCATCACCTGGCCCTAAGGTTATTTTAATAGCCTCCTTAAATAGTCTTCTTGTTCCTAGACTCCACTCTTCCTAATACATCTTCCAAACAGCTTTCAAAGTAACCTTTCTAGGACAAAGTTTAAATGTCCCTCCTACTCAAAAACCTTCAGTGCCCTGTTGCATTTTGGATTAAATATAAAAGTCATCCTGGAATTTCAAGAACTCCACCATCTGACTCCAACCTACCTTTCCAGATTTCTTTCATTTTACTCCTCATCATATGCTTTCAGTATACGATTTCATTCAGCTGCTAGCTAGCTACTAACCAATTCAGTTTCCCCCACATGAGATTACATGACTTGTCCCTCATCCATGGAATGCACTCCTTCCTTTAAATTCAGCTTCTCAGATGCTTACCTTCATTCCAGGCTCAGCTCAGGAATCCCCTTCTCTACATAGACTTCTCAAATAACACTGCTTGTTATTGTTCTTCTCAAATTGCCTTGTATTTAAGTATCTGAGATCATGATATATCCCCCATAAGGATAAAGACAAAGAACAACTTAGGCATTATTTTTGTTTCCCTAGCACCTACTGCAGTGTATTCTACTTAATAAATACTTATTGAATTAAATTACACTGATGAATTAGTTCTTAATTGAAATATTTAACCAAGTAATTGCCATTAAACGGGATCTAAAGACTTAATAATGACAGCTGACATAGCCTCTAAGGTTTACAAAGTGCTTTGCATACATTATATAATTTCATAATAACAACTCTTGAGGTAGATGTTAATATCTCCATTTTACAGGTAAGAAAACTAAGGCTGAGAAAAGGCAAGCCAGGGTCATGCAAAAAGTTTGAAGTATGATTCAAACCCAACTCTTGCTGATTTCAAGATCAGCAGTGATGTATTATGTCATTTTATAACCTCAGTTTTATTGTTGGCAATAATTACTTCATTGGGACACTTTGAAGGGTAAGCTCCAGGTCTCCTATTTGTAAGAGGAGTAGAAGAACATTCTGTTGTTCCTTCTCTTCCATCACACTGGATGACCAGTACAAAGATAATTTTTTTAAAAGCTTTTGGAAAACGTCTTAAAATGAGGTCATTAAATCTTCTTTAAGGTTATACCCTCATGCATGTAAATTTCATTTGTACATAGTTGTTTGCATGTTGTCTCCCCAATTAGACTGTGATCCCCTTGTCAGCAGAGATTGTGTTTTGCCTTTCTTTGTATCCCCAGTGTTTAGCATAATGCCTGGCACATAGTAGGGACTAGCCTGCTAGTTGATCTCCCTGTCTCAAGTTTCTACCTACTCCAGTCCTCCCTTCATTCTGCTTTCAAATTGATCTTCCTAATGTACAAATTTGATTGTATAACACACTATCCCTCAGCCCTCCCTTTTACAAACCCATTCGGCCTACTTCACTGGCTTCCTAATTCTTCCAGGATCAAACATAAGATCCTCAGTTTGGCTTTTAAAGCCCTTCATAACCTAGTCCCCTCCTGAATTCCTAGTCTGATTATTTCTTAGCTAGCCCTGCTCTAATGTGTACTCTTTGATCCCATGACACTGGCTTCCTTGCTGCTTCTGCAACCAGATACTTCAACTCTCAACTCTTAGAATTTTCTCTTACTGTCCCTCCTCATCTCTGCCTCTTACCTGGCTTCCTTCAATCCTACTTTCTGTAAGTATCTTTTTCTGATTTATCCCTCTTTATGCTAATGCTTCCCATTATTGATTATCTCCAGTTTATCTTGTCTGTATTTTGTTCATGAATAATTATTTTCATGTTCCTTCTATTAGGCTGCAGCTCCTTGATAGCAGGGATTGTGAATTTTATCTGTTTTTGTATTTCTAGTTCTTATCATAGTGCCTGGAACATAGTAGGTGCTTACTAAATGTTTTTTGACTGAATGCCTATTCTGTTTTGAGCTCGTAAGGTTTATTAAAATTTTGTACAGGGATGATCTTTTCGGTTTGGTTTGTGTTTTTTTATTGATGATCGTACTTCAGTTTAATAACGACAATTGAAAACTCTTAATATATAGTTATAATTTGAGTTTATCTAATTTTAAGAGGAATAGAAATATTTTTGTATTTCCTTTGGTTGTCCTTTGACATTGTGCATTAAATATAATGATTGATTTTGGAAATACTTTCTGTATTTGGTGAAATGTATCTTGATACCTTTGGTGAGGCTACTTAGTGTATGAATACAGATTACAACCCAGACCACCACAGCATCATTTTTTTAATGGAATTATTTTATTTGTTTTCAGTGTTCGACAATCACTTCAATATATTTTAGATTTTTTTCCACTCCCTCTTCCTTGTTCCCCCTCCCTCACCACTCCCTCCCTGAAATGGCATCCAATCTTATATAGATTCTACATGTACGTTCCTATTTAATGCATGTTGCAAAGAAAAATTAAAATGAATGGGGAAAACCATAAAACATTCTGTAATACAAAAGAAAATGGTCTGTTTCTGTCTGTGATCCAATTCCATAGTTCTTTCTCTGGATGTTTTGCCTCGAGTCCATTGGAAATTTTTTAAGTCCATGCATTTCAATGAAGTACTAAGTCTACCAGAAAAATTCCTCGTTCGCTGTTGCTATTGTTGTGTACAAAGTTCTCCTGTTTCTGCTCCTTTCACTCAGCATCAGTTCATATAAGTCTTTCCAGGCTTCTCTGAAGTCTACCTGTTCATCATTTCTTGTAGTGCAATAGTATTCCATTACATTCATATACCACAACTTGTTCAGCCATTCCCCAATTAATGGGCATCCCCTTGATTTCCAGTTTTTGACCACCATAAAGAGAGCTGCTGTAAATTTTTTTGTACATGTGGGACCCTTTCCCATTTTTATGATCTCTGGGATAGAGTCCCGGAAGCGATATTGCTGAGTCAAAGGGTATGCACATATTTGTAGCCCTTTGGGCATAGTTCCAAATTGCTCTCCAGAATGGTTGGATCAGCTCACAGCTCCACCAACAATGAATTAGTGTTCCAGCTCTCCCACATCTTCTCCAGCATTTATCATCTTCCTGTTTTGTCATGTTAGCCAATCTGATAGGTGTGATGTGGTACCTCAGAGTTGTTTTGATTTGCATCTCGCTAATCAGTACTGATTTAGAGCATTTTTTCATATGATTATAGATAACTTTGAATTCTTCCTTTGAAAACTTTCTGTTCGTATCCTTTGACCATTTATCAATTGGGGAATGACTTGTATTCTTGTACATTTGACTTAGTTCTCTATATATTTTAGAAATGAAGATTTTATCACAGACATATATTTGCAAAAATTCTTTCCCAGTTTTCTGCTTACCTCCTAATCTTGGTTGCATTAGGTTTGGGCAAAAACTTTTCAATCTAATGCAATCAAAATTATCCATTTTGTACTTCATCATATCATTTCTTTATTGAAAATTGCATTCAGAACTCAACCATAAAGGTCACAAAATTCATGAACTTAATTGTTAAATTATTGTCAATATTCACAGCCCCAAGGGTGACTGTGAATATACCAGCGTAGTTCTGAGTCCCAAAGCGTAAGAATCTTTCCCTATAGTAGGTGTAAGAAAAACATTTATTCAGACACCATAAAGCCAAATCCATCAGAGTAACCAAGAAGTCAATACACATTAGCACTGTAGGGGACAAAGCCATTTCCAAGTCTTTCCCCACCCTGCTGGGACCTTCGCACAAGCAAACACTTAGGAGCCTAGCTGTGCCTGTGTGAGTCCTCTTTCCTTCACCCCCAGTGGTGCTTACCAGCTTCCTCCCAGTTCTGCTTCACCTTTCCTGTTTCGCCAGTTCAGAAAGCTCCTCCTACTACATGTGACTTAGGTCTCCATGTGATTTAAGCAGGTTACACGGGCCTATTAATGAATGGGAAAGATCTTCCCATTTAAATGACCATTACAGAGACTCATTCCCAACTTAACATAAGTGTTTTATTAGTCTTTTATAAACATTTTGTTTGGTATTATGTGCATGTTTATGCTTTATGGACAGATCCATTAACTTTATATCAGTTTTGACTCAAGAAACTGGAACTTTGCCCTCTCTTTCTCCCCACCACTTACTCTCTAGCAGGTTTTTAGCTAGCTACATTGGTTCTTTTAGGCAATTGTGGAACCTGTTATCAACTTACACAAATAGGGTAAAAGTTGTTTTTTTTTAAATCTAGCGTAGTTGGTGAATGAGATCTTTTGATTTAATTAAATATTCTTATTAATAGGCAGCTGTCATATATATCTTTATGATATTGCCCTCTAAAAAATCAAAATACTGAATCCAAAAATGAAACACATGTTCCACATTTATATCATTTTTTTTTTGATTTTGAAGATATGTCAAGATTTTAGAAAATACTCAGGAAGCTAGATGGTGTAGTGCATAGGGGGCTAAACTTGGATTCAGCAAGATCTGAATTTGAATCTTGACCCAGATACTTATTATTAACTGTGTGACCCTGAACAAGTCACTTAAAACTTTTCTTAGTCTTAGTTTCCACATCTATAAGATGGTGATGATAATAGTAATTACTTCAGAGAAGTTGTGATGATTGAGATAATATATATAAAGCACTTTACCAACCTTAAAGCACTATGTACTCATTAGCTATTACTATTATTGGCTAACCAAGTTTACTGTGCTTGCACTTGGGCCACAGATTTTTTTTTAGAGTTGAAGACTTCAGAGACTAGTTGTATTTCATAAAGTTGACATAATGAACCACATTCTTCAGAGAAATAGCCATTTTTATTTTGGGGGGGACTTTCTCACATGCTCCCTTGCATTATTCCCCTAAACGCTCCTACTCCCTTTTCAGCTCCTTTTTATGTGTTGTCTTCCCCCATTGGAATAAAACTTTTTGAGAGCAGCTGACTTTTTGCTTATATTTGTGTCGCCATTTCTTAGTGCACATAGTAGTTTCCTGGCATATAGTAAGTGCTTAATAAATGCTTGCTGCCAGCTTACCTCTTTGCTGTCTTGGAATTTCATTACTGAATGAATACTTTCCTGCTCAAAGAATAGGAAAAAGAAGAGACATTCATTTTATTCGTCTTTATAGTTGTATATCTTTGTAATAAGTAGAGCAAAGCATTTTTATGGTGGGTCATAGGCTTGAGTTTGAAAAATAAATATTTTACTTACCATGAAATTTGTTATGACACACTTTCTCAGATAATTTAACATTCAGTAGGAATTAATACCTAAGAGATTCCTGATTGGGCTTTAATTTAACAATATGTATATTTTCATATTTAAAATCATAAGTTTTCCTCACTTTCTTTAGTTGGAGCATTACCAAAAATTTGTGATAAATTAAACTTTGGTATACACTTGTGTTGTAAATGCATTGTTTAAAGGAACTCAGTATTGGATTTTGATATATATGAGAGAGATCATAATCTTTTAATTTGCTTCTGTGGAATGAATTTCTTATTCAGCTCTTGAAATTCTAGTCACTAAGCAGTTAGCAATGTAGCTACTGCCTTTTGACAGATTCAGCTTCAGGAAATTAGAGACTATTTTCTAGATGTTTTAAAGAAGCACTAGTTGGGGGCAGAGATAAGATGGCAAAGTAGAAGAAAGGACCTGCTCTAGCTCTACCCCCATAGCCTATAAAATACCTGTAAAAATGACTAAACGAATTCTAGAGCAACAGAAGCCACAAAATGAGAGTGAAAGATTTCCAGCCCAAGACATCCTGGAAGGCCAACAGGAAAGATCTGTTGCACCGGTCTTAGAGTGGAGTGTAGCCCAGCCTTGGCCACATGGCATGGCACAGGCAGGACTGCAACAGGCTTCAGGGTGCAGAATCACAGGCAACAGCTGTGGTTCCCAGATTACTCAACCCACAAATGCCAAAGACAGCTTCAAAAATCAGTGAAAAAACTCTTTCCCCTGAGTGAAAAGCAAGCAGGATCTGGCCCTAGCCCCTACCCCAGGGTGGCAGCAGATGCTGCAGGCCACTGTGGCAGTGTCCTCTGCCTAAACACCTTGGGGAATTGAGCAGCCGATCCAGGTTCTCAGTTCTGAGTGGTGGTCCTGGAGTGAGGAAGAAAGGAAGTCAAGAGCCTGCTAAGGGAGACCCCCAAAAATTGCTGAATAAAATAACATCTTTAAAAAGAGAGTACCCCAAATGGCATAAGAGGTCCAAAATGCCAGTGAGGAGAACAATGCTTTAAAAAGCAGAATTAGCCAAATGGAAAAGGAGGTTCAAAAGCTCACTGAAGAAAATAGTTCTTTAAAAATTAGAATGGAGCACATGGAAGCTAATGACCTTATGAGAAATCAAGAAATTACAAAAAAACCCCAAAAGAATGAAAAATTGAAGACAATGTGAAATGTCGCATTGGAAAAACAACTGATCTGGAAAATAGATCCAGGAGAGACAATTTAAAAATTATGGGACTACCTGAAAGCCATGATCAAAAAAAAAGCCTAGGCATCATCTTTCATGAAATTATCAAGGAAAACTGCCCTGATATTCTAGAACCAGAGGGCAAAATAAGTATTCAAGGAATCCTCTGAATATCTCCTGAAAGAGATATGAAAAGAAAAATTCTTAGGAATATTGTAGCCAAATTTCAGAGTTCCCAGGTCAAGGAGAAAATATTGCAAGCAGCCTGGAAAGAAGCACTTTGAGTATTGTGGAAATACAATCAGAATAACATGTGATCTGGCAGCTTCTACATTAAGAGATCAAAGGGCTTGGAATATGATATTCCAGAAGTCAAAGGAACTAGGATTAAAGCCAAGAATCACCTACCCAGCAAAGGGGAAGAAATGGTCATTCAATGAAATAGAGGACTTTCAAGCATTCTTGATGAAAAGAGCAGAACTGAATAGAAAATCTGACTTTGTTTTTTTTAATATAAATTTATTTATTTGACTTTTTACATTCATTTTCACAAAATTTTGGGTTCCAAATTTTTTTCCCTTTTATCCCCTCCCCTCACCCCAATACACCAAGCAGTCTCATTTCCCCTATCACCAATCAGCCCTCTCTTCTATCATCCCTCCCTTCTCTTGTCCCCATCTTCTCTTTTGTCCTGTACGGCCAGATGACTTTCTATTTCCCATTAATTGTATTTCTTATTTCCTAGTAGCAAGAACAATACTAAACGGTTGTTCCTAAAACTTTGAGTTCCAAATTCTCCCCATCCCTCCCTCCCCACCCATTCCCTTTGGGAAGGCAGGCAATTCAACATAGGCCATATCTGTGTAGTTTTGCAAATGACTTCCATAACTTCGTGTTGTGTAAGACTAACTGTATTTCCCTCCATCCTATCCTTCCCCCCATTGTTTCTATTCTGTCTTTTGATCCTGTCCCTCCCCAAGAGTGTTGACCTCAAATTGCTCCCTCCTCCCATTGCCCTCCCTGCCATCATCCCTCCCACTCTGCTTATCTCCTTCTCCCCCACTTTCCTGTATTGATAAGATAGGTTTTCATACCAAAATGAGTGTGAATTTTATTCCTTCCTTTAGTTGAATGTGATGAGGGTAAACTTCATGTTTTTTTCTCACCTCTCTTCTTTTTCCCTCCACTAAAATGTCTCCTGCTTGCTTCTTGAATGAGATATAATTTGCCCCATTCCATTTCACCCTCTCTCCTCCCACTACATTTCTCTCTCACCGTTTACCTTAATTTCTTTTAAAATATGGTCCCATCCTATTCAATTCACTCTGTGCTCTCTGTCTCTGTGTGTGCGTGCATGTGTGTATGCATGTCTATGTGTGTGCGTATGTGTGTGTGTGGTCCCACCAACTACCCAGATATTGAAAAATTTTAAGAGTTAGAAATATTGTCTTTCCATGTGGGAATGTAAACAGTTCACCTTTGGTAAGTCCCTTATGATTTCTCTTTGCTGTTTACTTTTTCATGCTTCTTCTCATTTTTGTGTTTGAAAGTCAAATTTTCTTTTCAGCTCTGGTCTTTTCATCAAGAATGCTTGAAAGTCCTCTGTTTCATTGAAAGACCATATTTTCCCCTGAAGTATTATACTCAGTTTTGCTGGGTAGGTGATTCTTGGTTTGAGTCCTAGTTCCTTTGACTTCTGGAATATCCTATTCCACGCCCTTCAATCCCTTCATGTAGAAGCTGCTAGATCTTGTGTTATCCTGATTGTATTTCCACAATACACAAATTGTTTCTTTCTAGCTGTTTGCAATATTTTCTCCTTGACCTGGGAACTCTGGTATTTCGCTACAGTATTCTTAGGAGTTTTTCTTTTTGGATCTCTTTCAGGAGGTGATCGGTGGATTCTTTAATATTTATTTTGCTCTTTGGTTCTAGAATATCAGGGCAGTATTCCTTAATAATTTCATGAAAGATGATGTCTAGGCTTTTTTTTTTTGATCATGGCTTTCAGGTAGTCCCATAATTTTTAAATTGTCTCTCCTGGATCTATTTTCCAGGACAGTTGTTTTTCCAATGAGATATTTCACATTATCTTCCATTTTTTCATTGTTTTGTTTTTGTTTTGTGATTTCTTGGTTTCTCAGGAAGTCATTAACCTCCATCTGTTCCATTCTAATTTTGAGAGAACTATTTTTTTCAGTGAGCTTTTGAACCTCCTTTTCCATTTGGCTGATTCTGCTTTTGAAAGCATTCTTCTCCTCATTGGCTTTTTGAACCTCTTTTGCCAAATGAGTTAGCCTATTTTTCAAGGTGTTATTTTCTTCAACATTTTTTTGGGTCTCCTTTAGCAGGGTATTGACCCGTTTTTCATGCTTTTCTTGCATCTCTCTCATTTCTCTTCCCAGTTTTTCCTCCACCTGTCTAACTTGATTTTCAAAATCATTTTTGAGCTCTTCCATGGCCTGAGCCTATTGGATATTTATTTTGGATGTTCGGGATACAGAGGCCTTGACTTCTATGTCTTTCCCTGATGGTAAGCATTGTTCCTCCTCATGAGAAATGAAAGGAGGAAGAAACATCTGTTCACCAAGAAAGTAGCCTTCCATGGTCTTATTTTTTTTCCCTTTTCTGGGCATTTTCCCAGCCAGTTACTTGACTTTTGAGGTTCCTCTGCACCCCCTCCTAGATCTGCCCAGCTAGTGCTTGGGGTCTGAGTTTCAAATGCTGCTCCCCAACCTCAGGGCTTTCAGTGGGGGTGGCGGGGGGGGGGTGGTGGCTGCTATTCAATGTGAGCTTAAGTTCTGGTGCTCAGGTGGGGTCAGGGCCACCTCACAGGGCTCAGTTCCCTCAGGGGGTTTATGTGGAGACCTTCAGTAATGGAGCGTAGCTCATGTGTGCTTGGGGAGCCTGGGTCTGCTGCTGTCCCTGTCTCCGCCGCTGCCTCCCAGGGGGGCCTGAGTTACGGAGACACCCCGCTCCCCTCTCGGCCAGGCCAGAAGTCTCTCTCACTGACCTGTAGTGCGTGTGGGTGGAGGAACCTTTGCAGCCACCAGAGAATCTGTCCCTGAAGCCTGCTCGGATCTGCTCCTTTGGGGCCATGTGGCCAGGGCAGGGCTGGGCTCCGCTGTCCGGTGTGTGAGGGACCTTTGGTGCCGGTTTTTCAGGGCTCTCTGGAATGGAAATCTCCACTGCGTTGCTGCGTGGCTTGCACTGCTCCAGAATTTGTGGGAGTTCTTTTTACAGAAAATTTATGGGCTGTGGGTTCAGAGCTAGCATATGTGAGTCTTTCTACTCTGCCATCTTCAGAAAATCTGACTTTCAAGCACAAGCATCAAGAGAAACATGAAAAGGTAAACAGGAAAGAGAAATCATAAGGGACTTGCTAAAGTTGAAATGTTTACATTCGTACATGGAAAGATAATATTTGTAACTGTTGAAACTTTTCTCAGTATTTGGAGAGTTGGAGGGATTATATACGTATAGACAGGGCACAGGGTGAGTTGAATAGGAAGGAATGATATCTAAAAAAATAAAATTAAGTGAGAGAGGAATATAGTGGAAAGAGAAATGGAAAAATGGAATGGGGCAAATTACCTCATAAAAGAAGTAAGAAAAAGTTTTTTCAATGGAGGGGAGGGAACAAGTGAAGCTTATTCAGCACATTTGGCTTAAGGAGGAATAACATGCACACTCAATTGGATATGAAAATCTATCTTACACTACAGGAAAGTAGGGGAGAAGGGGATAAGTGGGTTGTGGAAGGATGATAGAAGGGAGGGCAGATGGGAGGAGGGAGTAATTATTAGTAAACACTTTAGGGGAGGGACAAGGTCAGAAGAGAGAATAGAATAAATGGGCAGGATAGGATGGAGGGAAATATAGTTAGTCTTTCTCAGTATGTCTGTGGTGGAAGTCTTTAGTATAACTACGCATCTGTAGCCTGTATTGAGTTGCTTGCCTTCTTAGTGGGGGGAGGAAGGAAGGGAGAGTTATATATAACAAAGTTATAGGAACGAATGTTGAGAATAGTTTTTGTATGCAACTGGGATATAAGAAATACAGGTAGTAGGGTATAGAAATCTGTCTTGCCCTATAAGATAAGAGAAGGTGGTGATATGGGAAGGGAGGGTGTAATAGAAGTAAGGGCAGATTGGGGGAGGGGGTAATCAGAACACATGATGTCTTGGGGTGAAGGGAGGGGAGAGATGGTGAGAAAACTTGGAACTCAAAATCTTATGAAAATGAATGCTGAAAACGAAACATAAATAAAGGAATGAAAGAAAAGTGCTAGTTGCCTTTCAGAATGAACCAAAATAAAACAAGCTAATTGTTTTTAAATCATCTACTCTTCATTATAGCTTATAACCTGAATGTAATGTGAATACCCGACTGTATCTATTTATCCAAATTGGGTAGCTACCTGTCTTCTTGGTTAACTTAAGTAAATTCTGCCTGCACAAGAGTTTAGCGAATTAAGTTGTCCCTTGGGTCCTTCTCACCACATAATTCTGTAAAAGCATTTGATAGGATTTTAGAGGGTATAATAAAGCTTTCCACAATCCGGCTGCAACTCACCTTTGAGGATTTTTTCATGTTACTTCCCTTCACTCACTTTAAAATGTGCAATAGCCTACTTGCTTTCCTCACATTAGGCATTCCATAGTAAATCTTTGGGCTTTTTAGGCTGACCCCCATTCCTAGAATATGCTGCCTCCTCATTCCCATATCTTAGATTAGTTAACTTCTTTTAAGGCTCAGTTTAGGTGGTACCTTTCCTGATTTTTCCCTCCTTATCTCCCCCATTAGTGTTCTCTACCTCTTCAGGTTACCTTTTTAAAAAATTTTTTCCTCATCTCATTTCCCCACTCCCAATAATGGAATGAAAGTTCTGAGTAGATGAACTATTTTATTTTGATTTTTTTTCTCTGTGCTTAGCACATTCTCTAGCATATGATATCAGACAAATGTATGCTAAAATGAAGAAACTGGGGGAACTGAAATATTCTATTTACGTGGACTCATACATAGAGAAGTTTGATTATAGGGTGATGGGTGGAGTGTAGGGGGAGTATAGAGGAGTAGGTGAGGAGTTATGAGACCCTAGCAGTGCCTCCTAATAGAGTACATAGTAGGTGATTAATGCATGCTTGTTAGCCTATTTTTCAAGGTGTTATTTTCTTCAGTATTTTTTTGGGTCTCCTTTACCAAGGTATTGACCCGTTTTTCATGCTTTTTTAGCATCTCTCTCATTTCTCTTCCCAGTTTTTTCTCCACCTGTCTTAACTTGATTTTCAAAATCCTTTTTGAGCTCTTCCATGGCCTGAGCCCACTGGACATCCACCTGGGATGTCTGGGATACAGAGGCCCCAACCTCCACATCTTTCCCTGATGGCAAGCATTGTTCCTCCCCATCGGAAATGAAAGGAGGAAACATCATCTGTTCCTCAAGAAAGTAGCTTTCTATGGCCTTATTTTTCTTCCCTTTTCTGGGCATTTTCCCAGCCAGTTACTTGACTTCTGATATTCCTCTGCACCCCCTCCTAGATCAGCCTAGCTAGTGCTTGGGGTCTGAGATTCAAGTGCTGCTCCCCAACCTCAGGGCTTTCCGTGGTGGGCGCAGCTGGTATTCAATGTGAGCTTAAGTTGTGGTGCTTGGGTGGGGGCAGGGCCGCCTCCCAGCCTCAGTTCCCTCAGGGGGTTTATGTGGAGACCTTCAGTAATGGAGCGGAGCTCCTTCCTGCCCTGGGAGTACCGGGCCGCCTCTGCCGCTGCCTCCCAAGGGGTCCCTAGTCACGGAGACACCCCGCTCCCCTCTCGGCCAGGCCAGACGTCTCTCTCGCTGACCTGTAGCGCCTGTGGGTGGAGGGACCTTCGGGGCCGCTGGAGATTCTGTCCCTGAAGCCTGCTTGGATCTGCTCCTCTTGGGGCTGCGTGGTCAGGGCAGCACAGGGGTGGGCTCTGCTGTCCGGAGCGCGACGGACCCCTGGGGATGGCTTTCCAGGGCTCTCTGGAATGGAAATTTCTTCCACTGTGTTTCTGCGCGGCTTGCACTGCTCCAGAATTTGTGGGGAGTTCTTTTTAGAGAAAATTTATGGGCTGTGCATTCGGAGCTAGCATACGGTGAGTCTTTCTACTCTGCCATCTTGGCTCCTCCCCCATTGCATGCTTGTTGAAGGAAGATATCAAGGCCCTTTTCTTTACTGTCCAGTTCCCTGTTTCCTCCTTTTTCCCCCTGTCCTGAAGAACTCAAGATATTTAGCTGCCTGCTTCTTTCTGAACGTCATCATCTGTTGCTTCTGACCAAAGTGTCTTTCCATTTCTCTCTGATTGCTAAACAGAGCATGTCTCAAAGTTTGTCTTCCCACTTTTTTTTTTCTAGAAGCAAGTATGCAACTCTTGGAGTATTTCAGGGTTTTTTTTACTGCTAGCAAGAAAAATTAGAAAATGAGATGTAAGTATTCTGTATAAGTCTTAGAAGAAGAACACTGAAAGCCAGTGGGTTTCCTGGAAGTTGTGTTATAGAAATTGGATTGAAGTCTCTGTTGAAAGCAGGACAGAGCTTCTTTTAGAGCCTGTGGTGGGGAAAAGATGAAGAAATGAAATGATCTATAGAGTAGACTGGAGAGTTAGCAGTGGGAGAAGAAGATTGGCCTTAGAAGCTTCTCCTTTCTTTACTTCCATCCTTTTAGCTACATAACAAACAGTTTTTCATTTATTAAATTGCATCCAACTTTTTGAGACCCCATGGATCACAGGATGCCACCCCTTTCTAGACTCTACTGACCCTGAAGTTTATCTGATCTTATGTTTGTTGCTTCTGTGACACTGTCTGTCTCGTTCTCTGTCATTCTCTTCTTTTGCTTTCAGTCTTTCCTAACATGAAAATCTTTTTCAGTGATCCCTGTCTTCTCATTGTGTGACCAATATATTTAAACTTAAGCTTCAGTATTTGTCCTTCCAGTGAGTAGTCTGAGTTAATTTCTACGAGTTGACTGATAGGATCTTCTTTCTGTCCAAGGGATTCTTAAAAGTCTTTTCCAGGACTCCAGTTCAAAAGCTTTGATACTATAGTGCTCAGTTTTCCTTATAGTTCTACTCTTACAGCCATACATTACTGTCATATGTTACTGGCAAGGTGATGTCTCTGCTTTTTAGTATGCTGTCCAGATTTGCCATAGCTTTCTTTGCAAGGCACAAGCATCTTTTAATTTCTTGGCTGCGGTTGCTGTGTGCAGTGAACTTTGAGCTCAAGAATATAAAATCTTGAGAGTGCTTGCATTTCACTCTCTCAGTTTGCCAGGAAGTGATGGAACAAATTGCCATGATCTTAGTTTATTTAATGTGAAGCTTCAAGCCAATTTTTACAGTCTTCTCTTTCACCCTCATCGAGAGACTTTTCAATTCTTTACTTTTGGCCATCAGAGTGGTATCATCGTTATGAATGAGTTTTTTGATAAGGTGGCAACCTTAATTCCGGCTTTTGATTTATCCAGCCTGGCATCTCACATGATTTACTCTACATATAAGTTAAAGAAGGTGACAGTATATAGTCTTGTACTCCTTTCCCAATCTCAGACCAATCAGTTGTTCCATGTTTGGTTCTGTTGCTTCTTGACCTGTCTACAGGTTCCTCAGGAGACAAGTAAGATGATTGGGTACTTACCATTTTGCCACATTTTGCTGTAATCCACAGCCAAAAGTGTAGTGAATGGAGCAGAAGTTGATGTTTTTCTGGAACTCCCTGCTTTTTCCACAATCTAATGAATGTAGGCAATTTGGCCACTAGTTCTTCTGCCTCTTTCAACAGCCTTTCTGCACTTCTGGTCAGTCCATATATTGCTGAAGCCTAGCTTGCAAAATCATAAGCATCACCTTGCTGACATGTGAAATTATTCAGCACATTTGGCTTAAGGAGGAATAACATGCACACTCAGTTGGGTATGAAAATCTATCTTACACTACAGGAAAGTAGGGGAGAAGAGGATAAGTGGGCTGTGGAAGGATGATAGAAGGGAGGGCAGATGGGAGGAGGGAGTAATGGTAATTTGAACATTTTTTCACGTAGTCTTTTTTTTTTAAGATTTGGCATGTAAACTGATCTTTTTCCAATCTGATGGCCACTGTTAAAATTTTCTGGCAGATTGAGCACGGCACTTTAACAGCATCATCTTTTAGGATTTTAAGTAGCTCAGCTGGAATTCTTTCACTTCCACTAGCCTAACTGTTAGCAGTATTTGCCAAGGTGCACTGGACTTCATTCTCTAGGATAGCTGGCTCTAGATCAGAGCTTCTTAAACTTCCACTTCAGACCCCTTTTTTGGTAGTGTTGGTGTTGTGTGGCCTGAGGGCATGTGCACTGCATAGTGTGCATGCTTTCTGTTTGGAACTAAGGCTGCAGTGAAGTTGTGTGATGCAACATGGGCAAGCACTTCCAGGAAAACCTGAGATGCATTACGTTTGATTTTTAATTAATTTTTGGTCGTTGTGAGTTCAGAAACCTTACTGTTGCCAAAATTTTCAGGACTCCATATAGCCTTGTGACCAGCAGTTTAAAAAGTGCTGTTCTACATCAATAATCACACCATCATAGTTATTGGGGATATATTAAGCTCTTTCTTGTATAGTTCTGTATATTTTTGCCACCTCTTCTTAATCTCCTCCACTTTTATTAAGTAATTTTTGTCTTTTATCATGCTCATTTGCATGAAACATTCCCGTAAGATCTCTAATTTTGAAGAGATCTCATCTTTCTCATTCTGTTTTATTTCTTTGCATTACTTAGTTAAGAAAACATTTATCTCTCCTTGCTATTCTTTGGAATTCTGATTCAATTGGGTGTATCTTTCCCTTTGTCTTCTCTTTCCTCAGTTATTTGTAAAGCTTTATCTGACAGGCATTTTGCTTTCTTGCTCTTGCTTTTTTTTGTAATATTATTTGTTGCTGCCTATGTAGTGTTATGAATCTGTTCATAGTTCTTCAGGTACTCTTATCTACCAGATTTAATCCCTTAAATCTATTCATCACTTCCACTTCATATTAATAAGGAATTTATTTAGGTCGTACTTACGGTCTGATGTCTTTGCTTTCTCCAATTTAAGTCTGAATTTTGCAAAAAAAAGCTCATGATCTGAGTCAGAGCCAACCTCAGGTCTTGTTTGAACTGATTGTATAGAGCTTCACCTTTCGTTGCAAAAATGTACAATCAGTATGATCTTGATGATGATCATCTGGGTTGTTGAAGAAAACGTATTTGCTATGACCAGTGAGTTACCTTGTAAAAACTCTGTTAAACAGTTTCTGCCATGCTTCATTTTGTACTCCAAGCCAGATTTGCCCATCATTCCAATTACCTTTGATTTCCTACTTTAGAATTCCAGTCTCCTATGATGAATGTAACTTCTTTTTTTTTTGGTGTTATTTCTAAAAATTGTAGTTTTTTATACAATAGATTTACTTTGGCCTCTTCTACATCTGTAGTTGGAGCGTAAACTTATGTTACTGTGATGTGGAATGGTTTGCTTTGGAATTGCATAGGTTATCATTTGAATAGATTGTCATTTTTGAGGCTGTATCCCAGTACTACTTTTCTCACTCTTTTATTGGCTGTGAGAGCTATTCCATTCTTCTAAGGGATGCTTGCCTTTAGTAATATATGTAATGGTCACCTTCATTAAATTCACACATCTTGTCTGTTTAATTTCACTGACGTTCAAGATGTTGATGTTTAATGTTCCATGTCCTGTCTGACCACATCCAGCTTACCTTATTTCAGAGATCTCACGTTTTTGACTCCATGCAATATTGATCTTTACAGTTTCGGACTTTCCTTTTGTCATGAGACACGCCTTTGGCTGAGTTTTCTTTTGGCTCTGTCCCAGCCACTTCATTAAGTACTAGCACTACTTGTAGTTGTCCTCCACTCTTCCCCAATAGCATGTTGAATGCCTTCTAACAGAGAGAGTCATCTTCCAATGTCATCTTTTTTTCATTTTATTATTGTCTATAGAGTTTTTTTTGGCAAAGATACTGGGGTGATTTGTCATTTCCTTCTCCAGTGGATCATCCTTTGTCAGAACTCTTCTCTACAACTTGTCCTTCTTGGATCCTGTGCAGCAGCAGCATAGCTCATAGTTTCATTGAGCCATACAATCTCTTCCACCATGACAAGGCAGTGATTGTTATTTAGGTGGGGCTAGCAAGCAGGCATATTGTAAAATCAAATACTAATGAAATATAAAGAGTATCAAGTAAGCTAAAGAATATTTATAACTGGCAGATGGTTTATGAGGAGTTAAACCCAGAAGGGGTAATTATTACATATGATATTGATAAAGGGAGAACCAGTGTCAGGAGATGATTGAGTCACTAGCTACGATTTTCTTGAGACATTAGGTGTGTGAGCAGGGCTGGAGAATAGATCCAAACTTGGCATTCCAGCCTGGGCTCATGACAGCTCTGGTTTGGGAAGAGGAAGGGAAAGGTGTCCCAGGAAGCATTGGAACCTGTATAGCAGTAAAAAAGAAAGGAAGTAGGGGCAGAAATTCATGTTTACAGGAGGAAAGAAAGGGAAGGGTTTTTTGTGGCCACTGTTCTGGGGTGGGGGTCAGGGTAGCATTCCTTTGTGGTCATTTGAGAGTAAGTAGGCTATATTACCTGTAATATAAAGTAAGGGAGTACCTGTAATGAATTCAATTAAATTTTACTCTGTAGAAGATCATCTGTCAGTTAAATGGATATTTTCTAATGTCATAGTCATGTGTTTGTTCTTTTGTTTTCTTATTGGATAACTTGGACTAGAGATGTTGGGGCCGGTCCTTCATTGCTAAGAAAGTATTGATATTTCTGTTGTTAGATTTATATGCTCTTATCACTGTTCTCTTCTTTTGAGTCTTTGTACCCTTTATATTGCTGATGGCAGTTTGTAAAGTTTGAGCCTTGGATGATTCTCACCATCTGCCACTTTTGCTCTTGTACACATGCTTTTGAATGTAGGTGGAAAACAATCATGCAACTATTCTGACTTGGTCCACTACAAATTAATGTTATATAACCTGACTAATGAGTGCCTTCCCTGCTACTTAAGCCGTCCTTTGCTTCTCATTTATCAAGTTACTCTCACCTTTTCCACAGCAACTCTTGTCAGCTTTTTTTTTTTTTTTTTTTTTTTTTTTTTTTAGCCCTCCTAAATCCTATGGCTTCATTTTCTCCCTAACCTCACCCCTTAGAGCCTTACCTCATATCTTCCTCATCCCATATTTCTCAGTTGCCTTCTGCCACTATTTCCTCCTTCACTCTGGCTCATAAAAATAAGTAGCATTACCCTTTCTGTACAGGCAGTCCCATTCTGTCCTATATTTTCCATCAGACTGTTTCACTGTCATCCTTAGACAGGGAGACTTTTTCCCTGTCTGCTGACTCCTTCCCTTTTTTTTTTTTAATATAGTTTTATTGATTTATTTTTAGATTTTGACATTCATTTCCACAAAATCTTGAGTTCCAATTTTTCTCCCCATCTCTCCCCTCCCCTCACTCCATAACACCTTGCATTCTGATTACCCCTTACCTCAATGTGCCCTCCCTTCTATACATCCCACCCTTCCCTTATCCCCATCTTCTCTCTTTTCTTGTAGGGCAACATAGATTTCTATACTCCATACCTGTATTTCTTATTTCCCAGTTATATGCAATAACAATTCTCAACATTCATTTCTGTTGCTTTAAATTCCATCTTCTCTCCCTTCCAGCCTCCCCACCCATCCCCACTGAGAAGGCAAGCAATTCAATACAGGCTATATTATGTGTCGTTTTACAAAAGACTTCCATAATAGTCATGTTGTGTAAGACTAACTATATTTCCCTCCATCCTACCCTGTCCCCGCTTTTTCTCTCTTCTCTCCTTTGACCTTGTCCCTTCCCAAAAGTGTTAACTTCTAGTTGCTCCCTTCTCCCATTTGCCCTCCCTTTTATCATCCCCCTCTTCCCACTTGTCCCCTTCTTCCCTACTTTACTGTAGTGTAAGATAGATTTTCATACCAAATTGAGTGTGTATGTTATCGCCTCCTTAAGCCATATGTGAAGAGAGTCAGCTTCACTTTCCCTCTCTTACCTCCCTTCTTTACTCCTCCATTGAAAAAGATTTTTCTTGTCTCTTTTATGAGTGATAGTTTGCCCCATTCCATTTCTCCCTTTCTCCTCCCAGTAAATTCCTCTCTCACCCCTTATTTTTATTTTTATAGATATCGTCTCTTCTGATTCAACCTGTGCTCTGTGAGTGTATAATCCCTCTACTTACCCATATACTGAGAAAAGTCTCAAGAGTTACAAATATTATCTTTCCATGTAGGAATGTAAACAGTTCAGCTTTGGAAAGTCCTTTGTGATTTCTCTTTCCTGTTTACCTTTTCATGACTCTCTTGATTCTTATGTTTGAAAGTCACATTTTCTTTTCAGTTCTGGTCTTGTCATCAAGAATGCTTGAAAGTCCTCTATTTCATTGAATGACCATTTTTCCCCCTGAAGTATTATACTCAATTTTCTGGGTAGGTAATTCTTGGTTTTAATCCCAGTTTCTTTGACTTCTGGAATATCCTATTTCAAGCCCTGTGATCCCTTAATGTAGAAGCTGCCAGATCCTGTGTTATCCTGATTGTATTTCCACAGTACTCAAATTGTTTCTTTCTAGCTGTTTGCAATATTTTCTCCTTGACCTGGGAACTCTGGTATTTGGCTACAGTATTCTTAGGAGCTTTTCTTTTCGGATCTCTTTCAGGAGGTGATCGGTGGATTCTTTAATATTTATTTTGCTCTTTGGTTCTAGAATATCAGGGCAGTATTTCTTAATTATTTCATGAAAGATGATGTTCTAGGTTCTTTTTTTGATCATGGCTTTCAGATAGTCCCATAATTTTTAAATTGTCTCTCCTGGATCTATTTTCCAGGTCAGTTGTTTTTCCAGTGAGACAGTTCACATTATCTTCTATTTTTTCTCATTCCTTTGGTTTTGTTTTTTAGCTTCTTGGTTTATCATGTGGTTGTTAGTTTCCCTGAACTCCACTCTCATTTTTAAAGAACTATTTTTTTCAGTGAGCTTTTGAACCTCCTTTTCCATTTGGCTAATTCTGCTTTTGAAAGCATTCTTCTCCTCATTGGCTTTTTGAACCTCTTTTGCCAATTGAGTTAGCCTTTTTTTAAAGGTGTTATTTTCCTCAGCATTTTTTTAGTTCCCCTTTGCAAGCTGTTGACTCGCTTTTCAAGCTCTTCCATGTCCTGAGCCCTTTGCATATTCATTTTGGAGGTACTGGATGCAAAAACCTTGACTTCCTCTGACAGTAAGCATTGCTCTTTTTCATCTGAAAGGATAGAAGGAAATATCTGTTCACTAAGAAAGTAACCTTCTGTGGTCTTATCTTTTTCCCCTTTTTGGGGCATTTTCCCAGCCAGTTACTTGACTTCCGAATCTTTTGTCAAGAGTGCTTTTGTCCTAGTGCTCCTCCTCACCCCAAGACCATGTTACCATGTTCAGGGCTAAGGTTCAGATCAGCTGCTCAGCTCCTCCAGGGGCTTTAGGTGGAGTGCATCACAAATGGAGGGGCCCTGCTGCTGCTGCTGCCACTGCCTGGGGCCAGTGCTGGTGGGGGGGCCTGGTCCCCTCTCACCCAGTTAGGAACACTCTGTTACTGACCTTTGAAGCTTTCTTTGGCACTTGTGGGTTGAAAGATCTGAGACCCTCCCTGCCTGGAATTCTGCCTGGTAGGCCTGTTGCGATTCTGTTCCTTCTGGTGCCTCAGGGCCAGGGCTGGGCTCCGCTGTACTCATAGTCCCATGGGATAGACCTTTCCTGCTGGCCTTCCAGGTTACATTTGGCTGGAAATCTCCTTCACTGTCGTTCTGTGACTTCTGCTGCTCTAGAATTAGTTGAGTCATCTTTTACAGGAATTTTATGGGCTGTGGAGGAAAAGCTAGGGTATATGTATCTTTCTATTCCACCATCTTTGTTCTGCCCCCTGGCTCCTTCCCTTCTGTCAGCAAACATATCTGTGTTTCTCTGTCCTCAAAAAGCCTTGACTTAACCCTTCTAACCCTACTATCATCCTATATCTCTTATGCTTTTGTGACCAAACTCCTTGAAAAGGCCATATATAATTGGTGTGTCCACTTTCTTTTTTTCTTCTTACCCCCTTACAGCCCAACTTCTGACCTCATCATTCTACCAAATTTATCCCTTCCAGATGCCCAGTGACCTTTTTTTAATCCTTATTCTGTTAGCCCTCTGTGCAGCCTTTGACACTATTGATCACCCTTTTTTCCTGGATACTTTATTTTTCCTAGGTTTTTTGCAATACCACTCTTGGCTGGTTTTCCTCCTACCTATCAGATCCTGCCTTATTTTAGTCTCTTTTGCTGGATCCTCTTCCATGGCTACTAACTGTGAGTGTCCCTTAGGGCCGTATCCTGGTTCCTCTTCTCTTATTCTACATCATTTAACTTAATGATTTCATCAACTCTCATGTATTTATCATCTCTATACTTGTGTTTCTCAAATTTTGCCCTTACCTCTCTCTGCTGAACTCTAATCTCCTATCTCCAACTGCCTTTTAGAATTGAACATCCAGTAGACATCTTAGACTCAGCATGACTAAAATTGAACTCATTATTTTTCCCCTTAAGCCTCCTTCCTCAACTTACCCAATTATTCTCTAGGCCACAGAGGTGGGGAACCTGCTGCTTTGAGGCCACGTGGGACCTTTTAGGTCCTTGGATGCAGCCTTTTGAATGAGTACAAATTTTACAGAACAAATCCTTTTATTAAGGGTATTTGTTCCGTGAAGTTTGAATTCAGTCAAAGAGTCAGTTGACCACCCCTGCTGGACCTTAGAGAATGTTTAGGATTTGGAGAAGAGCAAAGGAGGGCACAGGGAAGTTCTCTTCTAAGCAAGAGAAGTGAAAAAAATGAGAATATGTACTTGGGAATGGTAAAGATAATGTTGGATAGGTGGTATAGGCCAGATTAATAAGAATTTAGAATACTAAAAGTTTAGAACTGTCATCTACAGGGCACTGTTTTAGTCTCCATGTACATCTGTTAGCTGTTTATACATCTTTGTTTTTTGAAAAAAATGCTTTTCAGGAATTTGATCTAAAGATTTTTTTCCCCAATTATCCTTGATGCCTTAATTTTATCTGTAGAGAAGCTTTTTAATTTTCAGTAGCCAAAATTATCAGTTTTATCTTTTATAATTGCCTCTCTCCTTTGTTTAGTTAAACATACCTTCCAGTTATTTGTATAAAAGAAATTTATGGTACATTTTTCAAGAACACAACTATCTTGTTAATACGTGCATATCTGTATGCCTCAAGACTCATTCTTTGTAAAACATAAGTGAAATTACCTGCAGGAAAAAGTGTCAAAAGTGTCATTTTCTGTGGCAATAATTTCCTTACATCTATTAGAACAACAACAACACAAAAACTCACTCTGTATGTGTTTTACTGTGAGGAGCATATGGTATTACACAAAGCAATCAGTTTACTACTAACCGAAATTTCATAGGTTTTGAATTTTGCATCATGATGAATTAATCTCTTGGTTCTCAGCACTGTTTAAACTATCAAACCTTTCAGATCATTTGGGATTATACCTGATAGATTTTCTTATTATACAGGTAATATGATTAAACTGTATAAATTTTTTCCTTTTTGATAGTAAATGGAAAAGTATTGATACTCTCAATGCTATCTAGTTTTGAAGAAACAGTCTTTACTTTCAAGATTTCTTTAATTTGTTTCATTTTATGGTTTGTATCAGTATTCATTGCTGGAAAAGATTAAAAAGATTTGCAGTTCTGAATCTGATGCCTGTTATCTTTACTGTTACTGACCATAAGTTTTAATTGTCTTGCCTGTGAGATCTCATAAAGCAGCCTATAGGGTTGTTTTTTCTTCCTACGAGAATATTAATGAGTAATTACTGTTTTCCCCTAAGGACTTTTATATATTATATTCTATTTTGTCATCCTTTTGGGTTCATCATACACACACAAACCCAAGGGAGATGGGCACAATGTTGTCGTCTATAACACCATTAATTTGGAATGGTGCTTAAGTCATTTTTTAAAAAAAGAAATGAAACAATAAAGATTATATCTCTAAAGTTAATAATACACTGACATTCTCTAGATTGTGTGTACATATATATGTATAGGTGTGTGTGTATATATATATATATATTTCTCCAGAACCTTTAATTCATTGCTTAATTTTTATAAAAGTTAAAATAATGAATTTCCCCTGAATACCTGTACACTCCTCTTTTCCAGCCAAAAAAACTTAACAAACCCTAAACTAAACAAATAAAAGAAACCTCTGAAGAATATTACACTGATGTAGCATTAGGTTTAGATTTCTGACTTTCTTCTAATATTACAATGATACATGGAGTCTTAAGAGAAGACTGGCACTTTTTCAGTGTGAAGGTTTCCTGAGCTCTTTAAAAGGCTGCTTGCCTATATCTTTGGTGTCCAGCTGGTCACCCATTACTCACCTGTATCTCCAAAAAGCTCTAGCTTCTGTAGAGAAGCTTTTCAATTTTAGGTAGCCAGAATTATCAAGTTGTACCTTTGAAGCCATGTATAACCTGGCTCAATCTATTTTATCTCATTCATATTACTTCCCCTGACCTCTGTGGTCCATCGAAACTAGCCTTCTCTCTGTTAAAATCATATATGACATACCATCTTTCATCTTCCATTCCCACATTCCTGGAATGTACTCCCTCTTCACTATAAAAAGTGCTGCTGTAAATACTTTGGATATATAATATTTCTTTGGTGCTTCATGCCCCACATCAGAATTTCTGTGTTGAAGCATATGGGCATAGTTATTTTCTTTATAGTTCTAAATTAGTTTCCAGCATGGTTTGCCTAATTCACAGCTCCACCAATTAATGTATAGTGTACCGGTTTTTCTATTGCCTTTAAAGAATTGACTATTCACATATTTTTTCTCCGTTTGCTAATTTGTTACTGTGAGTTGGAATCTCAAAGTTATTTTGATTTGCATTTCTCTGTTATCAGTTATTTGCAGCACTTTTTATTTTATTATATTTTTAATTAAATTATTTTATTTGTTTTCAGCATTCAACCATCGCTTCCATATGTCTTAGATCTTTTTTTCCCTCCCTCTTTCTTGTTCCCCCCTCCCTCCCTACTCTCTCCCTGGGACAGCATACAATCTTATATAGGTTCTACCATGTACTTTCCTGTTAAATACATGTTGCATAGAAGAATTAAAATGAATGGGAGAAACCATAAAATAAAACAAAAATGTAATACAAAAGAAAATGGTCAGTTTTTGTCTGTGATCCAGTTCCATAGTTCTTTATCTGAATGTTTTGCCTCAAGAGTCCATTGGAAATTTTTTAAGTCCATGCATTTCAGTGAAGTACTAAGTCTACCAGAAAAATTTCTCACACACTGTGGTTGTTGCTGTGTACAAATTTCTCCTGCTTCTGCACCTTTCACTAAGCATCAGTTCATATAAGTCTTTCCAGGCTTCTCTAAAGTCTTCCTGTTCATCATTTCTTATAGTGCAGTAGTATTCCATTACATTCATGTACCACAGTTTGTTCAGCCATTCCCCAATTGATGAGCATCCTCTTGATTTCCAGTTTTTGGCCACCACAAAGAGAGCTGCTATAAATATTTTTGTACATGTGGGATCCTTTCTCATTTTTATGATCTCTTTGGGATACAATCCTAGAAGCAGTATTGCAGGGTCAAAGGGTATGCACACTTTTGTAGCCCTTTAGGCATAGTTCCAAATTGCTCTCCAGAATGGTTGGATCGGCTCACAGCTCCACCAACAATGAATTAGTGTTCCAGCTCTCCCACCTCTTCTCCAACATTTATCATCTTCCTGTTTTGTCATGTTAGCCAATCTGATAGGTGTGATGTGGTACCTCAGAGTTTTTTGATTTGCATCTCCCTAATCAACAGTGATTTAGAACATTTTTCATATGACTATAGATATCTTTAATTTCTTCCTCTGAAAACTCTGTTCGTATCCTTTGACCATTTATCAATTGGGGAATGACTTGTATTCTTGTATATTTGACTCAGTTCTCTATATATTTTAAAAATGAAGCCTTTATCACAGATAACTGTTATCTTGTTTAGTCATAAATTTCTCCATTTGGAGCACTCTTCAACATGGTTGTTAATAGTTCTTAGCTTTTTTTTTTCATATGCTCTTCATATTTTTTGGCCACTTATCTACTTAAGAATGAAGTGAATAGAGTGCTGCACCTAGTCAGGAAGATTTCTCTCCCTGCCTTCAAATCTGATCTCAGACGCTTACTAATTGTGTGATCCTAGTGAAATCAAACCTTGTTTTTCTCAGTTTTCTCATCTGTAAAATGAGCCAGAGAAGGAAATGGCAAACCACTGTAGTATCTTTGCCAAAAAAAAAAACCCAAATGGGGTAGTGAAGAATCTGATGTGACTGAAAAAAACCTAAACAATACCAAGTAACTTCTTAGGAATAGTTTGAGATTTTATGTATTTCTCCTAATTGCCTACATGTTTTCGACATCAGACCATTGTCAGAGATTAGATTCAAAGATTTTTCTAGTTTGCTGCTTCCTTTTTTTATTGCATTAATTTTGTTTGTGCAAAACCTTTTGCTTTTGTGTAATTTACATTATCTAGTTTATTTTTCTTTTTAGTAATCCCTCTATCCCTCATTTGGTTAAGAATTCTTTCTCTAGCAATAGTATTAGCAATGAAAGATAGATATTGGATTGGATTCTGTTACAATACTTTAGGTCATAACAGTTTTGAGTTTTTGTGATAAAGTATGTAGTATAAGATTTTGACCAAAACCTAATTTCTGCCAGATTGCTTTCCAGTTTCCTTGAAATTCTTGTCATAAAGAGTTTTTTCCTGGGTAATATGTCTTCCAATTTATTGACTATTAGGTTATAGAATTTAAATTATTTCGCATTCTCCCTTGTCTGTCCCGATTCACTGATTTTTTTCTTTATATTCATTGCCAAATAGTTTTGATCATGTCTGCATTCAATTTCTGAATCCTGAATCTTCACTTCTCCCCTTTTTCATTTTTCCCTCAACATTCTAGTTTTTTTTCCTTCAAATAAATTCTGTTATCTATTTCTATATTTTGTTCTCTTGTTAGTTTGAGTGGTATAATGGCAAATCTCTAAATTTATCTGAGTAGTATTGTCATTTTTATTATATTGACACATCCCTGTGATGATCATTAAATATATCTCCCATTTATTTGTGTTGATCTGTTTCTTGATGCCTAGATAATTTTGGCAGTTACTTTGAACAGGATTTTTCTTTTCTGTTCTCTTCTGAATTTTGTTACTTCGATTTGAAATCCTGTTGATTTTTTTTGGCTTGTATTGTATGTTACTGTTCTGAAGTTATTAATTGATGATTCCATGGAATTGTCTAAATATGCCATCATATAAAAACCATGTTATCAACAGAAAGGTATACTTTTGACTTCTCTTTGCTTATATGTACATATGGGTATATCTTTAATTTCTTTTTCTTGTCTTATTAACATTTTTAGCTATTGAGGGAGGAAAGAGCAGTTCGTGCTTTGTTACTTCACTTATTGGAGAAACTTCATTACTTTTCCATTAATAAAAAAAAATACTAACCTTTGATTTTTGATGGACATTTTATCATTTAAAAGGTGCTTCTGTGCTTGTGTTATGTAAAGTTTATTTTTTAAACATAAATGAGGGATGTGTTTTGTCAAGCTTTTTCTGTAGCTATTGATGTTATGTTTCTTATGTTTTTGTTTTTAATTTGAGTTTTTTAAATAATTTTGAACTTATATTCCTGATATAAATTCAATTTCATCATAGTAAGGGAGTTTTTTGTTAGTGTAGTCTTTTTTTTGAGAGTTTTATTTAAAAGTTTTTAATCAATTCATCATAAATATTCATTTGTCCTTTCTTTGCATTATATTTCCTTGGTTTAATTATTGAGACTATATTTATCTTTTTAAAAGAGATCAGTAGAATGTTCTCTTTTTTTCTAACGTTTTTGAGAATAATTTGTGTTTTATATATATATGTGTGTGTGTATGTTATGTATATGTATGTATACATACGTGTATATATCTATATCTGCCCTAATATACTATATATGTATTTGTGTGTCTGTGAATATATGTACCATGTATATGTATAATATATTGGGTCAACTAGATGTTGGATACAGTGCCAGACCTGGAATTAGGAAGACTCATCTTTTTGAGTTCAGATCTGACCTCAGAGATGTATTAGCTGTGTGACCCTGGGCAAGTAGCTTTACTGAGTTTGCTTCAAGGAAAAACATTCTAGTGTCTTTTGCCAAAAAAAAAAGCCCAAATGGAGTCATGAAGAATTGGGCAGGACTGAAAATGACTGAACAACTCATGTATTGATTATCTTTTTAAAATTTGATAAAATTCTCCTACAAGTCCATGCATAGAAATTCTTTTCCTGCACCAACTCCCTCCCTTGCCCCAAATTCCTTCTGGCAGAAAAGTTCCGTTCTCCATTGAAGTCTTTCTTTTGCATGTGTTGATTAATGTTTTCATTTTTTGGTTTTTTTTTTTTTTGGTGTAGTGAATAGAAAGACGGCTTCCAAGTCAGGAAAACCTAGCTTCAAGTCTCATCTCTGACACTTGCTGGGTGACACTTAGCAACTTATTTAATCCCTCAGTGCCCCAGGACTATACATTCTCCAGAAGAACCAGCTCAGCATTGATAGAGGAAGTTCCTCACTTAGCTCCCTGTCCCGATGAGTTTGCAAAAGGTGTGATTTGGTATTTCTGCTTTGCTTGTTTACATTATTCTGTGCTGAGTTTAGTACGTGACCTGTCTTTGTGAAGGTATAGCCTGCATTGTTTTCTTTGAGAAGATGCTCTCAGTCTTACAGCTCTTGAGTTTTCCCAGTTTATTCAGTTCTGTATTTTTTTCTTTTTGTTTATCATTTGATTTGTTTATTGATTAGCTTTGAGAAAGAACATTGAAGTTACCTCATATTATTGTATATTGGATACTCTTTACTTTTTTAAGTAATATTTTATTTTTTCCCCATTACATGTAAAAACAATTTTTAACATTCATCATTTTTTTAAAAAAAAGTTTTGAATTTCAAATTCTATTCCTTCCTCTTCTGCTCTCTTCTTGATATAATAATAAATCTGGTATAGGTTTATACATACACAGTCATGTAAAACATTTCCATATTAGTCATATGTTTCCTTTTTTTAAATAAATTTATTTATTTAACTTTTTACATTCATTTTCATGAAATTTTGGGTTCCAAATTTTCTCCCCATTTTTCCCCTCCCACCACCCCAATGCACCAAGCATTCTAATTTCCCCTATCACCAATATGCCCTCTCTTCTATCATCCCTCCCTTCCCTTGTCCACCATCTCCTCTTTTGTCCTGTAGGGCCAGATGACTTTGTATTCCCCATTAACTGTATTTCTTATTTCCTAGTAGCAAGAACAATACTCAACAGTTATTCCTAAAACTTTGAATTCCAATTTCTTCCCATCCCTCCCTCCCCATCCATTCCCTTTGGGAAGGCAGGCAATTCAATATAGGCCATATCTGTGTAGTTTTGCAAATGACTTCCATAATAGTTGTGTTGTGTAAGACTAACTATATTTCCCTCCATCCTATCCTGTCCCCCATTGCTTCTATTCTGTCTTTTGATCCTGTCCCTCCCCAAGAGTGTTGATTTCAAATTGCTCCCTCCTCCCATTACCCTCCCTTCCATCATCCCCCCCCCTTGCTTATCTCCTTCTCCCCCACTTTCCTGTATTGTAAGATAGGTTTTCATACCGAAATGAGTGTGCATTTTACTCCTTCCTTTAGTTGAATGTGATGAGAGTAAACTTCATGTTTTTCTCTCAGCTCTCCTCTTTTTCCCTCCACTAAAAAGTCTCCTGCTTGCCTCTTCTATGAGAGGTAATTTGCCCCATTCCATTTCACCCTCTCTCCTCCCAATACATTTCTCTCTCACCATTTCCCTTCTTTTTTTAAGATATGATCCCATCCTATTCAATTCACTCTGTGCTCTCCATCTGTGTGTGTGTGTGTGCGTGCGTACGTGCGTGCAATCCCACCAACTACCCAGACATTGAAAAGTTTTAAGAGTTACAAATACTGTCTTTCCATGTACAAATGTAAACAGTTCAACTTTAGTAAGTCCCTTATGGCTTCTCTTTACTGTTTACTTTTTCATGCTTCTCTTGATTCTTGTGTTTGAAAGTCAAATTTACTTTTCAGCTCTGGTCTTTTCATCAAGAATGCTTGAAAGTCCTCTATTTCATTGAAAGACCATTTTTTCCCCTGAGGTATTATACTCAGTTTTGCTGGGTAGGTGATTCTTGGTTTGAGTCCTAGTTCCTTTGACTTCTGGAATATCCTATTCCACGCCCTTCAATCCCTTAATGTAGAAGCTGCTAGATCTTGAGTTATCCTGATTGTATTTCCACAATACTGGAATTATTTCTTTCTAGCAGCTTGCAATATTTTTTCCTTGACCTGGGAATTCTGTAATTTGGCCACAATGTTCCTAGGAGTTTCTCTTTTTGGATCTCTTTCAGGTGGTGATCGATGGATTCCTTCAGTACTTATTTTGCCCTCTGGTTTTAGAATATCACGGCAGTTTTCTTTGATAACTTCATGAAAGATGATGTCTAGGCTCTTTTTATTTGATCATGGCTTTCAGGTAGTCCCATAATTTTTAAATTGTCTTTCCTGGATCTATTTTCCAGGTCAGTTGTTTTTCCAATGAGATATTTTCCATTATGTTCATTTTTTCATTGTTTTGGTTTTTGTGTGATTTCTTGGTTTCTCATAAAGTTATTAGCCTCCATCTGTTCCATTCCAATTTTGAAAGAACTATTTTCTTCAGTGAGCTTTTGAACCTCCTTTTCCATTTGGCTGATTCTGCTTTTGAAAGCATTCTTCTCCTCATTGGCTTTTTGAACCTCTTTTGCCAAATGAGTGAGCCTATTTTTCAAGGTGTTATTTTCTTCAGCATTTTTTTGGGTCTCCTTTAGCAAGGTATTGACCCATTTTTCTTGCTTTTCTTGCATCTCTCTCATTTCTCTTCCCAGTTTTTCCTCCACTTGTCTAACTTGATTTTCAAAATCCCTTTTGAGCTCTTCCATGGCCTGAGCCTATGGAATATTTGTTTCAGATGTTTGGGATTCAGAAGCCTTGGCTTCTATGTCTTTCCCTGATGGTAAGCATTGTTTTTCCTCATTTGAAAGGAAAGGAGGAAATATCTGCTGAGCAAGAAAGTAACCTTCTATGGTCTTATTTTTTTTCCCTTTTCTGGGCATTTTCCCAGCCAGTTACTTGACTTCTGAGGTTACACTTTCCACACCCACCTGGCCTGGAGTTCCTCCAGCTAGTGCTTGGGGTCTGAGATTCAAATGCTGCTCCCCAGCCTCAGGGCTTTCAGCGGGGTTGGGGCGTGGGAGTTTCTATTCAGTGAGAGATTAAGTTCTGTTGCTCAGGTAGGGGCACGGCCAGGGCCACCTCACAGGGCTCAGTTCCCTCAGGGGGTTTATGTGGATATCTTCAACAATGTACCGGAGCTCCTGTCTGCTTTGGGAGCTCCTTTCAGCTGCTGCCTCCTGAGGGGGCCGAGTTATGGAGACACCCTGCTCCCCTCTCGGCCAACCAAACAGGCCCTCTCACTGACCTTTGCGCCTGTGGGCGGAGGGAACCGCAAGGCCACTGGAGATTCCCTCCCTGAAGCTGGCCGGATCCACTCCTCCTGGGGCCACGTGACCAGGGTAGGGCTGCTCCGGGTCCAGTCCCCCGGGTGTCGGTTTTTCTGGTCTCTCTGGAACAGAAATCTCCTCCACTCTGTTGTTCCACAGCTTCTTCTGCTACAGAACTTGTCGGGAGTTCCTCCTTACAGATATTTTATAGGCTATGGTTTCGGGAGCTAGCATATGTGTGTCTTTCTACTCCTCCATCTTGGCTCCTCCCCCCTTAGTCATATATTTTCAACCAGTATAATTATTACTCTGGCAAACCCACAGTTCTTTAGAATCCCAGCTATTCATAGTAAATAGACACGTTCCATGAGATAAGTTAAAGGGGTTAATTTTATTCCAATTACACATTTTTAATGCTGTATTTGGGAATGGACAAATAATTTGATGGAAAGGAATGTAATTTGGATTCAAGGAGATGTTTCAGATGATAAACTTCAATAATAACATTAACTAGTAGCATTGATTAGGTTGAGTTAATTTGTTAATTATAACTGTTGCTTTATTAATGGCAACAATACTGCACTTCATATGTATATGATCTAGATTATGATGAAAATTTGTAATCTTAAAAAAGTGTCATTCTAGAAGAGCACTAAATGTGTATTTAGTAAAAGATAATAATCCTCATATATTTTTATTCTGTAAAAGAATAACTTATTCTTTTAAAAACTTCAACCCCTTTTTAGCTCTTATAAAGAATTTTTAGGAAATCTTGAATAATAATTGTAATATTTTGGCTATTACTACCAAGATTATCTTTAGTACAGTATAAAAAACTAATTCATCTAGTGTACTCACATAAAGCTATTTTTCTGTATTCATAAAAAGTGGAGAAACAATGCTAATTTAAAGACTCATTAAAAAAAAAATTCCCAAGGCAATTTATATGTTTAGAATTTTAAAGGTCAAATTTTTTAATAGAAACTGAATTTTTACATCATCTTAAAATTTCAACATCAGCCTGCTACAGAATGTTTTATTGATTTAAATGTTTTCTTGCAAGAATCCTTCAGTACTTCAAAATTTAAATTTGTTATCCTAAAATTTAGTACAGATGAAAATTGTATATTTTAGTACTTCGCAATTTATTCTGTATACTCTTAAAAACACCATTCTTTTAACCTGTCAGCAACTCAGTTGAGCAGTCAGATCTCATTATTCAATATCTTGTCTGACATAAGGACAGCATGCCAAAGAGAAAGATATCACAAATTGGTGCCACACTTCAATAAATAAAGACATTTTATTTTTCACCAAGCTAATTCAATCCAGTTCAGTTAACTCATTTTTCCCCCCATAAGGACAGATCAAAAAAGGCAATCCTTGAATGACTGAGTTCATCATGTGTTTGACACATCAGTGTGAGAATAAAAAGCAGACTATGAGGGAGGGTTCCTGTCTTTACACTTTAGACAATACTCGATAAAAGGCCTCTCACTCAGATCTCTTTTATGTAGCAAGAAGAGCAGAATGCCTCAGATCACTGTTAACAAAAACAGGTAGAAGGGGAATTAGCTAGGACCTGATTCTCTAGACACCTTTTCCCTTCCTGTCCAGTTGTTACCTTATTGTAGTATAATCATCCTAAAGTATTGTCATGTTTTTTAGGGGATTGTTGGCTTTCATATGAGTTACAGAATCCATAGACTTAGATAGACTGGGCTCCTAATTTTTCACCATTTTGAGTTATTTTGCCTTTTAAATATTTTATATTCACTTGCATATTTTTTGTTGTGTTTTTTAATATCAAAGGAACAAATTTTTTTTTAATGTGCATACTAGTGACTATGCTATAAGGCTTAGTAAAATTAAAAAGTGAAAAGTATGTCCAGTTTAAATTAAAGATGTTTAGTTCTTATGAAATTATTAAAACTAGATTTTTCTGGGTCTCTTTTGTTTTTACATCATCTATATTTTGCCCTGAAACTTTTTCTCCTGACCTTCCCTAAGAGTCATCCTTCATAACACAGATTTTCTTAAATGAAAAAGAAGACCCCCCCCGAAAAAAATCAGTAAAACCAGTCAATACATTAAAAAAAAACTCCAACAAAAATTGTGATGTCATCTGCAGTGTTGCACACTAGTAGATCTTCAATCTTTTTTAGAAGAGGTTAGAGAAAATGTCTTCTCATATTTTGCATGGAGACCTAAGTTTCTTGTTTGTAATTTCATAATAGTCTCTTTATAGTGGTTATTTCATGGTAATCATTACCCGTATCATTCTCATGGCTCTGCTTACTTCACTTTAAATCAGTTCATATAAGTCTTTCTGTGCTTCTCTGTACTTACCATAGCCATTTTTTTTTTACAACATAAAGATATTTCATTACATTTGTATTCCATAATTTCTTCAACCATTCCTCCAGTCAGTGATCATCTACTCTGTTTCTAGTTCTTTGGTACAAGAAGTGCTGCTTTTAATATTTTGGTATATATGGAGTCTTGGAGTCTTTCTTTTTATCACTAACCTCCTTGGAACATATTCCTAGCAGTGTAATCTCTGGGTCACAGGTTATGAATATTTTAGCTATTTTATTTGCTTAGTTCCAAATTACTTTCTAGATTAGTTGTACTAAATTATAACTCTTCCAATAGTGTGTTGGTTTACTTGTTTAATAAAGCCTACAATATAAGACTACTTCCATTTTATGTCAATTTTTGCCGCTTTGCTGGTTGTGATGTGAAACCTCAGAGTTATTTTGATTATCATTTCTGTTATTATTAATGATTTATAACTAATGAATTTATAAATATAATATTTTATTGATGCTTTCATTATGATACAAAACTTGTTATATTATTTGAGGAAATAAATGTAAATACTGTACAATCAAATAGGAACCCAATTAATATGTGCATGTGTGGGTGTCCGTCTGTCTCTTTTTCTCTCCATATATACAAATACAACATATTTTTATAGTTGAACACTAACAGTGAAAAACTAGCCAAAAACAGTAATAGAGGCAGACTTAGCGAAAGATTCTTCTTTTTTTGCCTCAAAGGATGATTTCTTATGTTTCTTATTCTCATATCTTCTACTTTTTTCTAACCAATCTGACCTATACCAGCATCACCCTGCTGCCTTTGAGTCCAGGGCCACAGTCAGTGCCTTAAGAACGCCATAAGTAGCATTATCTAGCTGCTTCTCATGGCTCCTTTGAGTATCTGACCCACAGTTCACTTCTTCCACTTTCTCAAAAGATGTAATATCTCACAACTCTTTACCTTCCATCCCACAATTATATTTTACTGGTATTATATATGTAATTTTTAAATTTAATCCATGGGTTAAATGTTTAATCTTAATGAACATCTCTATATTTTTGTTGCCCACCTTGAATTTTAAGCTGGACAGAACAGCATAGAAATTATTTGCTTCATACATTAGATAAAAAACCTGGTCCAATAATAAATTAATTAAAAACTTATGGTAATGTAGTATGATAATTGTAATGACTCCTAGCCTAGACCTGATAGAAATCCCTTAGTATCTATTGGGAGTTAATTGTATATTGGGCAAAAAAATATAATAATCTTGATATTGAGGCTGTTAATAACAAATGAATATTAAATGAAACTTTAGATTTGTTTGGGGATTGCCAAATCTTTACTGTATGCTATATAAATTTATGGAATGTGTTATATATAATAAGAAATGCTTTTAAAAACAGTAACAGTTTTTATAAGTATATGTAGATTTAGTCTTTGATGTCCACATTCTTTATGTAAATCTTCCCAAAAGTTAAAAAATAAAATTAATAATTTGTAGAGTTATAGAATACCCACAATCCATTTTAATTCAGTAATAGTTATACATTAATTAAAAGCATAAGAAGTTTCCCCAGGGCTCAGTTGTTATGTTTTGTAGAAGGTGTAGTGGTTTTAAGTAACCAATGAAAATAATTTATACCTACACATTAAATTGCGTTTATCTCATTATAAGTTTTTGGTCACTGTTCACTTCTTAAAGAACAAGCTTTATGGTAAAAGATTATTGTTGCATTCAAAAATAATCTTAATTTCTTCTCTTTTATTACTTTTTAGTCTGAATATTTAAATTTTAAGGCCAGTAGGAAAAAATACTTATGCCAAGCAGTGGTCTGCACAACTCAGGATTCTCAGCAGTAGAATGATATATGGAAGGTTAATTTTGCTGACACCTATAAATTAGAGAGCTTTTGCCTCATCCTATCATTTTAATATCTTTGAAGTTACAAATTTACTTCTTAATAGATTCATATAAAAATACCTTGAGACACATATATCTTCTAGTATTTGCATGTATGGTATTAAGAGTGTTTAATGTATAAATTTCATTTTTGTAAACTGTCTCTGTAGTTAATATTATTTTTACGTTTATATTTACTGTTTCAAGAGCAATAGATTTAAATCTTCATTTCTGAGGTGTACATAAATATACAGTGCTTACCCCAAAATTTTAAATTTTAGGAGATATTTTGTGAAATGCTCTTACTGTTTTCCTTCTATTTGTTATGAAGATGTTATCACAGAAATAACTTTTGGTTTTAAAGAGTAGAATTCAAGGTAGACTATAGTGATTTGACATTTATGTATATTTTTTCTTACTCAGTTTCCATATGAAACCGACAAGCAGTGAAGATCTCAGGAAGATACTGGTGAGTAACAGCATTGCAAACTATTGAAGTTTTTCTTTATTACTAGAGTCAAGTTGCTGTGGTTCCTATAAAATGAGAGTGTACAAAAAGTGCCTTATATAGTATATATGTAACAGGAAGTGGGATCCACAATACCGATAAAACTCTTAGTAAATAATGTAATTATAGTTGAAGAGTTTTGAATACATATATTTCATTTGTTTTGAAAATAGAGTTAAAATGAACGTGTGTGTATGTTCAAGAATATAGAAATGACAGTTGCAAGAATGGTTTTGTTTATTATGACTGGATAAATATGAATAACTGAGTATCTATCATCTACGAAAAGTATTAATTAATCTGGTCTCTCTCAATTCAAGGCTACATCTTCTTGCAGATGCCATTTGCTTTTTGCTCTGATGGCAAAAATTTTAAGTGTCCTACATATTTAATTTCCCTTTGAGGACTTTTATAGTCAGATATATCTAGTGCCAGAATAAATGCTTTTCCTAGTATTGGATATTAACATTTCTTCAATTTATTTCTTCTGGTTTTATTGTCTTTCTATAGTTAGGTCATTGCTTAAAGTTAGATTTTATTTGTAACCAGTTTAGCTCATATTAAAATAACTGGTGATTTGTTTTAGGAAAGTATGGGTAAATGTGGCCGTGGTCTTGGTGTAAAATTTCCTCCTGAATAGCTGAAACTGGGGCTTTAATCCAAGAGGCTTGAACTTAGTTTGTGCTTAAAGTGTATGATGTAGATGAATAGTAATAAGATTTTTAAAAAGTGACAAATCACAGTTTTATGTGATGTGATATGCTTATAAGAAATGATGAATTTATTAGGACTTTTTTTGTACACTACTCAAAATATTATATAATTTTCAAAATGTACAGAAAGTATTATAGAAACAATGTGATTTTACCATTTATGTAAATGAGTTTTAAGTTTTGATGTTTCATAAAAATCTGAGTTTCTGTATTTGATAGACTGATAGAAAATATCAGAATATATGCAGTCAGCCTTTGATCAGATAGTAAACTGAATTTTATCAGCTAGTTACTTAATCTCAAACAAAATAAAACATCAAAAAATTGACTTTAACATGATAGCTATTGTCTCTAAAGTAACTTTAATTATAATTTCTATGTACTTGTAAATGTGCTTCCCCAAATCATGTAATTCATTACTGTAAAAGCATTCTTAGAATTTTCTTTAAAGAAATAAAACATGAAAATTGTTTTATTTAAAGGATTTAAAGGTGATAAAAGAATTCCTTGATGTGTGATTATTTTTCTTTGGAATACTAACTATCCTTAATGACAGTTAAAGGATTACTAGGTGTTGTTAATTTAATGCAAGATATAATTAAAAGGAGAAAAAAAATGCTTCCTCATACAGGTTGTTATTTTTTGAGGAAAAAGTATTTGAAAAATTTTTATGAAGATTATAAGATGTTTGAAGTAATTTACATTAAGTTCTCCAATAATAGCAATCCACCAGGTTATTTTTTTCCCTCTGGACATAGTGTTTTGTAATTAAGTTTGTATGTCTTATATTCTGGTGCCAACACCTGTCTCTGAAAGCACAGTGTTTAAACAGGAGCAGTAGCCAGTTGAAAGGGCAGTGTGAGCTCTTTAAGGCCTAATTAAGAACTGAAAGGGAGATCAAGGGAGTAGGACAAAAGATGTGAAAGTAGCTGAGATGATATTCCCAGAGCAAAGTTCCTCATTAGAACAATAATGAGATGATCAGAGAATGCCAAGCCTTCATCTTATCTCTCTCTCTCTCCCCTAGTTGCCTTGGATGTCAGTTAGTGCCCCACCAATATTTGGTTACCAGGACAACCTTTCTTTAAATCTTTAGCTATTTTGAGTCTTGGTAATTTGCTTTTGTTTAAATTTAAGTATTGAAAAAGATACACATTTCTTAGTTAAAAATGTAGAAATTTGCACATAAAGGAAAATATAGGTTATCTAGGAAACTCATGTCTTACGAATGTGTATGTCAATATAAAAAATTCAGAGTACATAATATTCGTAATAGTTCCATTATTCTTTCCTTCACCCCATCCTTAAATCCTTAAAATATGCTTATTGTCTCCATGTGGGGATTTTATTGGTGAGATGGGTTGGGAAGATGGTTTGCATTGAATTTCAGCGTAAGAAAACATCTTAAAAACATATGTTATGTGGCATAAGCTAGAAAACAATGTAGAACAATTAGGAATCTCATTGAAGGCTTGTTTTAGAGTTTTGCCATATTATATTTTTCCCAATATCAACTCTTTTCCAAAAATTGTGTATAAACTATTTTTAGATGACATGTAACATACAAGAATTTTATATTTGAATTCCAGTTTAGCTCAATAGTATTGTTAATATTGTTCTATTTGTAGATAAATGTGTTTATGACCCAGTAGATCTCCCTGCATTGTAATTTTATTCACAAGTGAATATTTTTGCATCTTTACAATATAAAATGATCTTTTTTTCAGGTTGAGTATCAGGCAATATTAAAATCTTGTCTAAAAATAGAGTTGCATAGTTTTTTCTAATCTGAAATAAAATCTGGAACTGAGATCCAATTGTGTTTTTAATTACCCTGTATTCTTTTCCAGAATGTAGTTCATAATACATGTGTTCCTAAGATGTTTTCTTACTACAAAACTGCATGCAAGATTTCTGGGGCAAAATACTCACATAGACATAAGTAAGTTCCAGGAAATATAGTCAAAAGTTTATATAGTGGAAGTATTAGCTGTCTTTTTTGGGCATGCTTTTACCTCCTGGAAGAGTTTCTACATCTTGGTATGTATTGGTTCTAAAGACTTATCACAGAGTTCTAGAACAATCAGATATTTGGGGAAATTAAATTTCTGCATTCTGGTATTTTGGTCATGGTTCATTTAAATTTCTGATCATTAAGACAATCTTAAAATCTATTATTTCTTATTTCTGTTTTCAGTTTCTCAAGAAAGGTGTTAGTTAAACATAATGCTTTTCTTTATAGTATCTTCAGATATCAGTATTTTTGGAATTATTGCAAAGGAATTTTTAACAATACCTTGTAAATCTAGAAAACTGAGTGTGTATAATGTATACTTTGAATATTACGAATAAGACATTGATGGGTGAATATCATAGTTTCGACAGAATGAGCAAGAATAAAGCCAAGCTACTTCATGGTGTATCCTATCCAGTTTGATTTACTTAATTCTCACACCTACTGATTTGTCATAAAATCATCCAAAGTCCCTGGTAAGACAATCTTAGGAGAGTTTTATTGCTTTTATAAAACCAAACAGAAACCATGCTGCCTAGAATCTAGACTTTGGAAGGGAACTCAGACATTATCAAGAACAACTTCCTTTAACACGTGAAGAAACAAGTCCAGAGAGTTCAGCTTCCATTATTATGACAAAAGTGATCCATTTGAGGTTCAGAATTTCAATTCCTATATCTGGACAGGTCCTATGCAATCACATTATAAGAATTGCTTGGAACAACCTATATCATCTTGTTTTCAAATTGTTTTTGCTTCATTTTTTTTCCTTATTAAAATTAGATCTCCGAGAGAAAAAAACACAAAAATTAAGTGATTTTAGATCTAAAATGTTTTTTTAGGAATATTTTCTTAGGTATATCTCTTAAATACATATAAAACTATGTATATTATGTGTGAACATGTTTGATATATGTAATGGGTTAAATCTTTTCAAAAGATTGTTCAGAAACTTAACTAATATGGTCAGACTAAATATGTTTACAAATTGAATTATTGCACATTGATAGCTATCACTAATTGAAACTAGTGCTATAGATATGTATCCTGCACTGATTTGTATATTCTTCAGAAGAAAGTTGATTGCATGGATAAGAGTGAAAAAAGTATCTAGTGGTCAGAATATTGACCGAGAAATAAACTGCACACCTAAAGTACCTCAGTAAAAGTGGACAAAAGTATATACTTTTAAACTTTTGAATCATATATTTTAAAAATTATATAATACTGTGCTTTAAAAATGGATCGTTTGGAAGAAAATTTCTTTTTTCAGAACGAAATAAATGTTTGTCACATAAAATAAAAGGTCTTTTTAGCAAAATAAAGGAAGCCTAGGAAAAAGGGGGTAATCTGAGTGTCATACTCCAAAATTTGATTGTTTTGCATGTGGAAGTCTAATTCAGATGAGTCAGTCAACAAGTATTTATTTGGAATCTACTTTATGCTAGAATCCATACCAAGTGCTTGGGGATGCAGGTACAAAGAAGGAAATAACACTTTAAAAAAGTTTGATTTCAAATGGAAGGAACTGTGACAGCCTTTAAGTAAGTAGTTAGTTCTGAGTGGAAAGAAGGGGTCAGATTTTAGAGATGTAGTGTAGGTAAAAGGATTTGCAATTGGTTAGATATTACATAAGGTAAGGGAGAATGAGAAGTTAATGATAATGTTAATAATGAAGATTAAGTTAGGAACCTGAGAGACTGTTTTTGACAGGAGTAGGGAAGTTGGGAAAAAGGAAACATTTCGGGGAAAGATAATGTCGGTTTTATGTATCGAGGTTGAGCTATCTCTGGGCCTTCGGTTTGAAATGTCTAATAGGTCATTGGTAATGCAGGATGGAAGCTCAGGGAAGAAGCTAGATGCATATCAATGTCTTTATGTGTTGGTATGTATAGACCCATACATGCATAGATCTTTTCTTGCTGAGGTGTGTGTGTGTGTGTGTGTGTGTGTGTGTGTGTAGATATGAGTAATTGGCATATAGAGAGTAGATGAGAGCCTAGGGTAAGACTTCACTCTTTCTAGCCAGCTGACTGCCCATATTTACGCTTCTTCTGGGGCATCCCTTTGATTGATTGCAAAGCTTAGAAATATCACCTCCCCGTGGAACTACTACCCTTGTTTTTCCCCACCTACCATCTGATCTTTACACTGAGTTCTCTGGTGCTGCCTTTGTAATTGAGCCTCGACCTAGGAGTTAGTTGTTAGCACAGATAGACTCCTACTCATTTTATACATTTTGTAGTTTTTAAAAATAGAATTTCTTATTCTATCTCTTCCTGCTGAGTTTTGTTAATAATACAGTGATACACAGAAATGCCAGTAACTCATGTGCATGTACCTTACATCCTGTTACTTTGTTAGAAGTTATTTTTCATTTAATTTTTAGTTGACTCAAGGGTTCTCTAAGTAAACCATTCTGTCATGTCATATGCAAAAATCTTTAATTTTCTTTTCTCTTTTCTGTACTTGTTTGCTCAATTTTTTTCTTGTATTATTGTGATAGCTAGCATTTCTTACACTCAAATAATGGTGGTGATAATAGACATCCTTGATCATATCAGAAGACCTCTGGATATATTCGTTACATGGCTCTTAGTTTTAGATAGTTATTAAAAATCATTTAAGAAAAGATCCATTTATTCCTGTGTTCTTTAGTGTATTTTGTAGGAATTCTGTGCCAAATTTTGTTAAAAGCTTTTTCTGCATCTCTTAATAGAATCATACTGTTTTTATTGTTCTTGTTATTGATATAGTTTGTTACATGGATAGTTTTTCTAGCAAGTCCTGAATCCTAGTATAAATCCAACATGGTCATCGTGTATAATCTTTATAATATATTACTGTAGTCTGCTAATATTTCATTTAATATTTTTTCTTAATGTCCATTAAGGACATCAGTCTTCAGTTTTGACTATCTGTGTTTTAACTATCAAGACCATAGTTGGATCATAGAAGGGCTTTAGTAAGACCTTGTCTTTTCTTATTTTTTAAAAGGCTTATGTAGTATTAAAAATAATTGTTCTTTGATTGTTTGATAGAATTCTTTTATAAATTTGTCTAGTCTCAAGTGTTTATTATTTGGGAGCCTTATTTATGACTTTTTCAGTTTCTTTTTTCTAAGATTGAGTTATTTAAGCCTCCTATTATTCAGTTAATGTACATATTTTATGTTTTTGTAAATATTCATTGATTTCATGTAGATTGTCAGTTTAATGGGCATATAATCAGACAAAATAGTTTCAAATAATTTTACTTCTTCACTTAATATTTTATAATGGTAAAATGGCTTTATTTGAAAAATTCAAATTAACTTTTTTTAAAATTTTATTTTTTTCCCAAAGCAACAGCTTTTTAATTTGTTAGTTATATTTTTCTTTCTACATTTTGTAATTCTCTTTGATATGCAGAATTTCTATTTTGCCATTTATTTGGAATTTTAATTTATTGGTTTTCTAGCTTTCTGGTTTTTTTTAGTTGCATACCTACTTCATTGACCTGTTATTTCTCTATGAATATATTTAGAGATTTAGATTTTCCTTTGAGGACTACTTTAGCAGCATTCCAAAATTTTGATATTTTTTTTGTCATTTAAATGACCCATAAATTATGTATAATTTTTATTGTATCCAGATCATTAAACAGTGTGCTTAATTTTTCTTATTTTTGCTAGGTCTTTATGCCTTAAGTACTCGATCAGTTTTTGTCTACAATGTAATGCTGAAAATATGTATGCTTTTTTCTCTTCCCATTTAGTAATTGCCATAGACATGTTATATATCTAAAGTTCTATTCGTCTTTTGTTTTTTTCATATTTGTCTAGGTCTGAAAGATGTACATAGAGCTCTCCCACTTTTAATAGTTTTATTATGTCATTTCTTCCTTTAACACATGTAACTTTTCCTTTAATTATTTAGATGCTATGCCATTCAGCACATATATATTTACTGTTGTAACGTTTTCTAAGGTATGTTTTAACGTAGTGTATGTTTCCCTTTTTTATGTCTTTTAATCAAGTCTGGTTTTTTTTTCCCTTTTTCCTTCTCTCAGGTCATCACTACTACCATGCTTTTTGAGTGAAACTAAAGTATAATATTGTCCCGGGCCCTTTAACTCTATGAGTCTTCTTGTTTCAAGTATATTTCTAGTAAACTACATGCTGTTGAATATGCTTTCTAGTGTATTCTCTCTCCTATTCCACTTTATGAGTGAGTTCATCTTATTCAATTCACATTTTTGAGAATTAATCGTGAATTTCTCTCTATACTAATCTCTTACATACCCCCCACCCCTGACATACACCTGTTTCCTGCCTCCTCTTTACAAAGAAGAGATTGATGAGAAAGGAGTATGAAGAGAACCTGTACTTTAAGTTTGATGCATTCTGTGTCTGCTCCCTCTACTCCTCATTCTCTTTTCCTTACCCAGAGCCCAGTCACAGATTCTTATTATTTCTTTCCTTTTAAATCCATCTTTGAGATCTACCTTCGTCCCAGAATCCACTTTCCTCCTAGTTTTTCTTGACTGAACTATATTTCTCTATCCAACTGTGAGTGTATATCCTTTACACCTTTGATCAGTTAGCATGAAAAAGAAGGTCAAGTTCAAGTGTCACTCCCTTTTCCTACTCCTTCCTCATTTGTTTTGTCTTTAACTTGGGCCCCCCAACTTTGTGAAATAATTTCCTCTACTTACCTGCTCCCTTTTTTTCTTCACTATATTTCTTTTTCTTCTTTTTTATTTATTTTCAGTTTTCAACATTCACTTCCACCAAATTTTGGATATCATGTTTTCTCCCCATCTTCACAGCCTGCATTCTGATTACCCTTTCCTCTAGTCTGCCTTGTCTTTTATCACAGCCTCCACCCACAATCCTCTTCCCTTCTGTTTTCCTGTAGGGTGGGATAGATTTCTATATCCCATTGCCTGTGTATCTTATTTCTAGCTGCATGTAAAAACAGTTTTTAACATTAATTTTTAAACCTTTGAATTTCACATTCTCTCCCTTCCCCCGTCTCCATCCACCCTCACTGAGAAGGCAAGAAACTGGGTAAAGGTTATACATGTAGTCATGCGAAACACTTCCAAACAGTCATGTTGTGAAAGACTATATTTCCCTCTATCCTGTCCTGCCCTCTATTTATTCTATTCTCTCTTTTGACCAAAGTGTTTGCTTCCAATTACCCCTTCCCCCAGTCTGCCATCCTTTCTGTTATCCTCCCTCTCTTATCCCCTTCCTTCCTGCTTTCCTGTTGGGTAAGATAAACTTCCATACCCAATTGAGTGTGTATGTTATTCCTTCCTGAAGCCAAATCTGATTCCCTTTCATCTTCCCCTCTTCCCTTTCATTGTAAAAGCTCTTTCTTGCCTCTTTTATGTAAGAGATAATTTACTCCATTGTATTTCTCCCTTTCTCTTTCTACTAGTACATTCCTCTCAACACTTAAATTTTCTTTTTTTAAGTATCATGCCTTCATATTCAGCTCACCCTGTGCTTTCTGTTGCTCTGTCTGTCTTGTCTCTCTCTCACTCTCATTCAGCCTCTCAGCTCTGATCTTTTCAAAAAGAATGCCTGAAAGTCCTCTATTTCGTGAAATTCCATTTTTTCCCCCTAAAGTATCATACTCAGTTTTGCTGGGTAGGTGATTCTTGGTTTAAATGCTGTCTCCTTTGACCTCTGGAATTCCATGTCCTCTGATCTCATAGTGTAGAACCTGCTAAATCTTGTGTTATCCTGATTGTGTTTCCACAATACTTGAATTGGTTCTTTCTGGCTGCTTGTAATATTTTCTCCTTGACTTGGGAACTCTAGAATTTTACTAGGAGTTTTCCTTTTGGCATCTCTTTTAGGAGGTGACTAGTGGATTCTTTCCATGTCTATTTTATCCTCTGGTTCTAGAATATCAGGGCTGTTTTCCTTGAAAATTTCTTGTAAGGTGATGTCTCAGCTATTTTTTTGATCATGACTTTCAGGTGGTCAGTCCAATGATTTTTAAAGAATCTCTCCTGGATCCATTTTCCAGGTCAGTTGTTTTTCCAGTGAGTTACTTCACATTATCTTCTGTTTTTTCATTCTTTTGGTTTTGTTTTATAATTTCTTGATTTTTCATAAAATCATTAGCTTTCATTTGCTCCATTCTAATTTTTAATGAAATATTTTCTTCAGTGAGCTTTTGGACCCCTTTTTCCATTTGGCCCATTCTGTTTTTTTAAGGCATTTTTTCTCCTTGGCTTTTTGGACTCTTTTGCCATTTTGTTAGTCTAATTTTATAGGTGTTATTTTCTTTATCATTTTTTTGGCTTTCCTTTAGTAAACTGTTGAGTCATTTTTAATGATTTTCTTGTGTCACTCTTATTTCTCTTCCCAATTTTTCCTCTACTTCTCTTACTTGATCTTCAAAATCCTTTTTGAGCTCTTCCATGGCCTGAGACCAATTCATATTTTTCTTGGAGGCTTTGGATGCAGGAGGTTTGACTTTGTCTTCCTCTGGTTGTATGTTTTAGTCTTCCTTCTCACCAGTGACATAAGAAAATACCTCTTCACTGAGAAAGTAAGATTCTATAGTCTGTTTCTTTTTCCCATTTGCTCATTTTCCCAGGCAGTTACTTGATGTTTGGGCTCTTTATTAAGTGGAGGGCTCCAGAAGTATCCCCTGCTTCAGCAGTGGTTGTTGCTGCCCTGAGACTGGAGCCAGAGAGGGCCAGGACTGGGACTGGACCATGTTCCCCTCTCAGCCAGGTGAGAGATCTTTCCCACTGACCTTAAAAGCTGTCCTTGGGGTTTGTGGGTTGAGAAGTCCGGAAACCACAGCCACCACTAACAGTTTAGTCCCCTAACACATAGTCCAGCTCCATCATGCCGAACTGCACTTCACTCCCAGCAATAGACCTTTATTGTAGATCTTCCAGATTGTCTTGAGCTGAAAATTTGCTTCAGTCTACTGTTTTGTGGCTTTTCCTACTCTAGAATTTGTTTAGTTATTTTTTTACAGGTTTTTATGAGGGGTTGGGGGAAGAGCTTTTACAGGTCTCTGCTTCTACTCTGCCTTCTTGGCTCCACCCCCTCTTTTCTTCTCTTTTTAAGATAATCAAAACAACAGAATCATTACTAAAATCTCTCTTATGTTGCTTCTTCTATGTCCCTTGATGATGGTAGAGTTTTGAGGAGATGTTTGTATTGTCTCTCTATGTTAGAATATAAACACTTCATTATTAATTAGTTCCTTATGATAGTTTGCTCATATTTACCTTTTGATGTTTGTCTTTTTCTATGTATTTAAAAATTTCTACTCAGCTTTAGTTTTTTCATTAGTTCTTAAAAGTCATCTAGTTCATTGAAAATCTGTTTTTTTCCCATGCAATGTTACTCAGTTTTTCTGGGTAGCTTATTAATAATTATATACCAATGTATTTTTCCTTTTGGAATATATTCAGAGATCTGTACTCCTTTACAATGGTGGTTGATAAATGTTTTTGAACTGTTTATTTTGGGCTGTTTGAAATACTTTTCTTCTTTCATTTGGAAGTTCTGAATTTTGTCTTTGCTTTTGAGAGTTTTCATTTTGGAAATTGTTTCAGGAGATGACTAGTAGATTCTTCATATTTCCACTTAGTTCTCTTTGGTTCTCATAGCTCTAGGCCATTTTATGATCTCTTGAAATATGATGTATGGGCTCTTTTTTCTTTCTTTTTTTTTGTCACAGCTTTCAGATAGGCGGTGATTCTTACATTCTTCCTAGTCTGTTCTCCAGGTCAAGGTTTTTTGTTTTATTTTTAATAAGAGATACTTTTCTTTTCCTACCTTTTCTAGTTTTTTGACTTGGGTCAGGGTTTGTCTTATGACAACGTTAACTTCTTTTTGATCCATTCTGATTTCTTTTTGATCCATTCTGATTTTTAAGGAGTCTATTTTTTGTTTGGATAAGATGTTGTACTTCTTAAAGTGTTAATTTTCAAAGTTTTTCTTTTCTAGTACTCATTTCTTTTCCAATTTTTTGTCTGTTTCTCTGATTTTGTGTGGAAAAATAATTTTAAGCTCTTTATTTTAAAATTCTTGATTCATTTCTTCTAGGAAATCTAGCAGAACTTTGTGTCTAAGTTGCATTTATCTTTGCAGTTTTGATTGAAAATATTTTTGAATCATTCTTTACTGAGTTCATCTTAGGCGATAGCTCTTTATGGTGGGATTCTTTTTCTCTTTACTCGTTGTTGTAACCTTACTTTCTGAATTTGGACTTTGTGTTAAGACTGTCCTCTCATGTCAAGAGTGAATGATTACAATCTTATTTTTTACAAGGAGACTCTCCCCCTTTAATACTGATACCCTAACCCTGTTGATTTTCTTCTGTTTATCCAGTTTGGATGTGGGTAGTGAGAGATAGTGAGGAGTTCAGTAGACATCTTAAGGTCATGTTGTCTCAAACTGAACCTATCTTTCCTCTTAAACTCTTTCTCTCTCAATTTTGATAAATTATGAAGGGCAACACCATCCTTTTAGTCCTTCAAGCTCATACCATAGATAGCATCTCCCCCATCCTCTACCTCTCATTTCTAGCAGATTAAGAATGTGTTGCCAGGGCCTGTACATTTCACATAGTTAATTAATATCTCTTGAATACACTCCTTTCTCACTTCTGATACTGCTGCCACCCTAGGGCAGTTCTTCATCATGTCTTTGTTGGACTGCTGGAGTAGCCATGGTTGGTCTGGCTGCCACAAGTCTTTTCTCCAGTCTAGTGTGCCCTCCCTTAAGCTCCCAAAAGAATTGAGAATTGACACACAGACACACACACATATATACACACATAGACACACACACACAGACACACACACACACACACACACACAACACACACCCCCCCTAATTCACGTCCCTGGATCAAAAGCAAACGTTCTGTTTAATGTTTAAAAGTGTTTCTGTGCAAGACCTCCCTCTCCCCCACATTTCCACTCTTACAGGTTATACCTCTCCTCCTTTCACATAGTCCTTGACTCAGTGATACTGGCATCCTTGTTGCTCCATTAACAAGATACTCCACTTCTCAGCTCTAGACATTTTCTGTGGTTGTCCCCTAAGCCTGGAATGTTCACCCTCCTCATCTCTACTTCCTGCCTTCCTTTAAATCCCTTCTAAAATCCCACCTACAGAAAATCTTTCCCTACTCCCTCTTAATTTTTACTGCCTTCCCTCTGTTACTTCCTGTTTGTTCTTTATATAACTTGTTTTTATATATGTGTTTGCTTGTTTTCTCCCTGATTAGATTGTTAGCCCTTCAAGGCAGGAACCATCTTTTGCCTTTCTTGGTATACCTAACACTGAGCATAGTACTTTAGTGTGTAATAGGTGGTCAGTAAATGCTTATGGACTGACTGGATGACCAGTTACCAGTTATTTTATAGAGCTTCTTTTTCTAGTATAGTTTGGACTAACTTGAGTTACATTCCAGCCCCAAAATTCTATGGTTTTTAACCACAGTTCTGTATTGCTATTTTTTAACACATATATTGGGTATTTAAAATGTAGATGTCATCTTTATATGTGGGACCTATATTTTTGGTTATATTTTAAATCAATATCTTATGTTATAAAAATCATGTGTTGTGATGTCAACGAGCTACTCATGAAAATGTTATCACTTTATAATAAAACCACATATGTCATATATGAGAGATGACTCAGAGATAAACTAGTCACTCTTTATAGTTTTATTCTTTTAAAGTTTCTATCTATAAAATTATTTATTAGATTTAATATCTCTACAGTGTTCCACTTGATTCTAATTATAGTCAATTTGCAGTGTGTCAAGGGAGACCTGCCTCATGATAGAAACAAGGAAAAGAGCCTTAATTTATTTGGAAAAACAATAAATTGGTAAAGAGCATCTACTCTTATTAAAATGAAAAGAAAGCAATGTACTGACCAGGTGAAAACTGGTCATTCTCATTTTTGAGATAGCATAAGCTTCATGCGGATTTTTATTAGAGATTTGGATAAGCAAAATATATACTTGTGCTTTTTTGTTAAGAAAACTATCATGTTATAAACATGTTTATTTTTCAGGATTGATTGACAGTCATTCATTTCCATTCCTCCTTTGTCTCCCCATGTCCTGATTCCCCAAAACCTTTGTTTGGACCTGTGACATAACATCTAATAAAACAAGTATTTTTATCCTGTTCCAGGATAGCAATCCTTTTGATGCCACTGCAGGCTATCGAAGTCTTACCTACGAAGAAGTATTACAAGAACTGGTGAAGCACAAAGAACTACTTAAAAGGAAAGATACCCATATCCGTGAACTTGAGGACTACATTGACAATCTTCTTGTAAGAGTGATGGAAGAAACTCCAAGTATTCTCAGAGTGCCGTATGAACCTTCAAGAAAAGCTGGCAAATTTTCTAAGACTTAATGAGCCAGTTGCACTGCATTTCATACTTTAAAAAATACTAGTGGAAGACACTGTACAGTGGGTTTAAATTTTGTTTTTTTTTCCTGTTAACTTCTCAGAAATTGCTCTCAGTTACTAGTGGGGATTACCAAAAAAGTGCCATCTCTGAAGTGAACTAAATAATATAAATCTTCAAAGTAAAAAAGGTTAGCCTCTTTAGGGTGTGTAACTTTTCCTTGGGTATAGATTAGGCCTTCTTCCCTACTTGCTGATTAATCTCTTGGTGTGGACATTTACCTTAGTAACATTCACCTTCCAAAATGCCTGTTGCTAAATATGACTTTTCATCATACAGATCCTGCCTTCTGAAATACTCTAAATTTTTTCATTTTTTTCAGAAATCAGTTTGAGGTTAATATTTAGCCACAGAACTACTAATTACACATAGGCACAGATAAGCATTTTATATTTATAATTGATACATTTTGAGGTTGACTTTCTCATGTCCTTCATTCGAACGTGTGAATGTGTTTTATTTATTGGCACAAAACAAAAATCAGTTCTTATTGGTATTGCTGTTTATGCAGAAAACTATTTTGACTCAATTCTAACCATGTGATACTTGGTTTGAAAGTGAACTGCAATGTAATGTAATACTTTAAAATGCATTTTTGGTATTCATTGAAAGAAATGGCCCCAAAGTGGTGGAGTGTCATATTAAGTAATATTCATTCTCTCTTAGGATGTTTAAACTTCAAGATCTTAACGTATTTGTTGGAGCTCATATTTTTTTATCCTAAAATTTGAGTTTTGTGTGAAAACTGTAAAATTAATAACAGATTAATACAATATGTGGGTTTTAAAATTTTTTTGTAAAGATGTTGCATGCTTTTAAAGATGAGGACAAGTTCTTGAAAATGTCAAATTTCAAAGAAATTTGGAGGAAGAGGAAAGATATAGTGAAATCCTCGAATATTTATAATAATGGCACGTAAGATGTTCAGAAATGAGTATAAAATGGGCAGTGTTGTAGGAATATTGATAAAAGCAAAATAAATTTTAAACATTAGGAGTTTTAGATTAGGGAGTTTTTAAACACAAAACCAAAAAAAGGCTACATAAAAGGGATTGTGAAATTTTAGTGCACGTCTTTACTCAAAGAATAATATATATTTACATTTCTTGAAAGTTCAATTAGTAATAGGATTTTTTTTTCTGGTGAATTTTTCATCCCTCTACAAAGCACGCTTAGTTATTTATAGGGCATCTTTAGATATTGTTGTAAAATGCATGTGAAATTATCCCATCATTACAGATGGAAAAAATGTAGTGGTGAAAGAAAGTCTTTGTTTTGTTTTTAAACTTTCTGTAAGATGACTTTAAAGAAATTATTCCAGTGACAAACTGGGAAGGAAGCTTTATCTTCCTGATGTTAAGAAGTTAAGTTCATTTCAGTTTGGGATGTCTTCTGCACCCTCTTGCCTCTGTTCTTGAATCAAATTTGTTGTTTTTCTGACATAGCTTCACTTCATTAAAAAACAATAAAGTAGATATAATTTATTAAAAGAGCTAGATAAAGGACTTCTTTTTAAAAACTGCATTTAGAATTATCTTTTTGATCACTTTACTATTTGGGGGTCACAGAATATTGAGTGTACTTATCCAAAGGATCTGGCCCTTTATTCACAGTATTTACTTCTAAGAGAACATCATTTAAAAATTCTGAAATAATTTTCCTAAGTAGCATGTAGTTCATTTTCTAAAATTAGGAAAATGGGTAGGAAATAGAAAAATTAATTTGCCCATTTCCCCCCAACTTACTGTTTAGGGTTTAGAATCTATGGTGACTGTATCTCAAATAGCTCTCTGTGTTTTTTTTTTTCCTAATTTGAGGTCTTAATGACAAATATTTTCAAATCTGGTGCCAAAGGTTATGATTCGCATAGATTTTTTAAAAAATAAAACATTTCTTAAATCTTTTTTTAAAGATCAAAATATAAGGTTGGGGTCATTAATTTCTGCTACAAAGACTCTTGGATATTTTAGTATACTTTGGCCAAATATGCTTTTACTTAACAAATTAATGTTTCTTTTGCCATAGGCATGCACATATCTCATGTGACAAGTATGACACAATCAAATTTACTTTAAAGGAAAGGATATTTTCCTGCATAAAGAATCAGGAATCAATAAACTGTTCATTTTTATTGTTGTAAGCCAAAATGAGTATTATATTAAAACTTAATTTTAATTGTACTTAGTACCACCTGAAACTATTTCAAATATTGATTACTATCACTTTACTTACAGCTTAATGCTATTTTTATTATGATTGCATTATAAATCAATGTAATTAAAAGCAGAGAAAAAATACTTCTCAAAATTTGTTTACAAATGAAAGTGTTTTAATCTGTCCTTGGTTGAAAGTAGAAATAAAACTATCTGCAATTCCTGAAATTGCAGAAAGGCAAAAAATAATATCTTTGCTTATATTTTTGAAGTATAACTTTATAATCAAATTATTAGAGATTTGATTATGTGTATTTTTTTAGGTTAATAGTTTAGAAATGAAGGTAAAGTTAATGAATTTTTTAACAGAAAATATGATACTTATAAACACTTTTTTTCCTCTTTGCGCTGAAACACATCTGTATACTCAAAAGCATTTCATTGATCTTTTAGTCATAAAACAATTTACACAATATGTCTGAAACCTGTTATAATCTGAGAAACTTGTATTAATTTAAAAGTTTTTATTTTATCAAATCACTTCCATATGCAGATTTCATTTCAGTATTAATACCAATTTAGTGATGATCATATTGGAAATACTTGCCTACAGGTAATTCTTTTAGCTTTCACTTATGGGACAAATATCAGGGTCATATCTTAGAATTGTAAATACAATGGTAACTTATTACCCATTCATGAAGAATGTATCTTTTTGCTGCTATATTTTGTATTGAACTTTGTTTTGTCACCTTTGAGTGCATGAATGTAGCATCATCCATACATCTGTTGCTTTTGGCAGGAAATCAAGATCTAGTTGTAATTTTCCAGCTGTGAAAATGTTGCCTTGTTCTTAAAAAGATTTCGTGAATGGAACCCTAAGCAAAACTAAGCTCATCAGTGAAAAACTTGCTTTCTTCCCATGTACTTCCCCCCACCACCATCTTACTCAAAGAGGGGGTGGGGTGCATTTTTTTTTTGACTAAGAGAATCTTAAAAAGAAATAAGAAGTTTTCTTTAATATATCTACAATAACTGTTGTACCAGAGGTTTTATTTTCTTCTATAGCTTTTAAGAAAGAGCCTATCTTGGATTTGTAAATCACACTGAAACTTTTTGATGTTCATGTACTCATACATCTTGTAGATATGGTAGGGTGTAAGTTGTGTGTATTAAAATGAACTTTAAGAGCATGTTGATTCACTTACTCTCTTTGAAGTAAGAGGTGAAGGATTATGGCATTGCTAGTTCATGATACTAGATTTAAAGGTCTGTCAGCACTTCCACTGTAAACTCCATTTTAATGGATTTATAACTTTAATAATCCAGATGTAATCTTTGGAAGTATTTAATATGCAATAGATAGCACCTTAACTAATCTGCATATGAAGGGTTTTCAAATGCATTTATTAAGAAGTGTAGAAGCTCTTCAAGCATTAAACTAGAGTTGACATCATTTATTTCATTTATTTTCTATGTCAAAGAATCCACTCTTATGTGGAATTGAAATCTGTTACAAATAATACATTTGGGCTTATTCATGTTAGAAGCTTCCAGATGTTTTGTATTTTGAAGTATGAAAAATTGCTGCAGATCTTAGAATGTGTATATTTAGCAGGTATGCAAAAGATATAAACATTATTTATAACAAAAGAGTACATACTTGTCTTATTAAAAATACTGTAGTAACTTGTACACCTTTTTGAAGGTATGAAATTCACAAATATATTTAAATATTGTATTAATGTGATACCAAATTTATGTCATTTGACGCATGAAGAATTAGAATTTTTATACATCCAATAAGTATTGATTTATTATAGCTGTATAATCTTAATATAATCATATCTATAACTTTATTTAATTGCATGTCTAAATAAATTTCCAAAGTACATCACCATAGTTCTGTTCTTTTAGTTTAGTATGCACATTAGTATGTGACTTATTATGTTTATATAGAATATTTTAATTTGATGTGTTCTGTAAGAATGAGCATAAAAAGTATGAAAGCATTTGAAAATCTCTTAAGAGAATAGTAAATGAATCACCTGCATGTTTTCTTTGCATTATGTACATGAACATTTAGACACGTCTATTTGGATAAAGCATTTTTTTGTCCTACGTTAGTGTGAAATATAGATTAAACAGTAACGCATGTTATTCAAACACAATTGTCAAACAATTAAATTCACACAATTTAAATACTATATTTTGCACATTTCATAGACTCACAGATTTAGAATAGTATTGGACTTTAGAGACCATTGAGTCCAGCCCCTGGGAACCTGCGAGAGAAAACAGGCTGAGAAAGTTTGTGACTTGCCATGATACCATACTTAATACGTCTCTAAGCAGGGATCGAACTTAGATTTTTCTTGACTCAAGTCCACCACTCGGTCCATTGTACTACTACCAGTTGTCTCTAAGTTAGAAAAGTTAGATTGCAAATGAACATACTTTGAATAATTGAACTGAAAAGTCAAGTATAATACCTTAAATTTTATGTAGCATAGCAAATTACAATTTAGTGTTCCAATGTATATGGAGTATTTAAGTAGTTAATTCGAAAAAACAGTTTTCATTGGCTCCATCAAAAAAATAATAACCCTACCAAGTTAGTTTTTGAACATTTAGAGAAAGCTGAAAGCAAATCAAATGATTATAGACTATTCAGTGGAAAATTTTATAGAAAGAGATAATATGTAATCATTAACACATGCACCCCCCCCATTAAAAAATATACTGATTTCACTTTTACATTTTTATTATTCCTATTATTGTTGAAGTTGCCACTTCCTCCCAGGCATGCAGGCTTGCAACCTAGATGTCATCCTGAAATCCTCAGTTCTAACACCTCCCCCGAATCCAGTCAGTTGCCAAATGCTGTAGATTCTGTCTTTCTAACATTTTTTATATTCACTCCGTTCTCCCTTCTCTCTTCTGACACTGGTGCGGGGCTCTGCTCTCTTCTGACACTGGTGCGGGGCTCTGCCACCTCATTCTGGGACTATTGCAATAGCCTTCTGGTTGGTCTGTCTGCCTCAAATCTCTCCCCACTCTAGTCGCTCTTTCAGTTTTCAAATGGATCTTCCCAAGGTGCAGATCTATGTCACCTCCCCCCCTAACCCACTCATTCAGGGGCACTCTATCACCTTCAGGATCAAATGTAAAATCTTTTAGCTTTTAAAACCCTTTATAACCCAGCCCCTTCCTATTTTTCTTATACCTTTCTCCCCTCCAATAACTTTGGCATCTAGTGACATTGGCTTCATTGCAGTTCTCACATAAGACACTCCCATCTCCCAGTTCCATGTATTTTCATCAATTGTCCCTCCATTCCTTGAATGTTCTCCCTCATCTCCATCTCCTGACTTTCTTTAGGCTAAAATCTTATCTTTTATAAGAAGCTTTTCCCCATCTTCCTCAATGCTTGTACCTTCCCCTTGAGGTGGTTTATTCATCTATATCTAATTTATACATAATAATTTTTATGTTGTTTCCAGTTAGAGTGTGAGCTACTTCAGAGCAGGGATTGTCTTTTGCTTTATATCCTCTGCCCAGCACGGTTTATGATACATAGGTGCTTAATAAATGACTGTTAAACATTGCCTGTTAAATATTTCAGAAAATAAATTCATTGGCTGAATCTTGAAAATATTTTGTGTTACCCACAAGTTTGCTTTTACTAGGACCAACACTCAAATACTTGCACATAAACACACTTGTCAGATTCAGAGCCTTGTGCTGTCATCTGTCTCTACTTTCCAAAATTCTTACTGACTTCAAATAGGAGCCCTGCCATCTCAGAATATGTCAAGCCATTTGTATTATTGCAGTTGGGCCGTTAATCTTAAATATGAAGCCTTTCTATCATCCAGTATTTTAACTTATTCCTCTAATAAATGACTGCCAATTTGAGTGTAAAAGATTCATTTTTTTCTCCTACTCAACCATTCTTTGTTTATTCCCCTAGTTGTTTTCCTGCCTTTTCTCCATTTCTTTCACAGGCCATTATGGAGTTGATCTACTAGCTTTTCTATGTATAATTTAAGTCAAACATTTATGAAAATATATCATTTACTATGTGCCTGACTGAGGCCACTAGGTGATATAGTGGAGAGAGTGCCGACTTGAAATCTGGAAGATTCATCTTCCTGAGTTCAAGTCTGACCTCTGACAGTAGCTGTGCGGTATGACTCTGAGCAAGTCACTTTACCCGGCTTGCCTCAGTCTCCTAATCTGTAAAATGAAGCTGGAGAGGGAAAGGGCAAACCACTCCAGTATCTTTGCCAAGAAAATCCCAAATGGAGTCATGAAGTGTCGGACATGACTGAAATGACTGAACATCAGCAGTAATAATACCATGTTAGGTGCTGGAGATACTACTTAAGTGAAGCTATGGAATATCACGGGTCAGCAAAGAATAACGCCAGCCTCACCTCAGACACTTCACTTTTTTCCATGACTTCAAGATGGGATAGTAGTACTTACACCACCTACTTCACAGAATTGTTGTTGGGCATGGCATTGCAAAATTTTTAATATGAGGTACTCTTATTAAAGCCTTTTCATATTTTTTTTTGTCCGTGGTTTTCCATAGACCTTTCAGAGGACATCTACCCAATGTGACAGTCTTTCCTCGATTGTTTTATTTTGTCCTGAATACTAGTGTAACAATTGGATGGTCTATTTGCTATATTTCTCACTTGCTAAATGACTTGTCCACCTCCTTTTTTTGATCATGTATTTCCTAGATGTTTTTTATGCCACTTTTTATTTTTCAGTCATTATCAGTCTTATATTGCTTCACCATATGTCTCCATTGCCTTGTGAGTCCAAGCACCTGAATTGAATTTTTTTTAATTTTTTATTTAAAATTCATTATCCTTCACTATTTTCTCCTTATTTAAGCTTAATCCCTTCACTTTTCCCAAGTCTCTCGTTGAAGGTGAAAATTGTGTGGAAAGGAGAGCAGAAAGGAGTGAAAGGGTTGAACTGAAAGAGAAGAAATTTGTGAAAAAGACCAGAGATTGAATTTGGAGAGGAGAAATTTGGGAAAAGTTGAGGAATACAGATGAAAGACTAGACCTGAAGAAGGAGAAAGAAGTTTGAGAAGGAACTGAAGAGAGGTGACTTGGGAAGGCAGCTGGTAAGGGAAAGTACACACAGCAATAGAAGAATAGGAAGAATTTAACAGTAATTTGTGTTGAGTTGCAGGGTTTTTATTTTTGGCAAGGCTAACATGTCAACTTTATTCTACAAAAGATGAATGATTTTGAAAAATACCTCTGTACTCCAGACGATCATTGAATAAGTTCTTTAAAAAAAAAAAAAAGAAAGGAATGGTTTTCCTATGTGAAAAATAAGTAAAATGATCTAAAGAGGCAGAAGGGAAGCCCAACTTGAATCTGGAGGTTGATTGATAAAAGGAAAGAAGGACCACAGAACACTTGTAGCTAAAATGAATAAATTTAAATAAAATAAACTTGGAAGTTCTTTTCTGAAGAGAAGGTAGTTAGCTACTCTAAAGACAACGTAGCTTTTTTGTCCTCCAGGAAAAGATAAAAATAGGTGTACAGATAACTGTCAGGTAAGAGGTCATCCAATAGGATTCAGCCAAAAAGGACTAAGGTTTGGTACTTAGTAGGAACACTGAGTTGCCAGTTTGGCAAACTAGTAACAATAGAGAGACTTGCTGCCTTCCCTGAGGCATAGATTCAGGATGTGCTAGAACTTGTCAAAAATAACTGTGATATGCTTCTGTTGATGATGTGGGTAAGTATGATACTGCCAAAATAACCTTAGAAAGCATTGCCAAGGATGGTATTCTTCAAGAAGCTGAAGACCTGGGGCAAAAGTGGTATTTTCGTTCTTACTGAGGGAATGTAGAAGAGAAACATAGTGTGGAAAGCAAATAACCAATGAGGAAGATAATTAAGAGTGGGATTTTTGGATATCTGGACCATATATAAAAGATAAAAATTCTAGGTTCCTTACTGGGGATAAAGCATACCTAACACAGAAGCTGTTTACCTAGAGTTTTGGAAATATAAAAGGTCTTTAAGCTAGGGACTGTACAGCTACAACATAGAAAAAAGAATAACTTTTGAGACAAAATATCACGAGACAAAATTCAAGAAAGCAAATAGTGAAACTCTTGGCCTTGAATGTATAAACCTGAATGTACATATGTTACAAGTAAGGCAATGTAAAAGTTATAATGCAGTGGGGTAGATGTGATCACAAGAGTCACTAACATCTGGTGAAATAAGACCTATGACTGAAATGTTATTATGAAAGGGTATACTTTATTCAGAAGAAATAACCACAGGTAAGAGGGATATTGCCACAACATTGTACAATGAGAAGATATACTTAAGAAATTTACAGATCAGAGGGGGAGAACAGCATAATGGAGAACATTTAGGTGAAACTTTGTAGAAGTAGAATAAAATTATTTTGTCATTGGGGTATACTATAGAACATTTGACTAGAAAGAGGTAATAAATAGGTTCCAGTAACAGAACCCAAGCCAGGTACAGAAACTTGATACAGTAATGATGGGAGATATCAATTGTCTGTCAGACATCTGTTGAAACTTTTGCCAAAAGCAAAATGGCTAATGGTTTTTAATTTGGTTAAAATAACACTTTCATCTTTTTTAAAAAAAAAAGGCAGGGAAACCAAAAAAGGGAAAATTACAGTATGAATCCATTCTTACCTGGTAAAATTGATGGCAACCTTGGGGCAGGAGGTGGTCTATCCTTATAGAGTTTGTGACTGAAGAGTAAAGCCAGAAAGTAATCATCCAAGATTTATACAGGATAGTATTGTAAGAGTTCAGAAGAAGGATTGGTTGGATGTTGGGAACGGTATTCTTCATAGTGGCATCAAAAGCTCTCAAGAATGAAATTTTGAAGACACACATTTTTCTGATAAGGAAAAATGTGAATTATTTGAAGAGTTGGATATTGATGCACAGAAAATCTGCCCACTTAGATTTTTTTAAAGTCAGGGAACATAACAGGATGAATACAAATGTGGGACATTGTAGTAGACTGGTGTCAAGATTTCTAAAGCTGAGAATGCTCTGAAACTGGTGAAAAAAATTAAAGGATCTGCTGCCCAAGGTGCATCTAATAAATAACTGATAGGTTTCTCTGCTCAAATCTTGTTTTGACTCTAGATGCTTTTTATGTTTGTTTGAATACCGAAGATAGGAAAGGAGATAAGAGCATCTACTTGTCCTTTCAGCATCCAGATGAAATGTATTCTAAAGTCCTAAAAAAACCAGCAGTTGTGATTGCTGAGCTACTCTCAGAAAACATGGAAAGATCATGGAGAACTGCAAGATAAGATTAAAATAGTGAATGTTTCCATATTTAAAAAAGAGGGGCCAGAGAAGATGGAATTTACAAACTCTAGGCCTATAAACTTGACTTCAATTCCTAGCATGTTATAGAGCAGGTTTTTAAAGAGGCAGTGAGTAAATGAAAGGAGCTATAATCTGTTCAGCATCATGGTTTCATCAAGAATAGATCACGTGAGAATAACATTATTTCCCTATTTTTAAAAAATATGGTTATCAAACCATAAAATCAGGGACTGTTGGAACACATATATCTTTATCTATATCTTAGTGAAACACTTGATAAAGCCTTTGGAGGTGGGATGGAGGTGGTGTGACCCTGTGTATGCAAGTAGCCTTGAAGGTAGTAAAATTTAATATGTTACATTTAGAATGTAAGCTCCCTGCGGGTAAGGAATGCTTATTTCTGTATCTCCAATACCACTTGAAAAACCCAGAAACTTAATAAATTTGTGTTGAAAGGATGAATGATTCATTGTCAATTTGGAGTGCCCCAGGCATCTGTGATAGGCCCTGTGCTATGCATCTATTAAGCATCTCTTAATTGGTTCTAGGAGGTTGGGGATACTATGACGGTAACTGAAATAGTGACTGCCCTCAAGGATTTTACCCTGTGTGAGAGAAAACAGCATATTCCCATATAAGGAGGCTGCCTGGAGCAGCTAGCTAGATTCAGAGGTCCTAGGTTTGAGTCCCAGTTCTACCATTAACTACTTACATCACCTTAGGCACATCACTCTCTGGGCCTCAGTCTTTTCATCTGTAAAATGAAGATGTTGGACTAGATGGGCTCTATAATCTTTTCTACCTTTAAAAATATTTCTACAATGATAAATTTTTAAAAGATGCCCTAAGTAAATAGTAATTTTGGTGGGGAGTACTAGCTGTCAGGGAAAGGAGGAATAAGGATAGCAAAATGAAGGAAGAGGTCATCTTTGGAAGTAACTAGGGATTCTGTGAGGTGTAGTAAAAGGGGTGTTTTGAGAAATCAAAGGTCACTTTAGGAAAATCACTTTGGAATTTATATGGAAGATGGATTGGAAAAAGAAGAAACTTTAGGCAGGAAAAGCAATGAGAAAGGTATTGTGATATTCCAGGTGAGAGGTGAATAGATCTTGAATTAGGACCTCATGTGAGGTAGAGAATGAGTAGAGAAAGGGACAAATATGAGAGGTGTGGTGGTGGTTGACAGCTGATTGACTCTGTGGGGTGATGAGTATAGAGTTAGGGATAAGGTTTAATTTTCAAACATGGGAAACCAAACTCTTGCAACAATGTTATTTCTCTGTCTCAAGTCTCTTCCTCCTTCAGTCTATCTGCCATTCAACTTTCAAATTAAAGTTCAGGTCTGACCATATCCTCTCGTTATTCAGTAAATCCTAGGGGTCTTTTAAAGATCACATATAAAATACTCAATTTTACATTTTTTCCCTCGTAACCTGCACCCTTCCTACGTTATGTTTTTTCCCCCTCATCTCATAACCAGAACACCAGTATGGATGTTCATCTAGTTCTTAAGTGGTATATTTATCTCATTAGAAGCACCAAGAATTAGATTAGTAGTGCAGCCTCTGTCCCTTTGTTCTGCTTCTCTGCAACCATTATTACTACTGCAACATTACTACCCAACACAGAGAACCATTTTGTAGTTTTAGCTGCTCAAGGGATTGCAACAGCCAAAAAGGTGTCATGTGCTGGTCTACTTTTAGGTGATGAGCATCTCTATACTTGATTATGTTTGACCTTAGATAGCTGGGAGCATATATGCAGCCTATTCAGCTTAGTAGGCCTTTTAAAGAACATATCTTCCAATAGCACAGTATTTAAGAATCCATGGTCACCTCCTTGATAGGAAGAAGCACCCAAGTTGTAGTTTTGTGGAGGGATAAATGGCATACCAATCCATTATTAAAAACTTGAAGTATTATTTTACTGTTAAAAATAACACAAAGTCTTACTTTTGGGCAAGATAGCTCCTGAAATAAGAGGCAGACCACCTAGCTCCCACATACCTAGTCCAATAGAACCCTAGAATTAATATCAAACCAAATAATGATGAGGAAATTCAGTGAGAAACTGTAATAGCAAGGGCCTGGCATACACAGCCAGGCCTGCTGTACAGGTTCTTACATCTTCTTTTCTAAAAGAACAACAACTTTTGAGGAGTCAGCAATCACTTTAATCAAACACATATATCATTCATTAAGTTCAGGTGAAAAAGTCAGCACCCTGAACTTCCGAGAAAATACAAATAGAAATAAAGACCAACAGAGAGGCCTTCCAACTGTTTGACCATAAGCAACACATGCACCACAGATAAACAGATCCAACTGCCTGACCGTACATACATAGTTACCATAGAGAGTAGCGCCAACATCTCGATTTTCAAAGCTTCCCAGAGTCTCATCTGGCACATGAATCTTCTTCCAAAAAATAAGCCCCAAAACCAAACCTCACCTCAGAGTATATATACACTTTTCAGAGCAGGAGGGCATCATGACCCTTGAGAACTAGTGCTTCATTAGAAATGAACAAAAGGTGTCTGAGGTCAGTTAATGGGTGGGGAAGATCTTTAACTCTTCCCCTCCCACCTACCATCAACTTTATATTAACATTACAGGGAGCTAAATAAAAAAGAATAGGGGTCCTAGAAATACATTTGGTTCTGTTCTGGGACTTTTGAGAAGGTAAAGGAAAAGAGGGTAAAAGGAAGATGCTGTATAGAAAGGAGGAGCAAGGGATTGACACTTGATATTTCCCATTGAGAATAATATATAAACACAGGAATGAGTGGGAATGAATCTCTTATCTACAATGGATAAAGGAAGATTGAACACACAGATGCAAACAGTTTGATATATAAATATTCAACAGGGAAATATATAGGTAAGGAGGTGGAGAGTTAAAAGGGAGCATCATACTTGGGGAGGAAAGAGTAACCAGTAGCTTTCTGATTCTGAAGCAGAGATTTAAAACTGGGAGGAAGAAAAGAAGCATGGACTAAATTTAAGGGAATACCATTAGACTGCCCCTGAAAATTGAAATAATTGGAAAATGGCTGAATAAATTGTGGCATGTGAATATAATGGAATATTTCACCATGAAGACATGATGAAAGAGAATTTCAGAGAATCTTGAACAGTATGAACTACTACGGAATAAAGTGAGCAGAAGTACCAGTGATGCGTTCGTTGAAACATACTATTTACATTGTGACAGATCACAGGCATGTGATGCAGAAGGAGACGCACATTTTTTAACATGGCCACCATAAGGATTTCTTCTGCTTGGTTAGGAATTTTTTCAAGTTGTTTTCTTCCTTGGCTTTAATAAGGGGAGGGAATTAGCAATAGTGATGCCAAAAAAAGAAGGAGGGGCAGAATCAAGATGGTGAGTAGAAAGACGTACATACTTTAGCTCTTCCCCCACAGCCCATACAATACCTGTAAAGAGAGACTCTCAACAAATTCTAGAGTAGCAGAAGCCACAGAAAGACAGAGTGGAGGAGATTTCCAGCCCAGGGTGACCTGGAAGAGTGATGGGAAAGGTCTGTTGCACCAGACACACAGCAGAACCCAGTCCAGCCTCAGACCCACGACTGGGAGGAGTAGGACAGGATCAGGCTTCGGGGACAAAATCCCCGAAGCAGCATCGGTTCCCAGATCGCTCAACCCACAGGTGCCAAAGGTCAGTGAGAGGGCTTTTTCAACCTAAGCAAGAAGGAAGCAGAGTCCACCAATGACCCTGGCCCAAGGCAGCAGCAGAGGCTGGGCAGCAGAGGCTTGTGGAGGCCTGGGCAGGCAGGCAGCAGCCTGCGTCCATTGTTCCATTGTTGGAGCATTGAGCATAAAGCCTCTGGGGGAATTGAGCAACTGAACTGAATCTCAGCTCTGAGCAATGTCCAGGGGTGAGCAGGAGCACTAGGACCCTCCTCTTGACAAAGGATTCAGAAGTCAAGTAACTGGCTTGGAAAATACCCAAAAAAGGGAAAAAAAAATAAAGACCATAGAAAGTTACTTTCTTGGTGAACAGATATTTCATTCCATCCTTTCAGAGGAGGAAGAACAAAGCATAGTGTCAGAGGAAGTCAAGGCTTCTGCATCCAGTACCTCCAAAACGAATATACAGTGGGCCCAGACCATGGAGGAGCTTGCAAACCAAGTCAGCAGCTTGCTAAAGGAGACCCTCCCAAAAATGCTGAGGAAAATAATACCTTTAAAAATAGGCTAACTCAATTGGAAAAAGAGGTCCAAAAAGCCAATGAGGAAAAGAAGGCTTTAGAAAGCAGAATTAGCCAAATAAAAAAGGAGGTTCAAAAGCTCACTGAAGAAAATAGTTCCCTAAGTGGAGCTCAGGGAAGCTAATGACTATTAATGATAAACCAAGAAGCTGCAAAACAAAACCAAAGGAATGAAAAAAATAGAAGATAATGTGAAATATCTCATTGGAAAAACAGCTGACCTAGAAAATAGATCCAGCAGAGACAATTTAAAAATTTTCTGAAAGCCATGATCAATAAAAAAAAGAGCCTAGACATTATCTTTCATGAAATTATCAAGGAATACTGCCCTGATATTCTAGAACCAGAGGGCAAAATAAATATTGAAAGAATCCACTGATCACCTCCTGAAAGAGACCTGAAAAGAGAAATTCCTAGGAATATTGTGGCCAAATTTCAGAGTTCCCAGGTCAAGGAGAAAATATTGCAAGTAGTTAGGAAAAAACAATTTGAGTATTGTGGAAATATAACCAGGATAACACAGGATCTGGCAGCTTCTACATTAAGGGGTCATAGAGCTTGGAATAGGATATTCTAGAAGTCAAAGGAACTGAGATTAAAACCAAAAATCACCTACCCAGCAAAACTGAGTATAATACTTCAGGGGAAAAAATGGTCATTCAATGACATAGAGGACTGTCAAGCATTCTTGATGAAAAGACCAGAACTGAAGAGAAAATGTGACTTTCAAATACAAGAATCAAGAGAAGTATGTAAAGGTAAACAGAAAAGAGAAATCATAAATGACTCTCTAAAGCTGAACTGTTTATTTTTTCAGTGTTTGGGTAGGTGGAGGGATCACACGCACATACACACACACACAAACAGACAGCACAGGTTGACTTGAAGCAGAAGGAATGATATCTATAAAAAATAAAATTAAGGGGTGAGAGAGGAATTGGGAGGAGAAAGGGAGAAATGGAATGGGGCAGACTGATAAAAGAGATAAGAAAACTTTTTCAATGAGAAAAGGGAGGAGGTGAGAGGAGAAAAGTGACTCTCATCACATGGCTTAAGGAGGCAATAACATGTTCACTCAATTTGGTATGAAAATCTAACTTGCACTACAGGAAAGTAGGGGAGAAGTGGACAAGTGCGGTGAAGGGGATGATAGAAGGGAGGGCAAATGGGAGAAGGGAGTAACTAGAAGTAAACACTTTGGAGAAGGGGACAAGGTCAAATGAGAAAACAGAATAAATGGGGGATAGGGTAGGATGGAGAAATATGGTTAGTCTTATACAGCATGGCTATTATGGAAATCTTGTGCAAAACAACACATATATAGCCTGTATTGAATTGCTTACCTTCTCAGTGGGGATGAGTGGAGAGGGAGGAAGGGAGAAAAGTTGGAATTCAAAGTATTAGAAACGAATGTTGAGAATTGTTATTGCATATAACTAGGAAATAAATACAGGTAATGGGGTATATAAATCCATCTTGCCTTTCAAGAAAAGAGAGAAGATGGGGATAAGGGAAGGGTGGCGTGTGATAGAAGGGAGGGCACATTGAGGTAAGGGGTAATCAGAAAGCAAGGTGTTATGGGGTGGGGAGAGGGCAGCGATGGGGAGAAAAATTGGAACTCAAGGTTTTATGGAAATGAATGTCAAAATGTCAAAATAAATAAAACTATAAAAAAATTAAGAAAAAAAGAAAAACAAAAAAAGAAGAGGGACATTGAAACTTTTTTTTTGAATGCATGGAAGAGAACCCAAGGAATTTGATGATGTACAAATAAGCAGAACAATTTTGAAAGTAACTTCTAGAATGTATTAGGTACCTTTTAAAAAAGTAAATTGTATAACGTGGAGATTAATGATTTCATATGCAGTGCCTTTTCGCACAGTTCCTGACACAAAGTAAATACTTAATAAATGCTTGTTGATTTGACTTGACTCTTATGATCTGCATGAGTGGAAATACTATTTTTGATGTTTAAGTTCAGAATAAAAAAATTGCAAAACTGGTAGGTATCAATTTTCCAACCCTAAAATTTACTCTAAGTTTTAATTGCTTGTGAGGATAAGATAGTCATTTTTCCTTTGGCAAGGCTGCTGCTGCTACAACTATGGTAACAATAACAATATGATTAATTGTTGTCCTTTGTTCTTGAAGGGGACCAAAACGACATCACTATGTTGGAGTACAGGTACAATGTGTCCAAGAGTAACTGATCAGACCTATAGGAGCTCAGAAGACTCTACCAATAGGTTGGGCACAAAGAGTCCATAGGAACATTTGGAGTGGAGATGTCTCTAAATCTGTACATGTCATGTTTTTTTTGAGCTGCCACAATTCTGCTTTGCTCATAGAGCACAGCACCTTCTTTGGTGTGGGCTTGCCATGTTGGGTGGTCCTGTACCATTGTCTTCCATGTTGCACAATCAATTCCAAAGTTCTTTAAAGACTATCACTTCTTCTATTCTCTGTGTGATATATAATATGCAATATACTTTTCTGAAAAGTCTGTATGAGTTTAACTTTAAAAGGTGGTAGCTTCAAGACTTAGATGCTTAGTTCACTTTGGCATGGAATATTTTTTATTTTGTACTGAACAAATACTTAAATATCAATTGAATACATAAATTTTACATATACATTTCTAAAGGAGGTAATCATAATTATTATAAAGAATTTTAAAGGCTATTATTGAATTTCCATTATCCCAGAAGGAAGAAATGGTAAATCGTTGTTCTCTAGTGTCTCTAACTCTGAATTTTAATTTTTCTGTTATCTCTCCTCATATAGTATAAATTCATAAATATTAACTGACAAATCTGAACTCTCTAGATCTTATATGAGGATAAAAATGACATGATACTTGTAAAATACTTAGAATAGTATTTGGCACATAGTAGGTGCTTAATAAATGATTATTTCCTTCTTTACTTCACTCCCCTAGTGAACCTGTTCTGAAACCTGACTGATTTTCTTTAACATAGAACAAATTTCACTTATAAATAGAAAAATTAAGATAGTGTGATATATATCTGTCTATATCTACATCTATACATATTTTTAGAACTAGACTTAGACTTAGGAAGATCAGGTTTCAAACTACACTATAGATATTTACTAACTGGATCTCACTGTGAATAGATGCCCCAGGAACAATGATCAAGTCAAAGAGAATCAGCTGTAGAATTTTCATTCAGTCTAGCACAGAACAGATACAAACTGGATTAGCGCAGATTGAATGTGAAACACATCCAACAGCAAGAGACAAGGCCAGAATAGGATCCAAAGTGGAGTGACACAAGGTTCCCAAACCACTGCAAGAGATAAAGCCAGACCAGCGTTCAAGTACCATCCATATAGCATGGTCTAAACCATACCCAGAGAGAAGGAATGAACATTCTTGCATATGACCTACTCCTACTCACTGGACTCAGGATCAAGCAGGACCTACTTACCCAAACCAGAAATACAGGCATAGAGTTTGGCCCAAGTACAAGTCCCCAACTCAGAAACATGCTGGAATTAGCGACATGAAATGTCGGTTGGATGAGTGTCAGGCCCAGGTTATTTTGGCAAGTAGACCTTGGAATGTGGTCAGCTGAAAGAATTGGCCCCACAGTTTGGGCCCCAAGTCCCCTATCCCTTTAGTCAAATGATCTGGAGAAGATCAGTCTACATCTTCCTGTATTATCAGTCTTTTGATACTCTACATTGCTATGACAACCCCAGGCTTGCTCAAGGGACAAATTGCTAATACTGCCATAAAAGAATGGTGCACTCAATGATAGCAAAGGCTGTGGGGGTCTGACTCCTCTTTTTTTATGATAAAGGAATAGTATCTATTAACTTAAGCAACTTTGATGCTGTTCTGGGCAATTTCCCTTTTAGACCTAGAGGATTTTAGATGTTGGGAAGTTGAGTGGCTGTGACTCCTTTTGACTGGAATGAGCAAAAGGAATCTGAAAGAAGCAGTGAGAACGTAGCTACTTGTAAGGGCTAAGATCAAGAGTGTTTTGTACTGACAATGGTTTACCTTGGCTTAATCAGCGCTCTCTCTCTCTCTCTCTCTCTCTCTCTCTCTCTCTAGTTTACCCTCAAAGACCCAACTGATGCAGTGAAGGAGGCTATAACCTTTGGAACTGTCTCTCTGGGAGTTACTTACAATGCAGATCTGAAGTACCTTACAAGTTTGAGAAGTTTAACCTTCAAAAATGCTTTACTGTGAGATTTATGTCTTCAGTTGGAGATGTCGTTTGTACTGGAGAAATATGGAAGGGCAATACATCGTTTAAGGGTAGAGAATAGAAGTTGAGGCTAGACTTGAACAGGAGGAAGCCTCAGACATGTTAAAAAGAGGTTCGAGGAAATAGCAGCTCTACAGTCTTAGAAATCGTGCAGGTTTTACAACTGATTTCTCAGTGTTCCATAAACAGAGAAATTGATACATCCATTTCAAATATTCTTACTCTTTTATATTTTTCCCTTTCTTACCTAAAGAACACCACAGAAGATGAATACCACCCCTGGTAGCCAATTGGAATATTGGTGTAAGCAGCTGTATGATATTCATACAGAATTGCTTCTGATCCCCTTTGACCTGGGTTCCATTAGTTGAGATGAACACTTCTATTTTGTTAGACATAAACCTAGAAGACTAAGTAATGCCAATAATAGCACCCTGTAAAGTTTTTTATAAATACTATTTCATATTATCCTTACAAGAATGCTGAAAAGTAGATGCTATTATCCTCATTTTACAGATAAAGAAACTGAGGCAGACAGACTTGTCCATGATCATACAGCTATTAAGTGATTGAGGGTGGATTTGAACTCGGATCTTTCTGATTCTGGATCTCTGGGACTCTTATTTATTGTGCCACATAGCTGCCTCAGCAATCTGAAGGAGTAACTTCATAAAGGTGATAGGAGATACTGTTGAAAAGACCCTTGGGAGGGTCATTAAAACTATTTGGTACAGGTTAAAAAAATTGAAAAAATCTTGATAAATGAAACAGATTTGGTACACAAAAGACACAGGAGAAAACTAACAGAATATTGAGTAAACCTAAAGACTACAAATACTAGGGTAAAGGCTCACTATTCAATAAAACACTGCTCAAAAATGGAAAGCAGTCTGGCAGAAAAATAGGTTTAGACCAACTGACACCATGTACCCTATTAAGTTCCAAATAAATTTATGGCCATAAAAGGTCACATTTCTCTAAAGACAGAAAAGGAAGGGCTATACTTTTCACACCTATGGAAGAGTTCTTGCCTAAATAAAGTATAGCATGGAGGAGAAAACAGACAATTTTCATTCCATAAAATTTAAAAGTATTTTGAGTAAGCAAAACCAGTCCAGTTAAAATAAGAAGAAAGGTATATAATAGAGGGAAAATTGTCGCAATTTCCTCTGATTAAAATTCTTAGATCCAAGATACATAGAACTGATCATGCAAGCTTATGTGAAGTGTGTGTGTGTGTACACATATATGTGCACACACACATACACATACACACATACACATAGCATCAAACACTGACAGATACCCAGTCATGTTGGCCACTGTCTTGGAGTGGCCTAGAGGCCAAGGAGAGTTTTCCTTTAGACAACAAGGCCTTCCAAATACTTGTATTGGTAGATGACACTGTTGTTTACCCAGCAGAGCCTCCTAAATAAGAACCATTATCAATCAAGAATCTGACCTAACTGCCAGGAAAAAGAAATGTCTATAGAATGCCTATTGTCAAGACTCTATTGTGCAGTTGATTTGACAACCTATGGAACTTGTCCATCTATAAAGATATCCAAATTGATATTGATATCCCTATCTATATTTATATCAAGATTTTCATGACTTCAATCACAACCCTGAAATAAAAAGCCCACCTTTCTTTGTATCTTTTGCTTTTTTTAATTATCTTTTGTTTTTATATCACTTACATTTTCTAATGTATCCTTTCTGTCCCCTTCCCAAAGAGTCATCCTTTATAACAGAGAATTAAAAAAGAGTAATAGAAGTTCACTAAAACTAACTGGCATATCAAAAAAAAAATCTGATATTATGTGCATTATACAAAACCTCCAAACTCATGATTCTCCTCCTCAACAAAAAAGCTATGAATTTATCATAACTACCACATAAAAAGTCCTAGAGGCAGCTAGGTGACATAGTGGATAGAGTCTTGAACTTGGAGTCAGAAAGACTTGCATTTGATTCAAGCCTCAGATGGGTACTAGTTGAGTGACCCTGGAGCAGGTCATTTAAACCTCTCAGCCTCAGTTTTCCTCATCTGCAAAATGTCGATACATAATAGTAGCACCTACTTCATGGGATTATTGCGAGAATCAAGTGGGATAATGTGTATAAAGCACTTTGCAAATCTTAAAAATGATATGCAAATGTTAGATATTATTATCTTTTTTGGAGCTTGGCCATTATAATTTTGCAGCAGTTTTTTTTCATTCTTTCCATTTACATCCTTCTTTGTGTTTTCCTCCCTGGTACTATTTGCTTCATTTTGTACTGGTTCATATTAATGTTTTCAAACCTCTTTGTGTTAATCATGTGTATCTTTTCCTATAGAACAGTAATATTCCATTATGTAATGTACTACAATTTCTGTAACGGTTGTTGAATCTATTTGCATCCCATTTGTTTCCAGTTTGTTGCTACTGCAAAAAAAAGTGCTACTATAAATACTTTGGTATATATGAGTCTTATTTTTGACAAAGATCTCCTCGGGATAGATATGGTAAAGAAATTTTTAAGTCAAAGGATAAAAAGCCCATCTTTTAAACAATAATCTTCCAGTGGCAGCGAGGTGGGCCAGTAGAAAGAATGCTTAGCCTGGAGTCAGGAAGACCTAAGTTCAAATCTGACCTCATACACTTAGTAGCTATGTGACCCTGGACAAATCATTTAATCTCTGTTTACCTCAGTTTCCTCCACTGTAAATTGGGGATGATAATAGCACCTGCTTCTCAGGGTTTTGAGGATCAAGTAAGATAACATTTGCAAACTGTTTACTTAGTACAATGCATGACCTATTAAAGATATTTTCTTCTTTCCTCTCTCCCTTTGTCCTTCCCTCCCTCCTTTCCATCCTTTATTTCTCCCTTCCTTCTAGTGATATATGGTGAAGAGTCATGCAACATCATTGTCTCTGAAGAACTGAAATTGAGGATTACCCAAAAGTAAATGGTAGGTGCGGTTGGGCTATCACACATTGAATCATTGGTTATTGTCCTCTATGTTGTCCTTCAAGAAGACCCAAATGACCTCATTATGTTGGGGTCACCTCCAAACAAGCTTATCTTGTAAGTAAACTAGTCTTTTAGGCAAAGGCACATTTGGCATTCAAATAGTGTGGCCAACCTATGGGAGTTGCACTCTCTGTGGTAGAGTTTAAATGCTTTGCAGTTCAGCTCAAGAAAGGACCTCGATGTTCAGTACTTCAACTTTCCAGGTGATCTTCAGGATCTTACTAAGACAATTCAAATGGAAGTTTCTGGGCATGGCACACCGAAAAGTCATGTGAAGATGTTATCAAAGAAATCTATGAGCAAAAATGATGGTGATTAGTCAGTGTACCATGAGAACAAGGAATAACCAACCAGTAGTTTGTATATTACAGTGGTGTCTTCATTATGTCAAGAGGACTTGATCAATGCCTCCCTCCCCCAGTATTAACTGAACCACCTTTGATGAACTTATGGAAGGAGAGTCACAGAGTGAGCAGGCACTGGTGGATTATGATCCAAATTATTAGAGAAATATACAAATTGATGAATCATAGCTCTATTGCATCTTAACATATCTAAGGAATACATGATTGGCTTGGGATGGGACAAGGAGAAATCCAAGTGAGGCTAGGCAGGAGATGTAGAGGACTGATTACAAGTCAGTATGGAAGCATCATCAGAGTGAAGTGCTAGCTTAGGGAAGATCAATCAGGCCAACAGAGAAACAGATAAGAATGCCTCTCTAGAGCAAGGAAGGAAGAATTTGCATAGTGGAATGTGGATAGTGGAATGGGTTATCAGCCCATGCCCAAGAGCTGGAGCAAAATCAGAGACAAGTTAGAATTGCCTTCACAGGGATAGGTGGTATCAAGGGAGGTTCACTCTAAGTACATTATCCCCTTTTAATTGTGCTTTTGATGCCTAGCTCAGTGGATGGAACGCTGGATCTAGAGTCAGGAAGACCACATTCAAATTCTGCTTTAGACACATAATATCTTTGTAACCTTGGGTAAGAGATTTAACCTCTGTCTGCCTTAATTACCTCACCTACAAAATAAGGATAATAGTAGCACCTATATCCCAGGACTTCTGTGAGGATGAAATGAGATAATATTCGTAAATAACCTTAGAGCAACTCTATAAATGCTGTTATTCTTCTGGGACCTTTATTGGTATCTTTAAAACAGGTCAGTTCATCTCAGATCTAAGGTGGCCTACACTGTCAGGAGATAAGTTGGGTTGTGATGGTATATATTTCCTTGGTCAGTAGTTTACTGATCCTTCTCTAAGTAGATCTCTCAATCTATCTCAGGAAGCTGTTGTCTATTCTCATTGTAGACTGGCCACAGATAATTCTGAGTATTTCTAATGAAATGTTTATATGTATGAATTGAAACTATTAAAAACTAAAATTTGAAATGAAATTTTCCAAATTAGGTTTGGTTTCCATAACCTTTGCCCATTATCATGCATAACTGAAAGTCTAATTGATTGGCATTTCTAAGAAGTAAGAAAATTAAATGTCATTTTCTCACTCACCTAAGCTGGGGCTGCTAATGAATAGGGAAAAAATGGCAGGCAGATGGAGAGGAGAGGCAAGTGGCCTAGATAATGTAAAAACTAAAACGGCCTTTCCCTAAATAAGTGAGATTATGCTGCAGACAAATGAACTAGAAGAAATATTGATGTATCACAAACAGCTGTTGACTGATTCAACTGTAGTATTTTTAATGTGCTTTTATAATATTTATGTTGGAAATGTCTTTATTAGTGGCCTGTTGCTGAGTATCATTTTTATGATTTACAAACTGTAAACTATTTTAATTCTTTACTCATTTGTTTATAAAACCATGTTTCATATAAAACTATACAACATGTAGTTTTTAAAACCATCTGTTGAGTACATATGCATACTGTGCATTGCTCTGTATACAGTAAATACAGCATAAAATTTAAGGAAAGTTTGTGTAGAAAGCATAGTCATGAATTTTCAGTGTGAATAACTCCTTCCTAAAATTAGATTAATGAGCAATTTAGTCCTAAATTTATCTGCACATCCAAAGCTGAAGGTGCTATCTTCCCCAGGGCAAGTTAAGAATATGCCAGATCCCAGGGAAATTTAATTTCTTTTTTCTATGAACCATCAGTGTAATTTTTAGAATTTGAGAGATTTTAGAATTGAGAAGGGATCTGGATCTGTGATGTTATCAATATCCATTATACAAACTTCCTTCACCAGGCAAATTGTCTGAAAGCTTGTCCTTATGGTATTTATTATCTTAGAGAGTACCTGAGAAATTGAGGAATTAAGCAACTTGCTAAAAGATCACATGGCTAGTATGTGTCAGAGATAGGACTTGCACTCAGCCACTTCTGGGGCTAATGTTCTACAAATAACCCCATACTGCCTCATTAGAGGATAGGGTGTGTGTGTGTGTGTGTGTGTGTGTGTGTGTGTGTGTGTGTGTGTGTGTGTGTGTTTATCTACATATGTAGGTAGAGAAAGAGCCATTGAAGTTTATTAGTATTTTGCTAATGTTCAAGAGTGAACTTTTTGTGTGAGGGCTTGCCAAGCCTTTTTCAGGGTTGCTCATTCACCTTTGGTGCTCATCTGCACCCAGCTCTACCTGTAGCTCCAAGAGGCTGTAGTATACACAATAGTTATACCCTTGTAAACCATATTGGCAGATAGGCTAAACCAGGTTAAGGGTAATTGATGAGCCTCAAACCCATCAGTGAATTATGGGGATTGTCTACTCCAAGCATGTGAAGACTTCTGCTTTCAGAATGGCTGGATAAGAACAATTTGTTCCAAAGGCCATGAAGATGGGTAAAGCAGGTGTTATGGAACACTTAGAGCTTGGTCAGACATCCAGGATGGTCAGGTCATCCACTGCATCCCAGGCCATCACCAGTTGTTTGACTTTTGTCTTGCCATTGGACTTGGATGACTCTGAAAGAGAGGGTGAGGTTGATGACTTTGTGTAGCTTTGCTTGACTTAAATCCAGATCACTCACAAGTCATTACCCAATGATTCGTTAGTTCTCTTCATTAGTCTTTTTCAAAAATGAAGAACAAACAACTACTAAACCACAGAATTGGCCATCTCATTTTCCATTCTTTTCCAATAATCTTGAATGGCTCATTCTCTCTCTAGGATTAAATACAAACCCTTTGTTGGACATTTACCACTTTTTACCATCTGACCCTTTTCCCATCTTTCCAATCAAGACTACACACACACACACACACGGCGCTGTTCAGCTACACTAAACTACTTGCCATTGCACAGTTCATGAAGGTCTCTCCATTTCCTATTTCCAAACCTTTTTTCTTGGCTGTCCTGCCCTGGAATGGTCTCCCACTTCATATCTCATAATTATTAGATTGTAAACTCCTTGAGGCAAGAATTATCTTCTACCTTATTTTGTATATCTTCAGTGCCTGGCATATAGTAGCCACTCAGTAAATGTTTACTGAATTTAATTGAATATCTGATGTCTCTTGGAATCCTTGCTTTCCTTCTGGACTTAGGTCAAGGTTCACAATATACCTTTATTCACAAGGTTCACAGTATATACAATATGCCTTCCTCTCCCCTCCCTTCCTCCTTCACTATGTCCCCCGTGACCCTCCAACTGCCATTAGCTGCTAATGCCTTTCCTTAAAGGCTATCATGTACCTATATCTATATGTCATGTACATAAAATATATCTGTTGTACATATATGTATATATGTGTACATATATATATAATGTTGTTTCCTCCATTAGAATACAAGTTCCTTGAAGGTAGGGATAGATTCACTTTTTGTCTTTATGCCCTCCAGTACTTATCATAGTTCCTGACACATCTAAGTGCCTGAGTTATTGATATGATTGATTGTGTTTTACTAGATCCATCAGTATTGATTGTGGTATTACATAAGACTCTCATCATTGATGGAGAAAATAATGACTTAATGCTGTATGTCTTCCCAAAGGGTGGAGCTGATGAGAGAACTTGAAAGAAAAGAGATTCTTTTTCTGGTTTCAGATATCCAGGCTCTCCTCAGGGTCTGGGAAGAAGCTGACATATCAAGGGGCTGGTGCCTCAAGCATGTCCTTCTTTCCAACTTGCCACACTAGAGATTTCAGGAAATTTCTCCTTGGGTGAGAGTGGGGATTTTTTTCTTTCTTGATTGAGCTGAGTTATTTCTCCCAGTGGGAGAACTCATTCCCTCTGGGTGAGAAGGAAAGAAACAAGCATCTATTAAGCACCTACAGTGTTTTGGAAACTGTGCTAAATGCTTTATAAATATTATCTCATTTATCCTATGTATGTCTGGCATATTCTCCTTCATATAACTTTTCCAATTTCTGTTTGCTGTTTGCCTGGATAAACTCATTCAGTTGCTCTTCAATATACGTGATATTCAGTATATGGAAGGAATCAAACATTTGCATGTAGCTTGGGACGTTCCTTTCCCATTAAGGGATGATGACTGGGAAATAGGGTGTGAACCTAAAAATTATTTCCCCCAGACCAACAATATTAAGGGAGGCAGGTAGATCTAATTCTAGTCTAGTACTCCCTCTCAGCCAGCCTCATGGTCTCACTCTCCTACTCCTCTCCTGGCAAGAATTAAAGTCTCCCTGGGAGAGGGGTGGGCCGAATTCCAGAGAAATTTAATCTCTTCTCCTCATGAACCACATTTAAACAGACCCATATAGATATACACATAACCTATGCAGGGAACACATATATCTTACACAGCTTTAAAAAGCTGTGATGGTTTTTGTTGCACACTGATGACAAGAACTTAGTTTAATTCAAGAAACAATGTTTTGATTTAGACCTGATTATTCAATACCTACTATGGGCAAAACCATTGAAATATATGTGCAACACATTGTGCTAGGCCTTAGTGACAACAAGGATAAGAAAATGACAGATCTAACCTTCTCGAAGCTTCCTATCCAGTTGAGGAGACAAGAAAAGTGCCCAAACAACCATAATATAATTTAGAATGGGATTGGAGATGTCCAGAGTGGCCTGGTAGATTTGAGGAGGGGGATCATTTCTTCTTGAACCAGGAAATCTTCTTCCTTAGTGGTTGAACCAGGGACCCTTAGAGGAAGTGGCAGTGGTGACAGTTCTTAAAGAGATGAGATGGGATGTCCAGAGAGGTATCCATTTCAAGCACTGATTGAATGCATATGTTTTGAGGCAGAATGTGACTGCAAAATGATAAGTCCAGTGTGGCAATTTGGTTGGACTAGAGAGTGTGTGAGGGAAGGATATAGTGTAAAACAAGACTGGAGGCTATTATTTGACTTCTGTTTCCAATGGCTAAATTTTTTAAAATGCCATTCAAATTTGATTTTATATCATCGCAATATCAGATTGAATGGTATTTCTTTTCTTAGCCTAGTTGTGTATTTAACTGAGGAACTGTGTCTACTTTGAAGGTTTAGGATGCCAATGTGGTGTTTTGTTAGCTTTGCATAGTAATAAATTCTATTTACTCTTGTTTCAATGGTTATTTTTTTTAATGTATGCACATCTGTATGAACTTTTGCTTCAGAGGAACAAACAAAAAATCTTAACTATGAATATATGTTGTTCTGCTTTCCATATAATTGATGTGATAGTTTTTACTAAGACCTACATGGTCTGGAGAAAAGATCATTAATCAAAGATTTGGAGCTGAAAGTGATCTCAAGGTTATCTTTTCCAACCCCTTCATTTTAAAGATGAGGAAACTGAGATACAGAGATGTAGACTGACTGCTTAGAAATCACACAGGTATTATTATTTTATAGAACCATGATTTAAACCCCATTTTTTAACGCTAAATCTAATTCTCTTTAGAATTAGGAAAAACATTTTTTTAGTAAGAAACAGTATAATGAACATCACACTAATCAATTTGGGAGGCCCTAGTGAAAAAATGAGGGTGGAGTGAGAATTTTTTATAGTCATTAAATGGGTAGATTAAGTCTTTGGAGGAAATCTTGTCCAGCTGGGAAAGGTATGTTAATATTAAAGAGAGCTAATCAGATAAAGAGAAAAGTGTGTTTAGATATAGCACCAGAAGAGGTCCTGCTTATGAACTTAGTAGTTGGATCCTTGAAATGGATTGCAAGAAGGTTATTATTATGTTTTTGTTTTATATAATTCAGATAGTAGTATATTAAAGGTCATTTTTTTTTCTAGCTGTTGTTTAGTCTAGACTCGTGATTCTATCAGAATAGGGAGTTCCTAGTAAGGGAATTCTCTCAAGTAATTTGCTCGATCTTTATCTAGTGAGTGTGTTCCTCAAGGCTTTGTTCTGAGCCCTACATCGCCTTATTTCTACTCACACAGCCGCCATTTTGGTATAGGATCGCATCAGCCCGTGCATGGACTATCACAATATGCTTATGATTGGACTCCATGCCTCAAGTCCCTCTCCACTCTGTTCTGACCTTAACTCAGTAGTCAAAGGGATTTTTCTATCCCACAGGTTTGACCATCTTCCACACTAAGTAAATCCCAGTGGATCTGTGTATTTCCAATATGATATCCAATAAATCCAATTAAAAAACCCACCTTTTGTAGCATCAAAAACCCTTCACAACCTGAACTCTGTCAACCTTTTCAGTCTTCTTACATTTTGTTCCCGTATACCTACCTAACAACAGCACTGACCTTTTTGCTTTTCCTCTCACTCTATTTCCCAACTCCTTGACTTTTAGCTAGTTATCTTCCTTTGTCTTTGCCTCCTTATTTGTCTGGCTCCCTTTAAGGCCCAGTTCAAATTCCATTTTCTGCAGAAGACTTTTCCCAGAATATCTTTCCCCAGTTCTCCTCCTACACCTCCAAATCCCCTTTGCTTTGAGTTTACCATCCATTGACACTAGATAGATAGATAGACAGGAAGATAGATAGATAGATAGATAGATAGATAGATAGATAGATAGATAGATAGATGGATAGATAGATAGATAGATGACATAGATAGTGTTATCTAAATCTGTTTCTATCTTGTGTGTGTATATATTTTGGCATGTAGCCTCCCTTGTTAGAATTTGAGTTCTTTGAGGGTAAACAACCTTTTGCCTCCTCTGTACAAATCCCCAGTCCTTAGAACAGTGCTTGGCACACACTTTTAACAAAAGCTATTGACCAGCTGGTATTTATATAGAAAACTTTAAATTATCTAATTTGATCCTTACAACAGCCTGTGAAGCAAATGCTATTATTATCTTTACTTCACAGATGACAAAATTGAGGCAGACAGAGGTTAAGTGACTACTTAAGGTATTAAGTGTGTGATCTAGGATTTGAATTCATGTCTTTTTGACTCAGTTCCGAAGGGTAAACTAGTCATGGTCTGATATATATATAACCTAGATTTTTAGAGAATGGATTTCAAAAGCATACAAAGATGAAAATTAAATACAACACTCATCTTCAATAAGTTTATGCCCTACTTGGCAATTCTACATATAAACGATAGTCTGTAAGCTATTAGTAGGATTAGTAGGAGTATGAGTAGGATTCCTGAAGATACTGGTAAATATTTAACAACTGTCTCTCCAGAAAAAAATTATGAAATGTGCACTTATAAATTTAATCTGCATTAACATTTTTCATCCTTTCTTCTGAATCATTAACAAAATAATAACTCAAACTTTGATTTCAAAAATGTAAATGATCACTGTAAAAATTTAACAACTGCATCTCTTACACCAGTTCAAGATGGTTGCATAACACTCTGATAGGATGTCATCTGGAAGACAGCTTATATGTTTGGTCCCAGAAGGAAGAATAAGGAGTAAATTTAATCTTGATGTATAGAAAAATGTCCTAGCAATTAGATTATCCAAAAATGGAGTGGGCTACCTTGAGAGTTGGTGAGTTCCCACCCCATTTCAGATCTTCAAGTAAATTCTTGGGTAACCTCTTATTGGTTAGACTTACTTAGACACTAGAGTGGCCTCTGAAGTTCCCTTCAACTCTGTGATTCTGGGCAGGGCGATTTTGAATTTTTAGAGGGCAATAGGAGTGAAAAAGGGATTAAGAAACCTTAACTGAATCCAAATGACAACTAATAGAGATTTGGTGTTATCATTTTACTGAGATGTTATCTCATTGTCATTCCTTAGGTTGTCTGACTTTGACCCATAGACAAGGAGTTAATGACAGAGGGACCCCCCAGCACTGAGAAGAGATGTTACAATTAATAGATCTCTTTTCACCAAGGGCTTAATTATGCGCAAATAATCTTTTATATATACTGCTCTCACTATGTCCTGAACTTAAATAAAAGCAAAAACTAGTTGGACAATGATGAATGTTTCAAAAATGATTCTAAAATTAATATGCAACATATTCCAGAACTTATCTTTTCCCACCAATCCCACCCCCTCCCTACCTTTATCATTTCTGTGTTGGGTACCACAGTCTTTCCATTATCCAGGTTCACAACCTTGGAGTCATTTCTGATTGCTCACGTTTCCTCCCCCCCCCCCCACATATATCCAATCAGTTGCCAACTCTTGATGATTTTACTTCCACAATCTCTCTCACATTTTTCTACTTCTTTCACTTACATGGCCACTACTCTAGTGGGGACCCTACTCACCTCTCTCCTGGACCACTGTAAAAGTTTTCTGATTGGTCTCTTAGCCTTTAGTCTCTCCCCTCTCTAAATCATATTCCATACAGCTGCCAAAGTATCAGGTATTTTCCTAAAGTACAGGTTTGATATTGTCACTTAGTGAACCACATTGGCTCTCTATTGCTTCTAGGAGCAAATTCAGAGCCCTCAATTTGGCATTTGCAATTTGGTCCCAATCCTTTACAGATTTATTACATGCAACTCCCTTTCACGCAGTCTAGGTTCTAGTCAAATTGCCTTTTCTATTCTCTGTCCCTTGTCTCTCTGCTCATACACAGGCTAATTCCTATGTCTAGAATGCATTTCTAATGCTTGGGATCCCTTGTTTCCATTAATGCTTAACCAAGTGCTGTCTCCCACAGGACGCCTCTCCTGATTCCCTTCTCCCTAAATTACTTAATGCCTTCATTCCACCTTGTGTATCTTCTTTGTATATTTGATATATAAGTTATATGTGCACATATCATTTCCCCTGATAGAAATCCTTGAGGGTAGATCGTCTTCCTTTTTCCCCCTTTATATTCGTAGGGCCTAGCAGAGTGTCTGGCCCCTTTAGGTGCCTAATAAACACTTATTGATTGATTGAATACCGGATACCCCCCAGAAGTGGGGATTTCAATAACTTTAATTACTGGCGTGTGGATCTTTACCTCTCCTTCTGTGCCTGGCACATAGTAGGCACTTCACTATGGTTGTTGAGTTGAATTAAAATGCCTTGTTCTGATCGGTCTCTGTTCTGCCTGCGTGGAATTTTCTCCCACTAAGGTTCTTACCCAAATTAGAAATAGAATAAGGAGAGAAAATGTTAAGTCAAAGAACATTTTTAAAAAAAAGCCCTCCAATGCCATTCTGGAAATGAGTTATTTTTATGGGGGAGGGGGCGGAAGAAGGGAAAATAAATACCAAATGGCTAACTGGAAAAACATTACATGATTAAGAGTTTTATAAAGAAGGAAAAAAATGTGTTTTCCTCTAGTGACTCCTGGGTGGAATAAAATTATTCGTGAAAAAGTGTTTCATAATTTGAATGATGGTAATACTTGGTTGATTTATCCTTGCTACTGAGCATGAGAAATGCCCAGGGTTGAAATTAATAGCTTATATTTAGTGATCAAAGCCCCATTGACCCCACTGATTTCAAACCTGATATTAATAGTAAAAAACAATGCGCAAAGACAATTTTCTTGGTGGGATTTTGTATTCTGGCACTTGACAAGCCTAAGGAGACATTATTTGGCTTGACTTGGTATATTTTGGGTGCACTGTAATGTGCATACAATTTCTGAATGGCTGTCCTTTGTCTACTACTACCATTGAGTTTTTCTGAAGGCTGGAAAAGCATAACACAATCATTAAAGATCCAGACACAAATAGATTGGATTAAAAAGTAAATTACTTGCTTCTGATCTTTTAAGAGAACAAATGGTTTGTGTATAAACAGCTCCAGCTCCATCTGGAATGTCTTGACTTTTTTGACCTTGTACAGTCTCATTTCAAGAAGGGGTGGGCAGAAAGCTGTGCACATTTCACTGGATGGGGGCTTTCTCCAAATAACAAACAATAGGCAAATCTTGACACAGGCATCAGCATTTAAAAAGCACAGAGATAGGAGTAGGCTTGAGAGCTGAACAACATTTATAAGAATTAGTAGAGAAAGTTAGTAAATCATGCTGAACTTTTAAATTAGTTAGCTGGTTTGTGGAATGACTTATTGAAGACCATGATTTAAAACCACACACCAGAAAGCCAGATAACATCTACAAGTGAGTATCTCCTAAACTGTGGCTAATTATAGGTAGTCACTGAATGATGGATCCCATTGACTTGTGAAGTCAGCAGTTTAGTGTTTAACTTGCACACACTGAAGACAGTTGCTTGGTTTCCATTGGCATTATCTAGCTCTGTCTAGATATGTTCCCTATATTTTCTAGTCAGGTAACACTTTTGCTCAAAGTTAGGATTAAGATTTCTCTAATAATCCACTAGATCTGTGCCCTCATTGATGTGGGTACCCCTTCCCATGATATTGATGCCAACTCACCCAGGCCTGCATGTTCTGTGTGACTTATTTATATTTTCCTGTAAATCCAGCACAGGAGATCTACCCCAGGTGCTCAGGGCCTTCTCCTTATTCTCTTGCATTGTGTAACAACCAATTAAACATGTGGTATGTCCATCAGCTATTTCTTCTTCTTGCTATGTGATTGGCCCTTATTTTTTTTTCTGACCTACATTTCTGTGATGACATCCTTGACACTATTTCCTATCTAGGTCAAGATTCATTAGGCAAGTATTTATATTACCCAATTTAAGCTTCCACTTAACTCCTAAACTTATGACTCTTCTTATCATGGAGGTAGCCTTGGTTCTGGAAGGCTGTACTGGCAGAACACACACTCAAACTCTTACCAAGCTTGAATGAATTCAAGTATGGGCACAACAATATATTTGTGCGCCCATTATCTAAGGACCAGCCTAGCTAAGAGAAGGATGGAAGCTAATGACATTTTTCCATCTGACCACAGCAATTCATAATAATCATCAATTAAGGAAGAGTGGTTGCTGTCTGCATTGGTGGAAAATAAATCCTCTTGATGAAACTGAGATATTGAAGGAGTATTTCATTTTTATAGATGGTAGCACTAACATTGCCTAGTTTGGGATTTCAGTTTTAACTGTTACTAGCTATATTTTTCTTATGTACAGAACTAATAATGCCACTACTTGGCTCAAAACCTTATACCAAAAAATTGAAAATCCTTTGCCTGACATTTGAAGCCCTTCCCAATCTGGCACAATCCCACATTTCAGTTTCATTTCATGCTACTATACTTTCGTCTATATACTCTGTGTTCTGTCCAGGACACATCTCATGCCTAATATCCATGCTTTTGCTGCTACTGTTCCTTGTGCCTGCAATTACTCTCTTTGCCTCCTTGTTCTCTGCAAAAATTCTACTCACCCAAAGGAAAATAGGCTTTTAGCTCTTTGTGGAATCATGGGGTCATTAAATCTATTGCTAGCATTTTCCCAATGAGGAAACTGAGGCTCGGGTGAGATGGCTTTTCCAAAGTTACACAATAAGTTAGAGGTAGCAGCTTGACTAGATAAGGCACAGCTCCAACATTCCATGAAACTTTCTGTGATCTTCCCCAGTCAAATGTTAGACACAATTAATGTTCATTGAATTAATTTAATTATTCAGTCAACAAGAATTTATTAAGTGTGTTGAACTAATTTATTAATGTGCCAAAAACTGTGATTTTAATATGAATAACTGTGTCCATTGAGTAGTTACAGAACAGTGAGAGGTAGATTTGGAAAAGAGCATTTCTACAACTTTTAGTAACTATTTCCATTCCACAGATGTAATTGTTTTCCTATACCTTTAAGGTATATTTATTTCACTTTTAAGTTTTCTAGGTCAATAATTGTTTTTTCCTTCCAGGGAGGCTTTTGATGCTGCTTGCCTTCTTACTTTTAAATCCCACCTTAATTTCACTGAGGACTTTCTCTTGAGAACCTCTCCACTTGAGATGGAATGATGGTAGGAAGCTTAACTCTTCAATAGGCTCCCTCCATCTGACTCATTTCTCATATGCTTTTAGTTGGTTTCTAGTACCTGTTTCATCTAAAGAGTGCTTCGAGGGTTGTTTTTTGTCCACAAGGGCTTGTCTTCATCAGTTTTTACTCTGCCTCTCATTTGCCCTACCCCTCCGTCTCTACTTCCATTCTTTGCCTCCTATAAGGAAACTTTTAAACCAGAGGTTCCCAAACTTATTTGGCATATTGCCCCATTTTTGGAAAAAAAAAAACCACAACTCAGTACCCCCTTGAAATCTAACTTTCTTTAACCCTTTAGTGTTTTTTTAAAATTTGCATCATGATGCATTTTTAATTTAATAATTTATTGTAAATTTATGGGGTTTTTCCTGCATTGAAATTTTAATGATGCAATATTGTGGCATGTAACTATATAGTATTGTAAACAAGTCATTACACACATATATTCCTGCTGATGCATGCTGGACTTCCCATCAATTTGAAACATGACCACCTACCAACACTTGCTTGTTAAGACCTGTCAGCAGACTTGACCACTGATCAGTTATAACTTGTATTTTATGTGTTTATCTGGAATATAATTTAATCACTACTACCTTCATTCTGTTACACAATAGATAAAACATGTATGAATTTTTTTTTAATTTTCTTCTTTTCTTCTTTCCTTATGCTTCTACTGTCCCCTTATTTTTATTTGATTCTGCCCCCCCCCTTAGCCAGTGGCACCCAAAGCTACTACCACTTCCAGGAAATGGTATCTCCCAATTTGGGAACCTTTGCAAGCTTTTAAACTGAAGGGGTGACACCTGGCATAGTCTTCCTTCTTGGGTCTCTTTTGAAGAGTTTGTTTTTCTCTTTTCCTCTGGGTCCTCCATGTTCTTCATGTCGATCCTGGTTGTCTTTTAAGCCTTCCCCTTTCTTTCTTGTTCTCAGTCTGTGACTCTGGACCTAAATAAAGAAGCTCTAATTTCAAATCAAGCCTCAAAAATGAGCCAGGTGTGTGACCCTGTGAAAGTCATTAAAACTCTCTCAGCCTCAATTTTCTCATCTTGAAACTGGAGATAATATATCTGTACAGTACTTATCTCTCAGGATTTCTGGAAGAATCTGATGAGATAGCATATGTAAAAGTATTTTGGAAACCTTAAAATGCTGTATGAACACTAGCTATCATTAATGTTTAACCTCTCTGAGCCTCAGTTTCCCCTTCTTAAAGATCAATGTAGTACTATCTGTAGTACCTATCACATGGGGCTGTTGTGAAACTTAAATGATATCATGTATGTGAAGGACTTTCCAAACCTGAAAGTACAGAGTGTTCTAAAAGTCTTGGTGCAGTTTTAAGCTTGAGCAGCTTAAATAAACAAAGCTTTAATAGCTTCAAATGGGCCTTCCTGATAAGTATCATCATCATCATCATCATCATCATCATCATCATCATTATTGTCCTGTTCTCATCTTTTTTTTCAAATTAGCCCCAGTAAAAATGGTCATGGGGTAAGTCCTTATCTTGCTATTACGGTTATTTTATATTTAATGTGCTGCAGATTGTTGCACAGGTGCATTAAAATAATGTTCTTAATGGAATAAAAGTGATGTAAACTGATCTTCTGTGATCTCACTTGAAAACTTTTTTTCAGGCAATCCTAGTAGGAGTAAGGATGGTGGGGATAATATACCATTTATCTTCTTTTCTGAGATCTGTCATCCTGTTCCTGTGTGGTTTTGATTTCTTCTACTAGGTCTCTATAATTTGAAAATTTTTGCTCCATCTAATTTGAAGAGTATTTATTTTTTAGCAACATCTATTTAAAAAAACAAACAAACCAGAATTCTATTCTCAAATACTGGACAATTGTGAGTAGCAGTTGTATCTTTTGGGGCAAGTAAGTGGTAAAGTAGATAGAGTTGCTGTGTCTGGAGTCAGGAAGACCTGAATTCAAATCTAGCTTCAGACCCTTACTAGCTGTGTGACTGTGGGCAAATTTCTTAAACCTCTTTGTCTCAGTTCCTCATCTATAAAATGAGCTGGAGAAGGAAAGGGCAATCTCTGTCAAGAAAACCCCAACTTTGGTCACCAAGAGTCAGACATGACAATAGAAGTTGTGCTCTGATAATCCTTTAGTTCCAGGACATTTTTCTTGTTGAGTTTTCAAGGATATTTTGAAGTCTGTATTTATTGAACAGATATTTTTCGTCAATTGGTTTACAAAAGATGGTGAGTTTCTGATATCTAGCCATCTTGCTGATGACTTCTGCAAATTATTCATTTAGCATGTATCTTGTACATGCTTATATATGTATACATTGTGTCCTCCAATAGAATGTAAGCTTCTGGTAGGCATTGATCTTAGAGCAAAAGACTTGGACTGATTGTACTCACCTTTTCAAGGATGGAGTCAAATTCCAACAAAAAGTTCTGATATCCCCCCCAACTTCTATGCCTATCTAGTAACAAAGACAGGTATAAATTTAAAATATGATAGAGAGTTAAATCTCCACCTTTAAGTTAGGAATATTCCCAACTGGGGGCTCTGGGTCATTGAGATTTTACTACCACCTTTTTGTTTGATATAAATTTGCTAATGCAGCAGAGGAAGACATTGCCTGCACTTGAGGGGACATATTGCTATGTTTAAAAAAAAAAGCTAAGTTTTGCAACTGGGTAAGGTTGCTTAAATTTCTAGAGACAGTGGGGATCAGGATAAAACCCACATCCAAACAATCCCTGCCTTCAGGGAGTTTAGTTGTACTAGAATGGATACACACAAATATACAAATACAAAAAAATCTTTTGAAGAGGGTTGTTATTCAGTTTTGTCTGACCCTTTATGACCCCATTTGGGGTTTTCTTAACAAAGACACTGGAGTGATTTGCCATTTCCTTCTCCAGCTCATTTTACAGATGAGGAAACTGAGGCAAACAGGTTTTAGTCACTTCCCCAGGGTCACATAGCCAGTAGGTGTCTAAGGCCAGATTTGAACTCAGAGATACGAATCTTCCTGATTCCAGGCCTGGCCTTCTATCTACATCACTACCTAGCTGCCCATTGTTTCAAGAGAGAGAGACCCCTAATAAATTGGGGGGTAGGAGATAGCACTTGGAAGGCATTGCTAATCCTACCAGGTGGAAGGGAGAAGGTAGAATATTCCATAGAAGAAACTGCTTACACAAAGGCTCACAAGTGGAAGGTAATCTGTAGTATGTAGGGAAGCTTAGCATGTCAGTTTACTTAGAATAGAGGGTATGTGAAAAGGTATATATGAAATCAGACTGGAGAGGTAGGTGAAAGCTTGAATGCATAAAGCTTTACATACCAAGATGAGGAGTTTGTATTTTATCTTAGAGGCATTATTAGGGAGCCACTGAAGACTGATTTGTTATGAAATACACTATTACCTTTGGTCTTATTATTGGAGACCATTCCATTGATTTTGGCTTTGAAATAGTCAGTCTGTCCTAAAGTTGTATAATGTATGCTTGTAATGTAATGTAATTGTAATGTAATGTAAATTGTAGTGTAATTTTTGGTAGAACACTTTGTCGTTGCCACTGTCCATCACCATAGTTGACGCTGAACAAATTTGCTTCTATTTGCATTCAAATATCCCCAACAAGGGAAATAGAAGGAATGATTATTCATTAAAAATAGGAGCAGCCCTCTGAATGTGTTTTAACAGGTTTCCCCACTGATAAGTAGATCTAATAGGTATAATTTCCAACTACAGAGACAAAAAAGTCATCCATTGTGTCAAAAAAATTTCTACAATGCCCTGGGCAAGTTACAGCTAGATCACCTTAAGAAGTTTCATCTTTTCTGGCAAATGACCCATAAAACCATTACTTCGATGAAGCTTTTCAGTGAACTTAATCAATTAAAAAGATTTTCAGTATTTCCTCCCCAAATTAGGTTATGCCAAATATAATTGTTTTTGCAATTTTCAAATGAAAAGAAAAAGAGAGAAAATGAAAACATCCCACCACCAAGCCCTCAAAATCCCCTGTAGTACAACATTATACACATTTTTCTCTCTAGCCTCCAAGCAATTCTCTTTTAGATTGATGGAAGCGGCTTTGGAGCTCTAACGCTGACAAATTTACTTATCATTCATGATAATCACTCCTGCTGCTGTGGGGAAAAAGTTTTAAGTACCTAAGCATTTGGGGATTACATTATGACATCCTATAGAAGTCAGAAAATAGCTTATATGAATGATAAAACAACACAAGTCAGAAATCTGAATCAGATAATCATAATATTCTCTTTTAAAATAAAGTACCTTCTCAAGTTGCATAGTGTGTTTCATCTCAAACTGGAAAAACACATTAAATATTTGTAACTCCCTAGTTTTATTTCAACATTTTAAGTTGGGTTACTACCCTGGTTCTTATGCTACTGACTTCATATAGAATTTTTATTTTTAAAAGTATCAAATGACATTAGGAAAAGTACATATTACAATTCATATTCTAAGAAATATGTTATATTGATATGAACAGTGAACTGAGAATAGACAGGGGAAAGAAAAACATAAGAATACATACATACATATAGATATATAGATGTATATATTTCCTATGTTCTCCAGTCTCTCTAGAGTTGAAGTCCTTTTATAAAAACTAAATATCTGTCTCTTTTTGGTTCTGTCTTCAAAACTGTCCTAAAATTGATCTAGAATAATGTGGTGGTAAACCTAGAATAAGCCATTTTTATTTTGAATATTTAGCTTTAGTGTGTATGATGATGATAAAGAGAAACAGCCAGCCTTTCCTCTCTTAATTCTAGTGCCTTCTCTGTTAATTATTTTCCATTTATCCTATAGGTAGCTTGTTTATTCACACTGCTTTTCTTGTTATCTCCAGAATCCTTTTCCTCTCCTCTCCCCTCCTCTCTCCTCTCCCAAAACCTTAAACCTTTTCCACTCTGAAGCTGGGATGCCAATGGGTTCTGCCCAAAGGCTCTTCTGTACACTCCTAGCTTTACAGTGATTATCGATAGAGATTGTTGCTGTTTCCCTCCCAACCTGATGTTTTTCTTTTTACTGGCCTCATTAGAGGGGCCATGCCCAGGCTACCTCTTAAACAGTCCTATTCAGTGAATGGGCATTTTCTCACCCTAACTGAGTACCTGCAAAGACCTTGGCCTAAAGGGGTCAAGATCTCCCAGTGCATCCTGGGTCATCATCCGAATGCATATCTGGTCACTGGATTCAGATGGCTCTGGAGGAGAAGTGAGGCTGGTGACCTGCACAGCCCTCCCTCATTCAAAATAAAGTCAAGTGCAAGTCATGTCACCATTTCTCTGATGGCATGGTCTTCTTCAGCAATGAAGGACGAATATAATTATTTTAAGATAAGGGGGAAAAGACCAGGTCCATGCTTTTCCTACTTTGGGAAGCTTCTAAAATATAATAATTTATAAGACTTTCATCAGCTTCTCCAGCAAGATCTTAGCAAAATTCAGACAAATCTTCTCTCTCTTCCCCTCGTTCCTCCCTCTCCCTCTTCTTTTACCTTTCCCTCTTTCCCTCTTTTATCTCTGTCTCTTTTCCTCTTTATCCCTCTCTCCCCTCTCCCTCTTTCCTTTGTCTCTTCTCTCCCATAACATGTTTCATTGTATCATCTTTCTCTTGAAACCTCATGATAATGAAATACACAAAACAGAAGCAGTTACGATCAATCAAAACTTAATCTCAGCATTCAAAACTAATTACACTATATAAATGAAACTTTGAAAAACCAAGATAAGCTTCAAAATAGTAATAACTCATTCTTCCTGGCAAGTGGAAGGGTAAATGGAGGGAGAGAGGGGAGCGGTGTAATGTCAACATTGCCCTTCTAGATAGACTCAGAGAGCTGCAGTCACCCAGGTGACATTCTCATGATTTAACTCCTGATTGTGGTAGCAAATGCGGTAGCCACGGTTCCTCTGCTCCCCGTCGCTCACACTTGCTCATCAGAATCCACCTGCTTTGGAGAAATCTTGCCACCCTTACTCATGTCTCCCTTCCCAGGAAATTTCTGCTCTTTCCTGTCTGGGATGAAGGAAGAACATACTGTCTCCTCCAAGAGCAGTGATTACCCCCTTGGTTCTAGGGGCTTGAGAAGACTGGCATTGGGAATTTCATTTTGGTCTGCAGAAACTGGTCTCCACTGAAGTCCTACATGTGTATAAAACTAAATGGCAGCTATTTGAGGCTTAGGTGGTGGGTGCTTTTTTTCTTTACTTTCCATTTTGAAATGATAAGAATTTATGTTTTTGATAACCTAATTTCGAGGAAATTCAGTGAAAATTCTTTGGGTTGGTTAATAGATATCTGGAGTTCACTCTTTCCTCACTCCTCTCAGAATTTTTAGTTTAAGTTGTGCTATTTCCTATTTGCTGCCTTTCCTGATACCTTCTCTACTATCAGTTTACTTTTTATTTATTTATCTGTAAACATTTAGAAAATAAGCTCCTTAGGGGCAAGGACAGATTTGGTTTTGCCTTTGTTTTTCCCAGTGCTTTGAATTTAGCAATGTTTGCTAAATTGAGTTGTTGAATGAGATAAATTAAGCTCTGCTCTTCTTTATATGAATTCCTTGTCAACATTTTCAGATTACTTTAGAAAATAAACTCTCCTACTCCAGTAGTTTCTTAAGAACAATGAAAAGTTGGAATAGCATATTTGTCATCTTCTGGAGAATAGTTGCAAGCACAAACCTTTTTTTTTTTTTTCTGTTACAGACTGTAGATTACTAGTAATGGGATCAGTCGGGGATTTGTTGGAGCCAGTTAGTGACTATGGTTAAATTTTCAATGTGAGCATTTACATGTTGGAAATCATAATATTACAAAGCAGGGCTTGATTTCTTGTTTTGTTGGTTGAGTAGACTTAAGAAAGCAGTGGAGAAAATCTTAATAATGCAAATTAAACTTTAAAACATGTCATGGGTATATTTTTTGACAGCTGGTTGTTAAATATTTATCAGCACATCCCTGGTAGAACATAATTCAGAGAAAGCTGAGGGTATAGATTAAGTCTCAGGATCTGTGAGGGGGTGATTTAATTTGGTCAGTCAGAACTGTTTACCTTTGCAAAGCCTCTATTTAAAAAAAAACACATTATGAACTAAAAAATAAACAAAAATGAACATTTTCACATATAAAAAAGCCAGGCAATGATGAAATCAACTAATCATGACTCATACCTTTGAATGTATGTTCAACATAACTTCATCATGCTAACATTTCTCTGCTTCTCTGAACTCCCTTCTGCTCCCTTTTGCATGCAGTATTTTTAAATCCTTCATTTGCTTTAACTTCTTTTCTCTTCTTTTTTATCATTATTATTCTTTCCATTCTCTCTCTCTGCCTCTGCCCCTCAACAGAAACATATAAAAGCCCTCCCTTGTAGCAATCATGTAGTAAAAACAAAATACATTTGTGTTGTGATGATTGCGTTTGCAAATATATATCCCATTCTGCAACTAGCCTGCCATCTCCCACTCTAGAGATGGGAGGAATGCTTTATCATCATTTTCTGGGGTAGTGATTATGTCATTGATTATTTTCCTTAAGACTTCCAAATTGTTTTCCTTTACAATATTATGATCATTACAGAAATAGTTTTGGATTCATTCATTTCACTCTGTTTTAGTTCATTCAAGTCTTCCCAAGTTTCTCTAAATTTGTGCCTTTTGTAATTTCTTACGGTCCAATAATATTCCATCAAATTCATAAAGCCACAACTTATTCATCCATTTTCAATTGTTGAGCATTGTCGCGGGCGACGGTCCCTGACCGACTCTCCCGGTGGGTAGTAACCCCTCACTCTGCTTCACGCAGCTTCAGACATCTCTGGACCCGTCCCCGGGGATCGGAGTTCGGGCGAAAACCAAGCATGAGCCAGGGTGGTAGAGCAAAGCGGGTGTTTATTCAGCAGTTCACATCAGTCCAGTCCCCCGAACCCCTTAGGGCGTTGCCTTATATTCCTTATCCTTTCCGGGTTCTAGCCCTTGCTTCTCCGATTGGTGATTATCAGCCTTGGTCAGCCCTCATTACCCGTTCTTAGGACCACGTTACCAAATTTAGTAGTCTGGCTGATCGTGTCCCATTATGATAAGTGAGGGCCCCACTAGTACCTCCCCGAGGGTGATGCCGAACCTTCTATGAGCCTTCCTTGCGCCCGGAACGGGGAAGTCATGAGCTAGGCGCGTGATCACCAGTTAGGGCGGGTATAGACTCCCGGCCGTCACCTATCCACCCAGGAGGTCCGGTGGCGGCCCCTCACAGAGCATCCAATTTCTTTCCAATTTTTTGCTACCACGAAGATTGTTTCTATAAATATTTGTGTACATGAATCCTTTCCCTCTTTCTTTGATCCTTTTGGTGGGATATGCTTGGTAATAATACCACTGAGTCAAAGGGTGCACACAGTTTAGAAACTCTTAGACTATAGTTTCAAATTGCTTTCCAGATTTTTTGGACCATTTTACATGTGAATTCTATCTGAATTATAACAGTGAATTCACAAATAGACCCAGCTGACAACTGGAATTTTCCTTCTTTTGGTCATCTTTGTCAGTCTGATGTGAGTGTGGGGTGGGGTTAAGCACTTCAGTTATTTTATTTTGTATTACTTTATTATTAGTAGTTTGAATCATATGTGGTTGTTGATAGCTTAGATTTCTTCTCTTGAGAATGACATGCTCATATTCTTTGATTATTTGTGAACAGGAAAAAGTTGCTTGTTCACTCATGTTTGTATTAATTAGTTATATATCTTAGAGATTAGACCTTTATTTTTAAATTAATTTTTAAAGTTAACAAATCTATTTTCTCTTCCTCCTACCTCCTACCTGTAGCAGCAAGTGCTATGCATAGTGGCCATGATTGGCCAGATCCAATTCTGAATTGCAAAATGCCACAGACTCTCTACAGAACCAAAACATTTATTCAGATAAAAAGCCAAATCCAACATAGTAACAAAAATTTATACACAATAATATTCCAGAGGACAATACCATCCCCAAGCCTTGCCCCTGCCAGGCTTCCACAAACCAGCTCCATTAAACACATGGCAAGCAGGCTCTTTTAAGCAAAATCATAAACAAACTCTTTCACTCATGCTAACCAGCTGCCTGCTTGCTTGTATCCTTCCTAGCTCTGACCACTCTCTGGCTCTCTTCCTCTCAGCTCTGCTCTAACGCTGCATCTTCCTGTTCCATCCTTCCTGTCCTACCCCTTCTTATTCCATGTGACTTAGACACATGTGACTTAAGCAGGTCACATGGGCCTATTAATGGATGGGAAAGATCTTCCCATTAAGAAGCAAAATTATATTAGTAATAATCAAAAATGTGTTATCAATACATACCCCATCAGGAGAGAAGAAAAGAAAAAAACAATATCCTTGTAATAAATATGTATAGTCAAGAAAACTAAGTCTTTTACTGATTGCCTTTAAAAAAGCAACAGCTAAACCTGCCATCTCTAAAGAGGAGGGCAGCTGCATCATCACTGGTTCTCTGGAGTCATGAATGGCCACTGCAGTGGTCAGAATTTTTTGTGTTTACAAAGTTGTCTTTAGTGTTGTTCTTATTATAGAAATTGTTCTGTTCCTTCTCATTTTATTCTTCATCAGTCTATAAAATTCCTCAAAATTATACATTTTTATATTGATGTTTTAGTATAAATTTTTCTTCCTGTTGTGTTCACTTCATTCTTTATCAGTTTATACAAGTCTTCTCATATCTCTTTGAAATCATCTATTTCCTCATTTCATACAGTTCAGTAGTATTTCATTCATTTTCCATGATATTCATATAGCACAATTTATTTAATTATTCCCCAATTGATGGTCATTTCTTTGGTTTCTAGGGTGTTTTTTGCCATCACAGAAAGAGCTGCTATAAATATTTTTGTACCTTTAGTAGACAAATGTACCACAAAATTTCCCCTAATTAACTATTTCCCTTCTAATTCTAGCTGCATTGCTTATGTTTGTACAAGAACTTTTCTATTTTGTATAATGAAACTGTGATCCTCTTCATCTTTTATTTGTTCAAGAACTCTTTCCCTAAGCATAGTTGTATAAGATAGCTCCTTCCCTTTCTAATTATTTTTCTATGATATCACCTTTTGTAGGTCACGTATTCATTTGGAGTTTAGTGTGGCATATGTCATGAAATGATGATTTAAGCCTAAATTTCTCTCAAGTTGCTTTCTGATTGTCCTAACAGATTCTTGACCTTTTATTCCTGCAGATGAATTTTTATAGAAATTTGTTTAGCTCTACAGAGTATATTTTTTGTGGTTTTATTGGTAAGACACCGAGTCTGTAGACTAATGTAAAGAGTGTTGTTATTTTTATTATATTATACATCCTAACCATGGACCATAAATTCTTCTCCTATTATTTAAATCTGCTTTATTTACATAAAGAGTGTTTTCTATTTTTTTGTGTAATTCCTGTGTGCGCAATGGCAAATGGACTTCCAAATATTTTATATGTTCTATAGTTATTTTTGAATGGAATTTCTTTTTCCATATGTACACACACTTATAATTTTTTTTCTGAGGTTCACTATAATGTCTAGAAAAACTGATACTTTTGATAAGTTTGTCTTATATAATACTACTTTACTGAAGAAACCGTCATATCATCAGCAAAAGGAGATAATTTTATTTCTTCTTCACTTATAACTTTAATCCCTCAATTTATTTTTTTCATATTGTTATAGTTAGTATTTCTAAAACTATATCAAACAACTGTGGTGAACAATGAAAATCTTTGCTTTATCTCTGATCATATTAAAAAGATTTCTAATATTTTTCTCTTGCAGATAATTCTTGTTCTTGGTTTTTGATTGATACGATTTGTAATATTAAATAAAAGTATTGATATGATTTCATTATCTTTGGTTCCTTTAAGCATAATGTAGTTGCCAAACTTATTATTTTTTAGTTTTTACTATTCTGTATCTGCCATTATAACTACTACCCTAATTTTAAAAAACAAAAGTACCTATAAATTCTGTACCAGTTCATTTTAACAGTGTGAATAATTGTTTCTTTTAAACAACATGTTGTTGGATTCCAATTTCTAATCTAGTTTTCTCCCTTCCTCAGTTTTATATGTGAGTTCATCACTGAAACAACTGAGAATCCTATATTTCCTTCCGTTATATACTCACTGGAAAATCTCTAGAAAAAATGTGAAGAAAGACTGATGAAAGTATTGGAGTGGCTAGTAGAAAATGGCCCAAAGTTTCCAATCGACAAAGGCTGGTTTTGTAGAGTGTCTATTAAGTATATAAACAAGAGCCTTATGTCTCCTGGGACTTAGGAAACTTATCCTTGTTTCTTTTTTCCAAAATAAAGTCATTTAACAAAATGGAATAGTAAGAAAAGTTACAGCAAAATATTTACCCCATGACTTTGATGCATACTCTCTCATAAAGTACCAGTTAGAAAAATTGACACATGGTGGGAACATTTGTGGAGGGGCACACACTATGAAACTTGTATGATGAGGGCTCACATGCGGAGGGAAAACTCATGTCTCTAATGTTTCAAGGCTGCTGATACATTCTGGTGAGGTCATTGTGCTGTACCTTTGGATCTTGTTCTCCTTTTCTCTCAATGGCCGCTGCTTGACATTTCTCATTGTTCAATCCACATGGAGGCTACTCTTCCAGCAAGCTTCTAAAGGTTTTTCCTCTATGCTAATAATAAATGGAAGGGAAAGACATTGGACTACACTAAACCTGGGAGACAAGGTTGCTATCTTCCCCTTGCCTAGTGACATTTCTCCTTTTATTATGTATATCAAGCCAGAAAAGCTTTTCTAGGCTTTGAGTCCATCCTTACATAACAAAGTCTCTTTTTTTATATGAATACACGCTCATACAGGTATGTATTACATTACATCTATATAAAATATATATGTATAGATGTTGTAGGCAAATAAATGAATACATCTATAACTTCCTATTCATCTATCTATTCATCAGTGTATCTAAGCTCTCTTGGTATGATTAGGTTATTTGTTCCTATATGCATTAGTCTTAAGTGTAGGTGACCCTCCTCTTCCTGCTCTTCTCCCAACCCTAGCCACTGTCATCCTATCAGTAGAACAAATCAACAAAGGAATTGATTTACCCTAGGGACAGCAGTGTTAAAAAGCATTGTATTAGGAGGTAGCTTTTTTTTTAAAGTCTATCTCCACCACTGACTGCTATCATCTTGGCAAAGTCTCTTTATCTTTCTGAGTCTCAGCTTTGTCATAAAACAGGGCTTGATTGACAAGGTATCTAAAGAAGGGGAAGATATCAAAAGCAGGGGAAGAAGTTTAGACTTTATTAATATAAAATAGATAGCCAATATATAACATTGACTACTACTAACTTTCCCATTTCTTTAAAAAATATGAGTATAGCATAGAACCTAGAGACAACTCAGAGGATCTCAGAGATTAGTCACCATTGTGTATCAGGTTCATTTCTAGGGAAGCTTAACTTCCTAATAGAATACTCCTCTCCCTGCAATTCTCATATTCATTATCTTGTCACTCCCCAACAACCATTCCAGGAGCAATTGTACTTTTGATTCTAGCCTAGAGTTCCCCGCTCCCTAATGGCGCAGGGTGAAAAATGGCGTGCGATGTACAAACATGAATTACATGTGGAATAGATCCATTATTTCCACACAGAAAAGGGAATACTAAGCACAAACGAATCATAATATTTTTATAGAATGATCAGAACACAATCCAGCTAGCACAATCATTTGAAAGACTGACTTTCAAGCCTCATTGGGACATGAAATAGTCTTTACAAGGCTGCTATTTAACCATTTCACATTTCACTTTTACTGATCATAGACATTTCCCTTCCCCCCCACCCCCCATATCAGTCACTGATGCTCCTTTGGATGCCATCACAACCACTTTGCTGGGGGGAGATGCTGCCATTTTGACAGTCAGCCTTTAGGCCTTCAAAATTTTCACAAGAACCAGTACCAAAGGAAAGAAAAAGGAGGCAAACCCATCCTAGGCACTGACTCACCTGCCAAAGACATGTTCTATGGTTTGTATCTGGGTGAGGGCAAGTGCGTTGATCCTCCCTACCCCAGACTCTTGAGATCTCAAAGAATCTCCTTACTCTTTAAAGCCAGAAAAGAGGGCTAGGTAATTGATGCTTATTTCTTGAAAATCTATTTAACGTTTACTTTGTTTCTTCAGCAGAAAAGGGGATAAAGATGTTCACTAAACCCATTGCCAATATGTGTGTATTACTGTCTGTAACTATTTGAATGTTGCATTGAAAGGAGCGATTGAGAGTAACTAGGAAGGCAAAGAGAGATTTAAAACTAGAAATTTTTATGCAAAGTAAAATCTTCATCTGAGGCCTCAAAGCTAGAAAAATAGTTATTGATTCATTTGTACAACTACCTATTGCAGAGAGAATAGTTTTTCCAGGGTTTCTTTAGGCAAATGAGTCAGCAGCAGCAGCGGAGATAGCACTGAGGTATTTATTTATCCACCATTTTATGGGACTTCTTTGGGAGTCTGAGGGAAAGATCTGGAATAGTCCAGTCCCCATAGAGGTCCGGAAATAAGAATGATTACTACCCACCTGCCTAGTCACCAGCTTAACATGTCACAACATCATTACCATATATAAAATGTGGGCATTTGATTAAAACAGTGAGGCAGAGAGGTGCAATGGAAAGAGTACTGTACTTGAGATCAAAAGACCTGAGTTAGAATCCTATCTCCAACTCTTAGAGTTATAGAAAAAGTTGGCTACCCTCTCTCTGAGACTCCCTTTGTAAAATGAGGATTATAATATTTGCATTAGCCCTGTCCTAGGGCTATTATAGACTAAAAACAAAAATCCATGGAAAAATGGGCTATGACTGTTTGCTCACTGATAACTGGCTCCAGATTTTTGCTGTTTTGCAAAATTTTTATTGCCAAAGGTAATCTATGAATTAATAAATGAATTAAAAAAATAAAACAAAGCAACATCTGACTTCTCTTCCACCTTTCGTTACCTAGCCCCAGTGAAATCTGCAATAGACAATTTAGAATTTTTTTAATTTGTCTGCAGTATAGTTTGGTTTTGGGAAATACCACATTAGATGTTTGCTAAAAGTCCTTTCTAGTTCTAACATAATATGCCTGTGACTGTTGAGCAATCTTTTTGATATTGCTTAAGGAACTAAGGTTTTTATAGAAGCAATCAGCGCATAAATCTCCAGTGTCATTAAGACTAAGTAGTGGGAATTGTGCTCATCCCCCACTCTTAGCTGATTTTCTGTGACTTTTTCCTTTAAAACTGCCTTTACATTAACTTTAGCCTGGTTTCACCCAAATACAATTCTTTTCATGTTTATTTATATTTATTTATTTATTTGATGAAAACAGACATCATCACTGGTCCAAGCCCGCTTCCTCTGGAGTACTTTCAATAATACCATAACCAGATTTTTTTTGTTCTTGAACCGAAAGCAATGGGGGGCAAGAGATGACCCAAGGAGTGGCCCAAACTTAGTCCATAAGGGTTTGGGGAGGGACCCTAGTCATTTAGGGATGGGAGAAAAGAACCACAGTGATAAGATCTTGAAGGCAGGAGTTGTACAATGTAGGTCAGTAGAAGCCTTGGAGGGAAGGTATGGGAATTGATGTAGTTAGGAAACATGGCATCATGGAAGTTGGGTCCCTGATATAAAGCCCCATTTATTCCACCCTGGGATATAACTCTGAGTTCTAGCATGATAAGCAAAGGATTATGCATCATATTGTGAAATGATCAATAGTTTGGGAATTAGAGGACCTTGAGTCTCACCTACCTGTGCAACTTTAGTCAAAATATAAATTTATTTATCTTAACAATGAAGATGATGATACTTGTAGGTTACTATTTTTATCCTCCTTCATCACTTTTCCTTACCCTGAGTTATCCTAATTCATATTTCTTATGAGATCTTTAAACATATATGAATGAGTTTTTATTATTGATAACAATAATAGTAACAAATATAATATGATATGTCTGGTAGATTTCGATTTAGCGTTTCAGTGGAATGAAGTATTCTGAAAATGTTGTCAGTTATGATGAAAAGAAAATAATTTCAATTTCTCCAAAACAGCTTACTTAAAGTGCCTGAATTGTGAATTATTTTCCCAAATATTCTCTTATCTCATTTTATCCAAGCCTCTTTTATGGGATGAGTTATTAGCACAAACATAAATCTGTTAAAACAGACCTTTGTTTGAATTAATTCATCTCCAGACTGAGGAAATTATTTTAACATCCATCACAGAGGAATGAGAATAATAGTTTAAAATGAATTTTAAGGTAATTGTTTAATTTCTATCTGCTAATTAATAACGCACCACCCCTGCCTCAGCAGCCTCTGTCTTCAAAATTACCATAAAATAAGTACAGATTGTTAAGCAAGTTTTTGTTATGTTTGTTGTTGACAGTGCATTGGGGGCCAGGACTCCTTTTGCACTCTTGGGAAATTTATGTCCTCTCTTGACATCTGCTCCCACCTTCCTTTTATAAAAAGTAAGCAAATCAACTTTTGAAAAACAAATGCTATACGTCTTCTGTCAGTAAATTATCTTTTCTATCTCTTAGCAACACACTACCTACTTCACTGACCCTTTCTCCCCTTTCTATTTGAAATTCTCCTATTTGTCTCGGCCTATGCAGTTTCTCTCCATCTTAGCTCTTGTTTTCCTTATCAGCCTTACCTTCTAAAGTTTCTCTATAATCTCTGCTTCCTGGTCTGTGTATTTTATTTTATTTTACTATTCCTAGTTTTATGCCTCCCCCATTGCTCACCCTTGCCCTAAAATGATCCTGTTTCGTATTTCTTATGCATCTGCATCCATTTTTCTGCTCACAAATACTTGGGGGCAAGTCCTGCAACAACTGGACTTTTGGTGGTTTCTCTTTTATGTCCCTCTCCATCCAGCAGACTCTGCCATATTTAATTTTGCTTAAATCTTTCTGCATTCAGAAAGTTGTCAAAATAGTATCGACTTCTTTTCCAGATTACAATAAATTCCTTCTTCCAGTGCAGATTGACAGCTGTTGGATAACAATAGAGCTTGGGGTGGGGAACCAGCAGTTTCAAGGCCACATTTGGCCCTCAAGGCCCTCAAGTGCTGACCTTTGACTGAATCCAAATTTCACAGAACAAATCCCCTTAGTGAAAGGATTTGTTTTGTAAAACTTGGACTCAGTCAAAAGGTTATACCTGAGGACTTAGAAGGTCACATGTAGCTTTGAGGCTGTGGGTTCTCCATCCCTGGTTGAGAGAATGCCTTAAGGAACTAAGAAGTTACAGGAGTTGGCCAGGATCATGAAGCCAGGATGTTGAGGAGGGACTGGTCTGTCTTTTTCAGAGTTAGAACTTAACAGGTAAGAAGAGGCAGTTTTAATGGAGTGAAAAGAGAAGACCTGGGTTGGAATCCTACCTCTGTAATTTATTAGCCACATGACCTTGGTCAAATTATTTAAATGCTCTGCCTCATCTGTAAAATGTGAATTACCATATTTACTTTATCTTCCTAACAGGATTACTGTTAGATGAAGTATGTGAAATGTTTCCCTTTCAGTTCCACGAACATTTATTAAATGAAGGCAGTGGCGTACGATTGAGAGTCCAAGGAGTCATTTGGAATCTTGGCTCTGCTACTTCTTTCCTGTGTGATCTTAGGCAAGCTACTTGACTTCTTGAATGAGGTCAAATTCATAAAGCACTTAGAACAGGATCTCACATACAATAGGCACTTAATATATATTTTTTCCCTTCTTTATGCCTCAGGTTCCTCATCTGTAAAAATGAGGGGATTTGAAATAAATGAACTCTGAGGTTGCTTCCAGTTCTGAATCTATGATAGTACGAGTCAGGCACTGTGCTAGTCATAAAGATAGAACCAAATAGCCTTTGTTCTCCAAGAGTTAATAGGTACCCATATAAAGCAATGCAAAGTTCATAGAAAATAAATACAAAAGGCATTTCATGGGTGGTGGGAAGCTTCTAACAATTCAGCTAAATGCCGTTTTGGTGACCCTGAAGTACACTTTAATTGTGAGCTTCTCCTTCTCAGGACAAACCCAACTAAATATGGTCAGTATATGAGAGGGGGCTGCAGATTACAAACAGGAAACATCAGCGGGATCAGATGGGGGGTAGGTCTATAATCAAATAATGTAAATTGACTGTAAAAGATAGTTTGTGAATAGTTTGTTTCTGAGGAGACTAGACTGCTCCTCACACTTAATCAAGGGAGTAAGAGATCTCCCAAACCCCAATATGGAGACAGCAACTTCAGTAAAACCAGTGGAAGTTGAACTCTAATCCTAGGGGAAAAAAGTTTTTTAAATGCAAACAGAAAGGTGATAGTTTGTCTGAAGTATGAAAAAAGGAGGACTGATGACTAGGAAAAATAATTTTTTTACATGTTTATACTGCACAGTTTTTGAGAGAGAAGAGCTATATCTGGTAGACATGAGAATTCTGTCTCGAGAAAGGTGTGCACGATGGTGTCATAGGACTCATTCTCCAGACTCTACCCTAGCCTAGGTGAAATATCCCATAAGACCATTTAACTCCCCTTGCTCTAATTACATGCTCACTAAACAACCTTATGATTTTTACTATTGTTATTTATTTATAACATATAGTCATTGGTATCCGTATACCATATCCATATCCAGTAGTATCTGAAGAGGGGACTTTTTCCCTAAGGAGTCTTTAGATGACCCATGGAGGATGTGACATACCAGTAGGAGAGTGGGATGTGCCCTATTAACTGATTAATATTTAACAAATGTCTTTCCAAAGTAAATAAATAAATGTATATACAACACCCTTTTAAGTTTAACCTGTATTATCATTCTTTATCACTTTCCGGAGTCTAGAAATCAATAAAACAACAAATTTAGCCCTGATTCATAGTGTTCCTTGATTTCTGAGATGTAAAGACACATTCAAGGTGGAACAATCAGTTCTCTTGCAGTTTGAGCTGGCTTTGGCTCACCCCTGAGCTCAAGCCATGCAGGGAGGCATAGCTAATTGTAGAATTTGTCTCAAGCACAACTCTACTACTGCCTTCACCTATTATCATCCAACTCCCACCAATGCCACATTCTTTGTATAAATTTCTAAATTCTTTTCTGCTCCAGAAACAAGAATTACATCTTTTCTGCATTGCAACAGAAAATTTCTCTCTCCCAGTGTATCCAACACCCTGATCCCAGGTCATCTCAGGAGGCACTTCTTGGCTGGTTCAGAGATCCAGCACAATAGATGGTAAATGCTGTGCTCTAAGTTCTTCTCACTTGGACTATTGGAATACCATTCTAACTGATCTCCCTACCTCAAGTCTTTCTCTTCTACAATCCATCCTCCACACGGGTGTTAAAGTCATATTCCTAAGTATATTTCTGACTTGTCTCTCCCCTTGTCAGTATAGGTCAGTGGGTCCCTATTGCCTCTAGGATAAAATATTGACTTCTTCATTTGGCATGTTAAACCCTTCACAAGCTGGGCCCAAATTATCTTTCCAGCTGTATTATGCAGTATTCTTCCTGCACATTATGGTCCAGTTGGAGTGGCCTTCTTCACTTGTTCATAAATATTATTTCATCTCCTCTCTCTAAGTCTTTGCACTGGCCATCTCCCATGCCTAGAATGCAAACACTGCTCAGCTCCAACTCTTAGAATCCCTTGTTTCCTCCCAGACTCAGCTCAAGCACCACTTTTCACATCTTTCCTCTTCTCCCAAATCCTTAGATCTTCCCCACAAATTACCTTCTGTTTATTTTGTGTCTATTTTCTACGTACTTATCTTCTCAAAAGAATGTAAATTCCTTATAGATTTCATTTTTGTCTTTGTATCCTGGTAGTAAGTCCTCCAGCACATAATACATCCTTAATAAATCTGTGATTGAATGATTGATTGTAGGGGGAATGTACAAATCAGAGGATTTGAGAAATTTATCTGCTCGGTTTTGGTGCCTACAAACATCTGAATTCCCAAGCTATGGAGAGGAGGATGGCCTTGGAACCCAGCTGAACAACCTGCCCCCAAGATTCTGAGCCCTGCAGAAGTTTTATGAGGACTGAGAGAGAAAGAACTTCAAAACCCTGCAGTAACAGAGGAGTGAGTAGCCTTTACCACAAGAGTTGCCCACATGAATGCTTCATCATCATTGCTGTCTAGGTTTGTGCCCTCTTCTCCCAGATGCAGCATATTTTTTGTCGAAGTGTGCACCCCAGGTTTATGGAGAAAATCTTTTATAAGTCCCATTCTTACTATACTATCTTAGTAAGTCTTTGAGTGAAATGAGTCTCTGCTCAATTTCTTTTATTGATGGTATATTTGATTAAAAAGTTAGGGCACATTGACTTATTTAGTCCATAAAGCCTACTTCTATACAAGTTCAGTTAAAAACCTAATTAAAAAACATATACTTTTTTGCCTCTTGTCTATGACCCTGGGAATACCTAACGAAGCATCTATCACAACACTAGGAACCTATAAAGTGGATGTTATTTTTTTTTCCTGATAGCAGCATTATAATTGCATTCTAGGGTATTGTGAAATTAGGATGAACCAATGTTACTGTCAGAAATATATTAATAAAGCCACATAAATCATTGGCATTTCTACATATTACCAGCAAAATGCAATAACAAGAGATAGAAAGAGAAATTCCATTTAAATTTAGTGTAGACATTATAAAATATTTGGGAGTCTACCTGCCAAAACAAACCCAAGAACTATATGAGCATAATTACAAAATACTTTTCACACAAAATCAGATCAAAATAATTGAAAAAACATCAGTTGCTCATGGGTAGGTGGAGCTAACATAATAAAATGACAATTCTACCTAAATTAATTTACTTGTTCAGTGCCATACTAATCAAACTACCAAAAAGCTATTTTATAGAGCTAGAAAAAATACTAACAACATTCATTTGAAAGAACAAAGGTCAAGATATCAAGGGAATTAGTGAAAAGAAATGCAAGGGAAGGGGATTCTAAGCCATATCAGATCATAAATTGTATTATTAAGCAGCAATCATCAAAACTACTTGGTAGTGGCTAAGAAATAGAGTGGTAGACTGGTGGAATAGATTAGGTACACAAGTCAATGATCACAGTAATGCAGTATGTGACAAACCCAAAGATCCAAGTTTCTGGGACAAGAAATCACTATTTGACAAAAACTACTGGGAAAACTGGAAAGCAGTTATCAGAGAATAGGTATAGACCAACATCTCATGCTGCCTACTGAGATAAGGTCAAAATGCATTCATGATTTAGACACAAATGATGATATCATAAGTAGATAACACAAAAATTTATGGCTAATAAGAGATAGAGAGCATTACAGGATACAAAATGGGCAATTTTTATTATATTAAATGTAAACGTTTTTGCACAAACCAAACCAATGCAGCCAAGATTAGAAGGAAAGGAGAAAACTGGGAATTTTTTTACAGCAAATTTCTCTGATAAAGGCCTCATTCCTTAAATATATAGCAAAGTGAGTCAAATTTGAAACAATGTATTTCCCCAATTGATAAATAGTCAATAGATATAAACAGGCAGTTTTAATTTTTCTTTTATTATTATTATTATTATTATTTTATTTGTTTTCAGTGTTCTACATTCACTTCCATATATCTTAGATTTTCCCCCTCCTTCCCCCCTTCTCCCCTACCTTCCCACTCCCTCCCTGATATGCCACACAGTTTTATATCAGTTCTACAACATACATTCCTATTAAATACATTTTCACCTTAGTCATGTTGCATAGAAGAATTAAAATGAGTGGGAGAAATCATAAAACAAAATAAAACATAATAAAAAAGAAAATGATCTGCTTCATTCTGTGATGAAATTCCACAGTTTTTTCCCTGGATATGGAAGGGGATTTATTTAAGTCCTTGCATTGCAATGAAATGCTAAGTCTACCAGAAAAATTCCTCACACACTGTGGTTGTTGCTATGTAGAAAGTTCTCCTGGTTCTGCTCCTTTCACTGAGCATCAGTTCATATCAGTCTTTCCAGACTTCTCTGAAGTCTTTCTGCTCATAATTTCTTATAGCAAAATAGTATTCCATTACATTCATATACCACAATTTATTCAGCCATTCCCCCATTGATGGGCATCCCCTTGATTTCCAGTTTTTGCCCAGCACAAAGAGAACTGCCATAAATATTTTTCTACATGTGGGTCCCTTTCCCATTTTTATGATCTCTTGGAGATACAGTCCTAAAAGTGATATTGCTGGGTCAAAGGGTATGCACATTTTTGTAGCCCTTTGGGCATAGTTCCAAATTGCTGTCCAGAATGGTTGGATCAGGTCACAGCTCTACCAACAATGAAATAGTGTTCCAACTCTCCCACATATTCTCCAACATTTATCATCTTCCTGGTGTGTCATATTAGCTAATCTGATAGGTATGATGTGATACCTCAGAGTTGTTTTGATTTGCATCTCTCTAATCAAATGATTTAGAGTATTTTTTTATATGACAGTAGATAGCTTTAATTTCTTCCTCTGAAAACTGTAAACTGGCAGTTTTTAAAAGAAGAAATCAGTGCTGTCTATATAGTTATATTAAAAATGTTCTAAATCACTATTAATGGGAAAAATGTAAATTAAAACAACTCTGAGGTACCATCTCACACCTATCAGATTGACTGATAAAACAACAAAGAAAAATGACCAATGTTGGAGGGGATGAGGAGGAATAAGAACACTATGCATTGTTGATGGAGTTGGGAACTGTTCTAACCATTCTGGAGAGCAATTTGGAACTAGGTCAAAGGGCTATAAAACTATGCATACTCTTTGACCCTGCATTGCCACTATTCAATCTATATCCCAAAGAAATCAAAGGAAAAGGAAAAGTACTTACATGTATAAAAATAATAGTAGCAGCTCTTTCTGTGGTGACAAAGAATTGGAAATTAAGGTGATGCTCATCAATTGGCTAAATGGTTGAACAAGTTGTAGTATATGATTGTGATGGAATACTATTATTCTATAAGAAATGATAAGCAGGATACTCTCAGAAAAACCTGGAAAAACATTTACAAACTGTTGCAAAGTGAAGTGAGCAGAACAAGGAGAGCATTTTGCATGGTACCAGTAATTTTGTACGATGATCAACTGTGAATGACTTAGCTCTTCTCATAATACAATGAGCCCAGAGAGTCCTGAAGAACTTATGATGAAAAATACTATCTACGTACAGTAAAAGAAGTGATAGAGACTGAATATAGATTGAAGCATAATTTTTACCTTATTTTTTGGGGTTTTTTTGGGAGGAGGTCTGCATTTTCTTTTGCAACATGGCTAAAATGGAAATATTTTGCACCTCTATGTGTATAATCTTTATGAAATTGCCTTCTATTTATTTTGTGTCTATTCTCTATGTACAGCACAAAATATATATACATAAACATACACATACACATATACACCTACCTACATACAGATTTTGCTACCTCTCCCACCCAAGAAAACCATGTAAAAGCCATATATATTTGATACTTCGTTGGAGCTATGATTTCTCTGGCATGGTTATTTCCTTTACTGAAACACATTGTAGCCCCGTCCTTCCCATCTCATCCTGTGACATTCTTGTTTACATTTCCTCCTAATCTTCCATGGTTTGTCCTCCATAGAAAAGTCCGCATTTTCCCCTAACTCCATCCAATATGCCTGGAACCTTTTGCTTTTAGCATTTAGGGTTTATCAATATATGACCCTGATTTCTATCTATTGTCTCACAATTCTTGCTCTATTATCGACCAACCTCATCATATATTGTTTAGCATTTTGTTGTAGTTATCCTTTCAATATTGTGAGGTTAGGGGCATGGTGTCCCCACAATCTGGAAAATCTGTATAAAAATGTTTGGCCCTCTCTTCATACCAAAGAAGTCTTCCAACTTCATGGATTTTCTTATCTTTTTCTTGATATTACACAGTAATGTTCACATATTTTATTCATTTCTGAGTTTCTAAACTTTTTCCATGTCGTCTGCTAGCCTTCTTGTGTCATCTGCTGCTTCTGCAAAATTCCCCCCAGATTCCCATTTAATTTCTTGTGCTGACCCATGATATATATGCTGAAAATGCAATGGAGAAAGTTGCAACGTGGAAGGGATAACTGTAGTTCAAATTTGAAAGATAATAATTAGTTTAAACAAAGTTCTATGCTTTCCTTCTTTAAATTAATT